>JAJJMC010019832.1:9649452-9967233 GCA_023531435.1 Papaver californicum
GGTTACCGACTCTCTCTGCTTAATTATTTTATTAGTTTAGTTTGTTTAATTATTTTTATTAATTAATATAAAAATCCAAAAATATTATCCTTGATTAGTTGATTAGAGATATTAATTGCAGTATTTCTCCGCTCTCTGTGGGTTCGACCCGTACTTGCCGTTGTCTACTAGTTAGACGCCGTACGATTGCGGTTATTTATAGTGGGTAATTCCAAATCACATCATAATGCTACATTTACATTGCTAGAGTATATCCTACACATTTGATGGAGTATGTGAGATAGACATACCAAATCCACATGCCTTATTGTCAGGAAGTGTTCCACTCTGGCATCAGAGGTTGGGCACCCTATGCTGCGCACAGTCACAAAAATCTTAGCAACACCTCTTTTTCATTCAGTAGTAAATCTTTTACATTTTGCCATTCATGTCATCTGAGCAAAAGCAGTAAGCTTCCCTTTCCTTCAAGTAGTACAGTAATAAACAAACCTATTGGTTTGATTGTGTCTGATCTTTGGGTCTCACCATATCTGTCAAGAAATGGCTACCACTATTATTTACTACTTCTTGATGTTTATTCACATTATACATGGGTATATCCTCTTGTGCGCAAGTCTGATGCCCTTCCTGTTTTCATGCACTTCAAAAGACAAATAGAAAATTTAACAAACTAAAAAAATTCAGTCAGATAATGGTGGAGAATTCATAAAATTTACATCCTTTCCAAATGAGTCTGGTGTTGTGCACAGATTCTCCTGCCCACACACTTCAGCCCAAAATAGCTTTGCAGAGAGAAGAATCAGGCACATCACTGAATATGGTCTAGCCATCATGTTCCATGCTTCTATGCCAAAATCATACTGGTCTGAAGCCTTCATTACTGCCTGTTATCTCATTAACAGGTGTCCTGCATCACAAAAACACAACAAAACTCCTCTTGAAATTTTATTTAATCAAAAAAAAGACTACAAGTTTCTGAAGGTCTTTGGATGCCTCTGCTATCCAAGTTTAAGAACTTACAACAAAAAAAAACTAGAACCAAGGTCTTTGCCTTGTGTGTTCATAGGCTACAACGGGCACATAAGGGATATCTATGTATTCATCTCCCCACCAAGAAATTATACATATCAAGGCATGTCAAATTTGTAGAGGACTTTTTCCTATTTTCTGCCAAAGCATCAAGTGGACTTGTGCAGCAGCTCACTCAAGTAAGTCCTACAACTAAATTACTCTCCACCTCAGTGTTCAGTTCATCTATGCCTTGTAATGATCAGTTACAGCACCAGGACGCATCAGTTTCACAAGAAGACACTATGTCCCCAGTATATCAACCTTCAGAAACTACCTCAGGTTCAGCAGTTGATCACTCACAAGAAGTTCCAGTAGAAAATGTACTGCCTCCACAGCCTACTCAACCTACCCATCCAATGGTTACCATGGCAAAATTAGGCATCAAAAAGCCAGTTCAACGGTTGTGTCTAACTGCAACGAAACATCCAATAATCTTAGCACATGTTTTGGCACCTACATGCTGCAGCCAGGCTGTCAAGGATTCTGAATGGTGATCATCTATGGATGCAGAGTATAATGCTCATTTTGAAAAATGGTACATGGAATTTAGTGCCATTTCAGAAAGGCATGAACATTGTTGGATCAAAATGGGTTTTTAGAATCAAGTATAGAGCAGATGGGAGTATTAACATGTATAAGTCTAGACTGGTTGCAAAAGGCTTTCACCAGCAAGAAGGTGTAGACTTTGAAGAAACCTACAGTCCAGTGGTTTAAGCCTTGTACAATTAGGCTTGTTTTATCTTTAGTTACCATGAATGGATGACATCAGCTGGATGTGCAAAATGCATTTCTCCATGGAATCCTAGAGGAGTCTTTCTACATGCAACAACCATCAGGCTATGTGGATCCTAACAATCCCACATATGTATGTAAACTAAACAAGGCTTTATATGGCCTCAAGCAGGCTCCAAGAGTTTGGTTCTCCAACCTGAGCTCTTATTTTCTGTCTGCAGGGTTCACAGGTTCAGTAGCAGATAGCTCTTTATTTATAAAATCTACTAAAACATTTACTTTGTATGTACTTGTTTATGTTGATGACATCATAGTCACAGGATCATGCACACAATCCATACAAGATCTTATTTCAAATCTGAACAAAGTCTTTGCAGTGAAAGATTTGGGACCTCTATCATATTTCTTAGGGATAAAAGTATATAGAGACAAGACAACTCTGATTCTCAGTCAGCAAAAATACACTGCAGAGTTACTTATCAGGTCTAAACTTGATGGAGTGAGACCTGTAGCAACACCTCTACCAGTACAAACTGTCATCAAGAAACAAGGCAGTCAGAAATTTGAGGATGTCACACTTTACAGAATCATAGTTGGTGCATTGTAGTATATTCATCTCACCAGACCTGACATCTGTAGCTGTTAACAAAGCATGTCAATATATGCATGAACCCTTCGTAGAGCATTGGGAACTAGTGAAACGCAGTCTCAGATACTTGAAGCACAAAACAAGTTTTGGCCTGTATATTACCAAGACAAAGGATTTCTCTGTGCAATTCTACACTGATGCTGACTGGGCTGGAAACTTGGATGACCGGCGTTCCACCGATGGGTATTGTGTTTATATAAGAGAAAACTTAATATCTTGGAGTGCCAAGAAACAAAAGACCGTGTCCAAGTCAAGTACATAGTCTGAATACAGAGGCATTGCCATAGCAGCTGCTGAGATGACTTGGATACAATCCTTGTTGAGGGAACTAGGATTACAAACTACTCCACCAGTCCTATGGTGTGACAACCTCGGTGCGACATACTTAACAGCCAATCCTGTGTTTCATGCAAGAACAAAACACATTGAGATAAATTTTCACTTTGTGCGAGAAAAGGTTACAAATAAAGAACTACTGGTGCAGTTCATCTCTTCACAGGATCAAATTGCAGATATATTTACTAAAGGGCTTTCTGGAGTTAGGTTTCAGTAGCTCAGGAGCAAGTTGAATGTTCGTCAACTCCCCTTCAACTTGAGGGGAAGTGTTAATGCAGGTTCCTCATGGACTGAACCCTTAGCATTCCAGTCCTCATCCACTGCTTGTGTAGCTTCCTCAGGGACCGAGCCCCCAACAACAAATCCAGACTCCAGTGCAGGGACCGAATCTTCAGCACCCAAGCCTGTGTCTAACCTTGCAAGCTCCTCTAGAAGTTTCTCCATAAAAGTCTAGTCACCAACAAACCAGGCTATTCTCACGCAAGTCAGAGACTTATCTCAAGTTAATGTTTATCATATAATCTCTTTAAGCTTTAAATACTGTGATTGTATCCAAAAGAATGCAGAGCTAAAAATATATACTAAGATTCATTCTTAACAGTTAGAAACAATAGAAACCCACACATCAAATTTTCCTTGAAATTAAATTGCTAGAGATCAATCCAAAAATTAAATAACAGAAACTCATGTTGCATGCAAGCTGGAGTTTAGATAGCTAGAGCCGAGATACTAGGGGATTCTGACATGCACAACTCAACTTATTAAACCTTCTTTATCAGGCATTGAGGTTGCCACCCATGCCCGACCAACTATATACATGACTCATGACTGTTATAATACTGGAACTCTCGTTTAATCGTTTTGAGAAACAAAGTACATGCTACAAAGGTCCACTTGAAAAGCATGCGATTGTGATCCTTCTTCGTTATTCAATGGTGAATACTTACTTTTCTGTGATTCAACAACTTTTCAGAATTATTCTTTAAATTTGTTGTTGCTCCTAGATAATTCAACTTTTGTCTCTTGCACATAGTCATCCAGCAACATCTTTACCAATAATGGTAGCTGCGATAAAGATAATCAAATTAAATGAACTTTTTTGATTAGGTACATGATTCAGTTTTTGAATTACATTACAAACGCTATTCATCTATGAACAACTATAACAAATACTGATTGAACTTAAAACAACTAATCAAGAATAGGTAACAGTAGAATTGAACTCAGATTGGATCGAAATTTAGAAGTCAACAAAACTCAACTCGAATCTTGGGTAATAGAGATTCCACCTATAATAGAGATAGGTATAGAACACAGATTTCTATGCCAGATTTCAAAATTATAGGCTGGGCTTCATGATAAAAGGATTCCTTCAATGTTACGTATAGTCAACTCTTGGTATTAAAATCTTTCCTGGCAGGAAAAATGAAACTTTTGGCAGCATCTATACTTAATAAAAAGAAGGCGTACCTATTGCAGCTGTAATATTTAAAGTTGTTAGGATGATGACGTTGGGCGGGGATTTTAACTTATTCATCTGAGTGACTAAAGCATTCACAACCTGAATATAACTTATTCATGGCTATAAAGTGCATTGGATTATTTTGAGTTCCCAGTTCAGAGTGTGAAGTTATGATACCCTAATTGAGTTAGATGGTTCGGATCAAGACAAAGCAATATTTAGAGAGCAACTAAGCTTTCAACTTCATCTACAAAGCAAAAGAAAGACTGTTATCTTCATCTAACATCTACAAAGCAACTAAGCTTTCAACTTCATCTACATATTGTCAAAATAAATGGCAAAAGATTTTGTGCAAGAACCTATCAGAAAGTACAACAGCGTGGATGAAGATATGCTCACCAATCAAAACAAATACCAGGTTGACATCTTCCTCCAACATCTCTTGGATTTTTTGAAAAAGTTTCGCAACCTTATTAAAACATTTAAACAAAGAGTACAATTTCAAAAGAAAGGAGGTGCTCCTCATGGAGGATTCGACAAATCTAACTAAACCCCATTCCTCACCAGTAAAGATCGAACTATCACATCATGATTTAAACAAAGAAAACTGTGCAAACCCCAAATTTAAATCCCTCAATTATAGAAACCTAGGGTTTCATTCTAATGAAAGCCCCCAAAATTGATTCTATGAAAGAATTAAATCAGTTTATTCCTTAATTAACCCCAAATCCAAAACAACTAAACTCAAAACGAATCATTAAATTTACCTTGTTAATGATTCTCAACTGTTGATTATTAAGAGAAGTAAGTAAGTTGTGTTGGTGAACATGAATCACTGGAAATAAATAAGAATCGGAAGAAGACTAAGGTGTTGATGGTGGTGCAGTCGTGATCATAGAGGTGGTGGTGGTTGAGGATGGAGTGAGTGGAGAAGAAGAGAGTCTTGAGTAGGATTTTTTTCTCTTTTGGTAAGAAACGGCTAGGGTTTCCTTTCTCACAGTGATTCTTCTACTATTGGTGAAGTTGAATCACTGTGAGAAAGAAGAATGAGAATAAGAAATAAGAAGAATTAGGTGCTGGTGGTGATGTGGTCGTGGTGATGAAGGTGGTGGTCGTGGTGGTCGCTGGAGTGAGTGGAAAAGAAGAGAGTTTGTCTGAGTGAAATGTGAGATCTGTGAGTGTAATTAGAGAAATCCGGCTGGATAAACCACAGGCGTTCATCTATCTTATCCACAGATATCCGGACTCACGCCTTATCCTTGGATAAATCTTAACCGCTCTTTGTTCCCTTTAAAATTGAATCCTAACCTCTCTTTATCTAAGGTAAGTTGTCTACGTTTTCTTTTTGTACGTTTAATGATATCACAAAAAGTACATCATAAAACTATTTGAAGTATCTCTTTTCCGGACTTAAAGGTTCATCGTTGAGAGAACATACTAAAATTATTTATTGTACACGTACCTTGGACATGAAGGTTTATCGTTGAGTTATGCGTGTCGTAGGTGCACAAATTATTTTACTTATCTTCTACTTCACTAATAAATAGTATAATAGTAAATAAGATTCGTTCCCACAAAGAGCAAGGTGTTTTAGTTGTCGAATGTCATAAAGTGGATTTGTTTTAGGTTTAAACAAAGTAAATACGAAAGCAATTAAAAGTAAAGTTGTAAGCAATGAAGAGAGAGATATGATCGAGGAATCCTTCTTCGTTACTAAATATTCATCAAATTAATATATTTATCTACTCATTGTTTATCACAAATTATCATCAACCGTAGAATAACAGCTAGATCAGTTTTATCCCCCAAATTTCTTATATCACTGGATACAAAAGTTCCCGCCTACCAGATTCTATTCGTCCTAACCACCTATTAATAGATCACTTAGGGTGTAATTTGGTCGAATGCTTTATATTTTATGAATTTATAGGTTAATCATAGCAGTTAGACTCTTAGATCAAGGTCCACTTACTAGTGTTGTTCATACACAAAATTGTTCCACATAATCCCTCTGCAAGGTCTTGTGTTCTCTACTTGTGTACGAATAAATTGACTATTACTTATCTCACAACTCAATACTAGCTTTAGATTAAATCAACAAATCAATTCAGTTGGCCACCTAAATAATCTATCAATTAATCATAAACATTTTTTTGTAGTATAACAAGCGATAATCATGTGAAGAACTCAAAATAGAATCATATATTAAATCAAATCATGTTTAGAACTTAGAATTCATCCTCAATCAATTAGGTTCTTAGCTACTCATGGTGTAGAAGTATCCATGATATATATATATGATAAAGTAGAAAAGAAATAGTTACAGTGATAAAAACGCTCCAAAACCTAGCTTTTTCTTCTATCCAAAAGCTTGATAAAAGAATAGAATCGATCCCTAAAATAATTAAAAGAGTCTCTTAAATAGGTGTCCCAAGTTGTAGAAATGACCGTACTCGAATTCCGGTCGAAATAGTTTTCCAAAACTCCAAATATGTCAAAAATAGATTAGAACCAAGCTTGGCCGTGAGAAAGGATAGCCAAGTCTAGCTAATGGTCTCGCCTCAGAACTATACCCATCCCAACTCACGTTTAGTTAATGCTAATGGGCTCGACTGGGTTGCCAAAACCCAGCCCATTTCTTCCATCTTTCTTCATCTTCTCTACTACAACCAACAACTCAACAACCACCATTATCACATCAAGTTCGTCACTCTCATCATCACAGCAGACTCGCACCATCATCAACCATCAAAAACATCTAGCTCCAACCATTAGAGTTCTATTTCTCAATCTCCATCGAACCATTATCTCAACAGCTTCACTTCCATCAACCATAGCTCGACTGCAATTAATAGCAGAAATCATCAACTGCCGTTAAACATCCTCAACTTCTCTTTAATTATCAATTCTAGTCTCTGTTGCTTCAGCTTCCTTCAATTGCAGCAACCTATAACCTTGGATCCAGATTCGAAAGCATCTCCATCTCCTCGATCATCTCCTCAACTTGAGCATCACTGATTTATATTTGAAATCAGGCTCTTACCCAAACTTTATATCATCTCCAGTAACCCAATAATGTCCACAGAAACTCGATATCACTTCTAATCAAAATCCATCACCATCGTGATCATCATAATGAACTCGAGCTCTTCACTGCCACTAACTCCATCAACAATTCCGTTAATCAATCTTCTCCATCGAATCCAACCAAGGCCACTGTTGCAGAGATTCTATCATGTCGCTTTCTTGAATTTCATTATCATCTCATTGCTGCCGGAAAACAGAGGACGGGGAGAGATTCTGCAGGTCGCGTGAAGAAAGAGATGAAAAGGTGGTGCCCCGAATCAGAAGAGAAGATGCCTATAACACTATCCAAATAATTGGCAGCCTCTAGTAGCACTTGGGTCCCCCAACAACGTCTTATACAGGATATAAAGGCGGCAGCCCTGAGTAAAATGGTTGGTGCCAAACTGACGTTGACGACCACGTTGGGGGTACCATTGCTGAAGGTCAGACTCGCTAATAAATTGACAAGCGTCAGTTCCTATGCGCTGCTGACTATGATCAGATTGTGATTTTAAAACTACTTAAACCGGCGTCTATGTTTCTGTAGCTATCCATGATGTAATACATTCTGTTGGTACGCTGGGCCAGTGGTGTAGCAGTAACCGTGCTGTTGTGATGGTAACCTTTTACTTTTATCGAAAGCCCCGAACCTTTAAACAATTCACCTTTTATAAAGACTAAGCCCCTTTCAAATGGCACTCAGTTCATATCTTTAAGTTCGATCATTGAGACAAGGTTCAAAGAAAGGGTTTGATATTTGTTCGAGTGTAGTTGGTTCTAGTGTCGCTAATTTTATTTAATTATGAGTTTACTTAGTGTGTTTATCCACCTTATGAGGCATCGAAAAGGACAAGAAGAGCACGACAACGCACGATAATGAGTCTCGCTGATAGGATTCTATATGAGAAAATGATCTAAACGCGTTTTAGACTACGGACGTCGCACGTAGAATTCTAAGCCTAACATCGAAAGCCCTTTTTCATATGGATCCAGAAGTGTTGGGTTTGAAAACCCGGTTTGCAAACCCTTTTAGCTTACAAATTCAGATGGGTATGGTTTGCATACCTATTTGGTTTGTAAATAAAATCTTCGCTATTATTTTGTTTTGTTCATAACTTCTTCGTTCAATGTCGGGATGACCTCATTCTTTTTGCGTTCTCTTCGTAATTCAATTCTCTTCAAGATGGTACTAATAAATCCTAATTTTGGATCAGTTGAACTTAGTATTTGGCCCTTCTTAGCTCTTTTGTAGCCATTTTCACTCTTATTAGGATGATTCACCTAATAGAAACAAATAAAATAACAAACACACGTAATAAAAAAGTAATATGCAAAATTATAGCATATATTAGTATGGAGTTGACACTAAAATCATGTAATTATGCACTTATACAATTCCCCCATACTTAGATGTTGCTAATCCTCGAGCAAACTACTATCTAAACTAACCTAAACTAAAACACAAACTTCATTTCGTTGAGGATACGGTTACACTTAGCATGTGCAACAAGCCTTTAAACACCTAGGTGTCCCTAGTGGACGAGTTATAGTATCGTGAGGGATTATAAGAGGTATACCCACAAAACCTACTCCAACTTCAAAGTCACAAGCATCCAAAGAGCTATGGGGACATAAAGTTTATGCACGGTAATAATAAGAAGTTAGAAATGCCAATGAACATTATTCTCATTAACCCTTGAGTTAGGAGAAAACCATGATATGAAAGAATCCAGGTCGAGAGTGACCGAATATTTTGAGTTCTGCTTCACCAACAAGATTTTATGAAATTGACACTCAAAAGACGCACTTTATGGTTCTCTTGTGTGCAGGCAGGAGTGAAGATAAAAATCCTGCACTCGTTGAATGGTGGGAAGGAAAAGTAACCTTCCCAATTATATGAAGATGTTATCCCATAGAAACGTGGGACAACAAAGAACCCTTTTTTTCTAGTGACCTCTAAGAAAAATCAATCACTATGCAAGGATGGGAACACTTACTTACATTGTTACCCGATTCACAATCATCACCACTCTCACAACATCCAATAAAAACTTCTTCGGTCTTCAACTGTTGATGATGAACTCTTGAACTTCATAGAACCTTGACAATTATTACTATTTTCCTCAAATTCTTGTTGCTTGAAACTTCTTTATAGATTTCTTCTTCCTCACGACCTTATTGAATGAATATAAAACAAATATGCACTAAACAATATAAAACACTTTTTTTTCTTTTTTTTTAAACTTTTTTTTATGGATCAAAAATATAAACTAAAATAAATAAATAAGATGAACAATGAAACTACTATGGCCGTGGGATAAGAACTTTACCAGTTGATTCTTTACAACTTGTATTGTCTCGATATCATAAACTCCACTAACTATCATCTTTTGATTTCTTTCACTCTTGTACATAAGTTTTCAACATGTATATATAATTCTGCTTATTGTATTGTTGCTTTACTGGAATATGAAATTTTTCTCTTTCTTGTACTGTTGCTTGTAAACCTTTAACGTCTTCAACTTTCCTCATAATTTTAATATCGCTCCGCTTGTTGATGATAATGTGTTTCTACGGATCTGTTTGTCGTCGAGAGAATGGTGCCAACTGCAAACAAGACTGTTTAGTGTCTATATTGTTCCTAATTCTCTGTATTATTATTGCTCGATATTATACTTATTTTGTCATTTTATGTGTTTGTAGGTATTTTTGGGAAATAAACATTTGTGGAAAAATCGGCTCAAAAAGTACTAAAAGCACCCAAGAAAAATTAATAAAGGCACCTCAGAAAATTACTAAAGGCACCCCACTGTTGGATAGTTCCGATCGACTTAGAGGAAGTAATTAGGGTTTGAAAGACCTATATAAGCTAAACAGATAGAAGAAAATAGGGGAGCTTGAATTGGGAGAGTTTTCACCGGAAATTCCAGGGAGGAATTCTCTTAGAAAATTCTTGCTCTTGTGGTGTAGAAAAAGGTTTGGTTGAGTCACAAAAGAGGTTAGGAAAGTTGGGTCGAGCTCAGGAAGCTAAATAGAACGAAGAAAATCAATTCATGAAAATTATGTGTGCTGCTGCTGAAGAAGACGAGAAGAACAGAGAAAAGGCAACGGTTTCTTCAACCCATCAGCAACGTTTATCTTCAGGTTTGCAATGTTTATCCTCATCTGCAACGGTTTCTTCAACCAATCAACAACGTTTATCTTCAGCTTCATTGCAACAGTTAATCTGTAACGCCTAGAAAACGTTGCAGATTTCCTGTTTTATTATTTTTAGTTTCTTTTCTTCTTCTCAAGCACTTTTGATCCATGTACCACTCTTTTGAGAGTGTTTTGATCATGATGCGATAGACCATATTGTTGAGGCGACGGAGGAAGCCATTTTCCAATAATAAAATGGTATATTTTTATTTTATTAATTTGTTTTACAATTCTTTTATTATTGTTTGCTTTGAATAAAAATTGATAAATGATTTTTATCAATTAGTTGTGTTTTCTTTTGATGGGTCATGCTTAGTTTAGAGCTTTTGATGTCTCATACTTTTGATTTACAACTAATATTTTGGAAATCTAACTGTGGCAATATATTGAATAAATTGATCATATGAATTGCAAGATAATTATTATTGTTAAGTCACTTGAAAAATTGGCTAATGGTGGAATCCTTATTTTCAGTTCTTTCCATAATTTGAAATCAATTTTAATTTAATCTTTTTTATTTTTAGTCTTAAAAATTATGTTTAAAAATCAAATCTTTACAAGTCTGAGTAACGAATCTTTTGCCACTATTTAAAACAACATCAATTTTTGGTGCCGCCGACGCGGATTTGTCTTTAGGTTTAGAGTTTTAGATTTATTTTTTAAGTTTTTTTTTGTAGTATTATTTTTACTTTGTTCTATTTTACGTTTCTTTGAGTTTTATCTTTTTGCTACATGTTTTGGATTTTGGATTAAAAGGAAATTGAGCCAAAGACTTTGGTGATTAAAGACTTGGAGTTAAAGTTAAAGCTAAAAGAACGGAAAAGAAGACAAAAAATTATTTTAAATTAGATTTTATTTTTATTTTTTAGGTTTTATTTGTTTCTATTTTTTAGAAAATTGTATTAGGTAACTTTGATTATTTCTGTAATTTTTCTTTTATTTTTGGATACTTTTGGACTTTATTTTGGGACTTTGGACATTATTATTATTTTTAAACCCTACAGAAGGGTAATTTAAATATAAAATGTAACATGGAAGGACGACAATTACTATATTGTCTCGGCCCCTCGGGTTCGTACACTGACACAGGAGTCGGTGACCCGAGTCGATTACAACCGATTCATCCCCCGTCTGGTACGGGAGGTAAGACTCGATCAAACCACGAATCCCCTGCAAGTGGGTTTACTGTTTCCTTCGTATGCATATATGTTGAGGAACTGAATACAAAATTATTTTTCTAGTAAAGGGCAAGAACTGGCCATACAAGATAAGGACTCGGATTTCATCACCCTTTCCTTCTTGCCTGCTTTAGGAACACTTTACCAAACGCGAACCTAAGCTTAAAATTTTGACTAGAAAGAGACCGATAAGGTAACGAGCTTATAGGAAAGTCATTCAAAAAGACTGTATGGGTTACTCTGTTAGCTTAACTCGAAGTTCAAGAAGATTATTTTAAGTTGATTAGAGTTTCCTTGTAACCCAAGGAAACGTTGCCAAAGAGACATGGTTATCAATGCTCCTTAGAGCTTATCCTGTTTCTGTTCGACTTAATCTAATTTGAATTGTTCTAAGAGGTTTGCTAAAACTGTAACTAGTTGCCTTTTGAAACAATCTAAGTGGATCCATCATGCTCTTTGTTTGCTAGATTCAATAGGTTTGATTTGGTTGATTCATTCTTGCTTGTGATTGTTTAGAATTCCCTTCCAATTAAGATTTATTTTTTTAGTGTATGCCAAGACCGCTTAAAATCATCACTGGGCGAGATTGGAAAAGAGACACTCTAGGTCGTTTGATTAGTGAAAAATCTAGTAGTTATGTCCCTAGAAACGAGGACCTCGAAGACTCTTCTTTTGAGAGACCTATTTTTGGAAATTTCAATTTTGAGAAGTCGACACTGTGTGAAGAAGTTACTTCTAGTCCTTTGATAACACCAACAATGACAACTTTAAAATCTTTGTTGAACCCGACTAGGAATTCTCGTCCATCATGTATCAATTTAACTGAAACTGAAGCAAACTATGAGTTGAAACCTGGCACCATACAGATGCTCCCAATCTTCTTAGAGAAGAAAATGAAAACCCCTATTTCCATTTAAGGGATTTTGAGGAAATATGTAGTACCATCAGGATTAATGACCTAAATGATGAATCATTGAAACTTAGACTGTTTCCTTTTTCACTAAGAGACAAAACCAAATCTTGGCTATATAGTTTGACTTCCGAGTCAATTGAAACCTATGAACAACTTACATCTTCCTTTTTCCAGAATTTTTTCCCTAGGCACAAAACATCATCTATTAGGCAGCAGATTTGCACATTTGCTCAACAAGAGGGAGAATCTTTATATATGTATTTAGAAAGGTTCAATGACTTATTATCACAATGTTTTCATCATGGTTTAGAAAAAATAAGGCTAGTTCAGATCCTCTACGAGGGTTTAGATTATTTGATAACAACCATGGTTGAGTCTTTATGCACACGTGGGTCTGAAAATAAAACTGTCGATGGTGCGATGATATTTTTGAATGAAATCGCCGAAAAAACCCAGCAGTGGGAAAACAGTAGGGAGCCCCAGAAAACAATTCTTCTAAGTAGAGGAAATGTCAATAAGGTAAAAGGATCTTTTGAATCAGATGCCAAAAGAGCAGCTATATCAAAAAGGTTAGAAGCTTTAGAATTGAGTCAATCTAGTTGTGGAATTGAGCCCAAATCATTCTGGGAAGGACAGACTATTGAAGAGTAAGCCATGCTCTTTATAATAACATTAGATTCGATAATCGTCAGAAGTTTGACCCTTATTCAGAAACCTATAACCATGGATGGAGAAACCATCCTAACCTTTCTTAGTCTAAGGGCCAGAGTCAAGGTCAGTCTAGTAATTCTAAGGTTTCCCAGGTTTTGTTTATACTAAGAATCCTTTAGGACCGACACAATTTCAGAATCTGATCGATAAGACGATCATGAGTTTAGCAGAGTCTGTCGCCTCATTAGCTCAGAACGCTAAAGATTTTCAGCAGCTTGTCAACCAAAGTTTATGAGAAATTCAAAAGATCGGTCAGGCTAACAGTCAGGCTATTTCCAATTTAGAAACCTAGGTTGGTAAAATCACTGAGTCTTTGAGAGAAAGAGAAAAAGGCAAGTTCCCTAGTCAACCATACCCCAATCCTAGAGGAGTTCATAAAGTATCTTCTGGTGAGAAATCATCAAAGCATGTGAATGCAATTAGAACCCTTAGAAATGGTAAATTGGTAGATAACAAGGTAACCATGCCTGATAGTGAACATATTGTAGTTCACCCTGATGAGTCAGTAGCTAAAGAGACTGACGAAGTCTCTAAAGAGCCCGATGTAGCTCCTCATAAGCCATATTTTATTCCCAGAGCCCCGTTCCCATAACTGTTAGCACCAACAAAGAAGGAATCCAACTTTAACGACATATTGGAGGTTTTTAAGCAAGTTACTATCAACCTTCCATCATTATATGCAATTAGGAAGATTCCTACTTATGCCAAGTTCCTTAAGGATATGTGTACGCGAAAGCGAAAGCTTAGTGTACAAAAGAAAGCCTTTCTATCTAGTCATGTGAGTTCAATTATCCAGAACAATACAACTCCTAAGTACAAAGACCCAGGTTCTCCAACCATTTCTTGCACAATAGGTAACTACCGTGTTGAGAAAGTATTACTTGACTTAGGAGCCATTGTGAACTTACTTTTGTACCATGTGTACCTCCAACTAGGACTTGGTGATTTGAAACCTACTCAGATAATACTGCAGTTAGCTGATAGCTCTATGAAAATTCTTCGTGGTGTCATAGAGGATGTTCTTATTGAGGTCGATAAGTTTATTTATCCAGTAGATTTTGTTGTCCTTGATACCCAACCTGTCCCTGACCCAGAGAATCAGATACCCTTGATATTAGGTCGCCCGTTTTTAGCTACATCTAATGCGATCATTAAATGTTGAAATGGTATTATGAACTTATCTTTTGGTAATATGACTATTATGTTGAATATTTTCAATATTAGTAAGCAACCAGATGAGCTAGATGACACGTGCATTGAAGAGGTGAACATGATAGGAACATTAGTTCAGGAGTCATTACCAAACACTTTGTTAGAATATCCAGTAGAGAAATTCCTAGCCTACTTTGGGTTTGATGTTGATGATGATAGTGTGATTAATGAGGTGAATGCTTTGTTAGATTCATCCATTTTGATAGACACTAGTAATGGATGGAAACCTAAGTTCGAACCACTACCAGTTTCTAAGTATACCCTAATTCCTTCTTTAAAAGAGCCTCCTAAGTTGGACCTTAAACAACTACCAGATACTCTGAAATATGTGTATTTAGGACCATCTGAGACTTTGCCTATGATTGTAGCATCCGACTTGGATAGTAACCAGGAAAGTAGGCTAGTGACCATGCTTAAAGACAATAAGGAAGCTTTAGGGTGGACCATAACAGACATTAAGGGTATAAGTCCTCGATTCATTTAGAGGATGATACCAAACCGTCTTGGGAGATGCAATGTCGACTTAACCCTAATATGAAAGAAGTAGTTCGAACTGAGGTACTTAAGTTGTTAGATGCAGGTATTATCTACCCTATCTCAGACAGTAAGTGGGCCATCCCCATTCAGGTTGTTCCCAAGAAATCAGGTATCAGTGTAGTCCAGAATGATAACAATGAGTTAATCCCAACCCGAGTGACCATGGGGTGGCGTGTTTGTATTGACTATAAAAAACTGAACAAGGCCATAAGGAAGGACCACTTTCCCATTCCTTTCATCGACCAAATGCTTGAGAGATTAGCTGGACATAACCATTATTGATTGCTAGATGGTTTTTATGGTTATAATCAGATTGTTATTGCCCTAGAAGACCAAGAAAAAACTACTTTTACCTGTCCCTTTGGTACCTTTGTGTATATAGACGCATGCCTTTCGGGTTGTGTAATGCACCCTCTACTTTTCAGCGTTGTATGATGAACATATTTTCTGACATGGTAGAACATTTTTTAGAGGTTTTTATGGATGATTTTTCAGTATTTGGGTCATATTTTGATGAGTTCTTGCATCATTTGACATTAGTGTTGACTAGGTGTAAGGAAAAGAATTTAGTGCTTAATTGGGAAAAATGCCATTTCATGGTTCGATCAGGAATTGTTTTAGGGCATATCATATCTTCTAAGGGTATAAAGGTAGACAAAGCTAAAGTTGACCTTATTAGGACTTTACAGGTCCCCAAAACTGTACGAGATGTTAGGTCATTCTTAGGGCATGCAGGTTTTTATCGTCGATTCATTAAGAATTTTAGCTTGATTTCTAGACCTCTTTGCAATCTGCTTGCAAAAGATGTTAAGTTTGTCTTTGATGATGCTTTTTTAGAGGCTTTTGAGAAGCTTAAGACCTTACTCACTACCACCCCCATAGTATAGGCACTTAACTGGAACCTAACCTTTGAGATAATGTGTGATGCTTCAGATTATGCTATTGGTGTTGTGTTAGGTCAGCGAGAAAATTAATTACTTCATGTGATTTACATGCTAGCAAAAACTTGAATGATGCCCAACTGAACTACACCACCACAGAGAAGGAACTGTTAGCCATTGTTTTTTCCTAAGACAAGTTTAGATCATATATCTTAGGTTCTAAGGTTATAGTCTTTACTGATCATGCTGCTTTGAAGTACAATCTGTCTAAGAAGGATACTAAACTTAGATTGATTAGATGAATCCTTTTGTTACAAGAATTCTCGCTAAAAATTAGAGACCAAAAGGGTGAAGAAAATATAATAGTAGACCACTTGTCTAGACTTGTTGTGGATTCCCCTGATGATTCTCCTCCTGTGAGGGATAACTTTCCTGATGAACAACTATTATTTGTTTCCCAATCACCTTGGTTTGCGAATATAGTGAATTATCTTGTTACTGGTTGAATGCCTCAACACTGGGGTAAACAAGATCGTTTTAGGTTTTTAGCTGAGGTAAAGCATTTCTTTTGGGACGATCCTTACTTGTTTAAGTATTGTCCAGACCAGATTATTAGGAGATGTATACCTGAGAGTGACCAGTCCAGTATTATTTTCTTTGTTATGATCATGCTTGTGGGGGTCACTTTAGTAATAAGAAGACTGCTTCTAAGATATTGCAGTGTGGATTCTACTGGTCGTCATTGTTTAAAGACTCCCACAGTTAGTGTGTTGCTTGTGAGCGATGCCAGAAGTTAGGAACCATTTCTCGCAGAAATATGATGCATTTGAACCCTATTTTAGTCATTGAGGTCTTTGATGTGTGGGGCATTGATTTTATGGGTCCTTTTCCTAATTCTTTTGGTTATTTTTACATCCTTGTCGCTATAGACTATGTATCTAAGTGGGTAGAAGCGGTTTCGTGTAAAACAAATGACCACAAGGTTGTGATCCAGTTTTTGAATGATAACATATTTGCACGTTTTCGTACACCGCGATCTATAATTAGTGATGAAGGGTCACACTTTTGTAATCGACCGTTTAATCTCTTGATGAAGAAATATGGTATTACCCAAAAAGTAGCTACCCCATATCACCCATAGACTAGTGGTCAAGTAGAGGTTTCCAACAGGGAGATAAAACGTATTCTAGAGAAAAAAGTTAATCCTAATAGGAAAGACTGGTCGTTGAGGCTTACTGATGCCTTATGGGCTTACCATACTGCGCTTAAGACCCCCATTGGAATGTCACCTTATCGTCTAGTTTTTGGCAAGGCATGTCACCTGCCCGTCGAGTTATAACATAGACCATATTGGGCTGTAAAGCAGTTAAATTTTTCACTTGACACAACATGAGCTCACAGGAAGCTCCAGCTCAATGAGTTGGAAGAGATTCGGGAAGATGCATATGATAGTGCTAGGGAATATAAGAACAAAATGAAACTTGTGCATGATAAAAATATTTTAAGAAAGTCATTTTCTCCAGGTCAAGAAGTTCTTCTGTATGATACTCGTTTGCATCTATTCCACGAGAAGTTACGCTCTCGGTGGACCGGTCCTTTTGTTGTTCGCACTGTCTTTCCTCATGGTGTTATTGATATTGAGACTCAAGATGGTAGAAATCCTTTCAAGGTTAATGGTCAGAGATTGAAACAAACTTTAGAGCCTTTTCCTTCAGGTGATGTTGAGGAGGTCCCTCTGGAGGACCCTGTTTACGCTTCGCCCAGGTACTATCTTTCTAAATTACCTCTTTATTCCTCTTGGTACTGCTCTTTATTTTGAAACATTGAGGAAACTGTTTGATTTAAGTTTGGGGGTAAGGGAGAAACTTTTAGTGCAATAATAAAAACTCCAAAATTTAGAAGCTTGTGAACAATTCAGATGTCACTAACCATTCTAGGTAGATGTAAACTTAGCTCTTTTTCTATAGGAATTGGTGTGCCCAGTTAAATGGTCTATTCATAAAAGGACAAAGTTCAAGTGTTAGAGAATGGAGTAGAGTGTTTTTATTTTTATCCATATCTCGGAGTCTATCTCAACCATATCACCTTCTGTTTTTATTTTTGCAATTTTTGTGTTTCTCTAAGTGATTCGGTGGGGCACCAGTATCGAATTGTTATCTCCACTAGAATGGAGTAGAGTGTTTGAGATCAAGTCCCATTATTTTTATTTTTATTTAAAAAAATAAATAAAGATAAAAAAATCGAGTATTGACACTTTGATAGCAATATGTGTGTGTTTTCCCTGTCTCTGTCGCCTAAGCAAGCGTGGAACGCAGGATCCATTTGAACTATCATGTAAGATGCTGATAAGCACCATGCACTTGGATTCAATTTTATCCAATCATGTTGTCAATACATTTATAATTGTTTTATTTTCAATAAAATCGATCGTTGGTACCCTTGTATATACCAGCTGGGTCGATATTAATATTAGGATTAAGACCATTGGGTGCGTATTTCAATCAATTAGGATTCATCCTGGCACTGACCTTCAAACAAATATGGGACACACCATTCACCTTAGTGAACACGCGTAAACTTCATTTTGTCTATTTCTATCTTCTAAATATTTTCATGTGATTGTACTTTAGATTATGAGTATTGTGGTTGAACAACTCTCTAAGTAGAGCTTTGTTTTCTTAAATATGAATTTTAGTATGCTGAGTGAAAACTCGTGTACAACAATTGGACTCATATAGGGTAATGATTCCCACAGCCGAAGAATTTAGTATGCCAACTAAATAGCTTGTTTAGTGTTTACATAAGGACAACACACCCCCCACTTTCAAGCGCACCTCTGTATCGACTGAGAATATGTTCTAGTCGGTGGAACCGGTGAACCACGCGAGCTGGTTAGATGCGTGGGGCAGAGGGCTCGTAGTACCCCCTTTGATCCAGCCTCGGAATCACCTACTCAAGGGACAGGCCTGACGGCAGGCGGTGGACTCTTTCCCTCAATCGTTCACAGGTAGCTAGGATTTGGAGTAAAGGTTTTGTGGGAATACCTCTTGTAAACCCTCACGAGACAAAACTCGTCCACTAGGGACACCTCGGGGTTTAACGGCTTATTACATATGCTAAATGTAGTCGCAATTCCTGTGAAAGTGAGTTATGATTTTATTTTATTAGATTTGCTCGAGGACTAGCAAATAATAAGTTTGGGGGTATTTGATAGACACATTTTAGTGTCTAATTTGTTCATAATTCTCTGTATTATTAGTGCTCTATTTTATACTTATTGTGTCATTTTATGCGTTTGTAGGTATTTTTGGGAAATAAACATTTGTAGAAAAATCGGCTCAAAAAGTACTAAAAGCACCCCCCGAGAAAAATTGATAAAGGCACCCAAAAAATACTAAAGGCACCCGGACTGATTGATAAAGGTACCCCATTGTTGGATAGGGGCACCCTCTTCTCTTTGATTTTAAAACGGAAAAATGGCAGGAGATATTCTTACGCGTGAGTGAAGTTCTGATTTGTTTGGGAAACAATTTTTAAGGGATAAAAAGAAGATTTCGAGATATATGTATGAAGTAACAACCACAAAACGTCATTAAGGGTATATGTTGCCGAGAAAAAATGGCTGAAATTTCATGTGTAAGCCGGAAACAGATTTCTTATGGGATTGAGAAAAACTCGAGATAGAGTTGGATTTGGATCGAATATTTAGTTCCGATCGACTTAGAAGAAGTAACTAGGGTTTGAAAGACCTATATAAGCTAAACAGATAGAAGAAAATAGGGGAGCTTGATCGGGAGAGTTTTCGCCGGAAATTCCAGGGAGGAATTCTCTTAGAAAATTCTTGCTCCTGTGGTGTAGAAAAAGGTTTGGTTGATTCACAAAAGAGGTTAGGAAGGTTGGGTCGAGCTCAAGAAGCTAAACAGAGCAAAGAAAATCAATTCATGAAAATTCTGTGTGTTGCTGCTGCTGAAGAAGACGGGAAGAACATAGAAAAGGCAACAATTTCTTCAACCCATCAGCAACGTTTATCTTCAGGTTTGTAACGTTTATCCTCAACTGCAACAGTTTCTTCAACCAATCAACAACGTTTATCTTCAGCTTCGCAACGTTTATCTTCAGCTTCATTGCAACAGTTAATCTGTAACGCCTAGAAAACGTTGCAGATTTCCTGTTTTTATTATTTTTAGCTTATTTTCTTCTTCTCAAGCACTTTTGAGCCATGCGCCATTCTTTTGAGAGCGTTTTGAGCATGATGCGATTGACCATATTGCTGAGGCGACGGAGGAAGCCATTTTCCAATAATAAAGTGGTATATTTTTGTTTTATTAATTTGTTTTGCAATTCTTTTATTATTATTTGCTTTAAATAAAAATTGAAAAATGATTTTTATCAATTAGTTGTGTTTTCTTTTGATAGGTCATGCTTAGTTTAGAGCTTTTGATGTCTCATACTTTTGATTTACAACTAATATTTTGAAAATCTAACTATGGCAATATTTTGAATAAATTGATCATATGAATTGCAAGATAATTATTATTGTTAAATCACTTGAAAAATTGGCTAATGGTGGAATCTTTAGTATCAGTTCTTTCCATAATTTGAAATCAATTTTAATTTAATCTTTTTTATTTTTAGTCTTAAAAATTAGGTTTAAAAATCAAATATTTATAAGTCTGAGTAACGAATCTTTTACCACTATTTAAAACAACATCAATAGAGTTAGCAATTCTGATGAAACCCTCATGATTGATAGAAATAAAACCCAAGAGATCAAAAAGTAGTGCTGAAATTGGTGCGAAGTTGGGTAGCTCGTCATTGAACCCGGAGTTTGCGCAGATGAAACACTCCAAACAGACAATTTAGACAGGTACAAAGAATTACGGGTCTGGTGCTTCACTCATGGGTATTGAATTATCAGCTTCTCTAATACTGTATTCTCTACCAACGGTTTACTTATATTTTTGTCAGCTCTAGCCTCTCAACAACTAAGCACTCCGAATATAGTTCTCTAATACTTCTAAGTTCAGTTATTTCAGTAAGAACTCCGTATGTAAACTTTAGCTAGAAGTATACAAAGTGACTCTAAAACATCTAAAAGTTGGAGGTTTTCATGCAAATATGTACAAAAAGTTTCAAAATTCTACCAATACTAAAAACTCTATATGCTTAATCACTCCCCCATACTTAAACTTTACATTTTTCTCAATGTAAATTGACTCTTCCAATGTAAACTCAAGATGAGAAATCCTGATATGATATGAAAACTAACAAAAATAAAAAGATAAAGATAAAAATACAAAACCAATGGGTTGCCTCCCATGCAACGCTTGGTTTAAAGTTGTCATCCCGACTCTCTACTCGCCTGTATTACTCCTCCAGAGGGAGCAAATCTTGACACTCAATCACATCCACATCCACATAAACGTTTTCGTAGTGTGTCTTTAATCTATACCCATTTACCTTGGAAACTGTCCCATCTCAGAGACTAGTAATCTCAACTGCACCATGAGGAAAAACATTAGTAACAACATACGGTCCAATCCAGCGGGACCTTAGCTTTCCAGGAAATAGTTTAAGACGAGAATAAAATAAAAGAACTTTCTGTCCCGCCATAAAATTCTTTCGAGAAATCATCTTGTCATGGAAAAACTTAGTCTTCTCCTTGTATACACGGGAACTCTCGTAAGCATCATTATGGATCTCTTCTAACGCATTAAGTTGCGGTTTCCTTTGTTTCCCCGCCTTATCATACTCCATGTTGCACATCTTTACCACCCATAAAGCCTTATGTTCAAGTTCAACCGGGAGATGACAAGCTTTGCCATCAACCAACCTATATGGAGACATGCCAATCGGTGTCTTGTGTACCGTTCTGTACGCCCATAATGCATCATTGAGCCTCAAGCTCCAATCTTTCCGTGTAGTATTAACAATTTTCTCTAGAATGAATTTGATCTCACGATTTGAAATTTCTGCTTGCCCACTAGTTTGTGGGTGGTAAGGCATACCAATCTTGTGTGTGACATTGTACTTATTGAGAAGAGTATGGAAGCGTGAACCTCCATCACTGAGAACCACACAGGGTGTGCCACGTATAGTGAAAATATTTTCCTTCATAAACTCACAAACAACTTGAGAATCATTAGTAGGGGTGGCTTTAGCTTCCACCAATTTTGAAACATAATCCATAACAATAGGTATATAAAATTTTCCATACTAATTAACACAAGGGCCCATAAAATAAATTCCCAATACATTGAATATTTCTACAACAAGAATCGGTGTGAGTGGCATTTGATTTCGAGCACCTAGATTCCCAGTCCGTTGACATCTATCACAAGATTTCCAAAAAACATATGCGTCCTCAAATAATATGGGCCGATAAAAGCCACTCTTAAGAACTTTGAGAGCAGTACGTTTAGTACCAAAATTCATACCACAAGCATACGAATGACAAAAAGTAAGAATGGATTGAAATTAAGAGTTAGGTACGCACCTGCGGATAATCTGATCAACACAATATTTCCACTAGTAGGGTTCATCCCACACATACTGCTTGGATATCTTCTTAAGCTTTAGCTTTTGAAAACTTGATATCGTACTAGGTACTTGTCTCGTAACCAAGTAGTTCACTATATCAGCATACCAAGGTGTTGAATCTTCTATTGAGAAAAGTTGTTCGTCCGGAAAACGATCCTGTAAGGGAAGGTCCACTTCATAAATAACAAGTCTACTAAGATGATATGCAACTGTATTCTCAACACCTTTCTTGTCTCTAATTTCAATTTCAAATTTCTTGCAGCAACATAATCCACCATATTATCCTTGTCTTAGCTTTTTTCTTCTTTAGTAGGTACCTAAGTGCTACGTGGTCAAAATAAAAAACAACCTTGGTACCCACCAAATAAGATCTGAATTTTTTCGAGTACAAAAACTATAACCAACAACTTTTTCTCCGTGGTAGAATAGTTGATTTGCATGTCGTTTAGGGTCCTAGATCCATAATAAATCATGTGGGATAATTTTTCCACCATTTGACCCAAAACGGCTCCAACTACGTAGTCACTCGCATCACACATCAACTCGAACGGTAAACTCTTATCAGGTGACTTAATAATATATGCAGTTGTCAACAATTCTGTTAATCTGTCAAAGGCATCCTTGCATTCCTTGTCGAAGTTGAAAGCATCCTTCTTTTGTAACAATTTTCACATTGGGATTGAGATTTTGGAGAAATCTTTGATAAACCGCCTGTAAAAACCTGCATGTCCAAGAAACGAGCGAATCTCCCTCACCGAAATGGGATATTGTAAGTTTCTTAATACGTCTATCTTTGCTTTGTCCACTTAGAGCCCTTGAGAGGACACAATGTGACCGAGCAATATACCATGGTTTACTATAAAGTGACATTTCTCCCAATTTTGAACAAGGTTAGTGTCTATGCATCTTTTAATCACAAGTTCAAGATTTTCTAAGTAAATATCAAATGAATCGCCATAAACACTAAAATCATCCATAAATACCTCAATGATGCATTCCACGCAGTCAGATAATATACTAACCATATATCTCTAAAAAGTGGTAAGTGCATTACAAAAGCCAAGCGAGATCCTTGTATATGCAAATGTACCAAAAGGACAAGTAAAAGTAGTCTTCTCTTGATCTTCCAGTACAATAACAATCTGATTGTAACCCGAATAACCGTCCAGAAATCAATAATGTGAATGTCCCGACAACCTCTCTAACATCTGATCAATGGAAGTTAAAGGAAAATGATCCTTACGGGTAGCAGAATTAAGCTTTCTGTAGTCTATGCATACTCTCTATCCCGTTTGAACTCGTGTAGGAACAAGTTCGTTATCTTGATTTCTGACAACGGTCACACTAAATTTCTTTGGTACCACCGGCTTGACATCGTCTTCTATAAGGATTCTATACATGCACATTGATAGACTAATGCTTTTGATGTCAGCAATCGTCCAACCAATGACCGTTTTATGCTCTTTCAGAACCCTAAACATACGTTCTTCTTGTATGGCAGTGAGGTTCTTTGCAATGATCAGCGTAGGATTTTCTTTATCACCCAAGTAAGCATATTTTAAGTAATTATGAAGAGGCTTAAATTCTAGTTTAGGTGTATGCACAATAGAAGGGAAATGAACCTCATCAAATATGGGTAAAGAAATATAAGAAATGTTACCCGTTTGAGCTTCTTGTAGTGCCGTTAAGGAACCACACATATCAAATAGCTCTTTGGATAAGTCGACGTTAAGATTTGGTTTCCCATGAACGTCCAATTCAATACTATTATACAACACAACTCCAAGTTCATCTTCACTGTTCAAATCAAACGTTTGTTGCGCTAGCGGACCAATAACATCGATAGAGAAACCGAAGTGAAAATCACTAGGATAACACATGGCTTCAAATATGTTGAAGAGAATAATAGTGAGAAGGCTCAATGGGAAGGACAAAGGAAAGAGCGATGCCTACTCATTCGTCATGGTAGAGAATAAAAACGGCTAAGGGATCCGTATCTCCTTATCAAATTCCATAGTGAGTGTACCACTATTAACATCAATCTTCGTCTTTGCAGTTTTCATAAACGGTCTTCCAAGAAGTAACGAAGTTGATGAGCTATTTTCTTCATTTTGCATATCCACAATATAGAAATAAACTGGGAAGATTAACTCATTCACTTGAACTAACATGTCCTCAATGAGTCCCGTAGGATATATGTTGGACTTGTTTGCTAATTGAATACTAATCTATGTCTCTTTTAAAGGTCATAGATTCAAAGAATCGTAAATATCGGCCGACATAACACTTATAGATGCTCCCAAATCAAGTAAATCACGCCCAAACCTCTTAGTACCAATAGTAATTAGTACCGTAAAGCCTCCAAGATCCGTACACTTTGTAGGCATCTTCTTTAACAACATAGTCGTGACACTCTCGCCCACCTTAGTGACTTCATTACGAATCAACCTATCCTTCTTTATACACAAATCCTTCAAAAACTTGGCATATCTAGGCATAGTTTTGATGAATTCAATAAATGGGATATTGATTGGTACCTTCTTGAAGATACCCATGATCTCTTTATCTTGAGATTCTTTCTTGGACTTGGCAAAACGATTAGGAAAAAGAGGTGGTATGGTAAAGGTAGGAACCGTATTCTTAGGTTTACAGGTTAATATTGGATTTTCCTTTGGCACGGTTTCTTCCTATACCTCCTTTTCTAAGTCACCATAACATTCTCTTTTTGTGTGGTTCTTCAACATGCCTTCCACTTCTTAAGGTCACTGCATTAACGTGTTCTCTCGGATTCACAAAAGGTTATGATGGAATTTTTTTTGATGCTTGTGTCTTGAGTAGATTCACATCAATTTCCAATTACCCTACTTGAGTCTGCAAGTCTTTGATAGCAGATTCGTTCTTCTGTTGATTTTGTTGAAACATAGAAGTAAGACCCTGCATGCCCTGCAAATCTTATTTGCATAGATAAAATTTGGATGATCTCTCCAAACAGGATTGTAAGTGTTCAAGTAGGGATCATACCTTGGCATATTATTAGGGAAAACAACATTTACCTCAGCCTCCTTTTCGTACGAAGGAACAACTGCAGAAGCTATACGTTGCACCATCTTTTCCACGCTAGTTGCTCTATATGTGAGAAATCTCCCACCTCGTTGACTCTTCTGATACTTAAGTCATTTCTTGTGTAAAAATGTCGAGCATTCGTTGCCATACTCTCAATCAAACTAGTTTCCTGCAAGATCGTCTTTTCAGTAAGTGAACCACCCGCGGCTGCATCAATCAAATTCCTATGTTTCAGAAGTAATCCTTCATAAAAGTATTGAATGATGAGAGTTGAGGATATGTTGTAGTGTGTAAGCTTGCCAATAATCTCTTATACCACTCCCACTATTCACAAAGAGACTCCCCAGTAATCTTTAAAATGCTACTAATCTCCTTACGAACAACGTCCGCCTTAGAAGCAGGAAAATACTTATCTAGAAATAGCTTTTTCATCTCAGTATATGTTGTAACACTCCTTGGAGGAAGATAATACAACCACTCTTCGGCCAGATCTATTAAAGAAAATAGAAAAACTTGCAGCATAGCCTTATCATTATCTTCGGTACCTTTCCTAAGATATGTCATCTTCTGCTGAAATACTTGAAGATGACTGTTTGGATCTTTGCCTGGAAGTCCCTTGAATTTTGGAAAATGGTGAATTAGATTCTACTTCAGTTCCACTAACGCAGCTATGTTAATACACATTGGTTGTGAATATAAACATGGATAGGTAAACTCTCGTAACTTCTTCTCTGGAGGTTGAGGACCACCCATCTCTTCTATAGGTGGTTCTTGTAGCAAAAATTGAGGTTCTTGTAGTATTGTCCCCCTTCGAGTTTGAATTCCTGCCCTTCGGTAATCCCAACGTTTAGGTGCCAGAGATTAAACACCTGAAACCAAAAATCTAGAAGAAAAAGTTAAACACTAAAAATAAACTTAAAAAAATAAAAATAAATAAAAACAAATAACAACTAAAACCGACTGCTCCACGGCAGCGGCGCCAAAATTTATGTGTGTTTTAGGTGCACTAATTATTTCACATATCTTCTATTTCACCAATAAATAATATAGTAGTAAATAAGATTTGTTCCCACGAAGAGAAAGGTGTTTTAGTTGTCGAATGTCACAAAGGGGGTTTGTTTTAGGTTTTAAACAAAGTAAATACAAAAGCGATTAAAAGTAAAGTTGTAAGCAATGGAGAGAGATATGATCGAGAAATCCTTCTTTATTACTAAACATTTATCAAATTAATATATTCATCTACTCATTGTTTATCACAGATTATCACCAACCATAGAATAACATATAAATCAATGTTATTCCTCAAATTCCTTATATCACTGGATATAGAAGTTCTCGCCTACCAGATTCTATTCGTCGTAACCACCTAGTAGTAGATCACTCAGGGTGTAATTTGGTCGAATGCTTTATGTTTTATGAATTTATAGGTTAATCCTATTAGTTAGAGTCTTAGATCAAGGTTCACTTACTAGTGTTGTTCATACACACAATTGCTCCACAGAATCCCTCTGCAAGGTCTCGCGTTCTCTACTTGTGTACGATTCAATGGACTATTACTTATCTCACAACTCAATACTAGTTGTAGATTAAATCAATAAATCAATTTAGTTGGTCACCTAAATAATCTATCAATCAATCATAAACATTCTTTGTAGTATAAACAAACGATAATCATGTGAAGAACTCAAAATAGAATCATATATTAAATAAAATCATGTTCAGAACTTAGAATTCATCCTTAATCAATTAGGTTTTTAGATACTCATGGATGTAGAAGCATCCATGATATACATATGATAAAGTAGAAAAGAAATAGTTACAGTGATGAAAACGCTCCAAAGCCCTAGCTTTTCCTTTTTGTGTTCTTCTCTCCAAAACCTTGATAAAAGAATAGAATTGATTCCCAAAAATAATTAAAAGAGTCTCTTAAATAGGTGTCCTAAGTTGTAGAAGTGACCGTGCTCGAATCCCAGTCGAAATAGGTTTCCAAAACTCCAAAATATGCCAAAAATAGGTTAGAACCAAGCTTTGCCATGATAAAGGATAGCCAAGTCTAGCTAATGGGCTCACCTAAGAACTATATCCATCCCAACTCACGTTTAGTTAGTGCTAATGGGCTTTCCTGGGTAGCCAAAACCTAACCTCTTTCTTCATCTTCTCTACTACAACCAACAACACAACAACCACCATTACACATCAAGTTTGTCACTCTCATCATCACAACAGACTCACACCATCATCAACCATCAAAAACAACTAGGTCCAACCATTAGAGTTCTAGTTCTCAATCTCCATCAAACCATTATCTCAATAACTTCACTTCCATCAACCATAACTCGACTGCCATTAATAGCAGAAATCATCAGCTACCGTTAAATATCGTCAACTTCTCTTTAATTATCAATTCTCAAAGTTACAGTCTTTGTTGGTTCAGCTTCATTCAATGGCAGCAACCTATAACCTTGGATCCAGATTTGAAAGCATCTCCATCTCCTCGATCATATCCTCAACTTGAGCATCACTGATAATGACGAATCCGATGGTGAAGAAAGCATAACGGTGGAAAAATTAAAGGAAAAACTTGCTAGAGTGAAAGAAGCTAAGAAAAAATTAGCACAAGAGCAAGATTCACTCAAACATCGAGACATGGAACTTGCGATTAAGAATCAAAAATTGTACAAAGAAACGCCAGAGAAGTTAAATCCAACGATAACAAACACAAATCAACAAAAAGACCCAACCAAAAAGCTACAATAAGGACATGGAGAAATCCACGAGGAGTGTGACACGATAAAGAGCCGGGAAAAGATGGAGCACCAACTGAAAAAGGCCAAAGAGAAGGACACGAATCTAGAAGTCATGAAAGAACTAAAAAATATGCGAGCAATGATCCATGGGTATCCAAATAACGACAAGGGGTAGCAATTTACAGATGCAATGGCAGAAGCGAAGCGATCACCCTTTAGCAAGGAGATCCAGTACACGACACTACCTCCGAAATGCACAATGCCATCCTTCAAAAGTATCTTCGATGTTACGAGGAACGTAATACAACATATCAAATCTAACCATCGATCATTATTGCAGTGGGAAAACCGCGAAGAAGTTATGTGCAAATACTCTCCAGCAAGCTTAAAGGGAGAAGATTTGGCTTAGTTTGATGCTTTGTCGGAGTACTCAATAACATCTTTTCACGAGCTTGAAAAAGGTTTAATCGCAGCCTACATGCATAACAACTTGCTGAGGCCATGGGTTGAAAAACTATTCATCTTAGAGAGGCGAGTAGGGGAAAGCCTCCGAAGTCTGCTCAACAGATGGAGGACATTGTATAGTCAAGTTATGGGTCACGAGACAGAAACGAACCTGGTTCGGAGCTTCTTAATGCTTTATTACCAACATATTTGTTGTACATGGCCATATTCAAGCAGAAGAATACGCTAAGAATGCAAGAACTTCGAGAGTTCCAGGAAGAATACATTGCTTTGGAGGAAATCCAGAAGGAGGCAGCTTCGCAACCAACAATGATGAAAGATGTCATCTTCTGAAACCCAACAAATGCTCATTGAACAAATGTAGTTAGCGAGGTACCAAGAATGAATTACCGAGACATCTTAAGGAGAACAACAACGAGCGTCTCAGCGAGAAGCACAGCCGGATAACGAATTGGGTAAATATCGCTAGAGGATTTCAACAACCCTAGGATCATCAATCTCAGCAAGGCAGGTTCAATGATCGAAGGTTTGAAGGACGAAGACCTAATGATTCGAGGGTCGAGGACGTAAAGCTACCAAAGCTGAGTGCACCATTAGCATCAATCATGTGATATATCAAGGAAACAAATCTCAAAGTATCCCACATCCATACAATCGAGGGATGGAGCCACCTCCCTCCAGGTATAATGACCAATTTTGTGAATACCATCTATTTCATGATCATATCACTGACAACTGCAGGAATGTGATAAAGATAGTGCTATGCTTAATAGAGCATAGAAAACTCTGAGAATTCCTAAGTGACCTACCACCACCACCATCTTTGGTATTAGAACCAAAAGTACCGCGAGTAAACATAGTCGAGATTAAACAATGAACCAGCTATTTGCGATGTAATTCCATTATCCACTCGGCGATTGCGGAAGCGGACTTCCACATCAGTATTATGAGCAGAGTTCAGAAGCGAGATCATAGAGGAAAGGAGATTAATTTTTTTGAAAAGGCCCCACCACTCGAGAAATGGATGGCACAACCAATTGTTTTTTCAGCATCAGAAGCATTAGAGAATGGAAAATCACATATAAATCCTCTTGTGGTCACTTTGAAGATGAGTAAATGGGTGGTGGACAAAATTTTGGTGGACGCAGGAAGCTCAATGGATATTCTATTCTACAAGACTTTTAAGCGGATGGACTTCCCAGATTCAATACTCATTCCATCAACTTACAGCGTCTACGAATTCAATGAGGCTCCCTCGAAGCCAAAAGGAGAGTTCACTATGACCATACATTTCAGAAAGATAGAAATAATCACTACCTTATATATAGTATGTGTAGAATCACCATATAGTGCCATTTTTGGAAGACCTTGGGTCCATGGGATCAGGGGAGTAGCATTAACATAACATCAATGCTTACGTTTTCCGACGCCGGGAGGAGCATATGAAATCAAATGAGATCCATCCGAAGCAAAGCGTTGCAGCAAAGTGGATGTTTGCCAGTATGAAGGACATGCTGAAAAATCAAAAGGAAAAGGAAACAAGCTAAGGAACACAAGAAATAACAGGAATTTAAAGTTTATAAAGTAAATACGGCGAATGGGAACAGTCTTCCCAGTGAGAATTCAGGAAAAAAAGGTACAACAAATAAGCAATTAAAGATCCCAACCCTCCTCAGAGAGCAAGTAATGATTTCACTGCAGCAGAACCCACTAGAGACATAAATTTGGGATCTGAAAAACGAACTAAAGATGGTCAAAATTGGAACGAGACTAAGCAAGCAAGAAGGAACGAAGTTGGAACAGTTATTGCGAGAGTATATAAGTGTATTTGCATAGAAGATGGAAGACATGCCGGACATAGATCCGTCGGTGGCTTGCCATCCATTGGATATTGACCTAAAGATGAAGCCTTTCAAGCAAAGGATAAGGAAAGTCGCAACATTTTTTCACAAGGAAATAGAGGTTGAACTAAAAAAAATGAGTGAGTCTGGTATTATTAGGTAGGCGAAGTATCCACATTGGATTGTGAATATGGTACTTGTTCTGAAGAAAAACAAGGGAATCAGAATTTGTATTGACTTTAATGATTTGAACAAGGCATGCCCGAAGGATAGTTTTCCTTTACCAGATATACCTCAAATGGTAGAATCGAAAACTAGGTATGAAATTTTGTCTCTCATGGACGGATATTCGGGCTACAATCAAATACCACTCGCAGAAGAGGACCAGGAGCACACTTCTTTCTTTACTATAAGAGCACTATATTGTTATACCATAATTCCTTTTGGGTTAAAAAATACAGGAGCAACATATCAGCGAATGGTGGAAAAACTATTTTCCCAGTGGGTACATTCTACGTTGGAGGTCTATATGGATGACATGCTGGTGAAAAGCAATAAATCATAAGATCATGTGAAGGATCTGAAAGAAATCTTCGATCAAATGCGCAAGTTCCAAATGAAGATCAACCCGGCGAAATGCATCTCCGGAGTCGCTTCGGGAAAATTCTTGGGATATATAGTTACAAAAAATGGAATAGAAGTTGATCCAGTAAAGTTACAAGCGATCAGGGATATGCCATCTCCAGCAACCTTGAAGGATGTACAAAAGTTAAATGGACAACTTGCAGCTTTAAGCAGATTCATCGCCAGGTCTTCGGACATGTGCAAACCATTTTTTGATACTTTAAAGAAAGGAACTAAGTTCACATGGACGGAGGAGTGCGAGCAGGCTCTTCAAAATATTAAAGAATATGTAGCAAACGCGTCGGTTTTGCAAAGACCCGAACCCGGCGAACTACTTCTAGTATACCTTGCAGCAACTTCGGATGCTATCAGCGCGGTGTTGATACGAATGAATAAGGGGGTTGAAGAACCCGTATACTTCATCAACAAAACTCTTGGTTCGGAAGAAAGAAATTATACAAAGATTGAACAGTTGATATTGGCCCTAGTTTATGCAAATCAGAAGCTGCACACTTACTTCCAGGCTCATTCTATCAAAGTAATGACGAAGATGCCTATTAAATAAGTATTAAAAAGCTCACAACGAGTGGGAAGAGTCTCGAAGTGGAATGCAAAAATAAATAATTTGGAGTAGAATATGGAATATTGACATCTGCGAAGTCTCAAGTCATTGCGGATTTCCTAGCCGACTTTCCATTGGAGGAGGAAGAAGATATAAAGGAAATGCTCAACTTGGAAGAAGACTTAGAAAATCCTAAAGATTTGCTAAGAAAAAACTATCCGAGCAGGTGGGAGATATTCGTCGATGAGTCTTAAAATAACAAAGGAAGAGGATTTGCTATTGCCTTTTACTCGCTTGGAGGAACAAGAGTTGTTCATCTGTTTCGGTTAGAGTTTTCAGCGATAAATAATAAGACTGAATATAAAGCAGTGATACATGCGCTCCGAACAGCAATTGAAATGAAGTTAGATGACATTAGGCTTACATCTGACTCGCAGCTGGTGGTTCGCCAAATAGAAGGGAGATACCAAACAATCAATTCATCATTACAGAAGTGCCGAAAGATTACAAGGTACTATTGATAGACACATTTTAGTGTCTAATTTGCACCTTAATTTCTAGTGAGTTAGTATTCGATTTTTTGTCTATTACGTGTTTTATTGCTTTTGTAGGTACATTAGAAGAATAAAGATTTGTGGAAAAATTGGCTCAAAAAGTGTTCAAGGCACCCGGAAAAATGGATCAAGGCACCCACACTTTGGATTGGGGCACCCTTGGATCGGGCTGAGCTGGATCGGGTCAACCCAGCGGGTCAACCAGGCGGGTCAACCCAGCGAGCCAGCGAGTCGACTCGGCCGATCCAACTCAGCGGGAATCGCCGGAATTGTAACTGTGTACGCTGTTTGAATTGAGTTATGGATTGTTCTCTTCCAGATTGTTCCAAATGTTAGTAGATAACCCACACAAGCTAGAACAATCGAGAAACAGCAAAAAGATCCCGTGAAATCAGTTGAAAAATCATGAACATGGCCGGAATTTGGTTTCGATTAGGATTGGGATTTGTGGGCTGTTCTAGAGAGTTCTATTAGGTTTAGAACTCTCTCTAGGGTTTCTACTATCTATAAATACCAAGAGAAGCCAAGAGAATCGAACAAAAAAAAAGCTTAGAGAAGATTTTAGAGATTTCCGGTCAATATTCCGTCACCGCCGACGAGCTGCTGCTGCACCGGCCGGCTGTTCTTCATCCATCACTGCCGGAGAAGAAGACTCAGTAACATTTATATGTGTTGCTGATTTGAATTTTCCTGTCGTCTATTGCTTCAAACCATTTGTTGCTTAAACTTTTCTGTAACAGCTGAACCCTCTTCTGTAACGCTTATAAGCGTATCAAATCAGCTGTTACAGCGTTATTCAACCTTGTAATCAATATTTTGAGCAATGAAATCAACTTTTGAGCAAGTTTTCTTCACCATGAGCTAAGTCTATTTACTGGGATGATGGATAAGGTAATTTTCTCAATTTTATGTGATTTAATTATTTTCTAATAATTATTTATAATTCTTTTATCATTAAAATTGCATAGTTTTGAATAGTAAAAACGGTTTTCTTTCAACAGTTGTGCTTTTGCTTGATAGATTATGCTTAGTTAATTAATTTTGATAATCCATGCTTGTGATTTACCTCTGTTTGTTAGCATAACAAAACCAATTTTGGCAATTATTTGGGCTTCAATTAAATTAAAAAGAATTATCTGATTAATCACATAGGTTGTTAGAATTACCTGATTCCTGATTCCTGGTACGTTTAAAATTATTTAAAAATCATAGTTAGGTTATTTAGTCTTTTTCTTACTCCTGGAATTTTCTAGAGTTAGTTTAAATCATTATTTTCTAAAATCATCACCTTCACAAGTTCGAGAATCGAACCTCTTTATTTACCACTTCTAAAATTACATCAACTATGCATCACAAATTTCGAATATCAAATGACGACACATCTGTCGAAAGGATAATAGACTTGATGATGCCTTAGCCTTCTTATCCTCAATGATAAGCGATCCATAAATTATGTCGCTAAAAATATAGTGGTTACAACGGTCTTTGATAGATGAAGTAACACCTTATGTAAAAGCCATGGCAATCGACGTAGTTCAGAATGAGCGAGCGGATGACTGGCGAGCTCCAATTCATGATTACTTAAGTGAAGGAAAGTTGCCCAGAGACAGGTTGTAGTCTGCAAAATCAAAAGCAAATCCACAAACTATCAATTGCGCGAAGGAATTTTGTATCGACAATCTTTTCATGGGCCATTGCTGCGATGGTTGTCTAAAAAAGAAGGAATGGAAATTCTGAAAGCCATACACTATGGAGATACGGGAAATTACAGCGGAACAAGATCGTTAGAAGAGAAAGCTAAATCCCAAGGTTACTTTTGTCCTTACATGCATGAAGATGCGAAGGAAGTATCCCAGAGGTGTGAGGAATGTCAAAGATATGGAAAAAGAACTTATGCTCCAGCAACAAATTTGCAGTCGGTGTTAAGTCCCTGGTATTTCGCGAAATGGGGAGTGGACATTGTTGGACCATTAGTTTCTGGGATAAAACATCAGAAGTATCTAATAGTGGCTACAGATTATTTCATAAAATGGGTTGAGGCGAAACCACTAAAAAACATAAGAGAAAAAGATGTATTCTCCTTTTTGTTTGAACATATCATTTGCAGGTTCGGAATACCAACAAAAATAGTCTCGGACAATGACAAGCAATTTGAAGAGGAAAATGTGGCTACGTTATTCAATACGTTCAAAATTCAAAAAGGCAAGTCAACTCCAAACTATCCAGAGAGCAATGGTCAAGCCGAAGCAACAAACAAAACTATTACGGATAATCTGAAGAAGAAGTTAGACGGAAAACACAAAGATTGGTGTGAATAGCTTCACAATGTGTTATGGGAATACATAACTACCCAGAGAAGTGCAATAGGAATGTCACTATTTCATATGATATACGGAATGGAGGCAGTGTTGCCTACAAAGGTGATGATACCAACAACAAAGAGGGGAGCGTGGATCAAGAATCTAAATTCAGATTTAATATTGTCCAAGTTAGATGACCTGGAGGAAAATAAAGAAAGATCTTTACAACACATGGTGAACTATCATCAGAGGTTAGCAAGGGAATATAATAAGAAAGTCAAGATGCAAGATTATGAGCCCGCCGAGAGATACCACCATATCAAAAAAGACCCGGAGGGAAGTTGGAATCAACATGGGAAGGACCATACATTGTAAAAAGAATTGTTGGAAAAGGAGCATATGAGTTGGTAAACCACGAAGGAGGGAAATTGGATCATCCGTGGAATCCCAGATATATCAAAAAAAAATATCCATAAAACCAAAGAGGTATGTGAGGGCTCTCGGGGAAGGTATAATAATTAAACTCAAAATCCTGCAGCTACAAGATAGAACCCCATGTGATGTGATCAAATAGCCGCCTACGAGGCGAGGGAAGTAAAAACCTAAGACCTACGGTTCGCCAAAAAGGCAAGAGGAAAATTATAAGACCTACAAGCAGGACGGTTAAGACCTCATTAGGAGGCTGATAAGACCCTATGCGTCAAAAAGACAAGAGGCAATTAAAGACCTATTTATGCGCTGAATATCTTCGGGTTGTGGTTCGCCGCTTATCGCCGCACTATGGCCTGGTGAAAGACAATCAGAAGGGGGTATAAACTATGCAAGAGGCGTCGTAGTATACCGGTTAAGACATGGGTTCTCGGCACGTTTAAAGCGTGACCAACCATTTCCATATGGGCCAAGTCCTTGGTAGTTTATGCCTAGTCTCCAAGACACCCCTTCTAGGGTGTGACCTTGTACCCGAGGCCAAATAGGCAAGGAATAAGAGGTCACGAAATCAAACTGGTTGTTGCATAACCAGATAGAAGGTGCAAAGTACACCTACCAGATATTTATTTCCTTGTAGGGGAAACCAGGGGGGATATAAAGGGATGGCACCCTCCTCTAGGGAATTGAAGTAGCCTGATAAGGCGAGATTTGAGAGATTATTGCTCACGGGAATATTTAGGCTCGCTTACTTCGCCGACGAAGTAAATGACCATCAAGAATGCACTATTTCGTATAAAGGCAAAGACATAAGACCTCACAAAGGTACAATAAAGAATAAGACCTTACAAAGGCATAATAAAGAATGAAAAATAAGACTCCGTAAAGGAAAAACAAAACAAAGAATATTTTAAAGATAACAAATTTATATTTCTCACGTAAACAGGTAGCAAAATAACAATGACATCTCGTGCAAGTAACGTTGGTTACAGGAAAACGAAAGAAAGGAACAAAACACGAAACAAAAGATTATAGAAACTGAAGGAGCGAAGTGGTTAAGGTTAATCTTGGCGAGGAGTGTTGTCAGGATTGCCTTGGTTCGCAGAAGTATTATCCTCATTACGACCTTTGGAAACTTCAGCATTAGTGGGATTGATTTCGTCAGTCTGATTCTTTCCTCCATTAATAGCAGCTTGATCATCCTCGTCATCATCAGAATAGTCTTCGGAAGGTGGTACTGTAACCCTGGGGACCTTGTATGAATCGCAGAGAAAATCGGCGAATTGCTGGCAGGACTTATCCAGAATTCTCTGATATTTCTTATCCAACTTATTATAGTCCGCTTCATTTTCTTCCACGAATTCGGCAAACCCTTTATCAAGATCTTTGTTCTTTTGGACTTCAGCATCTTCCTCAGCTTGAACCTTCGCCAGATCCTCACGAAGTTGCTTTAGTTCATCCCTTATCTTCTTTTCCGATTTTATAAAGGAAGCAAATGGATAGTTAGAATAACGATTTACGTGTCTTGGCAAAGAAAAAATGTCCTTTTGCGAATGATCTTCTTTATGCAACATAACTGATCTCAAGGTTTCTTCAATATCTTCTAGTTTTCTCTTCAGCTCAACCACTTTGCACTGAAATTCAGAAAGTTGATCTAGCGACTTATCAGTTGCATTGTCGAACTGTCCTTTATAGAGATCAATTATTCTATCTCTCTCATTTAAACGATCTTCAAGTCCTTTATTATCTTTCATAATTAAGTGGTTAGTTTTAACAGCTTCTTACGAAGATCTGATTGAGACTTATCCAAATCAATCTGAATCTTTTTGTGATCTTCGTGAAGTGCACTGAGCTCCGATAACACCGTGCACAACTCTTTCTTGGCAGTTCCAAGATTCTCTTCAGAAATGCAAAGTTCCCCTCTGGTAATAAGAAGTTCGGCTTTAGAAATATCTTTCTTGGTGAGGAACTTTATTTTCTCGTTTGGCAAATCATCAATCTCCTTTTGAAGCTCATTGTTTCGATGATTTAGATCCATCCTGCTCGATTCGAGGTGGATGTTCAACTGCTCCATCTCTTACAATTCACGAGTCAAATCATTTATACGATGACCCATTCCATCTACATTTGTGATTCTCTGTTGGAGTTCTCTGTTTTGTTCTCGTAGAATCTCAATTTCTTGATTGCTTTAATCAGTAGCCAATTCTCTTTTTCGGCAGCGTTCTTGAAGATGGCATAAACCTAAGTATCAACTAATGAAAGAAAAAAAAGAGAGAGCAAAGATGTAAGAAAAGAATTTGCAAAGCTTACTGCGAAGTTTATTATTCCATCTGCTCAGTGAGTTCACAGCTTCCGTCTCCGAATCCAGCTTTGCCTCCAAGGCCGCCCTGTTTTCTTTCAATTATTCGACTTCTTTCGCAAGTAATATGCACTTCTTCTCAATTTGAGTGGATTCCTCGTAGAATATAAATTGGCGATTATATTTCTGCACATGAAGATACATTATTTGTTCAAAACAGAGTAAAACATTTCAGAATCAAAAGGATAAGATTGGAACTCACCAATAACGACAATCCAGCTCTTTGAACACGGTCCAATGCTATGGATGCTTCAATTTTTGATTGAGAATCCAACAAACTAAAAGATTCGGAACACATCATCGACATCGCATCACAAACTTTGGGAGGAAGTTTCACCGCTAATCCATCCTTGATCGCTTGGAACATCTGCCCCCAAATGCTCATTTCGCGAGTACATCTCGCATCAAAACTTTCTCGACATTCTGTTTTGGCCTCTTCTTCCTTTTTTTCATGCGTTTCAACCTCTTTCTCAGCTTTGGGAAGCTTAGCGGCTTCAGACTTTAAAAAAGCAATGGTAACGGACTCTGAAGCAATAACGTTAACGATAAAAGAAGAAATTGATACATCAATCCCTCTCTGCGAAGATTGTTCAGTAACTATTTCCTATGTAGGACAAGTTTCCTTCGTAGAAATTATCGAATCATACATCTATAGTCCATCAAGCATCACTGCTTGTTTCAGCATACAACTTATGGTTCATCTATCAGTGAGTAAACAAGCTAGACTCATCAATATACTAAGACTAGCAGTCTAGCTAGGTCAAGACGATTAATTCACGTCTACAAAGTAGACTCAACCATGCTCGAGACATCAATTATGTCAAATGGGGGGATATTCACTAGGGTTTTGGTCTGGCGGCCTACAACACGTACGGTATAACAATACACCCATGATGAGAAAGTATAAAGTCGTGTCGGCAGTTGAAAGAGTGAAGGGAATAGTGGTCGCACGACTATCATGTCCCACTAACACGATGGAGTTGGTTATTAATAAACGATCTCCACTTCTCTACTCTCCCACTCCTCTATAACTGCCACCACTTACGAGATCAATGTGTTAACTTCCAATGTTATAAATAGTTTCTACAACCTATCGACAAAAGACAATAGTTTCATCTCATAAGCACTCAAAGGATCACAAAGCCATCATTCGTCTTTAAAGAAGTTCAAAGACATACAACTATTGACACTCAACCTCATTGATCTCAATACTCTCTCTGCTTCCCTCCCTATAGATTAACCCTTCTCCTTCCTTTGTGATTGAAACGAAATTGGAACGATCATTTCTTGATTTAGCTGATTTCGTACAGATTGATCTCTTGAATCTTAAAAGTACTTATACAATACAAAATTTTGATGTTTAAGCGATTTGGTGTTTAATCGGATGACTTTCTTCAACTGGCATAGTTGGATCTTTCATTGCTATGACTAGCATTACCCTTCTTCACCATTTCCATTGTTACCCTCAAATCGTTTTTACCCACAAACATTTTGGCGACCACAGTGGGAGATCACTCTCTCAGTTGCAAAGTCAATTTTTCAATTTTCTCAATTTCATCAACTATCTCAGTTTCAGATGGTTGGCCTCAGATTGGATCTTACAGTCACTAATCCCAACCTTGACTTTTCTGATGTTAATGGTAATGTCACTGGTGTTACTCCTCCTACAATCAGTGATACCAACAATGACATTCTCCCTAATGGTGTAACAGAAATATGAGATGCACGAAATCCAACTTTTTCTATGGCTAAAATCTAGCAGAGACAAGAGGTCATGTCAAGAGCTCTAGCAAGGCTGGAGCATTCACAAAACTTCATCCTCGAGTTTCTCCACCGACTGATAGAGGAATTAAGACGTAGTATTGTCTTCATAGAAGATTTAGAATATCTGAGATTGGGGAATTTTACTCTAACATATATGCCCTCCACTCATCACATTGGGAGTTTCACTAGCTGTGAGAAGCCAGTAGGCCAATAAGCCACTTACCTTATTGAGAGCTTATGCGAGCTTTTACACTTCTCCAAGGAACAATGAGTAGACACATCTGTTGCCCTCAATCGTATCTCTTTCAATGCACATCTGACGCCATCGTCTCCAAATTTTTTAGAAATATCCATCACATCCGATCCTCTTATAACCAACATCACCTTTACCGAAGAAAACATGATGGATGAAGAATGTCATAATCGAGCTTTATATGCGACTGAAGATATGATACCGAAGATTGTATATCATCCTATTTTGATGAAATATTTTGAAGGAATTCGGACTAACACCTATGGATATGTCTACTTAGATCTGAAGGTGGGGCCGATCCAATCGAAAGTAAAATTTCACGTGATTGAGAAAGAACCTGAATAACACATGATACTGGGACGACCATGGCTTCACGACAACAAAGTCTACCCTTCAACATACCACCAATGCATGAAGATTATACTTAACGAGAAGATCGTTCGCATAGCAGCATCATCATCCCCTTATAATCCAGTCTATGATGCCGAATTCTTCTAACCAAAAGATGTTGAACGTGACCCACATAACAATATCTATAGTACGCCACTGCCTACTTGGACATCAATGGAAAAAGCCGACAGGCTATCATCTCCAAAACCCAATGAGGAGGTCAAACTCCCGATGATACCTCTCTCAGCAGAATTTGCAAAACAATACCCTGCAATTGCCAGGATTCTAACTCACTCTCACACCAAGAGAGGGCACAACTTCGTTACCAGTTATAATACTGAAGGAATAGTAATCTACCTCCGTCTTCGCTGTTAGCAATTATCAGGGGAGGCTGTTGATGAGCCTTCCCGCTCATATAAATGCAACAATAACAAACTAGTGCAAGACACGCCACGACAGTTGTACAATTGTATAAATTCGACAACAGATGAGCTAGAGACAGTCAACATCGATACAGAAGAAATGCCCATACCTATCTCCATTAGTTCGACTTTGTCACCAGACGAACGAACAGGACTTTGATGGTTTTGTAAATAGTGGTAAATAAAGTATCGTTCGCTCGAACTTGTGAAGATTGAATTTAGATTTAATAAATTAATTTAAACTAAAAATATACACAAAATATGAAAATAATATTAACAAATACTGAGGTTATGGATTTCACTATTAACCAATTAAAGTGATTCAATTCAATAATTATAATTATGCAATTCTTACATTTAGTTTGATTCTAATATGTTGCAAAAGTAGATTCTCAAAATAACAATTGTATAACAAAAGCATGGAACATCTAAAACCTAGGTTAAGCATGTACCATCTAACGAAATCACAACTGTTTAATAAAAATCATTAAATCAATTCTTAATCAAGGCAAATAATCATAAAAGAAATTGCAAAAATTAATTAAAATAGAAATATACCACTTTTCTTGGAACTATGGCTTCCTCCATCACCTCAGCAAAGGGGTTTAGCTCCTCATGTTGAAAACACTCTCAAAATACTCATTCATTGCTCAAAAAGGTGTTTACAAATGGTGAAAAAGAGTGAAAATAATGAAAACAATGAGTTTGCAACGTTTATAAATGTTGCAAAATGAAGATAAACGTTGCAAAGTTAAAAGCTTTAGCAAAGTAATCTTCAAACTTTTGGCCACGGAAGCTTCAAACTTTTCGCAACAGAATCTGCATCTTCTTCATCATGATCATGTGCATATTTTTTCTGGATTTTTTGATTTTAATCTCTGGCCTCTCCAGAACCCCCCCCCCCCAATCGTTGTTCTAGACTTCTACAAATCAAAATCTTTTCTTTAAAGATCATTCACGGGAAACATTTCTCGGTGTATTTTTTTATTTTCTTCTCGGCTGTTTTTCCTTATGATGTCGTTTCCTTACTAAATCAAACAAGATATGATCCAGAGAATAATTGTCATAAAATCAAATCAAAGTACCGAGTATTATCCCGAGATTTTTTTTCTCTTATTTTTACGTGAGAGAATATCTCATGAGTTTAAGTAGCACATCCTGTTTTGATTCTTAGTATCCCAAACTTTCAAAACTCTTCCTCATTAAGATAAGAAGATATATTGTCTTAAAAGCCTTAAGAATCTCTTCCAAAATTCGATTCAAAATTCATGCAGATGAATAGATTTCTTTTCCCACCAAATTGAATTTGAAATGGGCTTGGGTGCCTTGAACTGAATCTCGGGTTCCTTTATCAATTTTGGGTGGGTGCCTTTAGTATTTTCTGGGTGCCTTTATAACTTTTTGAGCCAATTTTTCACAACTGTTTATTTCTTCAAATATACCTAAAAATATAAAAAATCACAATATAAGTACACAAATGAGTTCTAACAATATACAAATTGAGATCAACTAAGACACAAAAACGTGTCTATCAGACTTATAAAGAGATGCCTGGTTTAGACGATAAACCAGTCACTCATCACCTACATATCATCCCTGGATCCAAGCCTGTCAAGCAACCACAAAGGTATTTCAGGCATAAAATAGAAGAAAAAATCAAGTTCGAAATACAGAAACTACTCTCTACCGGATTTAGCCTATTCAACATCCCACCTGGCTAGTTAACATCGTTCATGTTAAGAAGAAGAATGACTAAATTAGATGTTGTATAGACTTTAGGAATCTGAATAAGTGTTGCCCTAAAGATGCTTTTCCACTTCCTAACATTGACATGCTAGTCGATGCCACTAATGGCCCTGGCATGTTCTCTTTAATGAATGGTTACAATGGTTATAATCAAATCAAAACGTATGATCATAATGCTAATAGGATTGCATTTCGAACTCCAAAAGGAAACTTCTATTATACAGTGATGCCTTTCGGTCTAAAGAATGCAGGTGGTACTTATCAACGTGCCATGACTGCAATCTTCAATGACATGATGTATAAGAAAGTAGAAGATTATATCGACGACCTGGTGGTCAAATCCAAGACTCGGATGGACCACCTGCAAATACTACGTCAGGTGTTTGAAAGATGTTGTGAATAAACTAAAGATGCATCTCTTAAAAGGTGCCTTCAGTGTTTCATCTGGTAAATTCCTAGGATTTTAAGTAACAGTAGAAGGAATCAAGGTAGATCCGGTCAAGACCTAAGCAATCACCACCATGCCTCCAACACGGACTATGAGAGAGCTTAAAAGTTTTATGGGAAAATTTTCATACATTAGGAATTTTATTCCAGGGTTAGCTCAGTTCAGCCTCGTTCACTCCATTGCTGAAGAAAGAGGCGAAATATTTTTTGTTCACCACTCAACATGAAGCATTCTGCAAAATCCAATAATTATTGTTGTCTCCAGCTGTCATGAGATCTTATGTAGCAGGACGACCTTTAATCCTATACACAACTTCTAGTGATGTTGCGACAGGATCCCTTCTCTCCCAAGAAGACGACATGGGAGTTGAGTACCCAATCTATTACATCATCCGCTCACTGAAAGACGCTGAGCTCAGATACTCCAAAGCAGAAAAAGCATGTCTATCGTTAGTTCATGCTATACAAAAGCTTAGGAACTACCTACTGTCTAACAGAGTAGTGTTGTTCGCCAAAGATGATCCCATCAGATTTCTACTATCAAAACTGGCCCTGATAGGAAGAGCGGCAAAGCGGCTACTTCAAATGTCATAATTCGACATATCATGCATTTCTCCAAAAGCGGTAAAATGACAAGTAGTGGCATATCTATTAGTATCCTTCCCAGGTGAAGATACTACCATGTTGCACGAAGACATACCTAGAGAATTTCTGGAAATATCCCTTGTCAAAGAAGAAACGTGGTTTTTATACTTTGATGGCTCTGCTATGATAGGTCCTTAAATCATACATTTTTATCCCTTAATTTATATTCGTTAGCACTTATGATTTAATTAATTTACTGTTTTATTGTTTTAATAGGTGGTTCATATATAAATCCGAAGTTACGATAAAATACGATTAAATGGGCTAAACTACTAGTGTTGCTACAACATTTTTAGTTAAGCTGCTGTTCGGTCTTTGGACACACGTGAGCTGAATTGGTCTGTTGGGTTGGTTGAAACTATGGTGACGTTGGCTTAGGCAGGTGATGGGAGGCGTCAGTGAGATGACTACTAAAGGCTAAAGCAAGGCATGGAGACGTGATGTGCTATACGGTCAGTTTTTGACAAAAGGTACAGAAGAAATAGAATAGGTTAGGAGAAGTCTTTTGGTTTGTTTGGTACTTGATTGCATGGATAAAGAGAAGAAATATGAGGTAGACTAAGGTGCCCACGTGAAGAAAAAGTGGATGTTGGCTAGGTACAACACGTGAATGAGTGAGAGAGAAAAGAAGAGCTACGGTTTTGCTTTTGGGTTTGGCTAGAAGGTGGGATAAAACCGTGGGGTGTGAAGAAAAGGCTATGATGTTAGTAAGGTCAAACTCAATTGGGAGACGTGAGAGAGGACATCTAGGTATAGGTTGGCTGAGAGTGACTTGGTTGTACGGTGTTGGGAACAATGTTGGAAAGTAAGGCTACGTGAACTCAATAATTCAATTCTTATTCAAAACTAGGAGATGTAGGTGGTTCACGTGAAAGAAGAATGTGGGGCTGTAGGTGATGTGTCTTATTGATGTGGGTCCTGCCAACACTTGAAGAATTATGGACGTAGGCCAGGGTAGGCAGCTATATCTAGGGTTGACGGCGACTTGCGAAGCTATAAAAAAAAAGCGAGACAGACAAATTGGGGGTGGGTGGACAGGAGACGAATTTTGGGAGGAACTGGATTTTTTCTGCGGTATATTTTTGAAGAGACGGGAACAGAAATCAAGGGAGGAAGATTATCTATTTCTGGGTGACAACAGTGATACGGTTAATCTACCTTTACTTCTATCTATTTATTTTTATGGGTTTTAAGAAACCCATCACCATGTCTAGCTAATTAATTTGTAACTAGGGTTTAATGTTGAAACCACTTACAGTTTTAGATCAATTGAATTAAATATTTGATACAGACCATTATGATTTAAATAGATTAAATTCATGACTTTAAACAATTGTATTGTCATTTATGGTGCATGCTTGGCATATGGTTTTGATGTTCCATGTTTCTGGTATACAGTTGTTATTCTAAAAATATATTTGTCTACTTATTTGATATTCCATGCTTAGGTTAAATCTTTTGATGGGGTATACTTAGAATAGCCAAGTATTATTTGTAGACCTTTAATTAGTTTCGTACAATTTTCTCGCTAGCGCAATTTTATGGTGTATGCTTGAGACTAGGGCTTTTTGATGCATCATGTTTAGGGTGTCCCAGCGATATTTGCGACTCTAAATATTCATGAATTAAATAGTGGTGGATACTGAAAAACCCTGGTTACCGACTCTCTCTACTCGGTCACATTTTATTAGTTTAGTTAGTTTATTAATTTATTTATCAATCTAAAAATCACAAAAATATTCCTCTTGGTTAGTTTATTAGAGATATTAATTGCGGTATTTCCCCGCTCTCTGTGGGTTCGACCCGTACTTGCCGTTGTCTACTAGTTAGACGCCGTGCGATTGCGGTTATTTTATTGGGTAATCCCAAATCACATCATGCTACTCCTAGTAACAACACAGGAGGAGACGATGTGGTTCTATTATCCCCAGCCGGTGAGGTCGTCTCTTACTCATTCAAACTGGACTTTGAATGCACTAATAATTCCGTAGAATATGAAGCCTTCTTAATAGGATTGTCGCTTGCCAAGCAAGCAGGAGTGACACACTTAGAAATAAAAGGCGATTCGAAGTTGTTGGTCAACCAGATGAATGGAGTATACTCTCTCAAAGAAGTGACGCTAGCTCCTTACAAGACTAAAGATCATAAACTCTTAACTCACTTCGCCGAGGCAACAATAGTCCATATTGGGCGAGCTAACAAAAAACATGTTGATTTCTTAGCCGCTCTAGCTTTTAAGCTACAATTCGAAGGACTGGAGAAAACACTAACAATACAAAGAGGAACTATGTCATCGACGTGGTTAGCCCATGCCAAGAAGGTTCAAGCAAGCGAATGGAGAACCCCAATCATCAAGGAACTCAGTAGCTCAAGAAAAAGTCAAGCTCAAAAACCTAAAGAACTTCTTCTTGCTTCATGGAGTACTATATTTCAGAAACCCGAATGAAATCACTATCAAGGTTTCTTTGAGATGAAGAAGCAGAAAAGAAGCTTAACCATGTACATGATGAAGTATGTGGGCAAACTTTATTGATAACACTTTATCGACGCCTCCAACATATTGGGTATTACTGGACAATCATGGAGACTCAATCTCGAGCGCCACAAGAAGCTTGCAACAACTGCCATGCACCACCACATCAGTTAGAGGCACTAACCATCCATCATGCTAGGGACTGGAGAGAGCCTTATATCAAGTATATTCGAGATAATATCCCCCCCTCCAGAGAAACGAGAAGCAACCAAGATAAGACAGAAGGCTAAGAGATTTATCTTTTATGAAGGAATTCTGTATCGAAAAAGTTTTGGAGGAAACTTACTACGATGTTTGGCCAACTTTGAAACCACCACGATGTTAAAAGAAGCATATGAGGGTGAACATCAGGGGAAAAGGAAGTATTTTTCAAATTCAAGAAAGATACCACTAGCCAACTATGAAAGATGATGCAGCCGCGTTTGTTCAAAGATGTCACAAATGCCAGATTCACGGGAATCTCATTCACACGCCATGCATCCCTTTTCACTCAATTAATAGTTCTTGTCCCTTCTATAGCTGGGGACTAGACATTATTAGCAAGATCAACCCACTATCATCAAAGCAACACAAATACATCATCACAACAACAGAGTATTTTTACCAAGTGGGTTGAAGCCATTCCTCTCAAAACCAAAACCGAGAAACGGTTGCACCATTCATCAAAGAATACATCATTTGTAGATTTGGCGTTCCCAAGCATATCATCACAGACAATGGAACGCCTTTCGATGATGAGCAAGTAGAGACCTTCTTTAGGGATATGGTATCAGACAAGTCTTCTCCACCCCTTATTATCCTCAAGGGAACGAATAAGACGAAAGTACCAACAAAACTATGATCCAGATTCTTAATCGAACGGTGCATGATAATCACATAACTTGGCACGATCATCTACTCATGGCATTATGGGCATATCGGATTTCACCTTGGAGCTCTACTAGAACTTCACCCTATTCATCGTTTATAACACATATGTTATTCTTCCGGCCGAAATCAAGATCCCATCAGCCAGGATTGCTATGGCGACTGGAGTACAATGGGATGAAGCCAAAATACCCAATTCTAGGATACCAGAGCTAGACACCATCAAATATAGTCAAACTAAAGCAAAGAAGCATGCAAAGGCTTATAATCAGAGAATTTCCAAGGCATATAACAAAACGGTGAAACTCAGAATATTTCAAGTGGGAGACCCGGTACTCAAGACATCCAAGCATATTCAACAAGATATGTTTGCACCAAAATTCTCCCCTAAATGGGAAGGCCCTTATGTAGTTACTAGAGCAATAACTAGTGGATACTACAACATCGTTGCTGTCGATAGAGGTGTGCGAGGGATTATAACCAACGGAAAATGGCTCAAAGCACACTATGCTTGAACTGAATCGACTTTCTTTTCCTTAATATTATTGTATAATTTTTTTATTCAACAATTTTGTGCGAAACATATCATTGTTTACTCAAAACTAAAATTAGACTTTATTGATCTAAGGAAGATTCCCTTACATAAGGCTACAATCATCCAATTTAATCACCTACATGCTCAAAACAAATATTGTAAAACATTGAAACGACAATCCTAAACCCTTATCCTAAAAAAAACCTTCTAACAACAAATAATTCCTCTAATATATCATCTCGATTAGTTTCTGGAACTCTTCAGTCCGTACCTTTAAATCCTGGATTAGTCCCTCCATTCTTGCTGATTCTTCAGCCAATGCCTTTTCTTCTTCCATAATGGCGTTTGCAGAAGAAATCATGTTGGCAGCAATAGCTGCTCTATCAATCTTTATGATTTCAAAGCGATGACGAAGCCAACCTACGTTAAACTTGAGAGCTTCACAGTTAGATATCATGTCACCTCACTTGCTTAAGTCCCTATTAGTAACGTCACGCAAGTTCTTATTTTCCATCTCTTCAATCATGGGCAACAATCCAGCAACAATATTCACAGGAGTAGGTGAGAAACTCTTCCACACCTATGTGGTAGCAATGTGACCATACTTCTTCCATATTTTGGTGTAAGAAGCCATATGGCGCTTAGGCACGATGAATCCACCAACATGTTGACTATCACAGGATAGGTTTTTCATGTGTCCATCGAAAGGAAGACCAGCAGTAGGATACTCGTGTGTGTTATTGCTGAGATCACTGTCTGCAACGTCTATTGAAGAAACGAATGGAGGAACGTCACCATCATTGTCACCTACCACTGCTTCTATAGTCCTTTCTCTACTACCAGAAGCGTCCATATGGACATCAACCTGCTAATACCATCAAGATATTGGCATCAACTCAGTATAAAACTCAGAAAGAAACTTAAATTCTTAAAGGGAGGACTTACTATTATCTCAGCTGCAACTTCCTGGACAGAGTCAACAGAAGAGCGACAAACACCAAACTTAACGATCCGCTTGGGTCTTAAGAGTTACGAAGATGAGGAAGGCTATTTAACTTGATCCATCTACAAAAAATCTTTTGATCAAATTATCAATCGTAAAAGAAAGAAAAAAATATCTCTTACCAAGTTTGATATCCCAACTCTGTGCCTGAAAAGAGATCCGTCAGATGATGCGCTATTTTCATACATAGATGACCAAGAAGGCTGAACGATGAAGTTTGAATACAGAAGAGATAGAGATGATATGTTTATTTATGCGAAAGCAAAGCCCTAAATCTTGAAGATTGAAACCATAAGAAGATAAACACTTATCTTATACGACTAGTCAAATCAGTTCTGATTATTATTGAAACCCTAGATACTTTCAACAATATCAGAACAACACATGGGACTGGTATTCCATCGACTAATGTTAGCATAAGAAAAGAAAAATCTTAGTCTTTATTCACAGATAAATGGCCGCAGTATCTCAACTCATAATCATTTTATCGTCCTTCTAAAGACGTATTAATACACCACCAAAACCAATATTAATCATTTTATCGTCCTTCTAAAGACGTATTAACGACATAAAGATTTTTCATCAAGTATCCAAACCACAAGAAAATAGCCTAAAACACATAAAAGACGTTTTTTGCACCAAGCCCATCAGACGCAATTGTGCGCTGCCGTGTACAAAATTCTGAGATGGGAGAAATTGTGATGAATTAAGGGGTGATTTTATACCAAACTCTTCGTATGGATATCCTCTACAAAATTTCACGTCAATTGGATAAGAGCTAATAAATATGATCGAAAGAGTAAACTAAGTCAGAGCTGAAAAATTCCTGAATTTTTTCCGACTTCTGTTTCTTTTGCATTTTTGAGACCCTGAATGAGATCAAAACTTAAATTCTTCTGTTTCAGAAGATAGATCATCTCCTGCATGAAATTTTTTGGGGTAGATCACTGAAAACGGATTTCGTATGAAGATTTTACGACGTTTTCAGTGAAAACTCTAAATCTGAAGTTTTTGATGACGAGATTTTTCTTTCATACACATAAATTCCATTCATTTAATCATATCGAGATGAAAAAAATGCTACCAGAACACTTAAGCGAAATATATATTTATCTAAATAAATTTCGGCTTAACTAACATCTGAAAAAAGATGTTTAATCCTAAAAGAAGGAATCATAAATTATGAAAATAAAGCTTCTTAAGCATTAAGCAAAGACATGATAGTCATGACACAAAAGAGTCTAGTCATACTCGTCATCGTCATCTTCCGAATCATTGCACTCATGTCCTTCAGAGTCTCCCTCAGAAAGTTCCTCAGATTCTTCTTCAGAATTCTTTTCAAACTCTCCAGCCATAGCTTATTCCAAGCTTTCTTCATGATCTATTTCAATCATATCTAAATATTCTTCTTTATCGTGTTCAAGTCAAAGATCAGATCGATAGATTCTATGATGCTTCATTAGGAGGATACGATTCAGGTTTATAACTAATAGGCTTCCAGTCAGAAGATTTTTCGTCCGCATCGGAATCACAAGCTACACCATCAACATGAACATTAGATTTCTTTTAATTATATTGTGCGAGTTTCTTGCGCTCCAGCCGATGTCGTTTCTTCTGGTATTTAGCAAACTTCTTAGCCTCCGAAAAGGTTAGCTTCAATCTCTTATATCTGTTTTGCCTTTCTTCTTCCGAAGAATCCAAATCAGAATACCAACTGTAACATGGGGGCGCCATAGTTTACTAAAAAATAAATAAATCATCAAGTGATTTGAATCTTCTGATCATGTAAAATGGTGAACACCCTAGTTCACGTAAAAAAAAAAACTTACAAGATATTTTAGCCGGAACTTGACCAGAGCTTCGGACGCTGGCAAGAAGATGGAGGACCTTCTGCTGACGCTGAAGAGGAAGAGAGAGTGGTCGGTGAAACAAGAATAAAAAATTATAGGGTTTCATCCCCTCCTTTTATAGTAATTGGTTTCCAAATCTTGGTCCAATAAGGGTTTCCTCTTTGGAGTAATGCGCCCGTGTTGCACATGAGTCAATTTTGGTCTCTCTTTGTGTATTAATGACAAACTCCATCGTGTTAGTGGGACATGATAGTCGTGCGATTACATGATAGTGACTCATTGATGGACGAAACACTAGTTGTGTGCTGAGACAAGCAGTGATGCTTAATAGATCGTGGGCGTAGAGAGTCTTATCAATATTGATGTTGATAATTGTGGTATGTCATTGTGTCAGCTGAGGTAGCAATGATACTTGAATGATCTTTTTGAATTGATGAGCATAGGTCTAATAATATTACTGGATCGATCAAAGACGTATTTATTGTTTTATAAAAATGGTAAAAAATAGTTCGTTCGCTGAAACTTGTGAAGATTCGTTTTATACCTAATTTTGATTTAAACTAGAAAATAAGTAAAAGATTTTAACAATATTTGGGGAAACTGGAACTCAGGATTCCACCAAAATCACTTCTGATTGATTTCTACAATGATTCTTTAACAATTATAGCTCTTTTATCGACTCTGTTTCTTTGCCAAAAGTACTTTTTCTAAAACATGAGTTGTAAATCAACAACATGGCGCATCAAAAGATCTTAAGTCCCAGCATACACCATCAAACAAAATCACAACTAATTAAGAAAAATCATAAATCAATTAAAAATCAACGCAAAAGTCATTAAGAATCAAAATAGTTACCATTCATTCATGAAATATGGCTTCCTATATTGTCCCAGTGGTTGGGTTTATCTCCTCATGATGTACACACTCTTAAAACAATTATTCATTGCTCAAAAATGTGTAAAAAGAAGAAAAAATAATAACACAGATGGTTCGCAACGGTATAACGGCGTTGCAAACCACTGTTCTCACTATTACAGAGGAAAAATATTTTTAGTTGAAGGTAAATGTTATAGCTGCTAAGATATCTGTTGCAGCTGAAGATAAACGCTGTAAAGCTGAAGATAAACGTTGCAAAATGGTTAAAGAAACTGTTGTCTTTTCTCTGTTATTCGTGTTCTTCAACAGCAGCAACAAAGAACTTTCCTGAAATGATTTTTATTCTTCTGTTTGGATTCCTGAGCTTGACCCAACCTCTCTGTATCTTTTCTGGACTTGATACAACCTTTTTGTATACAATAGAGCCCTCAAATCTCAAGAGAATCTATGTTTTCTTCTAATGAACCATTGGGGAGATTTCTCCCCTCTGATTTTTTCTCGACCTCTACCCCCTCTGTTTATCGATATTTTTAGCTTATATAGGTCCCGGAAAACCTAATACACTTTCCTTAATCGATAAGGACTCAAAACCTAATCCAAAACCAACTCAGAATCGTGTATTATGCAAATCAGGGGAGTAAACCTTTTCCGGCAAAAACATGGAAACAGTTTCCTTGGGTTACAAGGCGGATCAAATCTTCGTAAAATAATCTTCCTGAACTTTGATTTAGGCTAACAGAGTAACCAATTAAGTCATTTTGAATGACTTTCCAATAAGCTCGTTACCCTATCGGTCTCTTTCTAGTCAAATTTTAAGGCTTAGGTTCGCGTTTGGTAACGTGTTCCTAAAGCGGGCAAGAAGGAAACGATGATGAAATCTGAGTCCTTATCTTATATGGCAAGTTCTTGCCCATTACTAGAAAAGTAAATCCGTATTCAGTCCTCAAGATATATGCATTACGAAGGAATACAGAAAACCCACTGATAGGGGATTCGTGGACGCTAGGTCATGCGAGTACCAAGTCGAGTGAGTGTTAGCAAATTGTAAGATATTCAATTTTTCCAGAGTATGACAAAATTGAGGTTGTTTTAAATATTGGTAGCGGGACAATAAGGAGTACTAGATTGCAACTGCTCGTGTGATTCTTCTAGAGAAAGAGTTGGACTACTATTTGTTCCTATCACACTTAATTCAAACCTATGTGTCATCTCATATATCTTCTTGAGTGATTCTTCTAGAGGCATAATAGGTTCATGATGAGTACTAAATCGCAACTGTTTCAATGATTCCTCTAGAGGCATAATAGGTTCATTATAAGGACTAGATCGCACATGCTTTAGATCATCCCTCCAAGACAAAGAACTCGAATTTTGATCATTTTCATGTTCATGTGATGGGTGTGTATATGAATAGTAATTGGGATCACCCTGGTATGAGCAATAACCTCCAAAAGGTTGATGGTAGTTCCGAGTACTATCCACACCATGTTGATAGTACGGATAATGTCTATTTTGAAATTCAGTCGGATATTCATTGTATTGGTCCTCGTAATACCAGTTCGATATTTTTTAACAAAAACTTCCTAATATATTTATAAAAAAATCTAAGAAAATAAATCCTAACAGGAAGGGGTTATAAACATACACAAACAAGGCCGACTCAACCAAATCAAACCTACTGAATCTAGCAAACAAAAAGCATGATGACTCCACTTAGATTTTTTCTAGACCATCTTTTATTCTTCAGAAAGGCAACTACTTACAGTTTGAGCAAATCTCTTAGAACGATCCGAATTAGATTAAGTCGAATAGAAACAGGATAAGCTCTAAGGAACTTTGATAACCCTGTCTTTTGGCAACATTTCCTTGGTTTACAAGGCGGCTCGAATCTTCTTAAAATAATCTTCCTGAACTTTGAGTTTGGATACCAGAGTAACCAATTCAGTCCTTTTGAATGACTTTCTAATAAGCTCGTTACCCTATCGGTCTATTTCTAGTCAAATTTAAAGGCTTAGGTTCGCGATTGGTAACATGTTCCTAAAGCGGGCAAGAAGGAAACAATGATGAAATCCGAGTCCTTATCTTATATGGCCAGTTCTTGCCCTTTACTAGAAAAGTAAATCTGTATTCAGTCCTCAACATATATGCATTATGAAGGAATACAGAAAACCCACTGACAAGGGATTCGTGGATGGTTGGAGTCTTACCTCCCGTTTCAGACGGGCGATGAACCAGTGAAGTCGACTCAGACCACTGACTCCTATGTCAGTGTACGAACCCGAGAGGCAGAGACAATATCGTAATTGTCGTCCTTCCATGTGCAGTTTATATTTAGTTACCCTTCCGTAGAGTTTAAAATAATAAAGTCCAAAAGTCCCAAAAAAAATCCAACGAAAAAGTCCAAAAAATAGAAAAATAGAAAAATAAAAAAATAAAAAAGATTCCCTAATAGAAATTTCTAAAAAAATAAATAAATAAAACCCTAAAAATTAAATAAAATTAAAATTAACTAAAGAATAAAATAAAATAAATTTGTCTTATTTTTCCGTTCTTTTTGATTTATCTTTGACTTCAAGTATTTAATCAATCAATATAATTTTTGGTTTCAATTTCCTTTTCATCCAAAACCTGAAATACAAAGAAAAATACCCAAAAACGTAAAATAGAACAAATAAAAATAAAAATCTAAATAAACTAACTAACTAACTAACCTAAAAAAAAATAAAAAGAAATCTAAAAACAAATCCCCCGCAGCGACGTCAAAAACTTGAACGTTTAAAAAAGTGGTAAAAATAGTTTGTTGACTGAGACTTGTGAAGATTTGTTTTAGACCTAATTTTGATTTAAACTAGAAAATAAGTAAAATATTTTAACAATATTTGGGGAAACTGAAACTCAGGATTCCACCAAAATCACTTCTGATTGATTTCTACAATGATTTTTTAACAATTATAGCTCTTTTATCGACTCTGTTTCTTTTCCAAAAGTAGATTTATAAAACATTGGCTGTAAATCACAAGCATGGGGAATCAAAAGATCTTAAGTCCCAGCATACACCATCAAACAAAATCATAACTAATTAAGAAAAATCATAAATCAATTAAAAATCAATGCAAAAGTCATTAAGAATCAAAGATAGTTACCATTCATTCATGAAATATGGATTCCTCCATTGTCCCAGTGGTTGGGTTTAGCTCCTCATGATGTACACACTCTCAAAAAAATTATTCATGGCTCAAAAGTATGTAAAAAGAAGAAAAAATAATAACACAGATGGTTCGCAACGGTGTAACGGCGTTGTAAACCACTATTCTCACTGTTACAAAGGAAAAGTGTTTTCATCTGAAGATAAATGTTGCAGATGCTAAGATATCCGTTGCAGATGGGTTGAAAAAACCGTTGCAGCTGAAGATAAACGTTGCAAAGCTGAAGATAAATGTTACAAAGCTGAAGATAAACGTTGCAAAACGGTTGAAGAAACTGTTGCCTTTTCACTGTTCTTCGTGTTCTTCAACAGCAGCAGCAGAGAACTTTCATGGAATGATTTTTTTTTTCTGTTTAGCTTCCTGAGCTTGACCCAACCTCTCTCAATCTTTTCTGGACTTGATACAACCTTTTTGTATACAACAGAGCCCTCAAATCTCAAGAGAATGGTTGTTTTCTTCGATTGAACCTTTGAGGGGTTTTCTCCTCTCTGATTTTTTCTCGACCTCTCCCTCTCTGTTTATCGATTTCTTTAGCTTATATAGGTCCGGGAAAACCTAATACACTTTCCTTAATCGATAAGGATTCAAAACCTAATCCAAAACCAACTCAGAATCATGTATTATGCAAATCAGGGGAGTAAACCTTTTCCGGCAAAAACATGGATTTTCCAGCTTGTTTTATGGCAGAAAAGACTTCCAATAACGTGTTTAAACATGTTGTGAATATTCTTTCATGTTTATAAGTCGAGACCACCTTTTGAATCCCTTAAAAATAGGATTCCAACTAAATCAGATAACTTTCTCACGAGAAATAACTCTTCCCGCCATTTTTATCTTTTTGAAACAAATGAGGGGTGCCCCTATCCAAGAATGGAGTTCCTTTGTCATCTTGTCCAAGTGCCTTTAGTAATTTTGTGGGTGCCTTTATCACTTTTCAAGCCAATGTTTCCACAAATGTTTATTTTCCAAAAATACCTACAAACACATAAATTACCATAATAAGTACAAAATTGAGCACTAACAAAATTGATAATGAAGGAAAAATTAGACACAAAAATGTGTCTATCAAATACCCCCAAACTTACTATTTGCTAGTCCTCAAGAAAATCTAATCTAAAAATAAAATAACAATCCTAACTCACCTTCACAAGAATCTCGACTACATTTAGCATATGTAATAAGCCTTTAAACCCCTAGGTGTCCCTAGTGGACGAGTTTTAGTGTCGTGAGGGTTTACAAGAGGTATACCCACAAAACCTTCTACTCCAAACCCTAGCTACCTGTGAATGATTGAGGGTAAACACTAAACAAGCTATTTAGTTGGCATACTAAATTCTTCGGCTATGGGAATTATTTCCCTATATGATTCCAATTGTTGTACACGAGTTTGCACTCAGCGTACTAAAATTTATACAAGAATTCAAAACTCTACTTAGATAGTCGTTCAACCACGATACTCAGAATCTATCAAAGTTCAATCACATGAATAAAATAATACTATCCAAAATAGAAAGAAACTGCAGCAGGCCCAGAAAATGAACAAACCGAGCACACCCTTTTCTAGTTTTCTGTTTAAGACAACTACATTTAGCGTGGTTCAGGTTCAGGCTCTAAAAAAGGGTCTAGATAAAATATTTTCATGGGATGGATTTCCTCGTAGGAAGAATCAACAGGATCAGGTTGTAAAGTATGAAGTAGCTCAACTAATAAATTTGAAGCACATAATAGTAACCTGAATAATTGTGGATCCTCAAAGTTAATCAGATTGGACTCACATAGTTGACTACTAGGAAATTGGTAGTCATTCTTAAAAAATATGTTAATTCTAATTTCCTAAAGTAATTAGGCTTAGTCTCAAAACTTAATAACTGACACATTTGAAATTCAAACATTCCCATATATAAAGAAAAATATTTTGGTGGGAAAACAAAGTCAATCTTGGTATTATTTCCTAGGTAAACCACATCGACCATAGGATGAGTTTCTAACAACTGAACTTCTTTCTGGACATCAACAGGCTTAGGAAATCTAGTTTGAAGATGATCTTGAAAAATAGTAGAGGTGCATATGCCAAATCCCAAGTTAGGGACCTTTTTAAGAGTCAAAGGTAAAGCACATGGAGATTAATAGTCACCCCCAAACTTAGATTTTTCAGTGTCTTTAAATAGACTAGTCATGGTTTCCCTAATTTATAGATCATCAGATTCCTGAAAATATTCGATTGCTTCTTCTAGGTTATAATCAGGTGGTGCATCCTCACTCATATTTAAAATCTCTACGAGTCTATCTTTGTTATCTAAGACTATTGTTTCTAAATCGTTGGACTCTAAAACAGTATTCTCAGGATAAACCCGTTCCTCTAAACCATTATCGGCTTCAAAACAAGAAAATTCTACATCGTATAAAACAGTGGTATCTCTAGTCAAATACTCTTCTTTTTGAATGAGTGAATAATCATTAAAATTATTTGGATTTGTACCAGAAATAACGCTATCTTCATGAAACATAATTGGGGTAACAATTTCTTGATTGTATATTTCAAGTTCTTCATCAATGCTATCCTCATCATCATACTAATATGAAGATGTTTGAACCTCGTCTAAATAAGTAGTTTTACTAATTCTTACCTCGTCCGCTTGACTAGGTGAACAATTATCAAGGGTAGCACTATATTGGAAATTAAGATTATTTTGAGCAATATTATTCTTTGCAAGACTTTTATTCACACTTAATGCATATCTATTTGTATTCTCAGTCAACTGCTTGAGGGATTCATCTAGAGAAAAAGTTGGACTACTAATCCCCCCCCCCCCAACTTAATGCGAACCTATTGCAACTCCTTGAGGGAATTCTGTAGATAAACAAATGGATCATAAGGAGTACTAGATTGCAACTGCTCATGTGATTCTTCTAGAGAAAGAGTTGGACTACTATTTGTTCCTCTCACACTTAATTCAAACCTATGTGTCATCTCATATATCTTCTTGAGTGATTCTTCTAGAGGCATAATAGGTTCATGATGAGTACTAAATCGCAACTGCTTCAATGATTCCTCTAGAGGCATATTAGGTTCATTATAAGGACTAGATCGCACATGCTTTAGGTCATCCCTCCAAGACAAAGAACTCGAATTTTTCTTATTTTCATGTTCATATGACGGGTGTGTATATGAATAATAATTGTGATCACCCTGGTATGAGCAATAACCTCCAAAAGGTTGATGGTAGTCCCGACTACTATCCACACCATGTTGATAGTACAGATAATGTCTATTTTGAAATTCAGCAATTCAGTCGGATATCCATTGTATTGGTCCTCGTAATACCAGTTCGATATTTTTTGACAAAAACTTCCTAATATATTTATAAAAAATCTAAGAAAATAAATCCTAACAGGAAGGGGTTCTAAACATACACAAACAAGGCCGACTCAACCAAATAAAACCTACTGAATCTAGCAAACAAAAAGAATGATGTCTCCAATTAGATTTTTTATAGACCAGCTTTTATTCTTCCAAAAGCCAACTATTTACAGTTTTAGAAAATCTCTTAGAACGATCCGAATTAGATTAAGTCGAATAAAAACAGGGTAAGCTCTAAGGAGCTTTGATAACCCTATCTTTTTGGCAACATTTCCTTGGGTTACAAGGCGACTCGAATCTTCTTAAAATAATCTTCCTGAACTTTGAGTTAGGATACCAGAGTAACCAATTCAGTCCTTTTGAATGACTTTCTAATAAGCTCGTTACCCTATCGGTCTCTTTCTAGTCAAATTTTAAGGCTTAGGTTCGCAATTGGTAACGTGTTCCTAAAACGGACAAAAAAGAAACGGTGATGAAATCCGAGTCCTTATCTTATATGGCCAGTTCTTGCCCTTTACTAGAAAAGTGAATCCGTATTCAGTCCTCAACATATATGCATTACGAAGGAATATAGAAAACCCACTGACAAGGGATTCGTGGATGGTTAGAATCTTACCTCCCGTTCCAGACGGGCGATGAACCGTTGAAGTCGACTCAGACCACCGACTCCTATGTCAGTGTACGAACCCGAGGGGCAGAGACAATATCGTAATTGTTGTCCTTCCATGTGCAGTTTATATTTAATTACCCTTCCGTAGAGTTTAAAAATAATAAATTCCAAAAGTCCAAAAAAAAATATACAAAAAAATAAAAGATTCCCTAATACAATTTTCTAAAAATAAAAATAAATAAAACCCTAAAAATTAAATAAAATTAAAATTAACTAAAGAATAAAATAAAATAAATTTGTCTTCTTTTTCCGTTCTTTTTGATTTTTCTTTGACTCCAAGTATTTAATCAATCAATATAATTTTTGGCTCAAATTTCCTTTTCATCCAAAACCTGAAATACAAAGAAAAATACCCAAAAACGTAAAATAGAACAAATAAAAATAAAAATCTAAATAAACTAACTAACTAACTAACCTAAAAAAAATAAAAACAAATCTAAAAACAAATCCCCCGCAGCGACGTCAAAAACTTGATCGTTTTAGAAAAGTGGTAAAAATAGTTTGTTGACTGAGACTTGTGAAGATTTGTTTTAGACCTAATTTTGATTTAAACTAGAAAATAAGTAAAAGATTTTAACAATATTTGGGGAAACTGAAACTCAGGATTCCACCAAAATCACTTCTGATTGATTTCTACAATGATTTTTTAACAATTATAGCTCTTTTATCGACTCTGTTTCTTTTCCAAAAGTAGATTTATAAAACCTTGGCTGTAAATCACAAGAATGGGGCATCAAAAGATCTTAAATCCCAGCATACACCATCAAACAAAATCATAACTAATTAACAAAAATCATAAATCAATTAAAAATCAATGCAAAAGTCCTTAAGAATAAAAAATAGTTATCATTCATTCATGAAATATGGCTTCCTCCATTGTCCCAGTGGTTGGGTTTAGCTCCTCATGATGTACACACTCTCAAAAAAATTATTCATGGCTCGAAAGTGTGTAAAAAGAAGAAAAAATAATAACACAGATGGTTCGCAACGGTGTAACGGCGTTTGATGTAATTTTAATAGTGGTAAAAAGAGAGGTTCGATTCTCGAACTTGTGAAGGTAATGATTTTAGAAAATATTAGACTTAACCTAAACTAATAAAAATCAGGAAAATACACTAGAGATGATTTTTAGAAAATATGGAAAATACCAGGAATCAGGAATCAGGTAATTCTAACAATCTATGTGATTAATCATGTAATTCTTTTTAACAATTTAATTCAAGTTTGCCAAAAATATGTTTCCTAAAAGAATAATTGTAAATCCTAAGCATAGGACATCAAGAGTAATTAACTAAGCATGACCCATCAAAAGAGAACACAACTATTTAATAAAAACCATTTTTTTCTAATTTAAATCCATGCAAATAATAATAAAAGAATTATAAATAATTATTAGAAAATAATTAAATCACATAAAATTGAGAAAAATACCTTATCCATCATCCCAGTAAATAAACTTACCCCATGGAGAAGAAAACTTGCTCAAAAGATCTTTTCATTGCTCAAAAAGTTGATTACAAGGTGAAATAATAGTGCAACAGCTGAACAGAAACGTTTATAAGTGTTACAGAATAGGGTTCAGCCGTTACAGAAGTGTTTCTAAGCAACAAAGGTTTAAAAGGATAGGCAACAGAAGCAGTTTGAATCAGCAACAGTTATAAGTGTGGCTGAGTCGTCTTCTCAGACGGTGGTAGATGAAGAACACGCCGGCCGGAGCAGCAGCAGGTGGCCGGCGATGACCGGAAATGGCCGGAAACTTACTGTTTCGATCTCTAGGCTTTTCTACTTGATTTCTTCGGCTTCTCTTCATATATATAGGGTGTAGGAACCCTAGGGAGAGTTCTAAACCTAATAGAACTCCTTAAAATCTATCCAAATCTTCACAAATCCGATTCCAAGCCGGAATCCATTTTTCCGTCCAAATTCATGATTGTGCAATATTCTCCGGCGTAAATCACTCTAACTTGATGTGTTTGAGTTGTTCTTGGACTCTTGTAGCTTTTGTATCAATTTGGAAGCAAAATAACTCGAAAATCACGTTGATTTTGAGTGTACAGTTGCTGCCGATGAGTTGAATCGGTGATTGACTCGGTCAACTCGGGTTGACCGATTTGACTCGGGTTTGACCCGATTTTGACCGAGTTGACTCGAGGGTGCCCCTTATCCATTTCTAGGGTGCCAATAACACTTGTCCTTGGGTGCCTTTATCACTTTTTGAGCCAATTTTTCCACAAATCTTTATTCTTCAAATGTACCTACAAAAGCATAAAAACACGTAATAGACACAAAATCGAATACTAACTCACTAGAAATTAAGGTGTAATTTAGACACTAAAATGTGTCTATCAGCGTTGCAAACCACTATTCTCACTGTTACAAAGGAAAAGTGTTTTCTGCTGAAGATAAATGTTGCAGATGCTAAGATATCCGTTGCAGATGGGTTAAAAAAACCGTTGCAGCTGAAGATAAATGTTGCAAAGATGAAGATAAATGTTACAAAGCTGAAGATAAACGTTGCAAAGCGGTTGAAGAAACCGTTGCCTTTCTCTGTTCTTCGTATTCTTCAGCAGCAACAACAGCAGAGAACTTTCCTGGAATGATTTTTCTTTTTGTGTTTAGCTTCCTGAGATTGACCCAACCTCTCTCAATCTTTTCTGGACTTGATACAACCTTTTTGTATACAACAGAGCCCTCAAATCTCAAGAGAATGGTTGTTTTCTTCGATTGAACCTTTGGGGGGTTTTCTCCCCTCTGATTTTTTCTCGACCTCTTCCCCCTCTGTTTATCGATCTCTTTGGCTTGTATAGGTCCTGGAAAACCTAATACACTTTTCTTAATCGATAAGGACTCAAAACCTAATCCAAAACCAACTCAGAATCGTGTATTATGCAAATCATGGGAGTAAACTTTTTCCAGCAAAAACATGGAAACGGTTTCCTTGGGTTACAAGGCGGCTCAAATCTTCGTAAAATAATCTTCCTGAACTTTGATTTAGGCTAACAGAGTAAACAATTCAGTCCTTTTGAATGACTTTCCAATAAGCTCGTTACCCTATCGGTCTCTTTTTAGTCAAATTTTAAGGCTTAGGTTCGCGTTTGGTAACATGTTCCTAAAGCGGGCAAGAAGGAAACCGTGATGAAATCTGAGTCCTTATCTTATATGGTCAGTTCATTCCCTTTACTTGAAAAGTAAATCCATATTCATTTCTCAAGATATATGCATTACGAAGGAATACAGAAAACCCACTGACAGGGGATTCGTGGACGCTAGGTCATGCGAGCACCAAGTCGAGTGAGTGTTAGAAAATTATAAGATATTCAATTTCGTCAGAATGGGACAAAATTGAGGTTATTTTAAATATTGGTAGCGGGACAAATTGTATTAAACCTTAATATGGCAGATAAATCATGGAAGATGAACCATGCCAGATGCACCATGATAGATGAATAATGGTAGATGAGTAACTAGTGGAGAGACCAACTAGAGAAGAGGGATAATCCTAGAGAAGGAGGACCAACCAAGGTGGTGGGACCGGTCAAAGGTAGGTCCAATCATGGATTAAGCACGAATTTGGTAGTGAGTAGGACTATGCTTTGCGTACTAGCCCATTTGATAAAACGCTCAAAAGGAACAACTTCCCACTCACACTTTCGAGTTATAGATGAGTTGGATTTACCAGTAATGTCAAGTCCCCAAATGTGAGGGGAGTGAAGTGTGTTCGTAGGTAAAGAAGTATTCTGAGTATGACCTACTTAATCATGGTATTTCTCAACATATGATTTCACGCCTTCTGGAGGCACTTGTTGCACTGTCATCAAATCTTGAAATTCTCCTGAGAACAAGAGAGGTTTGTCCATCACAGTTCCCTTATGAAGTAGAGAGTTGTCTACAGGAGGCAAGTGTGTCACTGAAAATGTTTGGTTAGCTTTCATCGTGTTTATGTGTAGCCATGGGCGTCCCAGTATCATGTTGTAACCTGGATCTTCCTTGATTATATAAAATTTAGTTGAGGTATAAGCAGAACCCATCTTTATTTCAAGAGTGATGTGACCATAAGCATTTATGAATTTTCCTTCAGGATCTTTGATTGTCGTTGGAGCATAGATGGCTTCATGACGAGTGATTCCCACGGCTTTGAGTGTGTTAACAGGGATGATGTTAACAACAATGTTTGTATTAATTAGTGTCTTATAGAATTCTGTATCTTTGAGACGAGTAGTGGTGAGCAGTAGTCACACTCCTCTTTGCCTTTATTCTTCTGAGCAAATTCAGGGTGTACTTCATTTTTGCCAGGAAAAGATAATCTTCTGCTAGACCAACATGGTTGAGAGCGATGAAGGCGTCTTTGTGTTGTTTCTTCGAGAGATATAAAAGTTCACATACGCGTTCCATCAGAGACCGAACTACTTGATTGGTTGGTTCTTCAGACATAGTGAAGTTCCTGATAGGGAAAGGGTTTTTGTGTACACCTTCAGTCCTCAGTTCTAATTCTCCTGATTCTATCTTTTTTTTGAAGATCCGCTTCAAACCATTGCAATCACTTGTAGGGTGATTAACGAATCTGTGGAAACGATAATATTTAGGATATGCTATTTCTTGTTCTTTTGGTGGACGTCGGACATGAGGTAAGTTGATAGCGTCGTCTTGTATCCATACTTCCAAAAGTTCAATAACTTCTTCAATTGGAAGTGGAAAATTTATAGTAGTTGGAGCTTCTCTTAATTTTTGTTGAGGTTGGCGTTGAGCCTGCGGTGGTGCCGCAACTGCTTGGTTGACCCTTCGAGGTGGTCGAGTTGCTGGCGGAGCAGAAGTTGGAACCAGTGCTGGTGCTTTACGCTTGGGTCGTTGCTCTTGCATTGGAGCTTTCCTCTTACGTCCTTCAGTCATGGTACTCATAGATGGTTGAGTATTGTACGGCTTAAGAGTTAGACGTCTACTACTACGGGTCTCACATAGTTCTTCGCATGATAATCTAGTGCTTGGACCCTGAGCCGATTTACATAATCATTAGGATGTCCATTCGATCGCTGAAACATCCTTCCCAAGTATGATAATGTGACTTGTTCAGACACAAAGAAGTATTTCCTATAGAAGGCATTAACCATCTCACACCATTTAGCGATATTGTTGGGAGCGATGTTGTTTTACCAAGTATATGCTCTTCCAGTAAGAGACTTAGAAAACTCCCCGAAGCGGAGTACACGATTATATTCATATTCCCACAGTGATTCTAAGAATCGTGAAATGTGTTCACAAGCATTCCCAGATCTATCATAGAGTGAGAATGAAGGAGATAAATATTCCCTGGGAAGAGGGATCTCTGTATTTTAGAGGGATATGGGGGTTGATTTTGATGAACATCAGACAAATTTTTTTTTCTGCTACTCTGGAGAAGTCGCTCTAAATCTTCACGAGTGACGAAGTTGGGTTGTTGACGATCAGCGATAATGCGAACTTCATAGTCGTCTTGAGCATGACCCCTTGAAGTATTGCATCATCAGTTTCTTCATAAGTGTTTCTAGTTTGTTCTGCTCGTCAATTTATCGGTAAGAACTTTGAGAAAGGTAAGAACCTCCTTCTGAGTTATAGCCATCTCTGTTTGAGTCCTGGCAAGGGTTTCCCGTGTCTGCATTAAATCGACGATGATAGGAGAAGTTTGTTCATCCCTTGCTTCTTTAATATGTTGCTCAGGTAGAAGAGGAGTAACATTGTCAGCGTTGGTAACCAAAGGATTATTACTAGAAGTATCACCATTACTGGAACTAGCAGAATTCATGTTAGGAGTGGCTACTGAACCCGACCTAAGATCAACCATCTTGAAATTGAGAAAATTGATAAACTTGAAGAATTGACTTTGCAACTGAGAGATTAATCTCCCACTGTGGTCCCTAAAATTTTTGTGGGGGTAAAACCGATTGGAGGGTAAATAGGAAAATGGTGAAGAAGGGCTAATGCTAGTCAGAGCAATGAGAGATCAAGCTATGTCAGTCGAAGCAAGTCACTCGATTAGACACCAAATCGCTTAAACATCAAACATTTGTATTGTATTAGTACTTTAAGATTCGAGAGATCAATTTGTATGAAATCAGCCTAAATCAAGAAATGACCGTTCCAATTTTTTTTCAGTAACAAAGTTAGGAGAATGGTTGATCTATAGAGAGAAAAGCAGAGAGAGTACTGAGATCAATGGTAAGATGTGTTGAACTGCTAAGAGGACAAAGATCAGAAGTCTGAATTTTCTGAGAATTTCTAAGATGATAGCTCTGGATCATTCAAGCTCTTCTGAGATAAAGTTCTTGTTCTTTGTCGATAGGTTGAAGAACTTATTTATAGCATTGGAAGTTAACACATTGATCTCGTAAGTGGTGGAAGTTGTAGAGGATTGGAAGAGTAGATAAGTGGAGATCGTGTTTTGGTAACCAATTATATCGTGTTAGTGGGACAAAACAGTTGTGCGACCACTATTCCCTTCACTCCTTTAACTGCCAACACGAATTTTTATGTTCTCGACGTGGCTGTATCGCTACACCACACGTGTTGTAGGCCACTAGAACAAAACCCTGGTGAATATCCCCCCATGTGACATAATTGATGTCTCGAGCATGGTTGAGTATAATTTGTAGAAGATTGGTCAGTCATTGACCTAGTTAGACTGCCAGTCTTAGCATGTTGATGAGTATATCATGTTGACTCATTGATGGACGAAGCACTAGTTGTATGCTAAGACAAGCAGTGATGCTTAATAGATCGTGGACGTAGAGAATCTGATTAATATTGACGTTGATAATTGTGGTATGTCATTATGTCAGCTGAGGCAACAATGATACTCGAATGATCTTGTTGAATTGATGAGCATAGGTCTAATGAGATTACTGGATCGATCAAAGACGTATGTATTGACATGAGCGTATGAGCATTGAGTCGTTTGAAAATCAAGTCGTTTGAGCTTCATATCGTGTGAACGCTAGGTCGTACGAGCATCGAGTCGAGTGAGTGCTAGAAAAATTGTAAGATATTCAGTTTCGTCAAAGTAGGACAAAATTGAGGTTGTTTTAAATATTGGTAGCGGAACCAATTGAATTAAACCTTAATATGGCAGATGCACCATGCCAGATGAACAATGGTATATGAGTAACTAGTGGAGAGACCAAATAGAGAAGAGGGAGAATCCCAGAGAAGGAGGACCGACCAAGGTGGTGGGACCGGTCAAAGGTAGGTTCAATCATGGATTAAACATGAATTTGGTAGTCAGTAGGACTATGCGTCGTGTACCATGTCGTCTCTATATAGCTCTGTAAAACTATGTATTTGAAGCAAGAGATATTAGGCTTTGGTAGAAAGAGTACAAGAGTTTCAATGGAAAGAAGAAACCCTAAAATAAAATAAAATAAGAAAGTTATTTGGAGAAAATATGGGAATGGGGACCGGCTAAGGGAGGCCGGCTGGTTGGTGCCTGCCTAAAATCTCCCTATTTTCTTATTATTTTATTTCTTTCTCTTCTTTGCTCTTTAAAGTTATGCTCTTCGAGCTATGCTTTGAAGAGCAATATTGTTATTTACACCCGCGGGGGTTAGTTTTTATGAAAATTTCAGACATGACGTCCTTCAGTAAAAACGATGACCATCCCCAATTTGGAATCCTGAAACGCTGGTTACATCCCTTCGCAAAAGGATTTAGGTTTTGAGCTCGTTTCGGTCGTCAAACGGAGCAAACAGTAACCCTCCAGATGAAATTCTGACAGTTTTCAGATCGTAATTCGTCTAGGGTTTGAATCATATCTCTTAGACCGTTATTCGGTATGAGATTCCCTTTTAGTATGTCATAGTAGACATGTAGGGGAATATATGTTGTTTAGAATATTTTGCCCCATTCCACACCTATTGTCACGTTTTTTGCAAGGTGATATGACGATGTGTCAGAAACCAATGTTAGGGTTTTGTTGTATTTCAACCAATATTGGGAATTTTAATACTACCAACATTGGGAATATGTTATCCAAGCTCGACTAATCATTACACCCGGTGTTTCGTCTTAGTGTATTCGTGCGTAACTTGTTATGCGTTATGATAAATCAATATTACTCAATTCATATTTTGAATATTAATGTAAATTCACTCTAAATATTCAACCAGAGAATATAAAGAGGAATTAAGTTGTTCTATACTAGTAGACAATCTATCTAGGAGCATTGACATCCAATCAGGAACAAAAGAGTGTTATGGATGTTTATTCTAAATAGTCAGAAACCATCTGGGGACAAACTACTATCAACACTAGTGATATTATGAGGACAATGTTGCTCTATACTAGTGTGCGATACATCTAGGAGATGCCCATGGTAAGCATTCAATATTTCAAGTCTTTTTCGGATTATAAAATTTATGCTTATTTAATATTTCAATTCTCTTTCGGAATATAAAATATGAATTATTCAATATTTCAATTCTCTTTCAGAATATGAAATATGAATTTTATTCTAAGTCAATAGCATATATAATATTATTTCTTTGATTCTACTACTGGATAGAGATAACTTTACTATTTTATCCTTCATTAAAAATCCAGCATCTGCACCCTCAAATCGTTTTTACCCACAAACACTTGGTTTATAGTCAGGTTAGAAAACCATTTTTTGATTGGTTCGATGATTTCATCAACGTTTATGGTTTGAAAGATTATAAAGAATCACTTAACATGTTAGAAACTCCATTTCAAACATACAAAACAAAAAATGAAAAGTCGATTCATTAAATACATCCTCCAGAAACGGTCTTGATGACTAAGGGGGCTATAGCATCTCCGTATAACATAGAATTATAGGAGTATAATTTGATTGTAACTTAAAAAGATATCGGTCAGCTAATGCAGTTGAGTAATTATACAAATTTATATTTACATTCATTAGGTAAACAAACAACCCGAATTAAAACTATGTTAACCACTAAAGATAAAAAACAAGATGCGACCCCTAGTGGTACGACACCTGGTAGGATTATACTAAATCCAGAACCGCCAAGTGGACTTTTATTTAAGCCATCCCAGATAATAAATCGAGTCGTTTTCAGGTTATCTAACTCTGATAATAGTTTTGTAGATACACTAGTTGAAAGACTAAGATCACTGAGCATATCTCCTTTAACCACATCCAAAGTATCTAAAAATCCAAAGGGAGTATCTCCTACTGTAAGTATTTTATCTAAACAAGAGCAGTATAGAGATATAGATGTTAAGGAGTTAGAAGAAATATTTCAAACATCAGATCCAAACGCAATTAATAAGATATCTTTTGGTAAACATAAATATACACCTTCACCCCCCCACCCCACCCCCCCACCCCACCCCCCACCCACACAAAAAATTATTATCCAAGACCTACGCCGATAAATTTACAAATTGAAGAGGATTATAACTGGAATTAGGTTTCCTTCGATGGAAGATCTGTAGTTGAATGAAACATAGAAGGTATGAATGAGTATCATATACTAAATACAATTAGGCAAATAACATAGTTCTGCTTCTAGGATTAATTTTCAGAACCGAGATAAACAAATTTTTTAATCCATAGTTACCTAGTTCACTGGTCATCTTAAAGGATGGTGGGATTTTCATTTATCTGACCATGCAAAATGGAGTATTGAACATGCGGTTAGACAGGTAAAATTGGAAAATGGTTTTATCCAAAACCATGAAGATGCAGTAAATACATCTGTATACAATTGCTCTACATTTTGTAGGAACCAACTCTCAACAAATGGAAAGGTCAAGAGAGTTACTTAATAACCTAAAATATCCTACCCTCTCCTATTATAGATGGTATAAAGATGTTTGCTTCTCTAAATTATTCAGTAGGGAAGATTGTTCTTCTGACTCTGAATTTTGAAAGGAAAATTTTATCTCGGGATTGCTGCCTTTATTTGCTGAAAGGGTTAGAAATAACCTTAAAGCTAAAAATACCCAATGAAGAATAGATTACAATGAATATAACTTTGGTCAATTGTCTTCTAAAATCATGTCAGAAGGTTTAGGCTTATGTTCAGATATAGAACTCCATATGCATTTACAAAAGAATAAAATAACTAAGAAAGAAGAATTAGGAGACTTCTCTGAACAATTTGGTTATAATTCATTTCCATCCGACATTGAAATCCAGAAAGAAACATACCGAACCACATAGTCGGAGAACCACTAGATTTAATAGGTACCCATCAAAACATACAAAATCCAATTTTCTAAAGTATAAAAATAAGCCACAACAATACAAAGCTAAAAAACAAACTTTACTTAGTTTGTTTTTATATATATTCAATTTATCAATAATAATATTAATGTAGAATGAATATCAAGAAAATACAAATCATTTATGAATATAACAAATAATTTTTTCGTTAAAATGGAATATAAAATACATTTTGAAAATAAAAAAAATGATATGGAAATAAAATATTGATGGAGAAAATATTTAAGGGTAATTTTATCGTTTATAAATATAAAAGAGATAAAAAAAATCATGTGAGATAATCATTATGGACCTATAATTTTTACCTCTTAAACTTTTAAAAACTAATTTTCCACAGCTTTTAAAAGCTTGGAAATTTCTGAGGTGTTTTTAATAGAAAACCGTTTATAATTTTTTTCTTAAACACTAATATAAAATATGTGTTACTATATATATATATTTTAAAAATGTTTTTACAATAATTATCCAGCAAAAACCTATTTGCATCACAATTCCACTCAACCACGGCCCACACAAAGTTGATTATTCTTTTTTTGGTTTTTTTTTATGTATACCCCAAGTTGAATTGCAATAATTGCCGTTGTGTTTTCACATTGGGTGAAAATGAATATTTCTTATTGGAGTTTAAAGACGAGCTCAAAAATCTAGCTATAATAAAGTCATACCAAAACGAATTTCCCAAGGTGATATACCAAATGAACTTCAAAAGAGCCGAATGGTTTAGACTTTCTATTAAAAAAAACAAAAGGATAATTTCAACTGCACCTCCTGAAAGATAATCCACTTAAACTGTGGCTCGTATTTTAAAAAACGTTATTTCTACCCCCAATCTGTTAAGTCACTAGTTAAGTAAGAAAACTAGCCCACTTTATTTATTTGTAAAGACTAAAAAGACCTTGACTCCTCGCCTAACCTTACCGCATGAAAGTTAGAAACCTTTGTTTTATAGTTGCAGTACTTTTTTCTATTGAATCTCCTTTATCTTATGGTGAAGAATCAACATATGTTCTTTGCGATCTAAACACTCACCATTCTTTTCTTTGTTCTTATTCTTATACGAATTATAAAAATATGAGTTTAATTCTTTAAGTCAAAATCTCCCAAAGTGAAACCTTAAATCAGCATAAACCAAAACCCTCTTCCAAAATTTCCTCATCAATTTATCATTTGTCACTGATCAATTTTTTTTTTTTGATCCCTATATAAGAAGCTTCTTCATCAATCATAATTTGGTCAACTCATGATTTCAATTTTCAACAAGTTTGTACCTTTTCTTAATTTTCAATGTTCTCAATGTGTTTTGAAATGTTAGATAATATTTCATCTTAGTGCATAGATTTTTGATTCTCTGCTTGTGTTTAGTGAATTGGTATTTTTAGGCAGCGTCTCAATTTTACTAGTTGAAGGAATTGCAGGTGGTGGTGGTGCTGGCAACCGTCTATGAAGAAGATGGAGGAATAAAGACTGATTGATGCCGTGAAAACAACCAAAGAAAATGAATTGTTGCCATCCATTTGATGATGAAAGGTGGAGATTAAGATGAATTTTTTCTTAATCTTAGTAGTTTTAGGAATTATGGGTCTGCATCATAATGAATTTACGGCAGGAAGAGGAGTTTGCGGTACAAAGTATAAGGTAATTTAAGGAGTTTGGAGTCGAAAAACCAGCTGAAGTATTGAAGTACTGCCGTTAGTTTCTTCAATGAATGGCTGTGGAGTGATAGTGTTAAAGAATTCGCTTAAGACTAGGATTCTGGGGTTATTTTTGAATTTGAAATTGCAGGGAAGATTAAACATTTACGTTATAAAGGAGTTCAACATAACAAGAAGAAATCCACTGTCAATTACCTTGTTGTCGCCTACCAACTGTTTGTGAAATTGCCACAACCAGTTCTCTCCAAAATCACCAGTTCACCAACCGTTTTCAATTGCGTACATCACTCCTTCCACCAACAGCTAGAATCTCGAGTGCCGCCAGTTCTTACCACGACCAGCAACTTGCAAAGAGTTGCTCTTGAATTTCCTATTTCCGTTGTTGTTAAACCTTTAGTTCAATAGTATGACTTTGTCTGCAGATTGTATGTGGTTGTCAATGTTGAATTAATTGAACAAGTGTTTCAGCTTTGCTTTATAATGCCGGTATTGCTGAGTGAAGATTGAAATGAGAAGATGACACCCCTTTTACATAAATGTAGTCGAGCACCTTCCTTTGGTTAGATATAATGTCTTTTATGCTTTCTACTAGGTAGGGTTTTGCTTTTTGACCTGGTAGGTTTAGATGTACTAATTGAAGATAAAATTATGTCGAGATTTCAATCTAGATGTTGTTTGTTTGAATTACTTTATCGAATCACACTGAAATGGTAGATACAGACATACAGTAAATATGCATTTCTTAGTTAGCTCCGTATATGAACACTTGTTCTCTCTTTGCTACAAAATTCATATTGACAACTCAATCTCATTCTATATTATCTATTACTTTGTTTGATATTTTTGTTACTACGGCGATTAAGGGGATTCTTGTTAGTGGTGTATCAGAAATATTGAAATTTTTAGTTTCTGTGATTGCCAAAGAGATTAGTCTAGCACGGGTTGTCAAGGATAAGTTGTAAAAACTTGAGAAAACTTTAGAAATGATTGAAGCAGTAACTATTGATGCTGAGAGGAAGTAAGTGAATGATACTGCTCTGAATCTTTAGCTAGTAAGGATCAAGAATGTTGTTTATGATGTTGATGATGTTCTATTGTTCTGGATGAGTTCTCTCGTACGAAGAGCGCCCATCTGTAGTTCACAGCGAGAGAAATAAGGTAAAAGACTTCGTTTTATCTTCAAACCCACGTGTCCTTCATTTTAAGATGGCTTGTAGAATTAAGAATTATCAACAAAAACTTGTATTAGATTTCAACTGACATGATTAAGCTTCAAAGTATTAGGGGTATTGATCATCTGCTTATTGTTATTGAGAGAGATTAGTGGTGTTAAATTATGAGTATCGTTGAACATTTTCATTGTTGCTCTCTGATCATTATTGTTAATCACCTGCATGTCATGTTTAAAGAATTTCCGTTAATATATCATCAAGATAAAGAAGGAAAAAACCAGTTTAACTAGGGTTAGATGTGAGTTCGGGGCATTTAAGACTTTTCAGGTTGAACAAATGGACCCTCTGATTTAACCGATTGGGAGTTAAAAAAAATGTTTGAAAAATGAGGAACGCAATTTAACTGGATTATTTTTCGGGAGCCCAGTATTATCTAAAAAATACCACTTGCGTCTCGAAGGGTTCATGGGGATACATTAGGTATTATCATCGAAGTGAGGAAGATTTTGAGTCATCCTTTGCTATAATTTTTGTTTCTGCAATTAAACTAGCAGTAATTAATCAGTCATGAGAAATATTTTATTTCAGTTTCTGAAACCATTTTTTCTTCTCACCATCACATTCAAATTCACTTCTCTCTTCATCGTTTACTTTCAACCATCACCATCATTACCTTCATTGTCACCACCTTCATCATCTCCATTGAAGATACAACAAAAAAACACCACTACTATGATGGCTCGAAGCTTTATTTTATGGCTTCATGGATTAGGTGATTCAGGTCCTGCAAATGAACCCATCAGAACATTCTTTACTTCTCCTGAATTCAGAAATACTAAGTGGTTGTTTCCTTCTGCTTCTCCAAATCCTGTTTCCTGTAACAGTAAGACTTTGACTAGTTTCCATCAATTTCTTATCAAACTTCTGTTCTTTTTTTACTTAAGTTAGTTCTTTAATGTGGAATTTGAGTACTGGGTATTCGTAGTCTTACTCGATTATTTTTTTCCCCATGAAAGTTTTTTGATTTTGGATTGAGGTTAGGATAATTTCATTTATTCATTTTTGTCGATTCTTGTTTTTACCTTAATTAGTTCAATAAATGGGTTATTAGGGTTCCTATGTTTGCTAGTTGTATTTGAAATTTTGATTTGAAATGTGACAGTTGTTGGAATGTTTAGGGGAAGAAATGCTTTCATTTGATTCTTATTTGCGGCAGAATCGATTCTTTTCGAATTTTGGTAGGGCTGATTAAGTTAAAACTTAAAAGGAATCTTGGGTATGAAAAGAGGACCCGGATTTGCTAGATAGAGATTTTGATTGGCTTGATTACAATAGTGAGTTTGAGAGAGAGAAATTGAAGCACTGAGGCACCTACATTTGGTTTGTACTAGACTTCTTAGGGTATCAAGCATCAACCAAAGCTGTGAGAGAAAATTCTGAGTATTTAAAGAAAAACAAGATATCTTGATATTGATATTGGCTAGTCATCTAATCTATCATCCTAATTCTGGTAACACGGAATGTATAATTCTTTATGTGTTTTTTTTTGTAGATGGTGCTCTAATGCCATCTTGGTTTGACATCCAGGAGATACCAATCAGTGCTGTAAGCTATTCCTTAAAACTGTTTTTGATATCTTTGTGTTTTGACTTTTATTTGAACAATATCCTCCTATAAGATGATTTGTTGCTTCTTTTGACTAAAATAATGTGAATCTCAATGCTTTTGCTGCACCAGACATCTCCAAAAGATGACAGCGGTGTGCTTAAAGCAGTTCAAAAAGTGCATGCTATTATAGATAAGGAGGTGGCTGCTGGCACAAATTCTGAGAACATATTTATCTGTGGATTTAGCCAAGGGGGTATAAATTTGATTTTAAAGAACAGTTACATTCTTCTATTCTCTCTCCCTAAAATGTGGTTCTTACTAGCTACATTGGTTGGCAGGTGCTTTGACTTTAGCTAGTGTATTACTGTACCCAAAAACGCTAGGTGGAGGTGCTGTCTTCAGTGGATGGGTACCTTTTGGTTCGTCTGTCATTGAACGCATCTCACCAAGTGCGAAAAAGGTACTTATCTTGTAACACAGTTGAGGGCTTCAGCTGTCCTGCTTGTACTACAGATTGTTGGTTGTTTAAGAGTTTTTATTTCTCTTTTTGTTTGGATTAGCTTTTGTAAGAAATCACATGAGCTTGTGGTCTGAGATCTAAATATATGTGCAGACACCTATTCTATGGTCCCATGGTCTCACAGATGGAACAGTGTTATTTGAAGCTGGACAAGCTGGCCCTCCATTCCTAGAACAAAATGGCATAAGCTGCGAATTTAAGGTAAGATATGCCGCACTTTACATTCCCTTTAAATTGATTTAACATGCTGGGACTTATGTATATGTTACTTGTAGGCTTACCCTGGTCTTGGCCATTCAATTAGCAATGACGAGCTGCAATCCTTGGAATCATGGATCAAAGCAAAACTAAGGAGTTCTTCGTGAAATCTTTCAAATTCTTGAACTTATGGTAGGCCTCAGCATTGCAGGCGAATGTATGCTGCACACCTTGTTTCAAAATGATATTAAAGTTTCTGATACCCTTTTAGCTTTTTTTAGTTTACAGTTTTTTAACATAAGTAACATTCAGATCTTATGCTGTCCATCCTTCTATGATGATTCATGCCATTCAGCTATTCAAGTTTACCAGTGAGCGTGCACATTGTAGCCCATACATGATAATATTAGAAACCAAAGGTATTGTTGTAACAGCTATGAGCAAGAGATTGGGCAATGAAAATTTGGATATGAGGAAGTATATTAAGTTATCTGATTTCTTAAATCTTACCACCACAAAAGGGAATTCAGATTTACATTTTATGATCTGCTCCTTTTGGCGGAAAACAATATGGTGGATGCTGCAGTCATACTTGGGGTGTAATAATCAAATTTTGTTGTCACTTCTTCTGGACCTAAATTTCTTCTTTGAGAATGGAGTAGTCTAAGAACCTCTTCAGCAGCTAAATTCTGCTTTTCGCGTGTGGCTTCTACATTAATCACTTGCCTGCAATGGAGTAACCCACATTAGTAATCTCAAACACGCACTTGCATATTTAAATCAGATACTTTATCAAGAGAAGATTGCAAAGCAAACTTACTCGAGAAATGCGGCTACATTAGAAGGCGTGCATCGATGAAAGAGAGCTTCGGGAATAATAGCGGAGTTCAACAAAATATTAGGGAGGGAAATGTAAGGTATGATTGCTTTGTACCAGATGAACCATTCTGTTAGAAAATGAGCTCGATAGGCAACAACACAGGGTAACCGAGCAAGTTGTAACTCCAGAGCGGCGGTGCCGGAGGTACTTAATGCAGCAGTACTTGCCTGCAACAGTTTTAATTCGCCTCATAAGAATCACATAGTGCATAGTAAACAGATTTCACCAAATGAACCAAAGCATATTTGGAGCTCAGATTTACACTGAATGCATCATATTTCAACTGCGCTGAACCCCCGGATATCAGAATGGTGGAAACAGGCCATGTCTTGATGGCGGCACTTATGTACTCCTCAACTAGCTGATGTGGTGCGACGGGAATAACTGTTGTAAGCTCAGGGAAGGAGTCCTTCACTAGCTCCATAGTGTTGGAGAATATAGGCAACATACGAGAAACCTCTTGCAATCTGCTTCCAGGAAGCACAGAAATGATTGTGGCTCCTTTGAATAACCAACAAACACGTCAGAATAAGTTGGATCTATCATTAAGAGGTAAATATTTTTTAAAGGTTAGATAGATGTGCACTAGCTCCTGTAGTTTCATAAATATATTACCTGAAGATAGTCCATATTTCCTTCGAAAACCTTCAGCATCACCTCGCATCTTCAATTCATTTGGTGGGGTATCACATCCCTATATAAAGAGGTTACTTCCTTCCATCAGTTGAGTGAGATAAACTATTGTGTGGTGGAACCATAAGAAATACAGAAAGAAGTACTGGGTAGGGAAGTGTTCATCTGTCAACAAACTCTTTGAGGAAAAGTGGTTCATACCGAAGTCAATCCTAATGCATCTTCCAATATGGGATGACCAACAAAGGTTGCAGCAAGTCCATTTGATCTGCAAACTTCTTCCTCGAATGGAAGAATACACAATACATGGTCTACAAAATCTGTAAGCCCTTTCAATCTTGCTTTACCACCTTTCCAAGCCCAGAATGATGGAGCTACATAATGGATATGTAATGGTCTATCCAGACCTTGCTGAGTAAATTTAGCTGCACACAAGATTTGCACACAAGATTTAGCTGCAAAATTGAAATCCAACTAACTTCAAGCTAGAGTAGAGGTTGTTCTCATTGAAATTACCTTACCGTGCAATTGCTTTAGGAGACGAAACGAGAAGCCTTTGGAGTCGACAGTTACGACAACATGAGGATGAAAAGAAACGGCTGCATCTGTTGCATCCTTCAACCTACCCTGTTCTTCCAGATTCCAGTAGATGAAGCCGAATTAAAATCAATTCCTTTCATATGGTGAAAAAAGTAATCTCTTATGGAGGTGAAGGACATTGGTTTGAAACTTAGCAAGTACAGAAAGCAATATCATATTTCAGTGCTCACCCTAATCTTATTTAAATGTGGTAACAATTCCCAAATGCCCATTACAGCTATATCTTCCATTGGAAACAAAGATTTCAATCCCTCTTTAGACATCAATGACCTGAATCAATAATAGTTTTTCTGAAATTAAACGAACTATCAGAAAAACATAAATTTCAGAGATTATAAGGGAGTAAAATAAGGTAAGTCGAAAGATCTAGGTTACCCTCCAACACCAGCAAAACGGAGAGGCAAAGGAGAGAGTGTTTTGAGAGAAGACATAAGGCGAGAACCAATGGTATCTCCTGAAACTTCTCCAGAAACTATAAAAACTCTGAGCTCACCATCTTTAGCTGCAATGTCCACTACACCTGTATTCGTAACAATAGAAAAGTTTCTGGAAATTAATGAAAACCCAGAGAAGAATCCATCTCTGATCTTACTCCTAAACATCCAATTCATTCGTGTATTCATCATGTTTGGGGGTTTTGATGCTGTTGAAGTTAAATTGATATCTTGAATAACCAACTGAATTGGTGATTCAGACTAGGTTTACAAACTGTGTAAGTGTAACTAGAAGGAGAGGGAAAACCTGGCTTCAAACATTTCATGGACATATATCAAGAGACAATAGAATTGATTTTGATTAGCTGCTTTTCTCAAAGAGAGAAAGAGAAGGAGAAAGCTTTTCATACAGACCTAATTAAACGCGTCACAAGGACACAAACAGGACCACCAAACAAAGCTTATTACACTTCCGTAACATCCTATATGCTCTAACTAGGGTCTGAGCACAAGGGAAGACACCGAGCTTGGATCTTAAATTGCAGAAGCGAGATGTGGACAAGGCCTTGGTAGAGATGTATCTGATCACCAACTTGTATGCTGTAACAAACTCTCCGACAAAGTGAAAATGCAATATGCTTTTAGAGATCAAGGTTATCCTAGGTGAAAATCTTATTAGCACATTATTTTTATAGATTATTGTTAAATGATAAAAAAATAAAGGTAAAACTTTTTACCTAAAAATCATCTTCAATCTCCAAGGCCTTGTTCATCACTTTATATTTAAATTTATAGATAAAATGGTAATGTGGACTTAAAATCCAAGGTCATGAAGAAGGTCTAATCTAGACTTTCTCCTTTACCCCTACTTGGTCTCCACTTGTCCATGTCATATTTTTTCATTACCTAGACCCTAGCATTGGAAATCAATTTTTGATGAAAAGGATGTTAAATCCTAAGTGACATGTAATTTTAAGACCTTGACCCCTAGCATTAAAGATGCTCTTACGATTGTGAAAAACAAGATTCTTGGTTAGATATGTTGCTCCCATATTGTCGCACCAAAACACAGGAGGAGAAGAAATCATAAAGTCAAGCTCATTTATTAAGGACTGAATCCACGCTAGTTTAGAAATTGCATCGGCTAGAGCCCTATTTTCAAACACAGTACTAGAAGTCATCTTTTGTTTTCTTGCACACGATGAAATAAAATTAGGACCTAAAAAGACAATCATACCACCGGTAGACCTTCTATTAATAGAATCTCCAGCTCATTCAACATTAGAATATGCCTGGAGATATAAATAAGTTGCCTTGCAAGATTATAAGCTGTGAGACATTGTACCACTTAGGTATCTCAATATACGCTTTACTGCAAACAAATCCTTCTTATTTGGAACCTGTATTTTCTGGAAAGCTTTATTAATAAAACGAAAATACTTCTTATCTACCGGGTTTTATAACCCAAAAAATACACCCCATGTGTGTCCCTCCCATATTATTCCATGGGAAGCATTCCTGGACCCCACCATTCCCATCTATGGCTCACATCCATGACACATAGGGGTGTAAAAGTTTGGTGTAAAAAAACGGGGGATAGCTAGCGTCCTCGTTAATAAGAAAAAAGATGTCAGGCCTAGTGATTTTAATCCCAGTGCTTCGTTTGAAGGTTCGTGATACGCTTGAGTATTCTTTGAGCGGTCGCCCGCTTCCCATTTTTAGTCGGGCAGCCTCGTTTAGCTATGCATCTGGTATCTTCTTTCGCTTATTGACCCTGAGTCCCCCTTACCGGTTTTTTCCGTTGTCACCGGGTCGCGGTTCGGGGCTAAGGAGTCTTCTTACCCCCTATTGTTTTCAGGCCAGGAATTCTTGATCAAAGCAAGATGTTGCGAGAGGTCGTAAAGTTTACACTTACCATTTCCTCATACTGTAAAGCCTCAAAAATACTTACATGTAAAGTAGAACTATCAAATAAAGGTGAAGTATCACAAGTATCAACTGAAGTAGCCATAGGTGTAGCAATAAAATTAGGTATGTCTATTTTTCTTTTCTTTAGTAAATTTTCAACACACTGATTTTGATTTCAGCGAATACATGAATAAATGTATGTAACTTCAATGCACAAAAAGAAAGACAATGGACCAAGGCCCTTAATTGCAAACTCATGATTCCCATCTAAGTAAGAAGAGAATCAATGGAGTAATTAGAACAACTTCTAACTAATATGTCATCTACATATACAAGAACATATAAGCAATCAATTGAACTAGTTTTGAAGAATAATGATGTGTCTGTTTAGATGCCTGAAACCTTGCTGCAGTAGAAAACTACTCAATCTTTCAAACCAAGCTCTAGGAGCCTGTTTAAGCCCGTAAAGGGATTTTTTGAGCTTACCCACATGATTTGGAAATCCTTTATCAACATATCCAGGGGACTGAACCATGTATATATCCACACCCAATGTGCCATGAAGAAAGGCATTCTTAACATCTAGTTGCCTAATATTGTATCCTTTAAACATAACAACAGATAATATAAGCTTGATTGTAGCAGGTTTCACAACATGGTTAAATGTGTCCTTATAATCTATACCCTCTAATTGATTATATCAACCTACCTTTGTACCTTTCTACTAAACTGTATATGTTTTTCTTTATCATAAAGAACCACTTACAACCAACTACATTTTGTGAAGCATCGGGAGCAACTAAGCCCCAAGTACCATTTTTCAATAAAACATTCACTTCCTTATCATTCTCCACTTAGGATCCTTACTAGCCTTAGCAAAAGCGGTAGTTGTGAGTAAATCATCCTCACTAGGATCAGGATCAGGATCAGCAATATATACCTTAGGCTTGACGATACCAAGTTTGGATCTAGTAACCATGTCATGAGTAGAAATAGAAAGGTGGATAACTGGTTTTGTTGATGAAACAGTAGAAGAAGATAATAAAGAAAATAGAACTTTTGGATAAAATATTTGCAAAATTAATTTTAGGACTTCAAGTAGTTTTTTCATATTTATTTGATTTACATGAGCAGGGGTTCTCATATTTATTTGATTATTTGACCATTGGAATCTGGATTATGAAAATGGATTCACTCTTATCCATGGATAAAAATGAAGCCATATTTTTTCATGTTATAAAAAATTCCTCAACGGCTCACAGTTCTTGCGTCCAAATGTTGTCGTTGTGAAAAAACTGCAAACCCGTGTTTTGCAACGACTGCATGCAGTTGCAAGCCCGTTTTATAACGGTAAAAAACGTTAGAAAACCCTGATTTTGGTTTAGTAAATGTTACACTAATTTTATATCATTATCGCACAATCGACAACCAGTTGGACCACCTTCTATAAATCTTCCAGGTTTTTGCATCGCACCAATACCATTGTGTAATGTAATCCAATCAAAATTTTGGATTGTAGGTGCAAGTTTTTTCACAGTTCAAAATTTCCTATATATTGGGAAATCAGTGTTATTAAGTGAGGATGATTCACATGAATTAAGGGCTAGCATTTTATGGGACGATTCGACAGTTAAGTTTCCATGAGTACATTAATATGCTCATAATTCTTTTGTTAATTAAGGACGAGTTCAACGCTTTATGAAGCTTGGTTAGTTATACAAGTGTATTTGAAGTTTCAATAATCATGTAGATTGTTTTCATTATTTCTAAGGTTTATGATTGATTATATAAGTAAATCTATTGATCATTCTAATGCTAGAAGAAAGTTGAGTTATCCGTAATTTTTAAGCATCTATTTACACAAATATAGAACGTGAGACCTTGCAAAGGATTCTGTGGAGCTATCACGTGTGAAGATAACATAAGTAAGTGGACCTTGCGTTAGGAGTTTAACTGCTAGGATCAACCTAGATTCAAAAACCCTGCACTACCAAAGGTTGTTACATAAAAACTTACACTTCGTTATTCTCACCAGTCTGTCACCTCCATACAATCGTCACCCATTATATTACTCTTAGGTTTTGTGTAAGATTATGCTTTGTAGGGGCGCTAGCCACGTACCATCAAGTGGGTGGGGCTTTCCCTCATGATATTGGGTTGCAAGTAGAACTTATAAATACAAGTAGTATTTGAGCAACTTGATATTGTAAAAATATCATTGAGCACCACTAGATAATTCGTTATTATTATTCCTTTAATGGAGTCTCCCATTTTTGGGACCTGCAAGGCTTGACCGATGATATAAAAATCAATAAAAATGATTTCAATCATATCATTTTCTATCATCGATACAGGGAGTCCAATGAAGTTGCTCATTTATTGCTAAGAGCAAGGGTTATGGGTAGAGTATTCTCCTTCAAAATGAAGAAGTTTGGTCAAAATTGATTAAATTAGGCTCTACTATGGGTAGATAGAAGTCTCTCTTTCACATAAAAGCTATTATACACTTCTTCAATCGAATGAGTGTGCCACAGTCTTCACTAGACGGGTGAACATCAGTCGTCTGGGAAAAAGGGGAGATGTTATCCCGTCCAAAGAATCCCATAGGGTTGAAGTTCACTCGTGTGGGAGATATTTACTTCCAAACGGCTGAACTTCATGATGTGTTTTAAAAATCGTGGTAAAAGATTCGATACTTAGACTTGTAAAAATTTGATTTTTAAACCTAATTCTTAATACTAAAAATAAAAAAGATTAAAATTGATTTAAGATTGTGGAAAGAACTGAGACTAAGGATTCCACCATTAGCCAATTTTTCAAGTGATTTAGTATTAATATTTGTCTTACAAATCATACATTTAATTGATTCTAAATATTACCAAAGTTAGATTTTTAAAATAATAGTTGTAAATCAAAAGTATGAGACATCAATAGCCCTAAACTAAGCATGACCCATAAAAACAAAACACAACTAATTGATAAAAATCATTATTTCGAATTTAATTCAAAGCAAATAATCCAAAAAAAATTACAAAAATTAATTAGATAAAAATATACCACTTTATTATTGGAAAAATGGCTTCCTCTGTCGCCTCAAAAATGGGGTCTAGCTCTTCATTTTGTAAACACTCTCAAAATATGTATTCATGGATCAAAAATTGTTTACAAAGATGAAAAAAGTGAAAATTGTGTAAAACAGGGAGTTTGCAACGGTGTAATGGCGTTGCAGACAACTGTTTCCACTGTTACTGAAGAGAAAGTGCTTCCACTGAAGATAAACGTAGCTATTCTAGAGATATCCGTTTTGATGGGTTGAAAAAACCGTTGCAGCTTAAGATAAATGTTGCAAATATGAAGATATCCGTTGCAGATGGGTTGAAGACATCGTCGCTTATTCTCTGTTCTTCACTACAGCTACAACATCACTTTTTTTTCTTCTTGTTTTCTTCCCGAGCCTCTCCCCTCCGTTTTTCCATTCCTCTTTGCTTTACATAGGCTCCACCAACCCTAACAACTCTTACGAAGTAGATAAGGACTCAAAACAACTCTTAAATCTTGTGTGAATCCGAAACAGAGAAGATTTTCTTTTCCGGTTAAAATACGACTTTGAACTATTTTATTCAGCAAGAAACTCTGATTTTGACGTGTTCAATTATTGTTCCAACTTGATAACTCGATAATTTTCTAATCCATGTAAAGAAATCCCATAAAAATTGGACTTCAAACAAATCAGAAAATTCTCTCTCGCGTGAAAGGAATTTCCCGCCATTTTCAAAGTTGAAACAAAGAAGGGGGTACCCCTATCCAACAACTGGGGTACCTTTATCATTTTCCATTGGTGCCTTTAGTAATTTTATGGGGTGCTTTTATCACTTTTTGAGCCGATTTTTTCCATAAATATTTATTTCCCAAAAAGACCTACAAACACATAAAATCACACAATAAGTACCAATCGAGCATTAACAATATAGATAATTAAGGACAAATATGACACAAAAATGTGTCTATCAAATATCCCCAAACTTATTATTTGCTAGTCCTCGAGCAAATCTAATCTAGAAATAAAATAAAAATCCTAACTCACTTTCGCAAGCATCGCGATTGCAGTTAGCGTATGCAACAAGCCTTTAAACCCATAGGTGTCCCTGTCGGACGAGTTTTAGTCTCGTGAGGGTTTACAAGAGGTGTACCCACAAAACCTTCTACTCCAAACCTAGATATTTGTGAATGATTGAGGGTAAACACTAAAAAAGCTATTTAGTTGCATACTAAATTCTTCGTCTATGAGAATTATTACCCTATATGAGTCCAATTGATGTACACGAGTTTGCACTTAGCGTACTAAAATTCATACAAGAAATTCATTAGACAGTCGTTCAACCACGATACTCAGAATCTATCAAAGTTCAATCACATGAATAGATTTAGAAGATGGATATAGACAAAATGAAGTTTCGGATGTTGACTAAGGTGAACGATGTTTTCTATATATGTCTGAAGGTCAGTGCCAGGATGAATCCTAAAGAATTGAAATACGCTCCCACTGGTCTTAATCTTTATACTAATATCGACTCAGCTGGTATATAAAGGGCCCCAGCGATCGATTTATTGAAAATAAAACAATTATTTATTATTTTATTAAATGTACTGACAACATGGTTGGATCAAAGGAATCCAAGCGCATGCTCCTTATCAGCATCTTACATGATAGTTCCCATGGATCCTGCGTTCCACGCTTGCTTAGGCGACGAAGACAGGGAGAATACACATATTGCTACCAAAGTGTCAATATTCGATTTTTTTTTAAAATAATGATCTAAATACAATATAGGGCTTGATCTCAAACACTCTACTCTATCCTGGCGGCGATAACAATTCGATATTGGTACCCCACCAAATCACTTAGAGAAACTCAAAAAATTGTAAAAATAAAAACAGAAGGTGATATGGTCGAGATAGACTCCGAGATATGGTGACGACTATCATGTTATTTCTAACACCTGAACTCTGTCCGTTTATGAATAGACCATTTAACTAGGCACACAAATTTCTATAGAAAAAGAGCTAAGTTTCCATCTACCTAGAATGGTTAGTGTCATCCTGAATTGTTCAAGTTTCTAAATTTTGGAGTTTTATTATTGCACTAAAAAGTTTCTCCCGTACCCCCAAACTTAAGTCAAACATTGTCCTTAATATTTCAAAATAAAGAGCAGTACCAATAGATAAGTAAAAAGAGGAATAAAGAGGTAAGTCAGAAAGATAGTACCTGGGTGAAGCGTAAAAATTCTTCTACAGAGAATAAGACAGAAAATAAAAACCTAAAAACGAATAATAAAACCTACAAAAATATACTAATGTACACATGGTCAATCAAAGTAAACATGGTTTTCCATAGGGACCTCCTCAACATCACATGTAAAAAAAGGCTCTAAAAATGATTTCAATCTATGACGGTTAACCTTGAAAGGATTTCTACCATCTTGAGTCTCAATCTTAATAGCACCACGAGGAAAAACAGTGCGAACAACAAAAGGATCGGTTCACCGAGAGCGTAACTTCCCGGGGAATAGATGCAAACGAGTATCATACAGAAGAACTTTTTGACCTGAAGAAAATGACTTTCTTATACTCCCTACGAGTATCATATGCATATTTCCGAATCTCTTCCAACTCATTGAGCTGGAACTTCCTGTGATCTCCTGCCTTGTCAAATGAAAAATTTAACTGTTTTACAGCCCAATATGTTTTATGTTCTAACTCGAAGGGAAGGTGACATGCCTTGCAAAAAACTAGACGATAAGGTGACATTCCAATGAGGGTCTTAAACGCGGTATGATAAGCCCATAAGACATCAGTAAGCCTCAATGACCAATCTTTCCTATTAGGATTAACTGTTTTCTCTAAAAATATGTTTAATTTCACTATTGGAAACCTCTACTTGTCCGCTAGGCTGGGGGTGATATGGGGTAAAAGCTCCATTATGAAAGTGTGACCCTCCATCACTAATTATAGTTCGCGGTGTACCAAAACGTGCAAATATATTATCATTCAAAAACTGGACCACAACCTTGTGGTCGTTCGTTTTACATGAAGCCACCTAAACCTATTTTCAGACATAGTCTACATCGACAATGATGTACAAATAAAATCAATGCCCCGCACATCAAAGACCTCAATAACTAAAATATGGTTCAAAGGCATCATATTTCTACGGGAAATGGTTCCTAACTTCTGGAAACGCTCACAAGCAAAGTCCCACACTGCAATATCTTAGCAGCAGTCTTCATAGTACTAAAATGACCCCCACAAGCATGATCATGACGAAAGGAAATAATACTGGTCTGGTCACTCTTAGGTATACATCTCCTAATAATCTGATCTGGATAATACTTAAAAAGATAAGGATCGTCCCAAAAGAAATGTTTTACCTCGGCTAAAAACCTAGAACGATCTTGTTTACCCCAATGTTGAGGAATTCGACCGGTAACAAGATAATTCACTATATTCGCAAACCAAGGTAATTGGAAAAAAAAACAAAAAGTTGTTCATCAGGAAAACTATCCCTCACATGAGGGGAATCTTCAGGGGAATCGACAATAAGCCTAGACAAGTGGTCTGCTACTATATTTTTTGCACCCTTTTTTCTCTAATTTCTAGAGAAAATTCTTGTAATAAAAGGATCCTTCTAATCAATCTAGGTTTAGCATCCTTCTTAGACAGAAGATACTTCAAATCAACATGATCAGTAAAGACTATAACCTTAGAACCTAAGAGATAAGATCTAAACTTTCTTAAGGCAAAAACAATGGCTAACAGTTCCTTCTCTGTGGTGGTGTAGTTCAGGTTGGAATCATTTATAGTTTGATGGCATAATAAATCACATGAAGTAATTTGTTTTCTCGTTGTCCTAACATAACACCAATAGCATAATCTGAAGCATCACACATCATCTCAAAAGGTAGGTTCCAGTTAGGTTCCTGGACTATAGGGGCGGTAGTGAGTAAGGTCTTAAGCTTCTCAAAATCCTCTAAACAAGCACCATCAAATACAAACTTAACATCTTTTGCAAGCAGATTGCAAATAAGTATAGAAATCAAGCTAAAATCCTTAATGAATCGACGATAAAAACCTGCATGCCCTAAGAATGACCTAACATCTCGTACAGTTTTGGGAACCTGTAAAGTCCTAATAAGGTCAACTTTGGCTTTGTCTACCTTTATACTCTTAGAAGATACGATATGCCCTAAAACAATTCCTGATCGAACCATGAAATGACATTTTTCCCAATTAAGTACTAAATTATTTTCCTTACACCTAGTCAACACTAATGTCAAATAATGCAAAGACTCATAAAAAGATGACCCAAATACTGAAAAATCATCCATAAAGACCTCTAAAAATCGTTCTACCATGTCAGAAAATATTTTCATCATACAACGCTGAAAAGTAGCGGGTGCATTACACAACCCGAAAGGCATGCGTTTCTATGCAAAGGTACCAAAGGGACAGGTAAAGTGGTTTTCTCTTGGTCTTCTGGGGTAATAACAATCTGATTATAACCAGAAGAACTATCTAGCAATCAATGATGGCTATGTCCAGCTAATCTCTCAAGCATTTGGTCGATGAAAGGAAGGGGAAAGTGGTCCTTCCTTGTGATTGTGTTCAGTTTTCTATAGTTAATACAAACACGCCACCCCGTGGTCACTCAAGTTGGGATTAACTCATTATTATCATTATGGACTACAGTGATATATGATTTCTTGGGAACAACCTGAACAGGGATGACCCACTTACTATCTGAAATGGGGTAGATAATACCCGCATCTAACAACTTAAGCACCTTAGTACGAACTACTTCTTTCATGTTAGGGTTAAGTCGACGTTGCATCTCCCTAGACGGTTTGGTATCATCCTCTAAATGAATCTGATGCATACAAACAGTAGGACTTATACCCTTAATGTATGTTATGGTCCACTCTAAAGCTTTCTTATTGTCTTCAAGCACGGTCACTATCCTACTTTCCTGGTTACTATCCAATTCGGATGCTACAATCACAGGCAAAGTCTCAGATGGGCCTAAATACACATACTTCAGAGTATCTGATAGTTGTTTAAAGTCCAACTTAGGAGGCTCTTCTAAAGAAGGAATTAGGGTAGACTTAGAAACTATTATTGGTTCGAACTTAGATTTCCATCCATTACTAGTGTCTATCAAAGGGGATGAATCTGACAAAGCATTCACCTCATTAATCACACTATCATCATCAAAATCAAACCCAAAGTCGTCTAGGCATTTCTCAAATGGATCTTCTAACAAAGTGTTTGGTAATGACTCCTGAACTAATGTTTCTATCATGTTCACCTCTTCAATGCACGTGTCATCTAGCTCATCTGGTTGCTTACTAATATTGAAAATATTCAGCTTAATAGTTATATTACCAAAAGATAAGTTCATAATTCCATTTCGACAGTTTATGATCGCATTAGATATAACTAAAAACGGGCGAGCTAATATCAGAGGTATCCGATTCTCTGGGTCAGAGACAGGTTGGGTATCAAGGACAACAAAATCCACCGGATAAATAAACTTATCGACCTCAATAAAAACATCCTCTATAACACCACGATAAATTTTCAAAAAGACCTATCAGCCAATTGTAGTGTTATCTGAGTAGGTTGCAAATCACCAAGTCCTAGATGGAGGTACACATGGTACGAAAATAAAGTTCACACTGGCTCCTAAGTCAAGTAACACTTTCCCAACATGGTAGTTACCTATTGTGCAAGAAATGGTTGGGGAACCTGGGTCTTTGTACTTAGGAGTTGTATTGTTCTGGATAATTGAACTCACATGACTAGCTAAAAAGGCTTTCTTTTGTACACTAAGCTTTCGCTTTCGCGTACACATATCCTTAAGGAACTTGGCATAAGTAGGAATCTTCCTAATTGCATATAATAAAGGAAAGTTAATAGTAACTTGCTTAAAAACCTCCAACATGTCATTAAAATTGGATTCCTTCTTTGTTGGTGTCAACAGTTATGGGAACGGGGCTCTGGGATCAAAATTTGGCTTATAAGGAACTGCATCGGGCTCTTTAGAGACTTCATCAGTCTTTTCAGCCACTGACTCAGAAGGGTGAACTAAAGTGTGTTCACTATCATGCATGGTTACTTTGTTGTCTACGTCTTTACCATTCCTAAGGGTTCTAATTGCATTCACATGATTTGATGATTTCTCACCAGAAGATATTTCATGAACTCCTCTAGGATTGGGTTGTGGTTGACTAGGAATTTTCCTTTTTCTCTTTCTCTCAAAGACTCAGCGATTTGACTAACCTGGGTTTCTAAATTGGAAATAGCCTGAATGTTAGCATGAACAATCTTTTGATTTTCTTGTAAACTTTGGTTGACTGACTGCTGAAATTTGTAGTGTTCTGAGTTAATAATGCGAGAGACTCTGCTAAACTCATGATCGTCTTATCTATCGGATTCTGAAATTGTTCCGGTCCCGAAGGATTCTTAGTATATCCAAAACCTGGGGGAATATTAGAATTACTAGACTGACCTTGACTCTGGCCCTTAGACCAAGAAAGGTTAGGATGGTTTCTCCAACTAGGGTTATAGGTTTCTGAATAAGGGTCAAACTTCTGATGATTATCAAATCTAGTGTTTTTATAAAGAGCACGGGCGTGCTCTTCAATAGTCTGTCCTTCCCCAAATGACTTGGGCTCAATTCCACAACTAGATTGACTCAATTATATAGCTTCTAACCTTTTTGATATAGCTGCTATTTTGGCATCTGATTCAAAAGATCCTTCTACCCTATTGACATTTCCTCTACTTATAAGAATTGTTTTCTGGGGCTCCCTACTATTTTCCTATTGTTGGATTTTTCGGCGATTTTATTCAAAAATATCATTGCACCATCGACAGTTTTGTTTTCAAACCCACCTGTGCATAAAGATTCATCCATGGTTGTTGTCGAATAATCTAAACCCTCATAGAGGATCGGAACTAGCCTTACTTTTTCTAAACCACGATGAGGACATTGTGATAATAAGTCATTAAACATTTCCAAATACTTATATAAAGGTTTTCCCTCTTGTTGAGCAAATGCGCAAATCTACTGCCTAATAGATGATGTTTTATGCCGAGGAAAAAACTTCTGGCAAAGGCAGATGTAAGTTATTCATAGGTTTCAATGGACTCAGAAGTCAAACTATATAGCCAAGATTTGGCTTTGTCTCTTAGTGAAAAAAGAAACAATTTAAGTTTCAATGTTTCATCATCTAGGTCCTTAATCCTGATGGTATTACATATTTCCTCAAAATCCCTAACATGAAAATAGGGCTTTTCATTTTCTTTCCCTAAGAAGATTGGGAGCATCTGTATGGTCCCAGGTTTTAACTCAAAGTTTGCTTCAGTTTCAGCTAACTTGATACATGATGGACGAGAAGTCCTAGTCGGGTTCAACAAAGCTTTTAAAGTTTCCATTGTTGGCGCTATCAAAGGACTAGGAGTAACTTCTTCACATAGTGTCAAGTTTTCAAAATTGAAATTTCCAAAAACAGAGCCCTCAAAAGAAGAGTCTTCTAGGTCCTCGTTTCCAGGGAAAAAACTACTAGGTTTGTCTCTAATCAAACGACCTAGAGTGTCTCTTTTCCAAGCTCGTTCAGGTATGGTTTCAAGTCGTCTTGGCATACACTAAAAAAATTAATAAAATAAAATAAATTCTAATTAGAAGGGAATTCTAACCAACCACAAGCAAGGCTGACTCAACCAAATCAAACCTATTGAATCTAGCTAACAAAAAGCATGATGGCTCCACTTAGATTGTTTCTAGAATTTATTCTTTAAAAAGGTAACTAGTTACAGTTTTAGCAAACCTCTTAGAACGATCTGAATTAACTCGAATAGAAACAGGATAAGCTCTAAAGAGCTTTGATAACATGTCTCTTTGGCAACGTTTCCTTGGGTTACAAGGCGGCTCGAATCTTCTTAAAATAATCTTCCTGAACTTTGAGTTAGGCTAACAGAATAACCAATTCAGTCCTTTTGAATGACTTTCCTATAAGCTCGTTACCCTATCAGTCTCTTTCTAGTCAAAATTTTAAGCTTAGGTTCGCGTTTGATAACGTTTTCCTAAGGCGAGCAAGAAGGAAATGGTGATGAAATCTGAATCCTTATCTTGTATGGCCAGTTCTTACCCTTTACTAGAAAATAAATCCGTATTCAGTCCTCAACATATATGCATTACGAAGGAATACAAAAAATCCACTTGCAGGGGTTTCGTGGATCGATAGAGTTTTATCTCCCGTACCAGACGGGCGATGAACCGTTGAAGTTGACTCGGGCCACTGACTCCAGTGTCAGTGTACGAACCCAAGGGGATGAGACAATATCGTAATTGTCGTCCTTCCCTGTGCAGTGTATATTTAATACTACTCTTCAATTGGGTTTAAAAATAAAAATAATGTCCAAAAATGTCCCAAAGTTTCCAAAGTGTCCAAAATATCCAAAAAAAATTTTTTATAAAAATAATTAAAATAACAAATTAAAACCCTAAAAAGTAAAAATTAAATAAAAATAAATTTTTTGTCTTCTTTTCCGTTCTTTTAGCTTTAACTTTACTCCAAGTCTTTTAATCACCAAAATCTTTGGCTCAATTTCTTTTTGTTTTCATTCCAAAACCTGTAGCAAAAGAGAAATACCCAAAAACGTAAAATAGAACAAAATAATAAAAATCTAAGAATAAAACTAATAATAATAAAAAAATTAATCTAAAAATCTAACTCAAAAACAAATCCGCGTCGTCGGCGCCAAAAACTGGTGTGTTTTAGAAATAGTGGTAAAAGATTTGATACTCAGACTTGTGAAGATTTGATTATTAAACCTAATTTTTAATACTAAAAATAAAGAAGATAAAAGTAAAATTGATTTAAGTTTATGTAAAGAACTGAGACTAAGGATTCCACCATTAGCCATTTTTTCAAGTGATTTAGTATTAATAATTATCTTGCAACTCATACATTCAATTGATTCTAAATATTGACAAAGTTAGGTTTTCAAAATAATAGTTGTAAATCAAAAGTATGAGTCAAATAGTGTTAATAATTATTAAGTGAGGATGATTCACATGAATTAAGGGCTAGAATTTTATGGAACGATTCGACATTGAAGTTTCCAATGAGTACATTAATATGCTTATAATTTCTTTGTTGATTAAGGACGAGTTCAGCGCTTTATGAAGCTTGGTTAGTTATACAAGTGTATTTGAAGTTTCAATAATCATGTAGATTGTTTTCATTATTTCTAAGGTTTATGATTGATTATAAAACTAAATCTATTGATCATTCTAATGCTAGAAGAAAGTTGAGTTATCCGTAATTTTTAAGCATCTCTTTACACAAATAGAGAACGTGAGACCTTGCAAAGGATTCTGTGGAGCTATCACGTGTGAAGATAACATAAGTAAGTGGACCTTGCGTTAGGAGTTTAACTGCTAGGATCAACCTAGATTCAAAAACCCTGCACTACCAAAGGTTGTTACATAAAAACTTACGCTTCGTTATTCTCACCAGTCTTTTATCTGTCACCTCCATACAATCGTCACCCATTATATTACTCTTAGGTTTTGTGTAAGATTATGCTTCGTAGGGGCGCTAGCCACGTACCATCAAGTGGGTGGGGCTTTCCCTCATGGTTCCACCATTATCCAAATTTTCAAGTGATTTAGCATTAATAATTATCTTGCAACTCACACATTCAATTGATTCTAAATATTACCAACGTTAGATTTTCAAAATAATAGTTGTAAATCAAAAGTATGAGACATCAATATCCCTAAACTAATTATGACCCATAAAAACAAAACACAACTAATTGATAAAAACCATTATTTCGAATTTAATTCAAAGCAAACAATCCAAAAAAAATTGTAAAAATTAAGTAGATAAAAATATACCACTTTATTATTGGAAAAATGGCTTCCTCTGTCGCCTCAAAAATGGGGTCTAGCTCTTCATTTTGTAAACACTCTCAAAATATGTATTCATGGCTCAAAAATTGTTTACAAAGATGAAAAAAGTGAAAATTGTGTAAAACAGGGAGTTTGCAACGGTGTAATGGCGTTGCAGATAACTATTTCCACTGTTACAGAAGAGAAAGTGCTTCCTCTGAAGATAAACATAGTTGTTCTTGAGATATTCGTTGCTGATGGGTTGAAGAAACCGTTACAGATGAAGATAAATGTTTCAAAGACGAAGATATCCGTTGCATATGGGTTGAAGAAATCGTCGCATATTCCATGTTCTTCACTACAACAACAGCATCACTTTTTTTTCTTCCTGTTTTCTTTCCGATCCTCTCTCTTCCGTTTTTCTCCTTTCTCTTTGCTTTAAATAGGCTCCACCAACTCTTACGAAGTAGATAAGGACTCAAAACAACTCTTAAATCTCGTGTGAATCCGAAACAAAGAAGATTTTCTTTTCCGGTTCAAACACGAATCTGAACCATTTTTTTCGGCAAGAAATTCTGATTTTGACGTGTTCAATTGTTGCTCCAACTTGATAACTCGATAATTTTCTAATCCAAGTAAAGAAATTCCATAAAAATCGGACTTCAAACAAATCAAAACCCTCTCTCGCGTTAAAAGGATTTCCCGCAATTTTCAATTTTGAAACAAAGAAGGGGTGCCTCTATGCAACAGCTGGGCGCCTTTAGTAATTTTCTGGGTGGTTTTATCACTTTTTGAGCCGATTTTTTCCACAAATATTTATTTCCCAAAAGACCTACAAACACATAAAATCACACAGTAAGTACCAATCGAGCATTAACAATATAGATAATTGATGACAAATAGGACACAAAAATGTGTCTGTCACATACCCCCGAACTTATTATTGGCTAGTCCTCGAGCAAATCTAATCTAGAAATAAAATAAAAATCCTAACTCACTTTGGCAGGTATCGCGATTTCACTTAGCGTGTGCAACAAGCCTTCAAACCCATAGGTGTCCCTATCGCACGAGTTTTAGTCTCGTGAGGGTTTACAAGAGGTATACCCACAAAAGCTTCTACTCCAAACCCTAGCTACTTATTGAATAGTTCTTGATGATTAAATGAATGGGTTTGTTGTGGAAATTGTAATCCATTGCAGGGAAGGAGAGTCAATGGGAAAGAAACAAAATTCGGTTGGTTCTTTCATCTCCAGTTTGACAGACGTATGTAAAATGCTTATAGAAATACATGTGACAAGTTTTTCTTCTAGACGGGGAAACTACACCTGTCCATGATTATTTTTTGTTAGAGGGAAAACTTCACCCGTCTAGTCTATTAAACCCACTGCCCCATGGTGTGAAACTCACTCCTTTGTCTAGTCACTCATTCGTTTTAATAGAAATAAGTGCTTGGACACTCTACCCATAGCCCTTAGTCTAAGAGTGTTGCTAAGAAGACTTTAGAGGGTGCTAGGATAGTTAGTCCACCTCATGTTTTCAGTAGTTGTTTAAGAGGTAACTATAGATAGAGTTTTTTTTTTTTTTTCCGAAACATATAAATAGAGCTTGTATTCGCTTTGTTAAAGACTTTTCAAATTAGCTTCTAGGCTATTTTATCAAATAAAATAAATAAAAAAGATGTTCGTCTTTGCACATGCAATTACATCCTGTAACAGATAAATTTATTTTAAAGAATAATATTTCTCCTTTTTGAAAAAAAGTGATAATAACTTTTTTTTGGATGAAAATAATATCAATTAACCTTGTGATATATAGGTTATTTTAGGTTATTTTTTCCGGAAGAGAAGCAATTTGATAGTGCCTTTGAGCTATAGCTAATCCTTTAACCCTATCTTCACAAAGCTAACCATGGTCATCAGGTCATTAGTGCTAACTAAGGCCTTCAAAAATCCCATAAATAATTAACTCCCACGAATAAAACTTCCATTCACTAACATCAGAAACCTTTTAGTGAAATATGCAAAGATTTAGAGCAAAAAGTAATTGTAGTAACCTACAAACCACGTAAAACTCAATCACACAACACAAATAACGCCTCTTAGAATCTAATTTACAGAGTGGTACATATCTTCTGACTTTTTCCTTAATTATTAGCTGCTGTATCAAAGAATTTATGAAATTCCAACAGTCTTTCCGAGCAACCATAGAACCAAGGACAAACTTATCCCGAAAATTGTGTGCAACAGTGTCCTATCCAACATGAATCCAAACACCGTTATCCCTGCTCGATTGTTCTCGAAATAAGTCACTGCCAAATCGTGCATTAAATTAGTATATCTGAGCAAAACTACTGTAAAAATCAATTTTAATAATTTTTTTTAGAAATTATGAACTTATGGATGTAGTATATGTGTATCATACCTAAAGCTTGTCTTTTCTGGAAACAAATGGTATGCGTATAACTTGGAAGTATGATTTTTGTTTCTTGATCATCTCCATCTACGCTTTCTTCGTCCGATTCACCAGAACTACCGGCAAAAACTGTGGACACCCTTTGTTGTCCACATGTTGAGATCGGAGTCCTTGGTGTCTCACCATTGATACCTTCAAATGAATCTAAAGTTGCACAAATGTGCCATTTGGCAGCTAAACTTGTTATGGATTGGGCCTTATGTGTGATTTTTGTGGCACTACGCAGTAGTATGAAAACCCCTGCCATTAATGTCATCGAACATAGCTGCACAGGCACAAACAGAAGAACAATTTAGCAAAACATAACCGATGCATACAGATGAATACATCAAGCTCAACTATATACTGTGATATACATATGAACTACGTATGGAATAGTAATTGTCACTTACAGCAAGCTCTCCAGCCATGAAGATGTTAAGATTGGCGTTTGTTCGAGTAGTGCTGAGCAAAGCTGCAAATTGACTGGCAGTGACAAAGATTAAGGCCAACATGATGAATCCACGGTACCGATGACTTATGACAGTAAGTTGCCTTCTAATCCTAAGGTGTTCCTTCAAAACGGATTCTACCTCGGATTCTTCTTGAAAAACTTTAGTGAAGTCTTGAAGTCTTAGTATTTGGAGGTAACAGATCAATCGGTATAGGACACACACTAGGAAAAATATGGTTGTTCGATACAGCCATGAAAACAGTTCTAAAATGCACGCTGTTGCATCGCTTAAATAAACGTTGCCAAGGAATGGAATTTGACTCGCCCCTGAGCTGTACCACCATACTTTATAAGCACACTCAGCTGCAAAGCACGGCAGAACAAAGCAAGCCAACAGCTTCATTGATCTCTGTAAAACCATTGATTAACAAATCATTAATATCACGCAGTTAAACTAACCATTTTGGAGAACATGATTAAGTGAAGACTGACTACTTCCCAATTTGAACTTCCAACAGTTTTGACGGCTAAAATATACGTAATGTTTTGCTACGTGTGTCGGTGTGTGTGTGTGAGAGAATACAAAACAGTCAAACTGAAAACCGTGGGAAGTCAAACCTTTCTCTCCATGCTGAAATACTGTACTCTTTTTAGCTGGAAAGAAAGAAAGCTATGGAAAACCTTTTTTTTCTCTAGAAAAATTGCTCTGTTATTAACCTCAAATTATTCAACCAATTTTATTGATAAACTTCTAGAGCGAAAATCCCTAAAATAATAAAAAAACAAATATTCGTTCTTGCTTAATTTGAAATAAGCTATTCAGAGAAATTGCACATACCTGGAGTTGAAAATGGTAACCTTGGCGAACTCTTTCGCTTTCTCCACAAAGTTTATCGAGGAATAGAAATCTCCGAAGACCATATTTTCGATTAAATTTAGAAAGACAAATAAAAGAAAGAGCAGCAACAGCAGATAGAGATAATTGAACATTAGCATCATAAGGTCTATGATGAGTAGCATCACAATCTTTACAAGCTAAGAAAGAATGAGATAATATTGGAACAGCGATTCCTAATAAGAAAAATAATGACCATGATAAACCAGCTCTTAATGGATCAGATTGATCTACACACATCCACCTTAAACATGATCTAAAATTCTTTAGTTCATCTCCTGCATTAGATGATGATCTTGTAAATTTTATTTCTTTCTTACTTTCATTTTCTTTATTACTATGATTTATTAAGGCTTGTCTCTCTTCATCACCCATTTTTTGATTGAATTCTATTTCTCTCTGTGATTTGATTTATGAGAGACAACGAGGGAGGTGAGAGTTTTTGAGAAACAACTAATGGGGGAGGGAGAATAATGAGGAAAAGTGGGAACTTATTGTTATTTATAAAAATAGTGAGTGGTGACTGTTTATGAGTGAGATATTGACTAAAAAAGCCTCGTTGAGGTGGTTTTTTCTGTTAATGTTAATTTGAAAGCTGTGGACCTAATTGGGATTGACGTTCCATGAGAAATTATTGTTGATAGGACTTGCAAATTGAAATAAAAATGGCTGGTAAAAAGCAGCTTATGCATTTTGCACTAAAGCAGCCCAAATCGGCCGTGCTCGAATTGTGTAAATATTGTCGCAAAGTCGACATGTCACATGGCAAAAAAAAAGAGACTCCATATGTGTTGGTATTTAAAACATCTCAATAATTTTTTTGGGGTTACGGAACTTAATATGAAACAAAACACTCCTCACTAATGGATTGGCAACCCCGCAGGTTAGTTGGTACCCCTATAGCAGCCGTATTTTTAAGGGACAACTCAGTCTTTGTGTCGTATGAAAAACACATACTATTGCCATTTTAAGCATGTACAAATGAGATCTTTTCTACCACATTTCTGTACAAAGACATTTTTCGCTTCACAATAGACCACAGATATGTTGGTTGGCATAACGGAGGATTTAGTGTCCTGAAACACGTGTAACTAAAAAGTCAGTCGTTGACAGACTGATGCTTTCTGCACTTTTGCTTTAGTGCCGACCTTAGTCTTACAAGTATAAGAGAACATGCCAATATACAAGAAGACTACAAGTTGATAAGCTACTATGATTGACACGGAATATATGTTGCTTATTTTCTCTAAATTACTCTTTTTCTTTTCTAGGTCAAGTGTTCGTTTATACCCCATCAAACAAAATGTGACAATCTGAATCAACTAAAACTTTGTTTTGGTTAACATGCAAACACGACGTAAATAGTTCTGATTCCATCTTACCATTTGTTTGCTTGTTTTTGTTTCTTTTCTTTTTTTTTTGGTGATCGTCCGATTCCATTTTATTTTATTAACATTTTGATTAATACACGTATCATGTTACTGATAATTATTGGTATTGAATTAAGAATTAAAGCTCAAGTAAAAGTTGAAACAAATAATCAAACACTAATTTAAAAACACATGATAGGTCATTATTTTATGAAGTGAACATCATAAGCAGCAACTAGGATATCTTACGGAACACAAATGTATAAAATTTGAGGAAACAAGGAACATATCAGTACACGCCACACACCGATATTGATAGCTGTAAGTGGGTCGACATGTATTATTACGTGTATTTAAGAAAGCGGTGATTTCATTGATCCAATCAAACCGCGCCAAATATTCATATAATATACATTTTTGATATTTTTCATCGTAACTATTCTATCATAATTTTGTCTGCTTCCATCACAAGACTATTGATTTAAAAACAAATATCAAACTGTGACACAGAAGTGAGAAAGTGATGGAGTCAATGAATGAGTTCGGATCGGACATGTCTTGCGGGTTTGTGCCTTTGTGGAAGGCAGTGATAGGCTAACAAATAGTGGTTTTGGCTAAAATCTATAGGGTAGTTAAAGTTTGTTGTCAAACTGAAAAGGACATATGGTTTTTGTGGTGACAAAATAAATTTAAGAAAACGGACTTATTGTCCAAAATTCCTAAGTTATGGTCGTAGATGACATCTAAAAATAAGAAATGGTAAAATTAACACAAAAAGAATAAGACAATTATATCTGTTATCTTTATATTTTTTTTTATTCTTTCTCTCCAATTTAAAAACAAATCACAAAAACATTCATAGCTATCAAAATATATATCCGATTTTAATAAAATTTATATTTTTGGAAATGGTTTTAAATTATCTACAAAACAAGATCCATTGTTGATATTAAATTCAAAAGTTTTTTTTTTGAAAGAAAATAGCTAGGATGAAAGTGGTAGAATCCTGAATTAAAATAAAATTTTAAAAAAATTATTCAAAAAATAGCTTGGATGAAACTGGATGCATCCTGATTTAAACTAAGAAAATAAAAATATTCGAATAATAGCTAGGATGAAACTGGTTGCATTCTGGTTTAAAATAAAATTAAAAAAATATATTCGAAAATAAAAATGATGAATCTGGTTGCATCCTAACTTGAATTTGTTTTCATCCATTTTTATACTAGTATGAAACTAGTATCCTCATGCTCAAAACACTCTCAAAAGATTGGTACATGGCTCAAAAGGGCTTGAGAAGAAGAAAATAAGCTAAAAATAATAAAACAGGAAATCTGAAATGTTTTTCTAGTGTTACAGATTAACTGTTGCAATGAAGCTGAAGATAACATTGCGAAGCTGAAGATACGCATTGCTGATTGGTTGAAGAAACCGTTGCAGCTGAAGATAAACGTTGCAAAGATGAAGATACACATTGTTGATTGGTTGAAGAAACCGTTGCAGCTGTAGATAAACGTTGCAAACCTAGATATAAACGTTGTTGATGGGTTAAAAAAACGTTGCCTTTTCTCTGTTCTTCCCGTCTTTTTCAGCAGCAGCAACACAAAATTTTCCTGAATTGATTTTCTTCGCTCTGTTTAGCTTCATGAACTCGACCTAACCTTCATAACCTCTTTTGTGACTCAACCAAACCTTTTTATACACCACAAGAGCAAGAATTCTCTAAGAGAATTCCTCCCTGGAAGTTCATGAAAAAGAAAAGTCGACAAACAATGGTATAATCAATAACATGATATATGCACTTTGATCATTTCTTTCCTCTAGCTAGTCGTCTTGGCTCCAAAAAATCAAGATGATAACACCATCTTTGTCTATATCAACCGCAAAGGACGATGAGGTGCTCAAAAGGGGATCTAGGTTCTTGGCTTCGTTATTAAACGAAGCGGTTAACCGTAACAATGACGAAAGGATCATAGATTCAACATGTATGGTATTTTAGTCTACTTTGTAATTACTAATTTTATCAAAAGATAAATTTTTGGATGAAATACCCAATCTAGGATATTAGATAAGTATCTAAAAGATTCATGGGTATTAGAAAAATATCTAGTTTTACTTGTCTTATACACTCATAAATAAATTTTTAAGGGTTATTAAACCAATTAACTAAATAAGTTTTGATTTTCAAAACAAAACCATTCATGCATTCAACATCGACAACAAATTTGTTGTGTTTATATGTGTATTTTGGTTGAAAGCCAACTTTCCCTCAGATCGTTAAGAACGGGCGATTGTGCTATTTGGATTTTTCTTTTTTATCCAAAAGAAAATTTATTAAAGAAAAAAAATAATACAAATTTATTATCCTTCTTATGGATATTGTATATATAATTTCAGAATAATTTAAAGAGTTGTGCTTATTCTAGAGCTTGTGGTCCTATTTGAGAGAAAATAGACTAATAAAGTTCGTGGATTTTGAGATCTTTTTGTTGTTTTTCACCGTATATGAACTGGGGTGGGTGAACATTACACACTTATATACCTAAATTCACCGTCTCCACCCATACAAGCCGAGACCCTAATTCGATTCTCTTCCCTTTTCTGATTCGATTCTCTTCCCTGATCTCTTTCTCTCTCGGATTTGTGTTTTAATGCATGTTCTTAATCTTCTGATTTTTATTCTTCCTTTGTAGGTGATAATAACTCAATTCTTTACTTTCTCACGATATTTTACTGGAATAAGTATCATCTCTCCTACCAACATAATGATACGGATCATACAACTCACAGAAATTAGAAGGTGAGGTTTTGATTAGGGGGAGTGATTTCAAGGGAGCAGCCTGGAAACATCACTTCTTTTTATGTGGATAGAATAGGTTTACTTGCATATGTACAGAAGGTCAGTGCACAAAAGCCCTAATTTTGTAATTTACAAATTAGTTGGGAGAATCCCTTTGTATTCAATGATTTTTAACTGTGACTCACCACAATAAATTAGATCGGGGTTTTTGTTAGTGTTGTTATAAGTTGAAATGGATTTGAACCTGTTCTACTAAAAAGAATGTTGTTCACTAACTGAGAGATTCACTATTGCAACACCATCATCCATTCTAAACACTTTATGTATTTCATAAAGTTCACCAAAAACTTAGGAGTGAACTCATTTGCATTGGTAGCCCGATTAGTATTAAGTACATAAAGGATTCTTTTAATACTATTATGCTGATTTTCATTGTCCACTTTGTTTATGTGTAGATGGAAAAATAGTTGATTCCATTTGAAACTTTTGTTCTACTTTCTGAAATTGGGTTTCAACGCAAAGTCATTCCCTAAGGCAGAGCCCATTATTCACTAAACAGTTTGAAGAAATAGAATGCGGGTAATATTATCTAAATCAGAATTGTCTATAATCCAATACAAGTTAACATAGAAACCAATACGGTGTGGTTCAATAGTTATATATACGGTGAGGTTCAGTAGTTGTGGCATGTTGTCTTAATTTGGATACGGATACTAGCAGTAAGTTTGATTGTTTTGGAAATAGCTAATTAGAAAAACTGTTTTTGTAGTTGTGGTTCCGCACTTCCGCTACTGTTTTTCTGTTTAATACCTGCTTAATGAGTTGCTATATGATTATCTACAGAAACAAGTAAATACTCTCGGCAATAGATGAAGAAGATTGGATGTTTCTCTTGCTAAGACAGTATTCTGGTAATGGTCTGCTCTTTATGTTTGTTCTTATGTCAGAGTGAAGAAAACATTGTTTAGATGATGAAGAATGTTGCTGGTAATTCTTAAATTAGGCGTGTTTACGAACTCGATTATGTGATCTGACTAATGTATTAAAATTTTATTGGTGCAGGTTGTTCAATTCTCTTAATCATATGCAGCATATACACGGGTGCATGTGCATTGTATCGTGTATCTTGACTTCGAAGAGCAGGTAGGCCATGTGCCTTAATGGGGATTGACCCCCTGTTCTTAAGTCCAAATTCACCACATCCAAGGCCGCTATGCTAAGAACTAAGGGGAGCATCTTCTCTATAATAGCATCAAAGAGAGAACTGTCACAGGGCATAATACCTCCCACAACATGATCTGCTACTTCAGATGTTGTGATGTCCAAAACATCCTAAATATGACCACCATGTGTATGATCTTGATGTACTAGAGAATCGAGAGTGCCTTATAGAATTATAAGCGTAGAGAGTGCCTTATGGATTTGCTATTGATTTCTGTCCTCTCCGGTGGAGAGACATACCATGTAAGATCAGTTTTCTTTTCTTATTTTGTTGGACATCTTTTTTCTGTTTTATTTGAGTTTCAACATAATCATATTGTCTTTAAAAATCATGTTCTTCTTAGTTTTCTCTTATTTCACTTTTTTTTTTTTGGTTTTCAGCCAAACAGACAAGGTTCGCTCCTTTTGTTCTTAGTTTGCTCCAACAAAACAGGTGATTGATTCCATTTACATGGTTTTTCTTATTTTTTTTTTCTAACCTAAATCTGAATGTTTTTTTGTTTTCTCTTGATTATTGTTTTTCTGCTATTGATCATCACGCATAAATAAGCTGCCAATAAGTCTAAAACCATTTGAGAAAAGTTCTTTTTAAAGCTAGATAATCTTATCATAGCATCCTATCACTTCTGCTACAATTTTGGGTGTTGTTATCCTTCACCGCAGTGTTATTCTTCTCCCAGTTGTCATCACAGTATACATAGCATGGGAGGTCATTAATTTCATGGACTTTTTTTTCTCACCACCTTATGTGCATTTCAGGATCAATTTATTCGGTAAGTATCTTTTCTTCCAACTTTCATGATGTTACTTAGGAGAAACCCATCTGGTGGGCAATCATCTTCGAACCTAATCATCATATACAATATTTTTATTGTAATAACCTAAGAAAGTTGTTGAAGTGGAATTCAAGGTGAACCTGTCGTAAATTTGGGATTTGGACAAATGAATATTAATCTCGGTAATAATACGTTTGTAATATTTTGAATGATCCTCAAAATTAGACAATAGCATTGTTTGAATATATAAGAAATTATGGATCCGCTGATGAAAGCAGACTAAGTAGTGAATTGGTATTTACAAATAGGTAAATTTGTTTGACTTGGAACTTTGTTGTATTGTTTTTGAATTCAGGATGTTTAAATTTCTGAAACTTTTCCAGCATTCTCGAAGTTTGGGGAGAGCGTCCACAATGGCTGGATTAACACAGACCAAACCCATATTCCCTCTTTGGTCCGTGAAAAGCCAGCCACAGCGGGACGATCATATCTGATCGATGGTCTGTTTTTCACACTGTTCAGGAGTAAATTTGAGAAAAATTATGGACCAAACCCATTATACTCGAGCGGTGGTGTAGTTAACCGGCTGACTCTAAGCGGGTGTGTAGTGAACCGTTTGATGTCAGGCGTTATTCTAGCGTAACGCTTGAAAACACGGGCGGTAATCCAAACATCCGTCTGATCAAGCGTTCACCTAAGATTATGCCTGATGGAGCGGGCGTCTAGGATCACGTCCGCTAACATGCGTTAACTAAATCACCGCTCCATTGAAGTGTAACGCTAGAAAACCGCCTGGTTCTAAACGTAATGCTAAGGTACTGCCTGGTTCTAAACGTAATGCTAAGGCACCGCCCAACAAGGAGCGTGCGTCTGATGCTCCGTCTAGTTCTAGGCGTGCCCCTAGGCGTCTACCTGGATAATTTGATTTGTTTACGTTCTGATTTTGTTACCGTTTTGATTTGTTATCGTATTGATTTTTTTACCGTTTTGATTTGTTACCGTTGATCAACGGCTATAATTTGTATTCTGATACACCTATAAATGAATTTATATATACCATTTCCATTTCAAATCCACAGCTTTTACATTTCATAGAAGACTTATAATCTCTCGTTTTCATAATTATGGCTTACGAAAATTTTAGGCTTAATGCAGAGAATTTTACCGTAGAGGAAGATTTATCCCTATGTTGAAATATAGTATTGCATTATCCAGTAAGGGGTCATGAACGTCGGATGAATGGTTCAATGAGCATTGAATGGTTAGAACATATCCATGCTAACTTTTATAACGAAACCGGTAACCCCAATAACCGGAACAGAACAGGCCTTTTTTGTCGATATATGGAAATAACAAGGGCAGTACTAGAATTTTCTACTTTAACCGCTAAGGTGAATGAAAGAAGAATTAGGAATGAAACTGATGATGAAGTTGTTGCCAGATCTCTAGAGGAATGGAGAAAATGTAAAGGTTCAGATTTGAGGTACCAACCTCATTTCGAGATCCTAAGGATGATGGAAAAATATAACCCTTTTGTGTTGATTATTCTCCGAAGATGTGAAGAACATCGTCCCGGGCGTCATACGACCCGTTGAAGGTTTGATAATAGGTTTGCATAAGTGTTTAAGTGTAATCTACTGATTTAATATATTTCATTTCCTTTAATGTTACGCGATATATGCCTTTTCGATTCAATGAAATGATTTTACGTTCAACTGTTTTATAAAAGCAATTAACTAATCAAATGTGGGCACTTTAGCCATCTATTAAAATATATTGATAATACATGAGCTAATTAGTAGATCTAAACTCACTTTCGAAGGCATCGGGGCTGCACTTAGCATGTGCAGCAAGCCTTTAAACCCCTAGGTGCCCCTAGCGGCCGAGTGGTGTCTCGGGCCGGTTTACATGAGATTTACCCACAAAACCTATCCAGAGGATTTACATTTTGTTATTCCTCACCAAAATCTGACCATAAGTGTTCGATCAAGTCATTTCGCAAACGAATATGAGTATCTTTGTTGTGTACTGCACGTCGGCGTTGGTCCACTCTCATTCTCGAAAGTTCAGCAGTGTTGTGTATAGAAACATTTACCGATGCATGGTGGCTGCGTTGATCATACTCATGTGGCCAATCACCGTGTAAACGCTCATCCTCCACTATCATATTATGTAGAATGATTATAGTTTTCATAATATATGCTAGTACGTCAGGATTCCACGTTCGTGCTGGTTGTTTGATGATTGCAAATTGATTTTGTAGTACGCCGAAGCCTCGTTCTACATATTTTCGGCAATCCTCTTGCATTGCCAATTTTTTTTGTTTCTTCTGGGAATCTGGATGTTTAATCGACATCACAATAGTTGCTATCTCTGGGTATATTCCATCACCAAGATAATACCCCATATCGTACTGATGTCCGTTGACAACAAAGTTCACAGCCGGTGCTTTCCCGTTGATAAGCTTTTTGAAAATATAAGAACGGTTCATCATATTTATATCATTGTTAGAACCATGCATACCAAAAAATGCATGCCAAAACCACAGATCATATGACACCACTGCCTCCAGGATAACACATTCACTACCTTTATACGTAGTGTAAGCACCTGATTCCGCCGATGGGCATTTATCTCATTTCCAGTGCATGCAATCTACACTACCCAGCATCCCCGGAATCCCCTTTCCTTGTTCTTATTAAGAAGCAGTTCAACATCACGCTCAGTTGGTGTGCGCAAATATTTTTTCTTATACAAATGCACTATCGTCTTACAAAACCTACGAGTTGCTTCCAAAACTGTGGTTTCTCCGATTCGTAAATACTCATCTATTGCATCGGCCGCACATCCATAAGCTAACATTCGTATTGCTGCAATAATTTTTTGCTGAGGGGTTAATCCAAGAACACCACAAACATCTTTTTTTTGAATAAAATAATTATTTACAGCTACGACATCTCCCAATGTACGGTTAAACAATTCTTGCAGCATTCTAAATCTTCTACGAAATACATTAGGTGGAAACGTAGGATTTCTGCAAAAGTAATCTTTCCAGAGAAGTATTGCACCGGCCTCACGTTCTCTTGGTATTTGCATACGAGTATGTGGCCAGTTCATACTTGAAACAATGAATTCTGCAGTTACTACTTGGTTATTTTGCTCAATGCAAGTAAACCTTCGTCTGATGAGTACAAATTATTGTTATCATCATCACCAGATGAAGAAGAAGAAGAAGAAGAAGAGGAAGAATGAGGAGGAGGAATAGAAGAACAAGAACCATAGTAGTGATTGTTATTTTGATAGTATGCCATTTGCTTACTGATGTTTGTATTTTTGGTTTGTATACTTGGAGAATCGAGTGTTCAATTTATAGGCAAATTAAGATAAGACTTTGAATTTTGATATGACCAAACACGGTTGGTATTTTAATGCAAAAAAAATTTCAGGCAAGTGGGGTGAACAGACGCATCAGAGAAATGAAGCGTCGGTTGACAAGACAATACCAAATGACCAAAACGACAAAGGAAAAAAAAACAAAGTTCATGCAAGTGTGGTGAACAGACGCATCATAGAAATGAAATGTCGGTTGACAAGACAATACCAAATGACCAAAACGACAAAGGAAAAAAAAACAATACTAATGTAAGACAACGATAATGTAAGAAAAATAATTTGAAAAGACAATTCAAATCTGACAAAAGAAAAAGTTTTCTGTTCAACTGACAATTCAATGCTAATGAATTACTACTTTTCCGTATCTTGATTCCCGGACGCCGAGCGCGGGGCATAAATGAAGGCAAAGATGATCTGGAATTATAGTTACTTGATTGCATTGTTGATGATGATCCCTGACCCATGGTATTCCACATCGGTGGTAGCATAGTTTGAACATACGTGCCAAACCAAATGGGTGGTTGTTGATGACGAAAATGGGCATTTTGTTCTCTCAACATGTTGTTTTCATTTTGTAGACCCTCTATTTCTTCATATTTGGCCATGAAAAAATCCATCCTCACCTTAGTTTCATTTAACGTAAAGTTACAAAACTCTTACGTAAAATCAGCATATTCTTGAACTAAACCATAAGCCTCGACCTATTATGAAAAAATTAAAATCAAATTCTCAACCATTACTATATACTAAAATCAAATTTACAGTTATTTTTTTGTATACTTACGTATCACAATTGTTGTTGAGGCGGAATGGGTACATGTTCACGAGGATGTTGGATGTTGTGTTTAATACGGTCACCAGCATATCCGTATGTTTCAACTTCCCAATCGAATTTGGTGGCATATTTCTGCAGGTTAGTTACATGTCGTCAATACTCCAAATACAGATCATACGTAACAACTCGTATTAATTCACTTGCAGGGACCAGACCGTTTTCCCTCATCTCCTCAGCATCGTCGTTGTTCAAGTTGGAAATATGACTAGGCGGGTTGCTAGGAACGCCCCTTGTTGCATGGTATTGCCTCCAACACCGATCTCCGAGATACATGTTATTCCTTGAAAAGAAAATTACAATCAACAAATAAACCAATCAATTAACCGAAATTCAAAGAAAATAAATAACATTCCTATGGAAATAAATTATAAACTCACAGTGCCTAGCCAAGAGACTATAACCTTTTTCTCTGAGAGCTCTATTGCTTTCCGTCCAACGACTGTTTCCAGGACTAAGATCGCGTTGCCAGGTCACATCATCTACAAACAACTGATAAGAGAAGTCCTTGAATGAACAATATCAATACTCTTCCTTCGTGTTCCCTTCCACTGAGAACATCTAGGCCACATTGATTCACTTTCAGGCGTTGGGTTCTTTGGCCGACATATGCCCAGATATTCATACCCCCAAAACTAGAATGTCAAAACAACCAATGGAATAAATAAGTGAGCAAGAAATAAAAATTTAAAAGAATTATAAATAAGACTAAGAAATTTACCTCTAATATTTGGAAGGGTCCGGCCAATTACTTTTGTCCCCTACCAGATGCGGCGAGACCGGCATATAATTTTGAAAATGCAGCTCTACCCCAGTCATAATCGTTAACTGCATTTAGATCCTCAAAAGCAGCTAACCATCCAGCATGAATATAGGTTTTTGCATTTGAAAAGAAGAATTGACCCAAAACATACATATAGAAGGCTCTGGCCACTCTATCAGCAAGTATGCTATCATCGTTAGCCGCAAGCAACGTTTGTGGATCAAAATATGTGCTCAAAAATGCAACCGTAATTGCATCTGAAACCCAGTGGTTGGGAATATGTTCTCTTCTACAAACCTCACTATCTTTAATTTTAGGAAAAATATGCGCCCGAACATATTCAAATTGGTACTTCCCCGAGTCATACGGAATAGGACTACCAATACCAATACTAAGTCATGTCAACATTACCCAATCAAGGGGTGTGAACCCAAGCTCACCAAACGAGAAGTGAAAAGTGTTCGTGGTATCCCAAAAACGCTCAAGAATATAGTCAATAAGTGCATGCGATGAATCTACTACATCCATGGTAAGTAATCGGTCCCATCCTCCCTTTTTAATAATATATTTGACCCTAGGACTGTGTTTAACAATACCTGCATAGGTCTGAATGACCGATTTGAAGGAACCACGATGTAAAAACTTGAATTTGGTGTCGGTTGAATACGTAATATTGGTGGAGGCGTGACCCTCAGTATCTTCCACAACATTATAGTTATCCAACCCGAGAATATCGACCCTTTCTTCAGTAATAGGGTCTTCATCTGAATCCTGAACAATTTTAGCCTTCTTGTCCCTCTTTCTTCGACCAACGAATCTCGACGTCACACTGCTCGACATCTGGGAAACCAGTACATACAAGAATGAAAATCAAGAGTAATCCTCAAAATGCACAAATATAAAAATCTACATTAATCAATAAATCAAGGAAAGACATAATAATTTCATAATTACAAAAGTAATTATCTAATTAGATAATCATATGTACCAACATAAAAAAATCAAACATTTTTGAACAAAATTCATGATTCACAAAATACTCCACTACTAATCAAAGCCTCAATTGTACCAAAAATCATCAAAATTCCCAATTATATAATTCCATACACATAGGTTTTAAAACATAAACATTCCTAATTCCCAAATTTAAAAGACAATCTAGTCAATTCATCATAAAATTAACAACAACCGAACTCAAATTAACCAACAACTTAATCAATTATATCTTCAATTCAACAAATTATCATCAATTTTTTATACCCAATTTAAAACATCCATAAATCCTAAAAATTATCCCAATTCCAAAATTATAATTTCTAAAACCTAATATCTCTATTTCATAATCACATGTTTAATCATTCAACATATATAAACCAATTTAATTAACAAAACATAATAATAAAACATAATCTAAACTTAATTTACAAAACAAATTTAATTTAAAAAAATTAAAAGAAATTACTTTGATTGCTATAATACTCTTGGGTGTTTGAAATAAGTTGAGCGGAGCCTTGAATTGGAGGGAAAAACGTAGGCGGATCTTTGGGGGATCGTCAGTGAAGAAGAGGGTTCACAAGAGGAGACGGAAGAGGGTTGGTTCATATGAGAAAATTAGGGTTCAGGAGAAAAAATACTTCTGTGGCTGGAGAAGAAGGGAGGGTTTGATGGGGCGGGACGCTAACACTACGCTTGGAGTTTTAGGAGGGACGCTAGGACACCGCCCGTGTTTTTCATCTCGCACGCTTCTCTCGCACATTACACAATCAATCAGGCGTAATGCTAAGGCACCGCTCCATCAGGCGTTTGTCTAGTAAAGCGCCCGTCTCTTGGGCGTGCTTCTAGGAGTCCGTCTATCATCAGGCGTAATTTTTGTTACCGCCCCACTTCAAGCGTTCGACTAGACGTCCATCTTACGCAAGCGTTACGCTAGAAAACCGCCCGTCTCAACAAGCGTATACCCAGACGCCCTCCCAACAACACGCGTTATACTGGAGTACCGCCTGATCATTTTTAGTCTTTGGGTCGTTGTTTTTGGGCCCGACCAAAGAGTAAAATTTTTACTCTTTACTCTTTGGTAATGGTCTTACCATTGTGGATTCCCTAAATGTACATAATATTAATAGTTATACTTAGGGATGTCAATCCCAATCCGAAATCCGATAACCGTTTCCGAAAATCTGGGATCCTATAGTATATTATCCGATATAGCGGATATCGGATGTCGGATACGGATATTCTATTGGATATTTTCGTGTTATCGTAACGGAACCGTCTTAGCCAGTATCCGTCCGATAACATCCGATACCGATAACTATAAGGGGCGTAAGTAAAGAGTACTAAAGACTAAACCTACCCGGCTACCCCCTCTTCTTCGTCACTTCTCTTCTCTAGTTCTTCAGTAGTTCTCTCCCTTCTCCCCCTCTTCTTCACTTCAGTGAACAGAATAGGAGATTTACCACCATCATCTCTCTCGGTCTCGGCTTTCTCTTCACCACCATCTCTCTCAACGGCACCACTCCATCACCACCACCTTCTTCTTCCTTTATCGCCACAACAGAAGTACAGAAGAAAAAGGTATAGACAAATCCTTCTTTAGTACTGTTTTGAATCCACTTTTATGTATTTTGGTTCTCTGATCCGTACTCAATGGAATTTGTGATTCATGCTTGTTCTCCTTGATTTTGATTTTGATTCTAGGGTTCATGAAATAAACTAGATATTTCTTATTATTTGATGTTTACACAATACTTCTTGTAACCCTAGTTTGATTAAATTCAACTTCAGACATGGGGTTTAATTGAACATGAAATTATGAATTTTTTGTAACAGACTCTTGGCAACTAAGTTTAGGTCATGGAAGCCTAGCTTGAATTTCGAACTTGCCTTTTTGACATTTATAATTGATGCATTGTTAGAATTATAAGTTGAGATCTAACCGTTAGAACTCAATGATATTTTGATATCTTATTATTATATATGTCAGAAGAACTCGTCCAAAATTTCAAGAAGATCAGACTTGGGGAGGTTACAGAAACTTTGTATGTCAGAAAACTATAGTGCAGAATTTGTGTAATGTCGCAGAGTTCTTGAAATTAGAATGAGGCACTTAGACAGCATGGATTTGTCTGATTTTTGAATATGAGTAACCCATTTTGGTGATGATTCATCTGTAAAAATTTCAAAACAAATGAATCATGTTAAATACCCCAAATATGGTATTTTCTGTAGTCATGTCTGTCAGAATTCAGTCCCTTTAGAGTATATAAAATCAGTCGTAAATTGATATCAAACTGTTACTTTTTTATAAAAATTTTGTATAATGTATTTGTTATATTTGCGAATGTATGGTAAAATTTTGGTTATGATCTGATCAATGGATTACTGCTTTCTAGTTTATAATTGTAGTGATATCGTATAAACTAAAACAACTGAACTTTATTGAGTTATTGTGTAAACGACTTCATGTTACTTGGTTATCGGTGGTGATTCATACTTTGATGATAGAATATGTAATTTATAAACTGTGATCATTTGTGTGTTTTGTATGTGTTTGAACTGAATTATGAACTGGAAATGTTTAAATGAACTGAAAATTTTGAAGTGAAAAAAAAGGTTTTAAGATTTATACCAGCTATCAGATATTTATCGGATAATATCCGATATCCGATAAGCTTATCGAAACGGAATCGGATTTAAAGTTTAAGATTCCGTTGGAACTTACCGGATATCGGAACCGACTGAGCCAGTATTTGTTTCGATAGCATCCGTTGACATCCCTGGTTATACTTACATAAATTTATGTCTGATCTAATTTAATTTAATGTGTTTGCACTTTTCCAATCATTCAGCTGGTTTAAGTAGTGCCCAGTTTTGGTTTATATTTTTTAACTATATCTCGCACTTTCTAGGTGATGATCACACCCCTTTTTTTCCTCATTGAAAATAAACAAACTTCATCCCCCATTTCATAATTCCTGCATAGTACACATAAATTCTCTAATTCATTATATTCAAAGTTTATAGTAGTTCTTGCGATGCCCAAGAAAAATACTGAGTTCATTTGTTCATCTGTTTTATAGTGTTACATAAATTGCATATTTAGTATATACATATAGAAGAAAAAAAATAAAAATTAAATCCAAGTCAAAAGTAAGACCTACTACTGACTAAGGCCTGTGTAACACACGGGTTAAACACCTAGTTACAAGTAAAAGCGGAGGACTTTGGAGTCAGACTTGATAAACTTTATTAATCTTGGCATGGTAAGCTAAGAGTATTCGCGGTCATGAGATGAGCAAAGAGCAAAACCAAAGAAAAAATATTAAAAAAGTTTGCTCTTCTGGGTGTTCAAGTCAATGGTAAAAAAGTAAAATATGGTCAAGCGTAAGTACAATTGACGCTTGACCTTGGGCGCAGTCGTAGAAGATATTTGTTGTTTGGGAATATGATTAAATGAACGCTTTGTTAAGGAGGTCTCTTAGTGGGGAGGTTATGGAGTTGAACACCCAAATGAATGCTTTGTAAAGGGGTCTCTAGTGGGGGGACCTCTTAGATGAACACGCACTACATGCGTTATCTTGGTGTGCGCCAGACCATGAGACGTGGGCTACGTTTATACCTGGAACGAGACGTATACTATGTTTACGCCTACTATTAAACGTTGGCTTACACTTGCGTTCCACCAAATTTGGGTTTGGTCTGGATTTCATACCAAATTTGGTCCCAAACACTAGAAAACTCGACTAAATTTGGTTATACTCCATCCCACTGTGATTGGTTCACATTGGGTCAACGAATGTATATGAGTTTGGTCCATTGCTTAGTCGCGTGACTGTGGACGCTCTAAAGCATCTGTTACATTGTTACAATTGCTACTAACACTGACACACTTTAAACCATTGGCAATTTCTAATAATCTACTAATATCTGTTACAAGATTTCGATCTTTCCATTTACCATTTTCAAAATTTAAACTAAACGATTCAACAACTGATTTGCAATCTTCTTCTACAATGATATTACTAAGATTTTCACTTTTACCTAATTAGCAACTTCTAACATAGGCCAGGGCTTCAGCATTCTCTGAGACTCTAGCTTTGGCATAATTTACTATGGCCTCCATAAATTTACTCGCATCATATCTCATAGTTAGAACAATGCCAATTGTTTTGGTATTATAATTAAGTACAACATAAAAGTTAACTTTTTTCCAATTTTTTGGAGGGAAAGACCAACTCTGAACTATTTTATTGCTATTTTTAGACCATCAATATGATTAATTTCTTAGCTAAAAATGTTTACTGCATCCAGTAATTACTGATTGTTGCTGGGTTAGTTTTTTGTTTTCAAAACTACCATGTACCTATGTTTCCATATTTGCCACATGATAAAAGAAACTGTTGGAGAAAATGAGTTTTAAACTAAATGGTTTTTGTCTTGGATGCTCACTCATTTCCTTGAGTGAATGAAACTCTTTAGTTTAGTCCCACATTGGGTAATCTAGAGAAGGATGTCCACTATATAACTATTCTCATATGGATAGTATGTAAAACTAGAGGGTGGAATGGGGTGGGCAAACAATACATGGGCTAGCTTATGTATTGGGCCTACGAATGTGAAAGACATCAACCATGATCTATTATTTTTATCAAAATATTTTTACAAGAAATCCGAAACCCTAAAGGATTCTCTTATGTTTATCTTGGGAAAATTGCTTTACAAGAAATCCGAAACCCTAAAGGTTTCTTTTTTCATATAAATACAAAACGTTTTCAGAGTTGAAATCCATCCCAGAAGCGACTACTATCCTGTCTTCTTTTTACCATCTTCTCGCTTTGTTTTGTGCTTTTGAGTGTTTATTTCCCTTCCTTCCCTGTTGCTATGTTCAGGAGTGGGTAGTTTGTATTGTGCTAATACAAGCTATATCGGGCAGTCTTATCCTGGACACATCTTCGCACGTTGGGGTTTAACATTGCTCTTCTCGAGTATAGCCGCGAACTAATGTGTTAAGGACAACTTGTTGAACCTGTGATTCTGCCCTCGTAGTTGTCTGTTGTAGAGTTGTTTTCAATTCAGTTTTTTATATATATTATTCTGATACATCTAACGCTGCTGTTCATTGTTGCACGATTCCAACAATCTTAACACATTACCTTTTATCTCGTAACAATGGGAAGAACGATGTTGAAAAACCACATAAGTTCAACGGAAAGGATTTCAAGATATGGAAATCCAAGATGTTGTTTTTCCTGAGTTTTCATGATTTAGACACAGTACTGGTTCCTTTTGATGATTTGATGAATACTGAAGATGATAAAACGTTTTACAAGAGGCAGAATTATCTGGCTAAAAAACATATTATGAACTGTTTGGAAGATGAGATGTATGATTTTTATAATGCTAAAGAAAATTTCAGTGCTTATGATTTGTGGACTGCGTTAGAAGCAAAGTACCAGGCAGAGACTGCTGGTAGCAAGAAATTTCTGGTAACAAAGTTTATGGATTTCAAGATGACAAAAGATAAGCATGTTGTTGATCAATTTCTTGAACTTAAAAAAATGATCAACGAGATTCTTGCTGAAGGTATGGTCATTGATGAAACTTTTCAAGTATCTGCGGTAATTGAGAAGTTACCATCTTCTTGGTCAGAGTACAAAAGAAAATTGAGGCATGAAACTGGTGAAATCAACATGGTTGAATTGGGAAAGAAGATTCAAGTTGAAAAAATGTTATGCACCAAAGACAAGAATGTTTCGTCTGCAAGAGATATGACAAATAAGGCTCATATGACTGAACACAAATCTGGAAAAGGTGATAACAACAAACGCAACTCTAAGCATGGTCCTCACAAAGGTATGTTTCGTAAACCTGAATCTGGCATTACTAAGATTAAGGGTGCTTGATATGTCTGTGAAAATCGTGGTCATATGGCAGTTCACTATAGACAACGTAAGGACCTTAATAAGAAGAATAATGCTAACTTGGTTGCTAAGAATAAGAACGAGTTTTCTGCTATGGTGTCTGAAGTTAATCTGGTGACAAATGTGAGGGACTGGTGGGTAGACTCTGGAGCTACCAAGCATGTATGTGGAAGCCTAGACTTGTTCACCTCCTATCATAAGGTAGGGGAAGGCGAGAAACTCTATATGGGTAACTCATCTGCAGCAGAGGTTGCAGGAAAGGGAAAGGCCGGGCTGAAACTCACATCTGGCAACACTCTCACATTGAATGAAGTTCTTCATGTTCCAGACATCTGCAAGAATCTTGCTTCCTGTTCTGTTTTAGATGATAAGGGTTTTAAAGTTGTAATTGAGTCTGGAAAAATTGTATTAACTAAGGGAAAAGAGTTTGTGGGTAAGGGTTATAAGACTGAGGGTCTATATAAGCTTAATGTAAAATCTGATGAAATAAATATGAATGATTCTTCTGTTTATATGCGTGTGTCATTGAATGTTTGGCATGGTAGACTTTGTCATGTAAACTACAAATCAATGCATAAATTGGCTAGCGTAGGCTGCATACCTAAATTCACTATTGAAAAGGATCATAAGTGTGAGATTTGCGTAGAATCTAAGCATGCTAAGAAATCATTCAGTAAGAATGTCCAGAGAAATTCTAAACCCTTATAATTAATCCATTTTGACCTAGTCGATATGAAGTCAGTTCAAACTAGAGGTGGTAAGAAGTGGTTTGTCACTTTTATAGATGACTGTACAAGGTACTGTCATGTTTATTTGCTTAAAGGGAAGGAAGATGCCTTAGAAGCCTTTAAGATATATAAACTCGAAGTTGAAAACCAATTGAATGCTACTATTAAAATTGTTAGGTCTGGCCGTAGTGGTGAGTATGAAATTCCTGTAGGAGATTTCTGCGAAGAACATGGCATAATACATGAGACAACAACCCCTTATTCACCTCAATCCAATGATGTAGCTGAACGTAAGAACCGTACCCTTAAGGATATGATGAATGCCATGTTAATTAGTTCAGGATTACCTGCAAACTTGTGGGGGGGAGGCCATCCTCTCAGCTTGTTATATCCTGAATAGAGTACCCTTTAAAGGTACAGATAAAACTCCATATGAGTTATGGAAAGGTAGACAACCATCTTATGCTTACTTCAAAGTGTGGGGGTGTTTGGCAAAGGTGGTCATACCTCCTCCTAAGAGAACTAAGATATGACCCAAAATTATTGATTGTGTCTTCATAGGGTATCCTGAACATACTAGTGCTTATAGGTTTATGGTTGTGAGTTCTGAAATTTCTGACATTGGGTTGCATACTATTATGGAGTCTAGGGATGTAGAGTTCTTTGAGAATGTTTTTCCTTTGAAACTTGGTTCTCGAAAGAGATGTTTAGATGAACCTCTAGATATGCCTTCAACCATTCAGTCATTACCTTTATAGGTAGATGCACCAGAATTTGAACCTAGAAGAGGTAAAAGGGTTAGAAATGAGAAAACCTATCCTGGTTGCATTACATACCTAGGCGAGTCTGAGCCACAGACTTATAGAGAAGCCATGACTTCTTCTGAAGCTCCATGGTGGAAAGAAGCCTCCATTAGTGAAATGGACTCCATCCAACAAAACGGTACTTGGGAGATTGTAGATTTACCTCCAGGGTGTAAGGCCATAGGTTGTAAATGGATCTTCAAGAGAAAACGTAATATAGATGGAAATGTTGATAAATACAAGGCTAGGTTGGTTGCTAAAGGCTACAAACAGAAAGAAGGTATAGATTTCTTTGATACTTATTCACATGTGACTAGAAGTACTTCCATTAGGATGTTAATTGCTATAGCCATTGTCCATAACCTAGAGATACATCAAATGGATGTAAAGACAACGTTTTTAAATGGTGAATTAGATGAGGAAATTTACATGGAACAACCCGAGGGTTTTGTAGTGAAAGGTTGTGAAAATAAAGTGTGTAAACTGATTAAATATTTGTATGGTTTGAAACAAGCACCTAAACAATGGCATGAAAAATTTGATCATGTGATGATTCTAGTGGTGTTAGGATTAATGAATCTGACAAGTGTGTTTACACTAAACTTGTTAAGGATGCCTGTGTAATTGTATCTTGTATGTTGATGATATGTTGATACTAGGTACAAACATGGATGTTATTAATTCCACTAAGAAATTGCTGAATGAGAACTTTGACATGAAAGACTTAGGCCCTGCTGATGTAATCTTAGGGATGAAGATTAAAAGGAATTTTAATGGCTATAGTTTGAGTCAATCTCATTATGTTGAAACTATACTTAAGAAATATAATCAGTTTAACTGTAAGCCTTCTTGTACTCCGTATGATTCCTCTTGTAATATCAAGAAGAATAAGGGTGAGGGAGTTAACCAACTTGAATACTCAAGAGTCATAGGAAGTCTGATGTATTTGATGAACAGTACGAGACCATACATTGCTTATGCAGTGAGTAGGTTAAGCAGGTATACTTGTAATCCAGGGCAGATGCATTGGGATGCACTTATTAGAGTGCTGAGGTACTTAAAGTACACAATGTCCTTCTGTTTGAGTTATGAAGGATACCCTGCCGTCCTTGAAGGATTTTGCGATGCAAACTGGATATCAGACTCAGAGGAGTCTAAGTATACGAGTGGGTATGTATTTACTCTAGCAGAAGCGTCTGTTTTTTGGAAATCTTCCAAACAGACATGTATAACTCGTTCCTCTATGAAATTGGAGTTTATTACGTTAGATAAAGCAGGAGAGGAAGACGAATGGCTAAAATGCTTTTTAGAAGACATTCCTCTTTGGCATAGGCCTGTGCCAGCTATATTTATACAATGTGACAGTACGTATGCGATAGCTAGATCTAAGAATAATGTTTATAACGGGAAGTCTATACATATTCGTAAGAGACATAATTCTTTGAAACAACTTATCTCTACTGGCGTTATTACCGTTGACCATGTAAGGTCTAAGGAGAATATCGCAGATCCTTTGATGAAAGGATTGTCTAAAGAGATAGTTAATGCTGCATCGAGAGGGATGGGACTGATTTGCAATCTTCTTCTACAATGACATTACTAAGATTTTCACTTTTTACCTAATTAGCAGCTTCTAACATAGGCCAGGGCTTCAGCATTCTCTGAAACTCTAGCTTTGGAATAATTTACTATGGCCTCCATAAATTTACTCGCATCATATCTCATAGTTAGACCAATGCCAATTGTTTTGGTATTATAATTAAGTACAACATAAAAGTTAACTTTTTTCCAATTTTTTTGGAGGGAGAGACCAATTTTCTGAACTTTTTTTATTGCTATTTTTAGACCAGCAATATGATTAATTTCTTAGCTAAAAATGTTTACTGCATCCAGTAATTACTGATTGTTGCTGGGTTAGTTTTTTTGTTTACAAAAACTACCATGTACCTATGTTTCCATATTTGCCACATGATAAAAGAAACTGTTGGAGAAAATGAGTTTTAAACTAAATGGTTTTTGTCTTGGATGCTCACTCATTTCCTTGAGTGAATGAAACTCTTTAGTTTAGTCCTGCATTGGGTAATCTAGAGAAGGATGTCCACTATATAACTATTCTCATATGGATAGTATGTAAAACTAGAGGGTGAAATGGGGTGGGCAAAAAATACATGGGCTAACTTATGTATTGGGCCTACGAATGTGAAAGACATCAACCATGATCTATTATTTTTATCAAAATATTTTTACAAGAAATCCGAAACCCTAAAGGATTCTTTTTATGTTTATCTTGGGAAAACTTGATTTACAAGAAATCCGAAACCCTAAAGGTTTCTTTTTTCCTATAAATACAAAACGTTTTCAGAGTTGAAATCCATCCCAGAAGCGGCTACCATCCTGTCTTCTTTTTACCATCTTCTCGCTTTGTTTTGTGCTTTTGAGTGTTTATTTCCTTTCCTTCCCTGTTGCTAAGTTCAAGAGTGGGTAGTTTGTATTGTGCTAATACAAGCTATATCGGGCAGTCTTATCCTGGACACATCTTCGCACGTTGGGGTTTAGCATTGCTCTTCTCGAGTATACCCGCGAACTAATGTGTTAAGGAAAACTTGTTGAACCTGTGATTCTGCCCTCGTAGTTGTCCGTGGTAGAGTTGTTTTCAATTCATTTTTTTATATATATTATTCTGATACATCTAACGCTGTTTTTCATTGTTGCAAGATTCCAACAGAAACAAGTAAAATAATATTGTTGCTTGGATTATTTGGGAGATGAACGATTATGTCCATTTGGGAAAGTTTGATAAGGGGTTTCCTAGGGAAGAGAAAAGATTAAGTTACCATTTTTTCCAAAATTGCGTCACTATTTTTTACCGTAATACAATCGATCCAAATATTTCTAATTCAATTTCGTTTAAACCCAAAACCTAAAACTCAAACTAGAACTTAGCAAATTAAAATAATAATAAAAAAAAAAACTTCATTGCAAATCATTGTCGATAATTTTTATCGATAATCGCCGATCTTAAAACCAATTCGTTGATTGTTTTAGATAACGATGGATCGTTGTAAACAAGCATCAAGGAAGGTAGATGATCCAAAACTTGCACAGAGATTATAAGAAAAAGAAATCACAAGAAGAAAAAAAAAGATTTTCAAGTAAAACTCCATGAACAAGTAAAAAAACATCAAGAAAATACTGAACCAGAAGAAAAAACTTTAGAGCAACGAAAATGACAAGGTTTTTTTAATTCTTATTTACATTTGAGTGGTTAAAATATCATTTGACTGATTTATTTGGTTAAAAAAATAATAATTACAGATCTACAATCGGCAAAGTCGATTGAATTTGCCATGTCAATTGTGGATGGGGTTCTTTATTATTGAAGAACATCATACAAAGTCGACACTATGTAAATTTCTATCTTGCTGATTGTGGATTGTAAGATTTACCTACTTTTCTATATGCAAATTTGTAATAGTCGACAATGCTTAGATTTCTACGTTTCCAACTATGGAATATAAAAGGGCTAATTGATGTTTGTTACTCAGGTTTTAAACAGGTTTAGTATTTGGTCTAACATTTGTCCAACGTTAGGGCTTAGTACCTGGACTGACAGTTGACCCGCGTTGACTAGGTTAAGTCCTAACTTCTATTTAGTAATTATTAATAAATTTATGTTAAATGTAATTATTTAACAAGATTATAATTATACCCTTCACTGCACATGCCAACTGACTCAGCTGACTAGGTTTTAGTGAAGTGTATTCGATCTGTATTCGATCGACGACTCGGCTGGACTGAAAATCCGAAAAAGTTTTGTTTATCTCTGGCAATTTCCCAGCCAAATCCAGGCCATTCTAATGGGTCATTCCATGCAATTTCATCAATCATTCAACACAATCCGATCATTCCAAACACAAACCTATAATATATCCTAATCAATCTCTATTTCTCTTCAACTCTTCATCCATTCATTCCAAACACAAACCCATAACAGTTCCTAATCATTCAAAAACGCTTTCATAACCTTGGAATGTTGCTGAAGACGATTATAGTTAATCACAATAACTTCTTTCTTGTATTGATTAAGCTTGTTGTTCACAAATTCAAGCTGCCTAGTAATTCACTGTATTCATTCTCCCTCTCTACGGATAAAATTTCAATTTGTTCAATCATTCTTAGATATACCTGAATTGTTGAAGAAGAACCTAAACCCCAGAAAGATATGAATTAGGAAAAATTTCTACATATTCATCCGATGCAAGCTTTAAACTTCACTGAAAATAGATTTCGCTTCAAAAAAATTCAAATCAGAAAGTGAAATTCAAAGAAATCCAACTTAAAAAATATCGATATAAAATCAAGAGAAAAATCCATGAAAATTTCTACAAACACAATTTATATAAACCCTAACAAAACCCCCAAATCAAAACCCTAATTTCATTTCAAATCTGAACAGAAGTTGTATAAAACGAAATCCTCCCAACCAAATACAAGAAGATCAGTAAAGTTACAACCTTAATAACAAAGATGCGAAAAGAAGAAAATGATTTGAGAAGAAAAATTTTGTTCCTCTTTGCTTGGTTCCATGGTTATAGGTTTCGAATAATTTTATTGGAGAATTTGAGTTTTGTGGAGGAGATGAAGAAGATGGAGAAAGGGGTTGGGTTTAGGAACAATGATGAAATTGATTGTCTTTGATTTTTTTCTTCAGTTTTCCATTTGGTGGTGGAGATAAAGAAGATGGAGAAGAGAGGCGCAGCTAGAGGAGAGAGATAAACAATGAGTTAAATGAGTTTATTAGTCGTCGGATCGTATGTAAATGTTAGGAATATGAAGGGTATGATAGTAAACTCTGCTAACAATTTCATTTTATTTATTATATTTTTTTCTTTATTAATTACTAAACAGAAGTTAGGACTTAACCTAGTCAACGCGGGTCAACGTCCATTCCAGGTATCAAGCCCTAACATTGGACAAATGTTAGACAAAATCCTAAACCTGGACAAAACCTGAGTACCAAACATCAATTAACCCAGTATAAAATTCACTTACTTTTTTGTATGAAAAATTGTAGTAGTTGGGAGTGTTTCTAATTGACATTGCCGACTGTAAACGAAAGAACTCACATTTTCTATATCCAAAAGTGTTAATGCGAGAATCTTATGTATGATTGTTGGATTAATGCATGGTTTGAATGGGCACTCCGTGATAGATTTTTATGTCGAATATAATATTACCATTATTCGTTTTTTTGAATGCTTGATATGTCGTACGTGTATGAATACGGTATTATTAAGCATACAAATCTAAATCTGACTAAGAGAAGGGCGCTTTGATGATCATTGAAGAATCCGCAAGAGTCAACCTAACTACTCTGATGGATTATGTCACTCTACTATATTATTGTCCTGATTGTGTGCTGGATGATTGGTTGGTAGAACTTTATATTTCCTTACAATTATTATCTGATTTGATTTATTATTTTATCTGTGTTTTAATCGGTTTTCAATAAAACCTGTATTGTTTTTAAATCATTCTAGTGATTGCTTGAAAGTTAGTTATATTTCTACCGGGAACCCTTTTGGGTAGGATGTGCTCTCTCAATTTTCACTTTCATTTTTAGAGATGGATCAAGTAATGCACGTGACAGTGAACATTCAAGATTTGAAAGCTTCGAAGAGTTGAGGTTTGTTCATTAGTTAGCTTCTGCTATGTTTATTTTGTGTATATATTTGATTTGCAAATCAAATTACTATTGTATATGTATCATCTGAGAGGTGTTCTTGTATAAATTCTCATAGATGGTTTAGATTTGGGTTAATATTTATTTAAAACTTCTAATTTAATACATAAATAGTTTTTTTATATCTTTAATGCCTCAGAATATAATATGATCTCTTAGATTTCTAAGTAGGTGGATTTTAGGGCGCTACACAACCATATTTCATAATTTATTCTTTGTCGAATTTCACTTTCTGTTTTACTTGTTATTCATGTGGTTGTTTACTAATCCGAACCTTTTCATCACTTGAAGCCTTACTACTTTTCTTAAAACCTTTCATGTTGTTCTTTGTGTTAAATAATCGGGCTGCAATTAGTTGCTACATTCCATGTTATACGGAACATACAAATATCGTGAAATTAAACATATGAAAGCAAATATGATGTGCAATCTATAAAAAATAAAAATAAATAAATAAAAGAAATAGAAATGCAAAACTAATGGGTTGCCTCGTATTCAACGATTGGTTTAACGTCATCAACCTAACCCCTTGGTTATCGTCCGTACACCAACAATCTGAAAATATGAGGATCTGCCCAGATAATAATACCGAATTCTATAACATCTTTGCACAAATGTTAGAATATTATAGTACTACTAAAACCATTATCAGATGAAAGTTACCTTAACACTTAGTTCCTTACACTTGGAAGTGTATATAGAACATAGTATTCGGTAACTTCTACAGGTTTCTGATAAGTGCATAATTCATCTGATTTTAGTGTCACATCCATGCTAATATTTGTTATAATTCTTGCATATTACCTTTTATTATGTTTTTTTTTTCCTAATTTTTTTCTTTTGTTAGGTGAATCATCCAAAAAGGAGTTACAAAGTGCTAGCATGAGCAAGGAGTTGAATCACTACAAGTGAAGGAGGATCCAATACCAAATTATACTTATTCAAATCCAAGATTTCTTGTCATAATATTGTAGATAATGGAAATACAAAGACAATACATAAATAATGAGGTCATTCCGACATCGGACAAAGAAGTTATGGAAAAAAACGAGTTTGAAAGACTTGAGTGTACAAAGAGAAGTTCGACTGGTAACTGTTTACCACGAGTCAGCCGAACCTAGAGCCTAAAAATCACGTTTTCAGCAAAGTATACAGACAAAATATTTGGATAGAAAGTGATCCAATCAATTCAGCCGAACCTGATACTGTTTTGGGACTTATTTGGACCCGAAATTGACTTATAACTCAAGGAAACACGGTCCCGGAAGAACTCTATACCTTACAAAGAGGAAACTTGAGGGACCAAGTATTAAATGCTATAAAAGAAGACATCTGGAGTTGGTATAACTTCATCATTGTTACAAAGACTTTCCAAAGGTTGCTCATCCTCAGAAAGTTGAGCAATTTGTCTTTTTAGGATGACTATATTCCTTTGAATTTCTTTGTTTGATTCATCAACATCTTGTTGATATTATTGAGTATATTGTTGAAGTTCTTCCATCATGGTATACATTTGTTTTGTAATATTATGAAATATGATTAAAACATAAATATCCTCCCCTAAAGTGGAAAATCCTAATTCGCTATAAAATCCTTTGATTCATAGAGGATATGGTGTTTATGGAATGATATATAAGAAGTCTTACTATATAACAACCAAGTATAGGAGCACCTTTGCTCAAATCCCGGTCATACGGGTTTTGGAAACTCATTGAAACTCAAAAATAACATGAAAACCCGTCAAAAATACCTAGCCCATGTATTTGCCTCGTCACCTGACCCTCAGAGATTTCAGTTTCTCTTGGACACCTGACCCTCTAAGGAAATTCAAAGTTTCTGAATTTTCCTTCAGTCACCTGACCATCCGACGCACATATGCTTCCTTGGCCGCCATCATGGCCGAGGATATTCTGAACTTATTTTTCTCATAACTTCTTCATACGACAGCGGAATGACTTCATTATTTCACCGTTAGATTTATCTCTTCGTTCTCTATATGCTAATGGGAAAAATCCTGGATTTTAAAGATTTACCCTTGGTATTTGATTATTTTCACTTTTAGTACTTTACTTCCTTGCTTATACTAGCACTTTGTAGTTCCTTTTTAGATGGCTCACCTAATAAAAAGACATAAACTAGAATACAAGCGTAATACAAGGTAATATGCTTTATATGAAATATGAATATGGATTTGATACTAAGAATATGTATATTTATGCACTTATCAGTTGTCGTGCCTCCTTAACTTTTCAGGTATCTTCTTTATGATATGCCATAGCATCAACGATGTTTAAACTTAGAGAATACCTTTTCAACAAAGCTTTTCATTGCATTATCATGGTTCGTAATTATACCTTGTGGAGCACATCCTCCCATACAATTCATCCATACAAAAGTTTCGGTTTTTTCATTTGCTAATCGACATCAAAACAGAATTGATTGTTGATAGGCACATTTTCTGTGTATGATTTGGTCTCAATTCTCTATATTGTTAATACTCATTTTTGTACTTATTATGGTATTTTATATATATGCAGGTGTTTCTAGGAAATAAACATTTTTGAAGAATTTGGCTTAAAAAAATGTTAAAGGCACCTCGGAAATTTTGTTAAAGGCACCCCTCATTTGGATAAAGGAACCCAACTTACTAAATGCACCCCAAGATTGGATAGGGGCCACCCCTTCTTCTTCATGTGAAATAGAATTTTGGGCGGGAAAATCAAATTTAAAAATTGGTTAAAGTGCGAAAGTTTTTTGATTTGTTTTGGACGAGATTTAGTCGGATTTTGTGTTGGATTGGACATGAATTGCCTTGTTAAGACAAAACAAAATTGGTAAGTGAATTATTTTCGAGAAAAAAGAGAAGATATCGTGTCAAGATTCAAAACAGAGAAGTGAGAGTTTCACGGGATTGTTTTACTCTTTCCCGAGTTTCTCTGTGGTTGGTGTGTGTCTGGAGGATTGACTCAATTTATGATGTGTGGGAAATGTGATTGGAATGTATAAACAACCAGAAGACGCGTGAAGGAGATAAACAAGGAACTAATCTCGAAACTTGGAAATAAAATAATACGAAGATATTTTGCATTTAATCGAGATTGGAGGTGCATTTGAGTATATAAAGGGTGTTGGAGGTGATTAGAAGGATTACAGAGAGAGTTTGGGGGAAGTTTAGAGAGTGAGAATCGAAGAAATCAGAGTTACAGAAAAGATTTTTCTGCTGTTGCACAAAAGAAGAACTCGAAAACTACAAGACTACACGCAGCAGTCGTTTATTTCAAGAAGTGTCATTTATTTCAAAAGTTTTGTAACGTTTCATTTATAACATATAATGTGAATTAGCAACAGTTGCTTGTAACAGTGAGTCCGCAACGCCTATACACCATTGTCAACTCGTTGTTTTATTATTTTCTCTCATTTTCATCATTAAACACTTGAGCCATGAATACATATTTTGAGTGTGTTTCCAACATGAAGAGCTAAACCCCATTGTTGAGGCGACAGAGGAAGCTATTTTTCCAATAAAAAGTGGTATATTTTTTATGTATTTAATTTGTGCAATTCTTTTATGATTAGTTGCTTTAGTTAGAAAATTAATTTAATGATTTTTGTTAAGCAATTGTGATTTCTTTTGATGGTACATGCTTGGCCTAGGGTTTTTGATGTTCCATGCTTTCGATTTACAATTGTTATTCTGAAAATCTACTTGTTGCAATATTTTAGAATCAAATTAAATGTATGAATTGCATAATTATAATTATCGTATTTAATCACTTTGAAAATCGGTAAATAGTGGAATTTTAGCCTCAGTATTCTCTTGATCTTGATATCAACTTTGTTTGAGTTTTGCTACTTTTAGTCTTAGAAATTAGGTTTAAAATCAAATCTTCACAAATCTTGAACGAATCTTCTCATCACATCTACAACCACATCTTACCCGTGATAATTCACTCTAATAAACAGAGAAAAAGGCATGTCATACTTATTAGTCAAGTATATTGTGTCAAATGTAACCACTTCACCGAATTCTTTATAAGCTTCCATGCACCTAGCATCTCCCCAAAATAATATTCTTCAAACGGTTTTGTCCGTCCACATCCATGAGGTAAAAGAAATCAATATCCAACTTTTTGCTTTCTTGTAAAATGGTTTGAAGTGTTATACCATCTCCCTTACCAAGCTCCAAATGCCTCTCTTTCGCGACCATGTTTCGTGTCTTTATCGTCATATATAAGATGTTCACGTCCGCCCGCTTTAACTGTTTGGATGTTAAAATTCTTACACATTTTAATTCCTGCTTTGTCATAGAGTAAAATCTTCCTTTTCGCAACTTTGTTAATTAACTTGTTACATCTCATGAATCGAGTTTTGATGTGACTTGTTAGATAGTTGTGATCAGGAACAAAAACAGCGATTCTCCATTTGACATCTAAATTCAATAATGCGGTTACTCTAACATTACACCCACACTTTCATGTCGGATCAAGGTCTAGTGGAGTATCTAATTCACTTGAATACTTGCCTTCTCGGGTATAACTATAACAAATATGTCTCGATATCCCGTATTCTCTCTTTGACGAGTTTACATGCAAATCCCTTCTAATTGCATAACATCTATACAATTCGTATATCGTCATTGAATTCCATTCCAACGTTTGGCACCAATATTTCACCATTAGCAGTTGAACCACTACTTGTATTTCCATGTTCAACTATCTTAACTATCCCTGCACAGAAAAAACGAGTATCAATATGTTAGATTAGAATGTCATATTTATCAATTACACATTTACGTAAACAAGGTATGTCAATGAAAATGGTTAACAGAATGTCATAGGGCATTTTAATAGTGTAAATAACTGTTTATGTGGAAATGATCCTAAGGTAATGAACAACACCCCTTAACATCACCAAAAAAAAATGTATTTAGTCTAAGCATATAAATATGAATGTATTTGACAAATCAACCAAATATATGATTTTAATTTTTATTATAAAACCTAAATTAAAATGATTAAACAATGATTTTCACCATTTTTACCTGTTAATAGTTTGGTCGTTTTGTAACTTCGAAATAACTGTAGTGATGAACGACGGTAAAATCTTTATCTCACATTTGTTTTTTTATTTACAGTGATGGACATAATGAAGAAAATGAATATGATACCATTTATGAAGGAAGAAGCTTTTCTGTAACTCTAGATATGAAACGAAGGGCTAAAAATAATTACAAGTTCACCTTATAAATCAACTGTTCAAAAAAAAAAAGAACAAACTTTTCAGAAACACCGAAACACAAACATTGGTAAGGACATATCAGTCGAAAAAAATCAGTCACGTAGACACCGCGTCGAATTCAATTCTTACAATGTTTTTACTGTTGTCCGTAAATAATCACTGGTCTTTTTTATTATTTTAATTTTTCACGGGGTCAAAAGAGGTAAAATGGTATAACCCTTTATTTGTTTTGACCTCACCAGCCAAATAATCTTCCCTCGGTCATTGCACGTACCAAGCTCACCTTCACTGCTTCACTTTCTTCTCTCCGTAACAAACTCATTTGGTTACATCTTTTGTGTCATAACAAACATTTAATGAGACACGTCTCTTAACTCATGGGTTCAAAAACATAAAGGTTGTGTGTATCAAAGTGAAACGCTCAACTGAACAATCCTCATCTTCTGCTTTCACGAATTCCATGTGATGCTGGTTCCAATATATAGTATCATCTCATTTCAGTAATACCAATCCATCTATCACCATCCCCAATAGAAAGAGAGAGAGAGTACTTAATCATGAGTAACACAAGAGTGAAGGAGACATCCAAAATGGAGAAAATTATCAAGTATAGTAAAAAATTGAAGAAGATGGTAACTTTTCCTAGTAATGATCAATCTTCCTCTTCTAGTTCTGGCGTTGTTCACTGCCATGAGCTCTTCAGAAAATCAGTCCACAAAAAAAAGAATAATAACCGGAAGAATGATAATCATAATGACCAAATCCTCGTCGCGTACGTTTTAGCTAGTAAGCATTTCAGTCTCAGGCCAAACTTTCTCATGTGAGGTACAAATTATCTGTGCGCGGTTCCCTCTCGTTGTCGTTCTTGTTGTTTGCTGTTGTAAGAAAAAGCTTGCTGTACTTTTCAAGAATCCTGTGTTGTATTTCAGTTGACGATTTCTTCATGTTCATGTAGTAACAATACCAACATCAGTGGGGAAAATACAAGGTTAAAGTCCATAATCAGCTGCAATAATCATTTTATCGGTGTTTCTATCTGCCTTATCTAATCATAGTACTCCCGCTGTTTAAAATTTTAGAGAGATGTGATTCAGAAATGGGTGCTAAGATTCAGATATTATTCACGAATCAATCATCCAATCAAAATGTTCGGTTCCTCCTACTCATTCAATAGACTCCGAGTTAACACCTGATAATCTGACTAATAGATGATTAATCACATGACACAGGATTATCCGATGGTAAATGAAAATGAAACAGCCATAAAAAACAGTGTTGTATTACACTATTACTGGATGTAAATATAATTCACTGTCAATATTCGAGATAAGTTACGAACGATATAGCAGAAATTTGAATACATCTGAGATCTAATACACAAACTGGAAAGTAAAATTGAAAAGACAAACTTGTTAAGAAATAAGAACAAGTAACCAACAGTCCCAACTCTTTAACAATTGTATGCGACCACTGAAAGAAAAAGCGCCAACGACATTGATGAACTTCACTGCTTGAAAAGGTCATAAGAGGATCATAAACTAGTTCTTTCGCGTTAACACCCATGACAAAGTCCGCATGAGCATAATTGTCTTGATACTTATCTTGTTGTGATCTTTAAGGTTGGCCAGTAAGAGCTGCACATCATTAACATCAGAGAGCGCATCCGCCCCTCCATAACTAAGGAATAAGGGAAGGTCATTTGGAATGCTTGTCATGTCGTATACAGTAGGTGTAGATTGTCCATAGTGCTTCTTGTTCTCTTCATCGCCACCATAATCATATATTCTTATGGTTCCTTCTCTAATCACTATTTAAGACAATTAAACCGTTAAGCTTTAATGCAAATATGACTATCTAGAGTATCGAACTACATAAGCTTACATGCAATTATATATGAATATGCACAAGTTTCAATTACGACTGATTGTTAAATATTTGTACTTCTAATTGACGAGTGTTGTTGTTATAACATTGTTTAGGTACGAACAAATCGAAAACTCACTCTGTGCCAAGTGAATCATGTTCTTTGTTGCCGTAGACTGAGGTTCATTTTCAAGGAAGACGTCAATAGTTGAAAAGTTGAGGCAGCAGTTTTTGCCTTCGGTTAGATATTGACATATTGAATATAGAGTCAGTAAGACGGAGAAAGCAAAATCTTATCTAAGTGGTTGACAAGATTGGAAAAAAGCTACATTTAGATTCAGATTACCAGTAAAAGTGGTCATTAAGTCGTAGCAATTGATACTCGGATTCTTGCAGTAATCTTTGAGAAGATTGCCTACTGCCTTACTGTACATCGAAAGAAGCCAATTCAGTTGCACATTAAAGAATTTTGTGAAGAATATCTTTATTATTCTTGCCTCTATTGATTATATTGGGTGTGTTTATATACAAGAGAGGATAACCCTAATTTACAACAAACTAGGAAACATAATATATTTGGCATATTCCTAACTTAATGTCCAAGGCTTGACATCCGTCCACAATACTCCCCCTTAAGTTGGAGTGTGGAGATTACGAACACCCAACTTGCCAAGAAGATAATCAAATTGTTTCCGTCTAAGCGCCTAAGTTTGGGGGTGACTGTCATTCTTCATGTGCTATGCCATTAACTCTTAGGAAGGTCCCTAGCTTGGGACCTGACATATGCAAATCTGCCATGGTACAAAATCATCGTCAAGCTAGATCCAATGATCCTCCTGTTCAGAAAAAAATTAAGTTGCCAAAAACCCATCTTCTGGTCGATGTGGTTTACCTAAATAGGTATCAAATTGTGTTCAGATTGTTTATCTTCGTAGCTTGCTGCTGTTTTCTTCTATTGTGGATAACACTATTTGATTCAGATGATCCACAGTTGTTCCGATTATTGCTATATGATTTAAAGAGGTAACTTATGCTCATACGACACGGTAACATCTTTCCCTAATTCCTTTTCGTGCAGTGTTTAGAAACATTGAGGACAATGTTTAATTTAAGTTTGGGGGTATTGGGAGACTTTTTAAGGTTTAATAAGATTTGGAATTTAGAAGCATGTGAACAATTCAGGGTGACACTAACCACTCTAGGTAGATAGAAACTTAGCCATTTTGCTATGGATTGGTGTGCCCAGCTAGATGGTCTATTCATAAAGGAGACAGAGTTCAGGTGTTAGAAATAACATGATAGTTGTCACCACCACATCACGTTCTATTTTATTATTTGCAGTTTCGTGTTTCTCTGAGAGTATTGGAGGGTCCTAGCATCGACATGTTAATTAGCACTGGAATGACATTTAGTGTGTTGAGATCATGCCCACATGAATATTACGGTAGTGTTTTAGAATTATGTGTGTGGTCCCCCTGTCTCCGTCGCCTAAGCAAGCGTGGAATGCAGGATCCATGGGAACACACATGTATTAGGTGTCAGAAAAAAAAAAAAAAAAAAAATATCGGAAAAAAAGTTATAAAAAAATTGAGAAAAAATAGTATTTGGTATTTTAAAGTTCTCCCTGTCTCCGTCGCCTAAGCAAGCGTGGAACGCAGGATCCATGGGAATTTGTAAATATTTTAGTTAGTAGTAACCGTTGAAAATAAATGGGGAGTATCTCGACACACTAGGTTTCATCTTGGTACTGACCTTCAGACAGATATGGGACACATCGTTCGCCTCAGTCAACATTTACGATCTTCTACAGTCTACGTTCATCTTCTAAGTCTTTTCATGTGATGGGTGGTTAAGTAACTGTCTGAGTAGAACTCTGTTGTCTTAGATATAAATTTTAGTATGCTTGAGTTAACACTCGTGTACAGTAATTGGATCCATAAAGGGTAATGGTCCCTATAGCCGAATATCTGAGTAGCCAACTAACTAGCTTGTTTAGTGTCTATCTTTAATGGTTCACGTGTTGCTAAGATCTAGATCCAGGTTTTGTGGGTATACCTCTTGTAAACCCTCACGAGACAAAACTCGTCCACTAGGGACACCTAGGGGTTTAACGGCTTACTGCATATGCTAAATGTAGTCGCGATTCCTGCGAAAGTGAGTTAGCATTTTTTTAGTTTATTTTTAGAGTAGTTTGCTCGAGGACTAGCAAAATAGTAAGTTTGGGGGTATTTGATAGACACATTTTAGTGTCTAAATTGCACCTTAATTTCTAGTGAGTTAGTATTCGATTGTGTGTCTATTACGTGTTTTTATGCTTTTGTAGGTACATTAGAAGAATAAAGATTTGTGGAAAAATTGGCTCAAAAAGTGATAAAGGCACCCAAGGACAAGTGTTATTGGCACCCCAAGAATAGATAGGGGACACCCTAGGATCGGCCGAGTCAACCCAGCGGGTCAACCAGGCGATTCAACCCAGCGAGCCAGCCGAGTCGACTCAGCCGGATCAGCCGATTCAGCTCATCGGGAAATCTTCTGGATTGTTAAAATCAAATGATTCGAAGGATATTTTGCTTCTAGATTGTTCCAAATGATAATAGCAATCTCACGCAAGTCATAAACATCAAAAGATCCCGTGAAATCAGTGTGTAAATCATATATTTGGCCGGAATCATGATTCGATTAGGATTGGGATTTGTGGGCTGTTCTAGAGAGTTCTATTAGGTTTAGAACTCTCTCTAGGGTTTCTACTATCTATAAATACCAAGAGAAGCCAAGAGAATCGACAACAAAAGCCTAGGGAAGAAAATAGAGAATTCCGGCCACTATTCCGTCACCGCCGACGAACTGCTGCTGCACCGGCCAGCTGTTCTTCATCCATCACTGCCGGAGAAGAAGACTCAGTAACATTTATACGTGTTGCTGATTTGAATTTTCCTGTTGTCTATTGCTTCAAACCATTTGTTGCTTAAACTTTTCTGTAACAGCTGAACCCTCTCCTGTAACGCATATAAGCGTATCAAATCAGCTGTTACAGCGTTATTCAACCTTGTAATCAATATTTTGAGCAATGAAATCAACTTTTGAGCAAGTTTTCTTCACCATGAGCTAAGTCTATTTACTGGGATGATGGATAAGGTAATTTTCTCAATTTTATGTGATTTAATTATTTTCTAATAATTATTTATAATTCTTTTATCATTAAAATTGCATAGTTTTGAATAGTAAAAACGGTTTTCTTTCAACAGTTGTGCTTTTGCTTGATGGATTATGCTTAGTTAATTAATTTGATAGTCCATGCTTGTGATTTACCTCTGTTTGTTAGCATAACAAAACCAACTTTGGCAATTATTTGTGCTTTAATTAATTTAAAAAGAATTATCTGATTAATCACATAGGTTGTTAGATTTATCTGATTCCTGATTCCTGGTACGTTTAAAATTATTTAAAAATCATGTTTAGGTTATTTAGTCTTTTTCTTACTCCTGGAATTTTCTAGAATTAGTTTAAATCATTATTTTCTAAAATCATTACCTTCACAAGTTCGAGAATCGAACCTCTTTTTACCACTATATAAAATCACATCAACTGTCACATCAAAGTCGCATGGGAGAAGAATGTGAAATACTGAAAGACCGTAACAATCCCTTTAACCATTTGAGTTCACAAGTCGCTGTAGCCATGGATCGATACTCGGCTTCTGCAGATGAACGAGATACAGTCAATTGTTTCTTAGTTTTCCACGAGACTGGCGAAGAACCAAGAAACATAAAATAACCAGTAAGTGACCGACGAGTTAAAGGACAACTGGCCAATCAGAATCACAAAAACCTGTCACACGCAGATTAGAATCTGTACAAAGTAAAATTCTCTGTCCAGGTTGTCCTTTCAAATAGCGAAAAACGCGTAAAGCGGCTTCCCAATGACGTACTCGAGGGGACTGCATAAACTGAGCCAAAATATGAACCGAGTAACAAAGTTCAGGTCGTGTAATAGTTAGATAAATAAGACGTCCAATCAATCGCCTATACTGCTCAGGATCATTCATAAGCTCACTTTCATCAACTGCCAAGCCATGGTTCTGTTCTAAAGGAAAAAGAGCTGGTTTGGCTCCTGATAAACCGGTATCTGTAATGATATCAAGGGAAAATTTGCGCTGAGATAAGAAAATCCCTTTTGAACCACGCGCCACCTCTAACCCCAGAAAATACTTCAATTTTCCAAGATCCTTCATGTGAAATCAAGTATGCAAATAACTTTTAAAAGAAGAAATCTTATCAGAGTGAGTGCCAGCGATAATCAAGTCATCAACATAAACCAGGACAACTATAAAAATATCATGTCGCTTATACGTAAAAAGAGAATAATCAGAATAGGACTGAGTAAACCCATACAAAATCAAGGCAGAGCGAAGCTTTGCAAACCAATTCCTAGGTGCTTGACGAAGACCATACAGAGACTTACGCAGTCGACTTACCATACCAGGAGACGCACCTGAAAAACCTGGAGGAGGACGCCTGCAAACCTCTTCAGCGAGGTCACCATGAAGAAAAGCACTGCGCACATCCATTTGATGAAGTTCCCACTGTTTAGCTGCAGCAAGTGCCAAAAGCAGTCGAACTGTCACCATTTTAGCAACCGGAGCAAACGTCTCATTATAGTCAATCCCTTCCTTTTGATCATTTCCAAAACAACTAACCGAGCCTTGTATCGTTCAACGGAACCATCTGAATTATATTTGATTTTATAAACCCATTTACATCCAATTGCCTTCTTTCCGGGCGGCAAATTCTCTACGGTCCATGTCCCATTAGTTTCCAAAGCATGTATTTCTTCTTTCATTCCCTTCCGCCACCTTGCATCCTTAATAGCCTCAGAAAAACTAGTTGGTTCCACTTCTGCAGTAATAGCAGCCAAAAAACGTTTGTGCGGCAAAGAGAATTTATCACTACTAACATAATGAGCTAAGGGATACTGAGTACCTGAGGAATTTGGAGGAGTGAGTGAAGGTGGAATAGGATCTTGACACGGAGTAGTGTAGCAGCGGGCGGTGTGACAAATATAATCATTCAAATGAACTGGTGGGCGTCGAATACGCGAAGACCGTCCGCCTGTATCAGTAGTGGCTAAAGTATCCGTTTCAGAAGTATCTGATGAACCTGTCAAAATATTCGGATTAGAAGGCTCAACTTGAACTGCCAACTCTCCCCCTGTCGTCGGACCTGAATCAGGTTCAATGCTAGCCGTAACAACAACCTCATCTACCGTGTCTGGATTTGAATGCACTGCTTCTACTATTAGTTGTTTAGTAGCAAACGGAAACTCCCCCTCACTGAAAACCACATCACGAGACTCAAAAAATTCATTCTTGTCAAGATCATATAGGCGCCAACCATTTTTTACCAAACGGATATCCAACGAAAATACACTTTCTACTTCGAGGAACAAATTTATCGTTTTCTTTGAACCGAGCAAAATATAAACATCCAAATACACGAATCGCATCCAAACTGGGACTCCGATTTAGCAACAATTCATACGGAGTCTTTCCTCCTAATACCGATGAGGGTGTTCGATTAATCATACAACCAGCAGCCAACACACACTCTCCCCAAAACCGAAAGGGAAAGTTTGCCTGGAACCGCAACGCTCGTGCAACATTCAATATATGACGGTGCTTTCGTTCTACACGTCCATTCTGCTGAAGTGTACCTACACATGAAGTCTGAAACACTATACCATTTTTACGAAAATAAGATTTCAAACATGTAAACTCTGTTCCATTATCACTAGGCACAGTTCTAATACGCGCATCAAACTGACGATCAGCAATTGAACAAAAATCTTTTAACACTCCTGCAACTTCAGACTTCTCAGCAAGAAAATAAATCCACACAGCTCTAGAATAATCATCAACAATAGTTAAGAAATACACTGCACCACAAGATGATGGCACACGATACGGACCCCATAAATCGCAATGTATTAAATCAAAAATTGCACCAGCTTTATTAGCGCTTATAGGAAAAACATCTCTAGTTTGTTTGGCCCGAAGACAAATCTCACAAGGCTTCTTATTCTCCCTACTAACATCTGAGTTTAACAAAGTTCCTACCACTCCATACGAGGGATGACCTAAGCGCCGATGCCACATCTCTACACTGTCCTTCCGCTGCACCTTGTGTATATGCACCGCTGTCACACCCCGCAACATATAGATCCCATTCCGATATTCACCCACTCCAATCAACATCCTCGAGATGCATCACTGTATGACACATAACTTATCAGTTAGAGTGACAAAATATTTAGAAGTAATAAGAAGTTTGCCCACAGACAATAAATTGCAATTTAACTTCGGAACAAAAAAAACATTGGTCAATGTAAAACGACTTCCAAAGTTTACAGTTCCTTCTTTGGTAGCCATCGTAGTATCCCCATTTGGCAACCCAACAGGATACGCCTCAATGTCTCGCACGTCAGTCAATAATTCCAAACTCCCTATCATATGATGCGATGCACCAGAATCAACTATCCAATCAATATTTATCGTACTGCTAACTTTTTCGATGGAATTATCCACCTTTTTCTGAATGTTCAACATCTTCACCAAAGTACTCCATTGTTCATCATTAAGAGAGGGAAGTGAAGCTTTGTCTTCCTAAGTCATAATAGTCTCGGACTTTGTTTCACTCATTCCTTGGACCGCATTCTCCCTATCCTGTCCACGTCCTCTACTAGTCCCACGACCACCACCATTGGGATCTTGAACAGAACCCATCTCTTTCTCAACTTTAACTTGCATCTCACGAAGTGCACCAGCTTCATCTTCGATCTCTTTCAGTCTTTTGTTCATCTCTTCCAAGTTCTCCTTGGAATATTGCTGCAAAAGTTCTTCAAGCTTCCTTTTGCTTGCACTTGTTAACGAGTTATATACGACAGGCACTACAGGTCTTTTCCTGTATCTGAAGTTGCGACAATCTATAAAGAAGATTGGTCTTTTCCTGAACATACCAATCAAACGTCCTGGGCAAGGCTTAATAACCAATCACGTCCTGAAACAGAAACTCCTTCTGAACAGAACCTGTTAATGACAATCACGTCCTGAAACAATCACGTGAATCACACGTCCTGAACAGAAACTCCTTCTGGACAACTAATCAAACGTCCTGTTGTTAATCACGTAATCTTCAACTTCCTGGACAATATAGCCGCCAGAAGATTCAAAGAACACCAACCAATCAAAAACAACCTGGATAGCCACCGAAGCTAAATAACCAAAGCTGAACTTCAAAACCTTAAGTAAAATACTCCTGTAACCAACCTATGACTGAAGCTTCCTGCCTGAAACGTTAACTTCACAAGCTCCTGAAGCTTCTCAAAATTCCGATGCAACTCTAGGGTTTTTGCTCTGATACCATAAAGAATTTTGTGAAGAATATCTTTATTATTCTTGCCTCCATTGATTACATTGCGTGTGTTTATATACAAGAGAGGATAACCCTAATTTACAATAAACTAGGAAAACACAACAAACTAGGAAACATAATATATTTGGCATATTCCTAACTTAATGTCCAAGGCTTGACATCCGTCTACAATACACATTGTATCCAAAAAGCAGTTCAAACTTCAAATGAAGAAGCAAAAGTCCAACTTGAAAATTGTCGACCTTATAAAACTAGTTGAATTTTTTTATGAAGAAGAATTGAAAAACTAATCTGAAACTTCTGTATGGCACTAGAACAGAGAGGATTTTCACCTATTCGAATCGAACTCGTCATAACCCTACTTATAGAGATTCTGCGGAGGATAAGTGATTATTAGTCTGAGGTAAATTGAAGCTAATACAAACTAAATTAAAATGGAGTTTCAAATTTGTTTTTTTACTTCAGCCACGGAATGCTTAGCGGCAGTTTGAGCAAGGAGTGATGTCATCTGACCAATATAAGCGATTGGACTCAGTAAGGCAGCTGAAACCAACATATTCAATAGCTTCTGTTGGGAGAAAGAAGCTAAAGCAACCAAGGTTCCCTAAACATAAACAAAATGCAAATGACAAAAAATAAAAGCCAACAGGAAAACCCAAAGCATATAATTAAAGGTACTCACCAAGGAATGCCCAACATAATGGATTTTCTGGTTCGTTTGATCATGCACATATTGAAAGGTTGCAGGTAGTTCGTACTGCACCAATTGATCCCATGTCCAGTCCCAATAAGGCTACACAAAATGAATAACTAATTAATCTACTGCATTTTTCCATGGCATACAAAATTTGATAAACATATTTACTAAGATGAATACCGAATCATCTGGACTGAGCGATGTGTGTTCCACGGCTAAATTTTGTGCCACGGGTGTTGGCAATCCAAACATCAAATCCATTATCTGCTAAAATGTATGCCAGAGATTGATCCGGAGTATTGAGTAACCATGTTATACCATCCTGCCAAGCCAAATTAATCAAAAATATATACATTACTATTCGTTGATCAACTGGAAACCAGCTTATACACTCAAGAAAACCTATCTTAATATACAGGATTGGACTGTGATTAATTCTCTAAAATTTCGTTCTAAGAAGTTCCACGGTGACGTATTTATACAAAAAGGATGCAAGTTACCTAGTCTTCGTACTCACCATAAGTACTCCATGTTGTAACAGAACTGGTGGTCTGACCCCTGATGTCTCGCCAGATTTTCCTACCGGAATTCTTTGAATGCTGAGGATATAACCATCTTGAGTCGTCACCTGCAATCGATCATCAAAAGAACGTGTAACGTAAGCCTGCAATTAACACATTCATGTAAAAGAAATGCGAATTATGAAGGTTCAGTTCAGCACAGTACAGTATGCTCTTCACAAGCATATCCAAATATTTCCACCCTCAATTTACATATACCATCATCAGCATCTGGGACCATTCGAGACATGGTCACATGATCTTTTCTCGAAATTAAGGGATTAGTCCTGGACCCTAGAGCTGACCCACACATTGAAATGACTAAAACAACACATAGGAGAAGAATGTTGGCCATGTTGAACTGTTTTGCTGTTCTCTTCTGTAACTAACCCCTAATTAACCGTCTCCATAATCCATATAAAGAAGGTGATTGCGAGAAAATACAAAATCGAGCATATTTCATACTTTACAATTTACATAAACCAATCTAAATTTCATTGGTGTAACCAATATTTTAACAGGAATAAGTATTCCGATGTTTAAACCCAAGTGACATATTGAATTGTTTGCACATTGTTATCTCTAGTTCTTTTGTCTTGTGAGAAAACACATGAGAATGCAACTTTAAAAAAATTTCATAAGAAAACAAGACCAATTTCTTCATTGTTTATATGAGCAATGAAAATGTTCCCGAAAGTGATCCTAAGTTTGCACTTTTTAATCTATAGATAAAATCACCACCAGAATTCGCGTCAAAAAAGATACACATACCAGAGATCCTAAGTTTGTATTGTTTTACTGAGCTCAGCATTACCTAAACTAACAGCGACTTTGTTTGAGATTTAATTTTGAAGAAAAAGAAACAAGATTGAAATTTACTTTGGTAATCAGTTGACTTTCCAGAGCTATTCCAGAAGTATATTTGTAGCACCTAGCAAGTACTGCGAGTCTTTGAATGGTTTTAATAATTCAGATGGAAAAAAAGGAAGCAAATGTATGTCTATGATGAAACCATATTGTGGGAGAGAAACACAAAGTCGATGTAGCTGAAATCTTCAGGAAGAATCAGGTTCATACGCTCTCAGCATCACAGAGTCTCAGACTACAGTCTACTCTCTAGCGTCTCAAAAGCTAAGAATTTTTATTGGGCCTTAATGGGCTTGTCCACGAACTGGCTGAGTCGTCGTATACCTGCTGTATCATTAGGATCACCGAGAAGTTTTAGGTGTCAGATTGGATAATTGTTAGATTGGTAAATTTAGATAATTGTTAGATTGGACGTAGTTAAATTTAGTTAATTGTTAGATTGTATGTATGGTAAATTGGGAAAAGCCACTTTTATTAGAGGAAAAGCCGATTTCAGAGTAGATTTTAAAAAAAAATTATCCCTATCATTAATCATTCTTTATTTTGACTCTCTATTATTTTAGTCCTAACTCGTGATCAGATACATAAAACTAAATATTTGGAGAGTCAGTTATGACTACTTAAAGAATAAACCTTATTTCCTACCTAAGGAGGTTAACTTATTAAATAAAGAACTAGGAATTACTAGTTAATCCGATACTCAAGACCCGTTTAATATCTAATCCATCCATTAAACTGTGTTTAATCGCTGGTCCAAAAATATTGTTCTGGAGCGAATTTTTTATTCGCTGGTCCATCCCACGTGCGAGCAGCTAATATGTTTTTTTAAATCCCGATTTACCCTTCTGCAACTAACGTATAAAAGGAAAAAAATCAAATTAGAACTCGTGATTCTTACCTTTTTCTTCAGCTCAGATCCGAATTTTTCTCTCTCTCGTTCTGCTGGTGTTCTTCAATTTTAGGTTTTCGCTGTCAAATCTCCAGGTAATTTTCTATAATCTTCTTATCTGTTCTTTGATTTTTGTTATGTTTTTTTTGTTTTTTCAACTGAAATCATGATGATCATTTCGATTTCATGATTTGTTGATTTTTTTACACTGAAATCTTGATGATTATCGTTTCTATGATGTACATTTTGTTGGATTGCAGGTTTTGATCTCGTTGTTGTTCGTGTTATAGTTTTTCTGTTGTTTTTTTAAACTGATTTTTGTAATCGTTCTATTTTGTTCATTAGATTTTCGTGTTCATCTTATTTACATGTAGTTTGATAAAAGGTTTGATTTGGTTTTATTTTATTTTTTCAGGAACTCATGATTTTTGTTCTTTTTTCTGGATTTTTTGTATGGTTCTTCAATACATATTAATACGTACTGTTTTTCTAAGCTTTTTGATATGTACTGTGTTTTATAGTATGCTATTTTTGTTATATATATTGTATGGTATACCATTTTTGAATCAGTACATATTTGTTAGCACTGCATATAATATGCATTTGTTTGTTTGTTATGTGTGATACTTCTAAACTAGTACATATTATGTTGTACTGTAGATTTAGTGTTCCTATCATCTTAAAATATGTGTTGATTTTTGTGTTTGTGTTGTTTTATTTGGAACATATTTTTACAGGTTCAACATGTCAGGTGTTGGTTCTAATCCAAATACCTTTTGCTACTCTCATGTATACCACAAGCAACGCCACACTGTATATTTGGTTATGTTATCTTCGACTTTGGAAGATTTGAAGTTTACTATTTGTAATGCATAGAGCTGGTTGACTCCATCAACTATTGTTGTTAATTATGTTGAAAATGGAGTGAAAGTCCCTTTCATTGCTGATGTATCGCTTCAAGGGCTTGCTGCATTACATTTTATGAAGAATTCCGATTTCTTTGAGTTGCATGTGGATGTTGTTTCATCTGGTGCATCTAGTTCTTCGAGAAGTGCTGATATTGACAACAGTGGTGAGTTGGTTATGAGCGCTAGGAACAATTATTTGAAAGATGGTAAAGAGGATGCATATATTCTTTTTTCCGATGGTTGGGAGAATATTTTTGAAGATAAAAACCATCTCTTCCATGGTGGTGTTGAAGTTGTTCGGTTAGCATGTGAGAAATATTGTTTGAGGACTGGATATAAGGTTAAAAATTGAAGAATGACTTTGAGAGATTCACGGTGAGATGCAACAATGACTGGTGCTCTTGGATGCTTCATACAGTTGCCATGAATGGGTCTTTGGATGTGTTTAAGATAAGAATTACGTGGTGAGGCACACTTGTGGTGCTGGGTATAGGTTGAGGAGTCCAACTGTTTCGAGGAAGCTTGTAAATCATTTAGTTCATAAGTGTGTCAAGCACAACCCTCTCATAAATCCGCAAGAGATTATGTTAAAGTTGGGGGAGGGATCAACATCAAGTATCACCACGCATATCATGCAATAGACTTATCGCATCAAATGATTTTTGGTGACGATGTAAAGTCATACACTGATCTTTCTTGGTGGGTCACTGTTGTTGTGGAAACCAACCCAGGGTCTTATATTGATTTTGACTTCAACGACGCAACAAAGAGATTCAACAGACTTTTTATTTGCTTTGGAGCTTGTAGAGAAGGTTATAAACTTTGTCGTCCAATGATCTTTTGTGATACGATATTTCTTACTGGGAGGTTTAAAGGAGGTCTAATGGTTGTGACATGTCTTAACGGCAATCAAGGTAACTTTTTTATAAGGTACATATTTGATATGTATTGTTTTTGATGTACCAGTACAAAGAGAAATATAGTCTATTTTTTGGTATATATAAATATATATTGTATGATCATACGCATCATACATAAAGTATATATTGATATACAGTGTAGGTATAACATAATTTGAAGGTGCAGACATGAAGTACATATTGATATTGACTTTATATTTTTTTTCCAGGTTTTTATCCTTTTGCATATGCATTAGTTCCTGGCGAAGATAATGATAATTGGCATTGGCTTATGGAAAATCTTAAAAAAAAAGTTATGGACCATCGTCGCATCACCTTTTTGACTGACCGAGGTGAAGGTTTGTTGAATGCAATTCCTGAAGTTTTCCCTGATTCTTATCATGGCTATTGTTTTTTCCACTTGAAAAAGAACTTATCCATTAGTAAGTCTAATGAAAAATATAAATAAATGATGGACTGTTTCCATAAATCAACATATGCGCTTTCTCCAGCAATATATGAAAAAGGTCTTCAAGAATTGGTTTATCTAGGAAAGACTTGGGTTGCTTAATACTGTCGTAACATTCCTAGAGAAAAGTAGTCTAGTGCATACTTCCCAGGTTGTAGGTATGGTCAGACTTCTTCAAGCATTGCCGATTCTTTTAATAACTGGATTCGCCGCGAGAAGAAGTTACCTCCCTGCACTCTCTCTGACACAATCAGATTTTTATAAGTTTCTTGTAACACTACAAGTATATATGTACTTTTTTTTAAGTATGATCCACCAATCTTCTTCTAGTACATATTTTTGTTTTTTGCACTATGTAGAATATGTTTGTTGTTTTTTAATTTTATTTGTCGTGTAGGCTACGGATAATGGAGTTGATGTCTGAACGTCGTGAAAAAAGTCTTTTGATGGATCTGGAACTCTTAACCCCTGTATATCAATCCTTTCTTGAACTACACATTCAAATTGGTCATCCTTGGAAAGTTAGTCAGTCATATGCTCACGTCTTTGAATTTCATTCCCCAAGGTTAGTTTTTTAGGTAACATGCTCTTTTGATATGAGATATCCACTAAACTAGTTTCTTAGGGGTATTGCAGAAAACATATCAAATATATATTGTGCAGATTATCTTCTTGGGTTTGTGTAGGAAAAATATTAATATGTATTATGCAGATTATATTCTTTTTTGTTTGTGTAGGGAAAATATCAATATATACTGCGTAAATAATATGCTTGGTTTATTTTGTGCAGGTCTCATATGGTAGATCTACAGCAAAAAAGTTGTACTTGCCAAAGATGGCGCGTGTATGGTTTCACATGCTCGTATGCTACTGCAGCTATTGTTGCATCTGGGGGGAAGTTCCTTGATTATATCGACGAATACTTCAAAGTTAGTTGTTATCGCCAGCTATATTCAATCGCTATTAGACATGTTCCAAATCACGACAGGTAAGTTTTAAGCATTACATATTGATATTTTTATGGTAGTATCATACATGAGAATGGTTTTAAGCAGTACATATAAACCATAAACTAGAACTAGCATAGTACATATTGATATTTAGTGTAACATACATCAACAAAAACTGCACAAGTATAGTAGATTTTTCTTATTTATGTTTTTCAATATACCACAGCCTGATAAGTATACTGCAGAAGATACTATTCTGCCACCAATAGTAGTTAGGGATCCTCCAGAAAGAAGAAAAAAGAACCGCATCAAGAGTGCATGCGAGAGGAGCAAAAATCCTGTTACATGTTTAAATTGTAAATTGAAAGCTCATCACAACAAGGCTACATGCAATGTTATCCGTCAATACCAATATACGGATGAGAATTAATTTCATTACAGTTTTTTTTAGTGCATTTGGGATTTAAATTCTTTTAGAAGATACTTGTCGCATTTTTTTAGGTTTCTTTCTTCAGAACTTGTTTGTGTGCCAACTGAATTATGTTCTTAATGACAGAACGAGAATTTGATGATATAAATCTTATATTTTGCTCCATCTTTAAAGATGTATGAACATGTGGTTGAATGTCATTCACTATATACGGGGGTTGAGGGGGCAGTGCCCCCTCGTTATTAGTGATTTTTATTTCCAATACATTTTTCTTTTATTTAGTAATCTTGTAATTGTAATAAAAACACAAAAAAATGCACATAAACAAAGTAATTTTTTTCAATTCATATCAATATGTACTTCATAATACATGTCAATATGTACTTTTTAGAATATGAATATATTGGTTCAGAGTTTAAGAACAAAGTACATATCAATATGTTTTGTCTTTCTATATAAATCTAAAAGTAAATAGAAACCTAACAATGCTAACAAAGATCATCATATATATATATATATATATATATATAATAATAAGATCATGATACAAGTACATAAATCTTTATCAGTGCAATAACTAAAAACCAAGTTCAATAAATAAAAAGAAAGTTACTGCAATACATATTCATATCTACTCTGCAGGTAAACATTTATTTTCATTTGAGGGGTCCCAACTGATTTCAGGCGGAATGGTTGTCAATAACCTGCATGCTAACTTGATTCTTTTCTTCTGAATCTTCTGTATCTTCTTCATCAATTTTTCGTTATCTCCCAAACTTTTTCCATCATGATCAATCTTTGATCTCCTCTTGATAAAATGTATTACATATAAAAGGCAGTCATGCCACATTCCTTGTTGTGGACACCCATAGTCAGTCAACCTTAAGTTGCTCACCTTCTCTCTCTGATTCTCATCCAAGAACTGATTGATCGGATTGAACAAGAATTCAGACATTTTTTTGGTATTCTCATAACAATGATCCCTGAACGCCACAAACGATTTGTAATGGATTAATTTCTGGGTATCAAGCTCAAACTCGAGAAGTGTCCAATGCTTGTTGCCATGGAACATGGGTACAAGGATGTTCTCGATGTCGTGGCTCATTTTCAAGATGTGCATAATAATACCAATCACTTCTGCTACCTGTAAAGTCTCTGGTTTGTCGACATGATACTGAAAAATGGAAACGTTTAATAGGTTATTTCACAAAGTATATATCAATATGTACTTTTTTACATATCCAATGTTCAAAAGTATAAAAGAAGAAAACAACACATACCCAAGCAGCTGGATCCAGGTGCAATACCTTTAAGTATTTTCTTTCTGCCTCAGGATTTGCTTGGTCCTCTTTAGACGCCACTTGAAGCTTATACTGATCATAGTTGAGAAGATCTTTCTATAATGCTCTGTTGAAGATCAAATCTTCCATTGTAGCCCCGCTGACGCAGATAACACCTTCATCCTCTACTGTCCGAGCAACCGAGTTGCACATTTATAACAAAAACACATATTGAAGTAAGTTTTTTTGATATGTACTGCAAAACTTACTTGATTTAAAAGTAAAGTGAAAGGTAGAAAGTACTTACATTCTCTTTCCTTTCTCAAATTATGGAAGTAAAATCGCTATTTGTTCATCTTTCATCTGCTCATAGAGTGGTGAATTCTCAAGATCCATAAACTTCATACGAGGTTTTTGAGCTTTACGAGCTTTATTGTTCTTTCATGTCTTTATTGTCTTTTTTCGTTTGTCAGTTTTTTTGACTTCTTCTTTTCAGAAAACTTACTTCCACTATCAAATAATTAATTTGTCTTCTTTGTTGGATTCGCACGAGTTACTCGCATGCTAACTTGTTCTCCAGTTGCTACTGACTTCTTTGCAACAACTTTTGGTTTTGCTTTCGCTTTGGCAGCAGTCGTCTTGGCAAGTTTGGTTGCTAGTGGCACGTCGCTTGAAGTTTGGGTGGTTGTAACTTCATATTCCTGCATTTTTGAATCCAGATTTTTAGTACTGTATTTGAATCATAATTTTTCAAACAAAGACAAGAAAGGTAAATTACCATAAGTAGAAGATATACCTCTGGGTCATTTTCCTACTCGGGTGTGACTTGATTTGCATTCTTCTCAGGTGTAAGTTGGTTCGGCTCAGCTGTAACTTGTCGAACTTCTAACGTCGTAAATCATTTCCAAATAAATTACCAAAATATTTATGAATGTCAATCCCAAACAGAGTATGGCTTGAAACACTACCATTATCTTGGCTGAGAGATGCATATTCTTCATCATAAACTCCCTTGATGGAAATGTCTAAGTCCAAAAATTCTTTAAATGTGAAATTCTTATATCTTCGCCATCTCAGTAAACAAAGGTACTTTCATGTCTACGAAGCTGTCGACCAAGGTTTCAACGTCTTGTTTATTAGGGTTCTGCGATATCCCTTTAATAGTTTCAATACTCTGGTCTATAGCTTTAATCACCTTTTTCACTAATTCTTGTTGAATTCCAGGTAAATCATCCTGCAGCCATAGAGTTTTTTCATGATAGTTAAATACATATTGATATGTACAGTTATATGAAAATAATAAAACACATTTGTAATCAAGTACATATTGATATTTACAGTTATATTGATAAACACATTTGTAATAAAGAGTGAAACTAGCCAGCATTACTTACCTTTGTATTACTTTTCTCTTGCATCTCTTTGACCTCTTTCTCCAAGTCAGATTTGGCCGTGTTTTAATAACGAAAACATCAACACCAGAAAATTTGTGCACCGAAGGTGGTGTTGACAATGCAATATTATATGGAACCCTTTTGACGCTGGTGTCACTCAAAACATTTTGTTTATCTTCTGTTGGAGTAGTCGCAGTTGGCACTTCTTCTGTTGGAATCTGAACAAATGGATCTTCCAAAACTACTTCATCTTCTATTTTGTTTTACAAAAGAGGATCTGTTGGAGTAGTAGGAGATGGGAATTCTCATGTTGGGTTAGTACCCAAATGAGTGGGACTCCCATCAATTGAGTCTCGAAACTCTTCTTCATTTTCAGGATGCAAGGGAGAAGCTTTCATATATATGTCATTCAACATTTGCAGAAGCTTTGATGCATCAAGCGGTCCATTTTCATGTTGCATGGTGTTCACTTCATCTTATTTTTCAAAGATTATCTTTGTCAAATCTTCATATTTTTCTTTCCAATCATCTTCCTCCAATGTCTTCCCTGCAGTTTCTTCTTTATCTTCTACCTTTTTAGCTTCACTCTCCTCTTCTGCAAGTCTTCTTGTGATTCTATTCTAAATTTGCTTTTCTTGAATGGTGTACGGAACCTTGAAATTTTTATGGAACTGTACCAAAACAACAAAATATATACTCAGAAATATGTTTAATAAAAAATAGGTTTTTCATGAGGTACATATCAATATATACTCTAGGATAGCAAACATCATGCATTCAATATATATCATTATATAATGTATGATAAAAAACATCATTTATGCAGTAAGTAAGTATATATTTTTCTTACCTCATATTCAGTTGTATCAATGTCTTTTTGGAGTGCAGCATATAAGTTTGTCAGATCCATTTGACAGCTCTTGGAACAAATTTTTTTTTTCCGGAATCGTCTTTATTTCCTCCGGTTCAAGCAAATAGGTATGCTCTGCATACCAAATCTGTTTTGGAAAAAAAAAATCACCAAAACAAAGTTAAAACTAAATCATGATTTTCAATGAGTAAACTACTAAAAATATTTTTAGTACATATTCTTACCAATAAATAGTTCAAACATCCGGTAGTATTCTCGACTGCATTTACATTATCATTTAATGACTTTTCTAGGTAAGAATGTATCAAACCTGGCCATGACACATTTTTTGCATCCTCGAGATCCTCCATAAGACCAATGTATTTTTCAGTCAACATATTTGCATCTTTTATTGTGAAAAACAACGTGATACACATGAATAAGCATATAAGTCTCACAAGGTCTTCAGCATCTCTCACTTCTTCACTTTTTCCCTCACTCCCTTCTTCAATATATTCTTCACTTTCTTCTTGTTCTTTTATTCAATCTCTGTATTCTCTTGATCACTCCCCTTTTCTTCAGGTTCTTCGGCACTTTTCTTTTCTTCATATTCTTCAACTTTTTCATTTGTTTTCTTCTTAGTTGCTGGTTTTTTTTTTTTTAAAGTTTCAAGATTTATTCTTGTATCCTCACTCTATTTACCTTTTTAGTATTTTCTACATCACCAAAGAACCTTTGGAAGAAAGCATTGTTTCGATATCCACCCCTTGATGTCAGCATCATATCTTCATGTTGTCTTTTCCCTGGTCTTGGAATTCCAAAGATAACACCTATTTTTTCAGGAGTGGATGTCAGAATATGTGAAAATCCATGCCTTTTGAACTCAAATGTGAGTTCATTCGCAACTTTACTTCTCTTATAACATTGTATTAGATTGGTCACCACAGTTTCATTCTTCCTCCAGTAATCTACACCAAGATTTGTGTACCAGAACATCAAAAAAAGGTTCCCATATGATTGCTCACAATGATCCTCAACTGAGTTTCACTCAACTCAAGCTTTGCAACCCTGATTGCTTTAACTAGTGAGAAAATTCCCATGAAACCACTTTTGTAGATTTTTCTAGCAGGTGCAGGTGCTTTTTTCTTCTTCGTGGTTTTTTTGACATTACCTATATAATGAATACACTGTCAATAACCCTATAATATATCAATATGTACTATAATATAAAACAAAGTATATATTTGATATGTTGATATCTATCTGTTATTTGATATGTCCTAATCCAATTCAAGATTAGAACAAAGTACATATAAATATATACTTATCTTGTATGCAAGATCTAATGTTGTAATATAGAACAATATATATCGATATATATGCTTTATATCTATAGCATGAAAAAAGTATATGTTGATATGTACTGATTCAATTCAAGATCTAGAATAAAGTACATATCAATATATACTTATCTTGTAATCAAGATCTAGATGCTATAACATGAAAATAAGTATATATTGATATGTACTGATCCAATTCAAGAATTAAAACTAAAAACCAAGTACATATCAATATATAACCTATGTTGCATGCTAGATCTATGTGCTATAACATGAAAAAACTATATATATATATATATATATATTGATATATACCGATGTTGTATGCTAGATCTAACTCTTATAGCATGAAAAAGGTATGTTATATATTGATATGCACTGATATTAGAATCAGTAGATTTTTTACCAGAAACAACAACACCCTTCTTCTTCTTCTTTGATGTTGATGGAGAATGAACAACAACAGCTTTCGTAAGAAGATCTTTCTTCTTCTTCTTTGTAGATGGAGAATCAACAACAACAGTTTGCTTCTTCTTCTTTGATGTTGTTGGAGAATCAACAACATCAGTGTTCTTATTCTTTTTTGATTTTGGTGGTGGAGAATCTACAAGAGAAGCTTTCTTCTTCTTCTTCGATGGTGGAGATTGAGGAGTATTTTGTTCTTCAATTACTGTTTCTTTGATTCTTTTATTGATTTTTCTTTTAGTACCCATTTTAGGTTACTGATGCTAGATTTGTCTCAGTGGTTGAAGACGGCGAGAACCATCACAATGCTAAACCTTAGTGAGTGCAGTAAAGTTGCTGACAGTAGCACTAATTTTAACTTTTCAAAATTATTTTGGACCTACGGATAATTGGGTTCTCCCGGTGTACTACAGGATAGGTCCGGGTTTTCTGGACCAACCAGCAAATTACCCAATAAAGAAACCCTTATCAGCAATTCTGATTTTTCCATTTGACAATGTCAGTAGTAGCTAAAATCCTTCTTATTATTTTTCACTAATCTTAATTTGAAGCTCTTTTTACTGTTGATTATGAAAATGAAACCAAATGCAACCTTTAATGCTATGATCAAACAAGTCTACATTAATAACGTAAACCTTTTTCTGTTTTTTTTTGCTCTTGTTCCGATTTATTTTTCGTCTTTGTTATATGAAATCTAAAACAACATATACAAGAACTAGGCAATTAGCCCTTGATAACAAGTGTTGTACGTTGTTTCTTCATATTGGGCTTGACATTAAGCTCACTGTCGGATTATGCCTACATGGGCTACTCTAATATTAAGTCCCATCAACACCATTACAATTTTACAACAAACATTATCATCACTAAAAATCACATTAAGATAAACACGATTAGTATTAAAATTCCTTCTTTAACTTGTAATCAGGTAAGGGTGAAATGGAAAACCAAAATCTAAAATGATTATTGATAAGGGAAAAACTTTTTTTTAAAATCCACCACAGTATTGGTTTTCCCTTCAATAATTATCTAAATTTAATAGATTTTTTTTAGAAAAGATGGAAACATAATTCAGAAATATCTTTTTTAAATGGGGAAATTGGGAATATGGCCCAATATTAAATATCAGTTTGAGAATTTTTCTTGAATTTTCAAATTCATGAAAATTTGTCATAGTGATTATAGTTTCCATCCAAACATGTTTAAATGGTCAAGCACGAACACATGTAGACTCATATATTCGGGTTTGGAAAATGACAAGGTCACCCTTAAGTAAACCACCATTGTATACAGTTGTTCCAACCAAGATGCAGGCATGCGTCCCTTCAATCCAACGAATGAAAGTTGTTTACCTTATACATATGTGTCGCTACTCTGTCTGCCGTAAAATTGAACATCTTATTTATCATATTCCATAGAATTTATTTCTTTAGGAACAAGCTCACTACACCGCTAACATAAACATCCTTAGCTAGTTCAAGTTTTATTATGAAAACCTAATCAAATTTCGTTCAAAATTAAACAGACGCGTCCCTTCCCATAAGTCACGATTGATGTTTTTTGGAGGTGTCTGTTGGAGATGAAGAGACATCTTCAATGTACATGAAGAACCCTATAAGTAGTGAAGATTTTCTCCCACTCGAATCATCAAAAATATATTTGCTTTCTTTTTCTAAAGCATCATCAGAAACAATACCATTGTATGTTTTTGTTTGGATCAAGGGATACAAACCTTGAATCCAATTTTGTTATTATAGAGCTTCATTGTATTCTGAAGGAAATATTTCGCATACCCATTGTAATCGCAAATTTAATTGGGAAGGTAGAAATAATTGTCTAAAAGAATCTTTTAGATCCTTGAAGTCAGAAATACAACTTCTCTGTATGGTTTTCATCCTCTATTTAACCCAATTTTCTAACAGAAATCCTGAATCTCCATTAGAAAATTCAAAAATCACTGAATGAAGAATCAAAAACGTTATTATCTCCTCCTCTTTTATCAATAACACCATAATGAAATTCATCTTATTTGCCATAAAATCATTACCAAAATCGTCTATAACCATGAAATAAAAATAGTTATAGGCTATTTTCTTAAATGAATTTGGTATTAAACCATTATCACGAAAAATCCCCAATTTTATATCAACCCTAAATTCATTTGAAAACCATAAAGGTTCAAATTGATGAAATCATACTCACTGAACTAGAATTCGACATGTTTAATAAGTATCTATTCACCGATTTACAAATAAATCTTTATCAATTGCAAGAAAATATCATTCACTCGTGGTGGTAATAGCTTTTATTAGCTCATAAGCTATTAGTGGGATTCGGAGGATAAAGAGTTTCTTGCTCATTTTTATCAAACACATCACTTTTTAGATATGGAAATAACAATGATGGTCATTACAAAGGTCCATAACAATACGAGAGAATATTATGTCTACGACAAGTGGTGAAAATGAAGAAAATAATAAGTATAATGAGTTTCAGTATTTGGGTAGTAGTAACAAGCGAAGAAAAATTAGGACTAGCCTTAATTTTCCCTTACATACACATATTGCCAAATTGGTATGATTGTTTTTCATCTAAAACCATTTAATTTAACATGTGGCATATCTACATCCGCTTAGTATTGTCGAGACGGTGATTCAATAATGTCACACTAAATATAAGATCAATTTGCTTTACTATGGATTAAGGTTAAAAAAATCATTGTATATTTCTACAATATTTCATATGTCTAGATATTGACCGGTTCAGGCGTAAGTTTTACCGCTTAATTATATTTGGCCGGAAAATATAACGGTTAAGGCAGATTTTAAAATTTAAAAATCCGGGATAAATTCCCAAATTGGTATTCAAAATTAGGGCATATTCTTAATTCCCCTTTACAAATATTTTTAGCTGCTAATTAATAATTTTGTGGTACATGTTTCTCTCGTTTACTTGGTGGTCTCTTTACTTATCATTTAATAACTCTTTTAACTATGCTTGAAATTTATTTTTATTTTTATTTTTATTTTTATTTTATTTTTGTGTTTTGTATTTATTATGAATGACTTAATACTGTGAACGTTAAATTGATATATCAAAATACTTTGTTCTTTTATTTAGTTTATTTTAATCATCATTGAATGAAAAATGAACTCCAAGGGGGCAAAACCATTCTGAGAAGCAATTAGAAAAGGTATTGACAAACTATAAAGGATGAATTAATCCTATTGAGTTTGAGATTTCAGGAGGGAAAGAATCCGAAAAGGGTTATAATGTTGGGGTTAAAAAGCTAAACCAGAGAGACCAGTCTATTACTACTCACGTGAAAGGAGGAAAGAAAATGTATATTTGTCCATATACAAGAATGCAAGAAAGTAGGAGAGGGGTCTATTGATTTTAAGAGCAAAAAAAACGACTAAAGAAATAATGAAGCAGAAAAAATATGGGTGAGAATCAATAGAATCTCGTGTTGGTTTATTATGTATAAAGTGGTGAGTTGTCAGCCGACCAAAATATTTCCTACATTCTCTACAATAACGAGTAGAGTAGAAAGTAGCGATTTATTCCCACAAAGAGCATGGAATCGTTGTTTGTATTCAATTTCTTTCGTAACTAAGAGGGGTTTGCGAATTTTAAACTAATGTGAACTAACGAAAGTAAAAATAAAGCTAGTAAGGTTGTGATTAGAGGGAGAAAAAAAATATAATTTGGAGGTTTCATCGTTCATCACCAAACATGCTCATCAAGCGATTAGAGTTAACATTCAATCTTTCTCATCCAATAGAAGAATTGGTTACTCGTGAGTTTTTCAAAACCCATGGAAAATATACAAAAGTAGAGGAAGGAGAAGAAGAAAGTATCACGGTTTTCCCATAAAGGAGCAAAACACTAATATGCTATAAGTTCATTTAATTGTTTTGTTATAAACGTTATGAGATGTCCAAAATATTGTTCTGGGAAGACTTCTTATATATTTCTCTTAAAGCTAGGCTTTAAAATCCTTCTATTACCATGGTCCCTTAGGTTAGGAGTCAAAATACATTAAACATATGTCTCATAACAGTGTCAGTAGATTCTTATATGACTTCTCAGCCTAACCTGACAAGCAAAACTCGTCAGAGATAGGTCTTAGGTTCGACTAGGTTCATTGGATCACTTCCTATCCGAAGATTTCTCTATATACCTATTTAAAAACTTAATTTTGGGAATCTATGCTTGGCTAAGTTTAAGAGAACAAGTCCCGTCCAAAACTATCTCTGTGTATCAAGTCTTTCAACCTCGTTTTGCCAATAACTTCTTCGTTTTGCGTCGGAATGACCTCATTCATTCTCCGTTAGAACGGTCTTCTTACTCTGTACATTTCTAGATTCGAACAAGTTCCAGTTGGTATTTAATCCTTCTTCATTTGTATACTTCACTTCCTTAATACTTTTACAACGTTTTTATTGTTTTGAACGATTCATTTAACATGAGAAAAAATATATTAAATAAGAGTGATAGAATGTAAAGTGTAAAAAATATAGCAAATACAAGTATGCATTTGGCACTAAGAATATATAGTGCACTTATCACAAAACTATGATGCACAATTGTTTATCCTTTTATCTACTTCCTCATTGTCTTTGGATTGGTAGTAATCCCTTCATAATCACTTATATTTTGCTTCCTCAAATCCTCGGTATCCCTTGATGTATTCTATTTTCGTTGGAAAAATTTAACCTCCATTTTCAACAATTGGGAAAGAGAGAGAATAAACATCTTTAAAACTGGTAAAACTATCTTATGTTTAGTATTATGTTATATGCGGTAAAGATTTTAGAAATATTAAGAATTTAATACATGTAACTTTATGTATGTTCTTCAATTGTCGAAGTTGGATTCTTTAATATTAAGGTAATACTTCGCGTTTAGTACTAGTGTTAATATTTTAACCCGTAATTTGGTTGGTTGTTCGTGTGAAGATGGGTGATCATGGGGTAGTAGAGAAATATGATTGTTTGACTCTGAATTTACTTTAGTAAGGGCAACTTGTATAGTATAGGTGTTAAAGCATCCAAAACTAAAGAATAATCCCCATATGTATATGAATGAGTAGAGATTTGCGGAAGATTTTATACTACAAAAGTTCGTATAAACAACCGCAATAATTTTTTATGGATTCTATATATAAATATCAATAACTTATTATATATGGAAGGAATCCTTAAAGATAACGTGGCGGCATCACATTCAACCTCATGTTTTCTCCTAAAATTAAGATACCACGTGGAAAATTCAGTTATCATATTTTAAAAACGCGTCTTAATAATATGTATATGAGAAGTTATATATTTTTTCCATAAGTTATTTCCTAACAGTTTAATGAGAATATATCTCTTCAGGTTATAAGTTGTTACCTAACCTAACAATATATAATGACATTTTATGGTCAGAAGTTATAACATCTTTGGAAAGTTCTTTCCATAATTTATATATAAAATAAACGCGAGAGAGAAAAAAAAAAGACATTGGATTTAACTTTTTCCCAATTCTCTCCATTTTTGGCCGAAATTGTATTTTCCATGTTTCAAAAGCATTTTGTGCATGGATAAACTTATGTAGTGATTTAGACTGCACTGCAGTAGTCAGTATCTCTTGGTTTCTCAATAAATTAATTTATAGGATCTGTTTCAAGCACCATTATAACTTTGTTCCAAAAACTAAGTTGCATCTCTTCTTCCCAAATGAGTACGTTATATAATTGTGTTTCCTACCTTGATAGGAAATTATCACAACTAACAATTTGAACTACTAGACATTAGCATTTACTTGGTCAGTATACAGTATATAAAATCCATATATGCAAATTATTTGGTTCGATTTTTTCATAGGGTTCTATTGATATCAATATTTTTCCGAGTATAAATTTTGACAGAAATCTAAATCAATATCCTTAAAAAGGAGAAGTTTGGTTTTTTGTATTTATGTGAGATGTGAATACATTGATAGTGAGACTAAAAAAGTAAAATAATAAGAATAAAAAATAAATTTGATATTTCAGATTTATGGGAGAATTGACCATGTTAAACAATTAGACATACAATATTTGTTTAAGTATAGGTTCTTTGGTCATGCCGACTTAAAAATTGTTTGATGAAACGATGGTAAACGATAATTGTTTTTAAAAATGATAATTGATGATTGGAATATTTGTTATCTATATTCGAATGGTTGGATTTCCGCATCAACTATCTTAAAGGATGGTTCAAATATTTGTTATTTGTTAGCACACTGCTAAGTTGAACCCACAACTGTTGGTATGTCAAGATCATTGTCAGTATTAGATAACCAAAAATATTTCTTGATTTAATGTATATTAAAGTAAGTCTCGGACTATCATTAGATTTAGGTAGTTGAGTCTCAAAATTCACTGAATATCCTTGAACATTAAACACTAAAGACCATATAAATACATCAACGAGAACTTTATCAACAAAGGTAAGTGAAGACGGACTATCCTATGTAACTCATTGTTTTTTACCATTATATCTTCTGAGACATAATCGTTTGGATTTAGTAAATTGATGAGATACACAAAAGAAGTTTTGAGTTCGAGCTTATGCTTGACTAATTTCCAAACTCGAACTCAAACAATGAATGTTCAAAGGACTTATCATATTTGTGGTTGAGAATAATTATTTTGTTGAGTAAACTATGTTTGTGCATGTACTTCCTTAGAACTCCAAATTTCCTTACAGTTTGCTCACCATTTTTTGCAGTTCGTGAAGAGTTCAATGTGGGAGTTTTTCTGTTGATATCCACAAATTGCCTAGACTTCACTAACAATTTTTTGTAGTTCTCTAACTATGCAATTTGAGATATTTTTGTACACATCCAACAATTTCCTAGAGTTCATGAACTATGCAATCTAAGGTGTCTTCTCTTGACACCTTATGACTTTGATTTTGCAAACTAGAAACATCATTTCGCGAACTATGTCAAATTTAGACGTTATTGAACTTCACAATTCTCTTTATTGATTCACATACCATATTGGTTAGCTAGTGAGCTTAAGGTGCCCAGTTTTTATGTGTATGCATCATTCTTCTTTGTATTACAAAGAAATTTCATGCACGCTTATTGGTTTCCATTCTCGATACCATGCTATTGTGAGTAAGTTAATTCTTTTCCTAATTAAGTAAAAACTAAACTTTAGAAGTATCTTTTTTTTGAAAGTACTTGGTTACACACTCTTATGTCTTTTATGAAAGGAAAAAAAATTGTATTGGTAGAATGTTCCAAACTATGGAAACTAGTTTATTTGGGACCAAAGTAAAAAGTTAGCAAGTTGTATTGAGATTACTTGGGATCAAAATAATTCATCAACATGGAAACCAATTCATGAACTTACTTAGGAATGCAAGTAATTGTTGCTTGAACTTTCGAGATCGTACTTGGTTAATTTATATTTACAATTTTGAATACGGATATTGTCAAGACTAGTTCTCACGGTATAAAGATTTGAACGTATTGATTGTATAAGGTTTGTCACAATTCACGAACGAAAAAGTTAGTTGTGTACTAGGTACCCTCTTATATCTTTATCTGAATAGTTAAATATCGACAGGTTTTTGGTGTACTATGTGATAGTTACAACGTTTATAATCAGTATAAAAACTATCGATGTAGATTAATTTACATAAACTATTATTACACAACTAATTGATATTTGACTTATTTAAACACAACTAATTGATAATTTAGGCAACTGTTTATAGAAGCTTCTACTTAAAGAATCGGTATATCGTTATAGGATCATTCGGTAATATAAGATGATATGGAGTGTGATTTTGGTGGTGGTAGTGCGGGGAAAGGTAGGGGATCAATTTTGACCAGAAAAGGTTGGATTTTCCATTTTTTCCAAGTTCCTTTATGGTTTATGCCGAAATTGGACATTGTTATTATGATGGGGATAACGATTGGATCAGCGGTGGGGCTGGTACAACTAGCTGAATTTGCTCAGGGTAATATGGACCGGCTACGCCGAATCAAAATAAATAAATTACATTGTAAAATGCTGATAACAAATATTAGATAAAAAAAAGATATAACTCTAGCCCATTTTTTGGTAACCGGACGGAAAATTTGTTGGATGGTCTAAAAACCCGGGTACCTTTAACCTCTAGGCCAGCCGAGAAAAGAAATTAACCGGAGGTCCAAAAACCTTTTAAAACCACAAAATTACCTTCATGCACATCATAAGTCACGTGTGAACTAGCGACGTTCTCCAAAATCAATTAAGTTTCTTTGCGATTTCAAAAACCACCTGAAATCAAACTTAGAAATCAAACCCACAAATCAAAACTGAAATCTTTGATGCGAACAAAAACAATCATCAAAATCACATAAAACTGAATTTGTGATTTTTGAAACTGAAAAATCGTTAAATTCACCAATAAAAACGAAAATCGAGAAACGAATACCAAAAATTCATCAACAAAAACAGATCTGAAATACCAAAAAATCATAAATGAAAAACGAAATCGAAATTAAAATTATCAACAAAAACATATTTGTTTTCCTATCATTTTCCTTCACCGAAATTGAAAAAATCATATTAATCAACAATCATCAACAAAAACATATCAAAAACCGTGTTATAGATCTAGTGAAGAAGAAGAAGAAGAAGATCTATATTAGTCGCCAAGAACAGTACATATTGATCCTTTAGTAGATATTGATCCTTCAATACATATTTATATGTTTTGAAGGAAAAGATATACCGAAGGAAAAAGTGTATGATCCCGCAGTATATATTGATCCAAAAAAACATATTGATATGTATCGAAGAAAAATATATATGATCAAACAGTATATATCGATATGTATTAAAGAAAAATAAGTATTGAAGGAAAATGTGTATGATCCTACAGTACATATTGATATATACTGGAGGAAAATATGTATTGACGGAAATAAAATAGATGATCCAACAGTAAATATTGATCCAACTGTATATATTGATATGTACTGAAGGAAAAAGTGTATGATCCCACAATATATATTTTCCTTCGTACATATTAATATGCACCGAAAGAAAATATGTACCAAAGAAAAAAGAGTATAATCTCACAATACATATTAAAATAAACAACCTTTAATCATAAAAATAAAATAAAAATAGCACTAAGAAAAGAGGAGTAAATCATATCGTTTGAATAGACAACCTTCATCTTCCAACATTGAATATCAAATCAATATGAAGACGATTAAAAAGCTTAAACAAAACCCAAAAATTGATGAATTTGTATCTCCTACTTCTTGTTCTCTATATTATCTTCTTCTTCTTCGCCGAAATCTTTTTCTTCTCCTTCTTCACCATCACTTGATTCTTTTTTTCGTGATCGCTTTTATACTTGGTTATTCTTCTTCCCCTTTTCCACCATCTCTTATTCTCTCTTATTAAAACCTAATTTTTAAAATACAAATCAACAATCACAAAAATGAATAAAATCAAAATCTTCATCTCAATCTCGATTTCTTCTCATTTTTAGTTAAAAACTATAGATCCAAAAAGAAAATAAAAACCAAGAAGAAAAAAATCATCAATGAAATCGAGAACAAAACCCTCTCTCTCTCTTCGTATGTCTGTATATTATAGATGGAAGAGCGATTTTGAAATAAACGAAAAGCATGATATACAATGTACATATAATGAACCAAAGATTAAGAAATTTGGTCCAAAATTTTTGGACTAGCGATTAAACTGAGTAGGACGGGTGGACTATACTGTAAGCGGGACTTCTAAAATAAATTAAACAATAATTCCTAGTAACCTGATACTACAACAATATCATTCTGGAATTATCCCGTGGGACATCTCACTTTTAAAGGGTTTTCTCCGGCGATACTTATTTTGCGGACTACACTCTTTTTCCTTCGGTCAAGTTTTATCATCTACAATCTATTGATTATCAGTAAATTGTGGATAACTTTGTTAGCCATAGGAGTTGCCCCAGAAACTAATTAGTAGTAATGACCGGCAAAGTAAGTAGCCCTGATGTGGAGACCACATTCATAAACGGCCGATCAAATGGGTTGAATTAGACTTTTTCTTTTTCAAGCAATACAAGTTTTAGGCCATCTTTCTTGATTGCCAACAAATAAAGAAATGAGAAGAAAGTTGGTAAAGCTATTAGTGGATGAATTGGTATCACTACCGTTTGGTGTGAAAATAAAGTAGTCAAGAAAAAGATAGATCTTTTAAAGTTCTATTCTACATATAACATAAAGATAAATTATATTGATCATTCTTAGGTCCGAACCTAGACTAATCATGTTAGTATATATATTTTCATGAGCTAAAGTTCTAACTTTGGATTCCACTCTTAGCATGATTCACCGCTAATTTAGAAGTTACTGAGGAAATATCATTGTCTTGATGAAAAATGAACCACCTGAAAAACCATTAACCTAGCGTTTGTACTGTGATCATGTGGATTCTTGTTGGCTACATACTTACAGTTTTTTTTTGTTTTTTTTTTAAGCATATACTTACGGTAATTAACTTCGACTATAGAAAGAGAGTTGTCATATCTATGGTGTATCAAGGGGAAAAAGTGGAAAACTGAGAACCAAATTCTTACCTGATGTAAGCAACTTCAACGAATAATTAAAAATGGAATAATGAATTAGTGAGCGACTCATCGATATAATAGTTGGTAGTAATTGAATTAATTTTCAATGAACAATACTGTTACTAAACAAATGAAAGTTAGAGTTAAGAAATAAGATATATGACAGTACTTGTACCAAACTGTTGGGGGTATTGAACAAAGCTTCAACCTGAATCCACCTAAAACTTATTATTGAAACTACCACCATTTCAAATTGAAGATCATAGCAACAACAGCAACATGAAAGTAATAAGACTCCCCACCAGATTCCATCACAAGCAAAGAACTAAAAAAGCATAGAAAGGTAAAAACATATACACATTGATAACAAACTACAAATACTTAAGATCATCAAAAACCAAACTATAAAAACTAAGTTGTTTTACTTTTAAGTCGTGCAGTGTAGACAACACACAATCTCAGAGCATCCTGAAGATGCATCACCCCGTGAACAGCTTACAGCTCAAAGCATAATGAAGACCCGCAGATGCATCGCCTCCAGACTCGTGAGAACCTAACCGCACCAAGAAAAGCTGAGACATAATGAAGATTCATCCCCCCAAGACAGTAATACTTACATCTGATAACTACGAATTGATTTATTTTTTCTTTCAAGCAACTACGAATTGATACTTGAGGATGAACTAATGTTTTTCAAAAAGAAAAAAAAGGGAAAAAATTGTAACGAATAATGCGTCTGAGTCTCTGAATATTAAAATAATGCATAATATGTGTAAGAAGACAGGACAAACTGAATAAGTTATTACATCACATGCATGTGCTTAGCTAGCTCTTTTTATCTCAATAAATATTACTATCTATCTTTGTTTTAAGAAAAGAATTACTAACACTTTTATTTTTTAAAATAATCTAAAATTATTCTAAGAAAAAAATTACTAACACTTTTATTTTTTAAAATAGTCTAAAATGAAAAAATAATAGAACATAGTACCATTTTTATCAAGAACCCTATCTCAACCGGTTTGATTGCTGACTAACCCTAGAACTGCCTGACACCACCATATGCAAGTGTGCAACCCTCTCATCTCTTCTCTCTTTCTTTTCTTTACCTTGGTCGCCCATAATTATTACCACTCCTCTTGCTTGGTAATAGTAAAAACTATTTCTTTTCATGTTAAGCTAACGATAAAAGATCAATCTATCAAAATCAAAAATCACAGTCAAGATCGTGTGATCATCTTTAGTTGAATACAGGCTAACATTAAATTTTCAATCACACTCAATATTGATATACAACATACAAAAGAATACTGACCCGCTATTTCAGTTCATGAGAGAAAAAAAAAATTAAAGACCCATACTAGTTGATTCCATATCAATGGGATTAGCCTGATATAAATTATACCCACACTAACAGACCATGACATTAAAATTATTTTCATCAGAGGTGAGAAGGACACATCAAAGTTTACCGATACAGCATTTTTCTGTTCTTTCTCATTTTGCATTCATCAATTAAAAGAAGACTAGAACTACAAAACCAAAAACATACACAAATGAATGAAGTAATAAGCAGAGGTTATCAGATGATTATACATCTCTTTCATCATCCTCTGCCTTGCGATTTCATTAAATTAGATGATATTTTTGTACAACAAGAAGGAAAAAAATTGCTAAATTAACTAAAGAGGACACCATCAATCAGATAAGATTAAGAGGTTTCAGAATAAATGAAACCTCATATCATATCAGATTTTGACTTCAACAATTGCAAAGAGATCAGAATTTTTGATATCCATGAAAATAGTTGAAGATTCATCATAATCAACCCATCCACATAAGGATGAAGAAGATCAACTTATATTTATCATCATCATCATCATCATGAACACTAATTTATCTTTCAACCCACGTATAATCTAACCAACAACAACAACAACAACAACAACAACAAAAACGAAAGAAAAAAAAAGAGATAATATTTCTTTTTTCTTTTTCTTTGTTCTTCTAAAACTCCCTCATCAATTTACGGAGACAATCAAATCAAAGGCATAAAGCTGTAGCATGAAAATCATCATCACCATTATTTAAATAGTCAACCAAAGGAGGAGGAAAGTTAAGATCAAATGGTAATGGTTGTTTGCTCCTGATGTTGAAAGCAGAAGATGAACTAGATGCTGCAGTAATATCATGATGATTATCACCATCAACCACAGATGAAGAAGAATCGCAATCACTATGACAATCTTGATCAGGATCAACTGGTTGTCTGTGAGACCGTCTTCTATGCTGCTGCTGAGATGGTGCACGATGAATCAAGGCTGGAGAAGAAAATCTTGGACCACTAAACGATTCAACAGTACTACTTAAACTACTACTAGTGGGTCTCTGAATATTATTATTAACTTGGGTTTGGTTTTGGTATTGGTGATGGTATTGTTGATTATTGTAAAAATTGGTGCTCTGCTGTTGTTGATGATAAAGTGTTTGATGTGGATTAATTGGTGAAGATGGGAAATTGGTCTTAGCTTTAGGACCCCTTAGATTACGAGCAGCAGTATCATAAGCTTTAGCAGCATCCTCAGCTGAATCAAAAGTACCTAACCAGACTCTAGTTTTCTTCCATGGATCTCTAATTTCTGCTGCAAATCTTCCCCATGGTCTTTTTCTTACACCTCTGTATCTCATCTCTTTTACTTCTTCTTCTTGATTTATTATTCTTTCATTTCCTCCTACCATCATCACCACTTCAGCTGCAGCAGTAGATCCTCTTCCTCTCCTCATAGCTTACAAAGAAACTGGAGCCCAATCCTTTTAGAAGATAAAAACGATTAGAGAGAGAGAGAGAAACAAACAAGAAAGAGAGATAGAAGGGAACCAGAGCCTTGAAATCTGCCCTTAATCCACAACTCCTCCTCCTTAACAAAACCTCTTCCCTCCTCTCTATCTCTCTCTATTTTTTTTCTCCTTCTTTTCTTTGTTTTTATTTCTCTCTCTATCCTGAGAGGTTTCTGGTGCTTCTTTCTCTCTTCTTAGCAGGATGGGTTTTGTCCCCACAGACCGACTAGATAGCCTTCTTCTTCTTCTAGTTTTGGCTTTCCTTTACTTTAGAATGACTAGAATACCCTTACTCTTGAAAATGACGAGAAAATTGAAAGGATTCTGAATTTTCTTACTTTCAAAGTTCATGAACACAGTCATCTAGTTTTACCCTTCTCTCTTGCAACTCTTTCTTCTTCTTTCTCTTTGAGTAACTCTCTATACTGCTTTTCAGATTATATTCAGAGATTTTTCACGGATTAAAATTATTATCTTACCAAAGTACAAACTTAAAAAGAAAAACAATGATAAAATGACTACAATGTCCTACTTCATTACACCGGATCTAGTGTATCTCTATAAACTTTATTTCCTACAATATTGTTTAATACTCCCAGGCTTTGATATAGCGGAACACGGTTGAGATAATGGTGATATTCAAGGTATCGCTTTAAAAACGAGATGAATCATCACTATCGCCGATACGAGATTTAAACGTGGATCTTGGTTGACTCGTCTGTATTTCGACCGAGATAAATCACCGAATCTATGATAAAATGGGTATTTAGATTTGATAAAACAAAAATAACTCTATTTCTCTATTTCAATTCGTTTCAATTCTCAACCCTAAAATTCCCCTTTTTTTGATCATCATTGGATCTATTAGATTTAGACGCGTCACTTCTCCATTAACGCCTATTCCTCCAATGTGTCGCTTGAATCATTAGTTTTAACTTGATAGTTGTGATTCTGTGAAGCCTGCTTGAACTGTAAGCCCCCTTCACCTTCCCTCTCTCTCAAAGTTTCGTTTTTGTTTACCTAGGTTTTAATTTGTCGAGTATAGAATGATGAGTTTCCTTTGTTTTAATTTTAACCTTAATAGATTTAGTGAGTAGTTTTGCTTCCTTGTTTTATTTTAATTTTTGTTTTTCTTCTGTCACTAGTGATTGTGTTCTGTAAATGTACTTAAATTTAACTTGGTTCAAGTGAAAAATGTACCTAGATGTTCAATAATACAACAGACAGATGAGACAATGAACCATATTAAACCAATTTTGAATGTACTGTATATAGGTTGAGAATTGTGAGTATGGCTTCTTCTAGTGCGTCTAATGCGAACGCAGCAGACACTACATGTGGGTCATTGCCGCCTCCATCTTCAACTCAAACTAAAGACATTGCATGGGAATGAGATGAACGCAGAGATCCAACAAATCTTAACAAACTAACTTGTTTGTGATGTCTCAAAGTGATGACTGGCGGAATCACTAGAATTAAGGAGCATCTCACTCAAAAGACAGGGAATGTTACATCATGTGGAAAAACAACAATTGAAATTATAAAGAAGATACAACAAGCAGACTCTATAAAGAACACCAAGAGAGCTTATAGGGATATTGTTGATTCGATGTATGAGCTGTTAAATTAGATGAAAACTCTGATGGTGATAGTGATTTAAAAGTAAATGAAGTTGGAAATGATCCCAATATGTGCAGTGGCAGTCAACAAGTTCCTTTGAAGAAAAAATTCAAAGGACAAAGTGATACTAGAGGTTTAATTGATGTATACATGAGTAAAAACTACAAGAAAACGCAGCAGGCCACTTTTGAAAGAGGCATTGCAGTTAAAAAGAGTTTGAAGATAAATGCATGGAAAAAAAATTCAGCTTGGATGGCTGAGAATTTTATAGCTTTTAATGTCGTTCGTTGCCCAAGTTTCAAAGAGATGATCTTTGCGATTGGTGACTATGGGAAAGGTATGTTTACTACTCGTTATCGTCGGTTATGTTTTGTTTGTGGTGATTTTTGGTTATTTGATCGAGGTTTATTTTTTACTATGCTTTTTATGTCTTTATTCTTTCATGATAGTTATGCCCACGTCATCTTATCATCAGATTCGTACTAATCTTTTTAAAGAACAACTTGAAGAAATGAAGAATTTTGTTGATACATTTAGGGTTCATTGGAAGAAATTTGGATGTTCTATCATATCAGATGATTGGACAAATGAAAAAAAAAGTCATCTTATTAAATTTTTGGTGAGTTGTCCAAAAGGGACAGTATTTTTGAAGTCTGTGGATGCATCTGACAAATCTAATGATGTCGAATTTATTCGTGGACTTGTTAATGATGTAATTAAAGATGCTGGGGCAGAGAACATTGTTCAATTATTATTGATAATGGTTCAAACTTTAAAAAGACAGGGATTGATTTAATGGTAGTACACTGAAAACTATATTAGACTCCTTGTGTCGCTCATTGTGTTCAGTTGATGTTAGAAAAACTTGGTGTCAAGCTTCTGCGGATAAAGTCTTCCGTCATTCTAGGTAAAAGAATTGTTACATAAATTTATGCTCATTTTTAAGTTCTGAACTGAGGGAGATGACATGTGAAAAAGAGTTGATGTATAGGTCTACATTGCGCGACTTATTATCTGAATCCTTCCATATTTTATAAGATCCAAAAATGTGGTTAATTCTTGGTATTCACATGTATAAATTTGGATACAAGAATTGAGAGTTATTTCGAGATTTCGCCGATAATCTCCCTGAGATATTTTTATCAAGGTGTCAAGGTCCCGGCCGAGACGAGACCGAGATCCAAGATTAACTATATTGGGTAAAACCTCATGAGGTTTATTCAGATGTTTAAGATCGCATCGCTTTCTATAATGAAAAAGGTATCACCATGGATTTCCTTTTTAAAATAATTTGCTAATCATATATTTTATTTTCTTCCATTTGGTAAAAATAACAATTTAGATTTTTTATAGTTTTATTTTGTTAAACGACAAATTTAATTACCGTTTTCACAGGTTTTTAACGTGGCACATCATTCTGATCAACTAATGATTTTTGTTTATTTATGGTTAATTAAGAATCTACAATATTCTTATTAGCTAACTTGTTACTCAACTAATTTATTTGTCATTGTTTTAGTATATAAATTTACACATGTACAGTTTTTATGTAATCAAGTATGATTCTATCATCCAACTAGGAATAGTCCAACTTATTAGGAAGGCTTGAGACATATTTGATGTGTTTAATACTTAATAATTTCCGTCCCGACGCAGATGCTTCAAGTTGCCATGAGTGGATTTTATAGGTTGTTCATGTATGGGCATACTAACTACCGGTTAAGAATTTTGATATACTCCTGTAATGTAATTTGTGATACATGTAACGAAAGAAAATAGATTGTTTTACATAAAGACATTATAGTAATAGTCACTTGCAACAAATTAATGGAATATGGGCACTCAGCGATAATTAATGCCTGATTCAAAGTACCAATATACTCAAATAATATTAAGCTCGTAAAAGAAAAATAGGATCTCAAGTAAGTAATATTAAGCATGGTTATAGAATGTCAACATGTTGATGCCTGGTGTATTAATGCTCAGGCTAGTATTTGGGTGTAAGGGATGACTAAACTTAATTTGGTTTTAAGAGATGAGTAAACTTTGGAATTGGGATACGTGAATTATTAATGGAAACTACTAATTAAAATCTAGACAAGATTGTCCATTATCGTAACATGCTATCTTTTTGTCCTCTCATTTCTTTTTTTCTTCTTCTTTCTCAAGTTCTTTAACAGTAACCATTAAGACCACCACTTTCAAAAAGATACCCTATTACAACCAAAAGTGTGTGAAACGTTTTCCTAGAAAGTAAAGAAGAAACAATGAACCAAAACCCAGTTTATTTGGCCGAGCCATAAGTTTAGGTTCATGAACTTACATGTCGGTATCAGGAACTCAGTTGTGAAAAAAGGCATCATGAAAATTTTTATTAGCAGTAACCATTAAGACCACCACCTTCAAAAAGATACTCTATTACAACCAAAAGTGTGTGAAGCGTTTTCCTTGAAAGCAAAGAAGAAACAATGAACCAAAACCCAGTTTATTTGGCCGACCCATAAGTTTAGGTTCATGAACTTACATGTCGGTATCATGAACTCAGTTGTGAAAAAGGCATCATGAAAAAATCTATTTATACTGAAAAGACGAGGGCACCGAGTAAACTACCTATTATTTTGTGATAACCAATATCTGACACGTATTATATAATCTTTTCGATCAATAGAGATTAAAGATTACTTTAACAAGGTGGTATTGGATATAATTTAGATTCCATTTAAGAATATATTGCAAGAATCAATACTAGATGTTTTTAACATACAAGTGTAACTACTTTAATTACAAAACATTTATAATGCGAATTAAATTAAAAACACATACACACAAGATCTTGTTGACGAGGAAAATTGTTTGGCAGAAAAACCTCGGGACCTAGTCCAGTTTTGAATAATCTCATACTTAAGTAGCTACACAAATGTATATCTGCAACCTCATGTAATTGAGACCTAATAAACTACCTCTAGTTACTCGGTTTCCTTAGTATCTATGCGCCTTCAACCAATCTGGATTACACACATGAATCACCTAACATAATCCACCGCCAAGTGTTGCTTTACTATGTAAAGACTTCTGCAATCCAATTCCTTTAGGACATCTTACAAACAACAAGGAAATCTAATTGTTTGTTAACCATTCAAATCCAATCACAATAGAAAAGATATAATATAATTAATTCATAGTCAAGAATCTTCCGTTTAGATCTATGATACTAATATATCCAAGATCATAATAAATCCAAAACTTCTTTATAAAAGTCAATCAAGATTTACAATTACCGAAGTAACCCACTCGATTACAAGACTTACGTTTATGATAAATCACAAACAACTTGTTGATCCCACAAGTCTTAGGTTTATCAAAGACAAACTGCTTGTAGTCCCAGACAATCAAGTCAAGTAGATAATCACGTCAAGATAAAAAACAGAAAAGAACTTCAAGTCTTCAAAGTCTTCAATCTTCAATAGTAACATCTTGCACTTGATTCCACTTATGATTTGTCTCAGAAAACGAAGTTTGTTAACGTTGGAAAATCAATGGTTCTATCAACAGAATCAAAATCACTCAACTATGCTATAATTAATTATTTAAAGTCTTGAGTGGCCTTATATTATAAAAGAAGGACCATTGAATAAATAATAACATATCTAAAATATAACTATGATATTAGTCAACAACAAACAATAAACACAAAAACTTAAGTTTCATTATTAGTTTCCCACCAACGGTACTACTAGATCTTCTCACAAAGAAGACTTTAAACTAGTTAATAGGTCTTTTACACTAATCATATGCAACAAGCCTTTAAAACCCTAAGTACCTTTAGTACACGAGTTATAGTCTCGTGAGGGTTTACACAAGATATACCCACAAAATCTACTCTAACTCTTATATACTTCAAAGTCGCTAGGATCCAATGAGTTATGAGGACATAAAATTTCTGCACCTAATAATAAGAAGTTAAAAGTACAAAAAAAAACATTAATTTTATATTATAAATATGCTTAATCGTCAGAAATTGAATACTTATGCACGAACATGTGATGCTTACTTCAAATTCCAACGATCTCTAAGAAAGAAAATCAACCATATGCGAGGACGTGAATGCTCAACCTTCTCATCTGATCTATATTCAACACCACTCTCACAACGAATAAAAACGTTTTCGGCTTCGACTTCAACTTCAACTCTTGATGATAAGCTCCCGAATTTCGTAGAACTTTGGCAGCTTGTACTCTTTCTTTCTTTAATTACTTGTTGTTTTGACACTTCTTTGTAGGTTTATTCTTTTCCACAACCTAAATTTAATAGGTATCTATAGTATTTTTTTAAGAAAAATAATAATAATCCGTAGGAAATGGACTTTAGCACTTAATTCTTGACAACTTTGGTATTGTCTTGGTTACCTAAACTTCAAAAATTCACATATTTTTGGTTCTTTTTTGTTTCACTTTGTTTTCACTTTGAATATATAATTTCGCTCTTCATTTGTTGCTTATAAGCCTTGAATCTCTTCAACTTTCTTCATAAACTTGATTTTGCTTCACTTGTTGATGATAATGGCATGTTTCTATTGTTGATGCTTTGAGAGATTAGTTTTAACTGCAGTTCAAACTACAATAATGAGATTTATTCGCAATATTGATGTCACCCTCATGATTGACAGAAGTATCACTGAAGAGATTACAAAGTGCTAAAGGGATACGAGGTTGAGTATCTCATCATTCTACTAGGATTTTATGCATATGAAATACTCTAAACTAATGTTGAAGGTTTGGTGCCTCAATCAAAGGGAAGTCTTCATTAATGATTGATTAACTCTCTAATAATGCATTCATTATACACCTAGCTAGTTTGCTTCGGTATGATTAAGTCCATCACGAGTACTCTCTAAACGATTAAGAATATCGAATGTAAGTTCTCTGACAATTCTAAGTTCAGTTATTTGGTAAGAACTTTGTATTTAAACTTAGCAAAAAGTATAATCTGTGACTCTACAAAATTGTACAAGGATATCATAAACCAAGAAATGGAAGTTCAAGCCTTGATTAGGTCACAAAGTAGGAGAAGGGTTGATCTTATGGAAGAAAACAGAGAAAAATGAGATCAACGTGTAGCGAATTCTAGCTGCAAAATATAATTCTATGTGGTTGATTTCAAGTATGTAAGGTAGAATTGATTATGATAGTCTGTTCTTGATTTGGAATAGATGGAGTCAGATATTTATAGTGTTGAACTCACACTTATGATCTCGTAAGAAGCGGAAGAAGGTGGAGAAAATGGTTGAAGTCATGCCCATGATTGTAGGGAAAACTCTAGAAACCATACGCTTGCTACTCCTTCATCCAACAAAGTTCACACAACTTGACTCTTTCTCATCGTAGGTGTACAGTTACACCGCACTTATACACCAACATACCAATACCCTAATGAGTATCCCCTCGTGACATGTTTGATGTCTCGTAGAGTTATATGGTTATATCATGTGGATTACTTACTTTTAATTAATTAATTAAGAAGTATGCTCAGATTGTTAATTAATTAAGTAGACTGACTACTAGTGTCGGTCTAGTAAGGTTAGTGAGTCTATCAATGACTCGGTACTTCAGGTATAATACACTATTTGGCTTTATCTATGCATTGGTGTCAGCCGTGGGCATGGTGATGCATAACTAGAAATTTATGTCAGATGATGGTAGTTGAGTAAGCTGGGTACTCATGATCATTTAAGCACTTCAAGGCATCAGTTCAAGGCGACGAGTCACCATGAAGAAGCAGAGAGATAATTATGTCAATAACATCTTGATATTGATGCCTGAGAGTCGTGGAAGCTGGCAACGATGCATAAATACTACCCTACTACCCTCATTGATGGAAAATTATTCATGAGTGACCATGCATGATTTCAGGGATGACATGGGCATCACTTTATAGACGATGCGCAGTCATGGCATTACTCAATGAGTAATGCAATCTTGTGGAATATTTTTATAGAAAGTGCCAGCTCATGATATGTTAGCAGTATGGGTTCGTAGGACCCCTCTGTGAGTGATTCTCGCTAGTGGAATTACTTTATAAAAGGTGGCATCTCGGTGCGCACCTAGTGCATATCTTCGTTAACTATATACAAGGATGACACTGTTGAACCTTGTTCGTAAAATATGTTGGGAATTAGCCATTTAGTAAGAAATCTCAATTACTAGCTAGTAGTGTCTTGGTGTATAAATTGGAGCACCAAGTATCCAATGACATCAAATGGCATATCTGAAGACCAAATAATGTGCAGATAAGTGCTAAGGCCAACATTTCGAAGGCCACGACAATTGAGCGCTAGCGCCAAGAAGTAGTCTGGCGTTGGTATTAGACCAGCGTCGTCGAGAAAGTGATTCTTGAGGCTTGGCTATGCAAGTGACGCCCAAGGCTTGGCATTGCAAGGTGTTCTCAAGGATTGGTTGTATAAGGTGCACTAGAGGATAATACTATACAAGGGTGCTTGAGGACAGGCCACATAAGATGTGGTCGAGGTAGAGTTATGCAAGCGATGCTGGGATAGTCCTAGCGTCGTGTACAGTGATGAGGATATTTTGTGATAGCGCCAAACAATTTATGGAGTTGGAACTAGTCTAGCATCGTGCATATTAAGGTTTGGTACTTGGAGTAGCCCAACAATGTGCACGGTAGGGTTTGTAGGCATTCCTGTTCTGTGCAAACAATGGATTTTTAGCCGTATTGTAGCTATTAGCACTTGATGCCAAGGAATTCAGCTGGGGAATTATTGCAATTGGTGTAGGTTCAAATTCTGCTATTTGGTTTATTGGATATTTATCTAATAGCTAAAACTCATTCGAGAATAAGGCAATGGGAGAAAGTGGCACAAAAAACTTGTTCTGAATTTATATATATATATATATATAATGTATGATCAAAGAGTTGGGGAAGAATTGGAAAGACCACCGACACTTCTCTAAAATTCCAGTAATTTGGAAGAAATTTAATACAGAAGATAAGTGCTGAGCGAGTATATGTATAATATTGAAAGTTTGGTCGGGCGAAACTTTGATATGTATGAGGATGTATATATTTGTAAAGCGCCTGTAACTATTAACATAATATGTATTCTCAGTTCTTTTCTGAATGTGAAATAGAAATATAGGTTTTATATTTCTGATACATGGCCATATATACATACATAAATATCATATTTATACAACGGGGCAAAGATGCTTTTGACTATTTTTGTATTTGTCAAAAACCCACCATCAAAGATATATAAATTAACTAATGTGCATCCCTTGTAATATTGGATTATGAGGGGTTTGTCCTCATGATTCATAACCATAAATAACACCATTTAGTCTTCAAGTTAAAGGTTGGAACTTAATAAAAAGAAACTTTTTATACTTTGTTATGCTTGATTATGTTGTCTAATTAATAACAACTACAACAGAGTCATGTCAAGGAATAACCATCGCCATTTAGGACCAACGAATGCCAGGTTGATCTATCTCATCGATGTCATCCAATTGCAACACTCGACGGGCCCGCAGAAGAAGCTTTTTTTTTACGGGAAACAGAAATTCATTAAGGAAAAAGGGGACCACGAGAGTCTACAGATAATTGGGAAAGGAACGTAGAAGGGTCTCTTCATATCCTCCCCTCCCCAGAAGAACAAGCAATATTAGCTATACAGTCAGCAATCTTGTTGTCCTCTCTGTCTATAAAAGTTAAATTACAACAAGGAAATGAGTTTAAGATTTTTTTGCAATCCGATAACAAAATATGGCAGGACCAAGGGCTGGCAGTCGTGATGCTGTTGACATCGTCTATGATTGTCTTAGCATCACCCCGGAGCAAAACTTGACTCCAGCCTTGTTCCTGGGCCCAGACAATAGAAGCTCTCAACGCTGTGGCTTCCGCCTGGTGGCTCGAACTAACCCTTGCCACTCCAGAGAGACCTGCGATGAATGCACCTTTTGAAGTACGAGCTATGACATCATATCCGGCTACATAATCAGAAACAGAATAAGAACCATCAAAATTTATTATGACATAATCCAGTTTTTTGGCAGACCAGATTGAGACCATAGGTTGTTCAGAGGTTGTGGCTTTTCTAGCATAATGCACTTGTTTTGGTTTGGAGATGGGCTTGTTTCGCTGATTTTGAGTATTGATGGGAGGTCTAATTTCCTGGTTTTGTATTTCTGGTTATTTGATCAGAAAGATCGGTTCCGATTAGGGGGGGGGGATTTTGGACATTGTGGTTGTGGCGATTGCCTTTACCTATGACTAGGTGATTTTGGGTGCCTTTGGATGGGGGTAACCTTGGGGATTTGTGGCTTTTGGACTGGGATTGTTCTCAGGTATGTTGGGAGTAGGGCGGGTGAGGATGGAATGATGGGTTTGGATTGGGGTATCTATCTTGGCTATGATATGGATGACAGTTGCGGGATTAGGACTGACTTTTTCAAAAATAATGTCGCATTTGTGCTTCCAGATCCTCCAGAGAATCTGGGAGATGTAAGCAGTTGCAGCAGTATCTTTGAAAGAAATGATGTTGTTTTGTTTATGCCAGGATTGAATCCATTTAGAGATGCAATTATGAGACAACATATTGAAGTAAAGACGGGCCAGAGGGTCGTCCAAACTTTCTTGGCTAGGTCGCAATGCATAAAAAGATGACTAATAGTTTCAGCATGATTGTTGCAGCCCGGGCAAATTTGGTCCCCCACTTCCTTGTGTTTGAAAATTTTACTTCTAGTTTTTAGATTTTGTTTGAGGATTTTCCACAGGAAAAGATTTATTCTGTATGGGGTTTTTATTTGCCAAATGTTGTTCCAGACCCCCGGGTTCACTGTGTTGGGATTAGTGGTGTGGGCTTTGCTCTGGACAAGCTTTTTATAAGTTGAGGCTATAGAGAAAACACCATTGGTATTGAGATTCCAACCCATCTCATCTTGGCCGCCCGGCAGAAGGGGGATAGCCATAATTTCGTCGTATTGAGTTTTAGTGAACATGGTCCGAATTATAGAACTCTTCCAGGAGTGAGTGTCTATGTCGATGATCTCATTGACCCAGGTTATCCTGGAGTTCTTTTGGTGATCGGTCACTTCGTTAAGCTTCATACTTTTGAGCCAGTTATGGTCCCATTCCTCACTTTTGTGCCATCTTCGATGGCCCAGAAGTGATGATCCCGAATTATGCTCAAGCCTTTTTGGATACCTCTCCAAATCCAGGTGTCCCTTGATTGTCTTTTGGTCATCAGGGGACTGGTGGTAGGAAAGTAGCGAGCTTTCAGAATCCTAACCCAGAGATCGGTTTCGTTGTGAATTAATCTCCAGGAAAGTTTTGTTAGCATCGCTTCATTAAACAGGTTCAGGTTCTTGAAACCTAAACCACCCATATTTTTTGGTTTACAAATGGAATCCCAAGCCTCCATGGAATGACCCCTATCATTGCTCTTTCCCGTGTTCCAGAAATTTCTTAGCATTTTTTCCATGACATTTATCGACTTGTTTGGCATATCAAGACACCCCATTTGATAATTGGAAGAGTGTTTATGACCGATTGGATCATCGTGACTCTTCCTGCCTGGGAAAGCATTTTTGATTGCCAACCCTGAAGTCTTTGGTCCATATTTCTCAGGATGGATTGAAAGGTTAAGGTCCTATCTTTTTTCCGGAAAAGGAGGAAACCTAGATATTTCTCCTCTTCCGTTATTTTTGGCATTTCAAGCCATCCGCCGAGAGCATCTTGGAACCCTTCTTCAATGTTTTTGCTGCATAAAATCCCCGATTTATTGAAGTTTATACACTGGCCACTAGATTGACTGAATTCAGCTAGAATGGATAGGAGGTTGTTTACTTCCTCCTGGTTAGCCTCGATGAATATTAGGCAGTCGTCGGCGAAAAGGAGATGAGAAACGGGGGGACCAGATATAGAAATACGCATCCCACTCAAGAAACACATATCATTTGCGCTTTCAATCATTTTGGATAGGTCTTCCATGCAGAGAAGAAAAAGATATGGGGAAAGTGGGTCCCCTTGTCTTTACCTCTTGAGGGTTTGAAAGACTTGCAAGGCACTCCATTAAGGATGATAAAATGGGTGGTTGTGGAAATGCATTGATTTATAAAGCTGCACCATTTTTCCGAGAAACCCATTTTTTTCATAATGGCTAAAATGAAAGACCATTCTATTCTGTCAAAAGCTTTGCTCATATCTAGTTTTATTCCTAGTCTGCCGAATTTACCCTTTTTCCGTTTCATGGCCTCCACCACCTCTTGGGAAATAATGACGTTGTCATGGATGTTCCTAGAAGAGATGAACGAGTATTGGGCTGGAGAAGTGAATCTATTGAGAATGGGTTTTAATCTATCAGCTAGAATCTTGGAAATGGTTTTGTAGATGGTGTTGCAGAGGCTAATGGGTCTGAAATTTGCTGGGGTTTGGGGAATTTTGGTTTTAGGGATCAAGGAAATGTAGGTATTATTAAGCTCTTTCAGAATGAAACCATTCTTGGAGAAATCTTTTATGGCTCTGATGACATCGTCTCCCACTATATCCCAGTTTTGTTGGTAAAAACTGGTTTGGAAACCATCCGGGCCCGGAGCTTTCCAAGGTTTCATATTGTTGATTACTTTTTTTATTTCTTCAGAGGAAGGGATCACAATAAGGGAGGTATTTTCCAGATTGGAGATGACAGGTTTGAAGAGATGAATGATATTGGGATCAATCCTATTTTGGCCGGTAGAGCTTATTAAAATGCGAGTTAAGGAGAGATTCGAGGTCTTCCCTTTTTTTAATCCACTCATCATTCTTATCTTTTAGGCTATTGATGTTGTTTGTTTTTTTCCTATGGTTTGTGATAGCATGGAACAACTTGGTGTTTCTGTCAGCATCTTTGAGGAAATATTCTCTCGACTTTTGGGCCCAGAAATTCTCTTGGATATCATACCAGTGGTCAAGCTCCTGTTCCAAGGTTTTTTGAGTAATCCTATCATAGACTCTTATGCTGTCCCTAAGGGCCAAGAGTTTTTCCCCCAGAACTTCAATGTTTTTTTCTATTTTTTCGAAAGTTGTGTTTTTCCATCTCTGGAGGGCAATTTTGGTATTTTTTGAGCTTCCGGGTCATGGTGTATTGCTCAGATCCTTGGTCCAAAGTTAGCCAGCTCTCAGCTATGCTGGACTTACAAGATTCATCTTTATGCCAGCATTCGTAGAATTTAAAGTAGGATTTTAGTTTCTTTTGGGATTCCTCGGTACTTAGGACAATGGGATTATGATCAGAGCCAATGCAAGGCATGCTATGGATTATGGAGGTTGGGAATTGAGATTCCCACTCCTGATTGACAAGGCCCCTATCTAGTCTTTTGAGGATTAGATTCTCGTTCTCTCTTTTGTTCGACCAGGTGTAATTTGGACCAGAGTGTTTTAATTCAAAAAGGCCGGCCGAATGGATAATAGCCGGAAAGGGATTATACGGGCCGTCGGAATCTTCCTTTTGGTTGATCGCATCATCCGAGGAGAGGGTAATATTGAGATCTCCTAAAATGATCCAGGGGTACTCGATATCTCTACCCATATCCAGAATATGATCCCACTGAGCTTTTTTGGGGTCATATATATGTTCACCATACATGCAGGTAATGTAGGTATCTTCATCATCTGGAGCAGTTTTTATTTTGAGGTTGACCAGATTTTTGACATTGTAGGTTATCGCCAGATCTAGATTATCCTTCCACATTAGCGCTAGGCCTCCTAGACCTCGCGAGGATTGGGCCCAGATATTAGGATAGCTTAACGTCCTAAGATGGTTTAAGGTTTTTTCCTCACTAGTTTTGGTTTCAGATAAGAAAATGATATCCGGGTTGACCTGCCTGATGGTGTTTTTGAGATTTTGTTTTGTTCGGGTTCCACCAAGGCCCTGGCAATTCCAAGAGAGAATTTTCATGTTTTTCCTTTTTTGATTCGGAAGATTTTTAATTTTTGATTTCTTGTATTTTCTAGTGCTATCAGGGAGATTTTTATTAATGGAATTATTAAGGCCCTTGGTGTTTGTGGTTTGAGAACGCCTAATGACTTCAAAGTGGTGGATATGATTTGTGGGCTAAGTTTGTAAAGTAGTGGAAAGGTTACTAGAGACTCTAGTCCTTTTACAGGCTTTTTCCTTGTGAGGTTTATGCGATTGCAGAGGGAAGTGAGTGTGCAAATAGTTGAGGTGGGAGTCCAAGAGCACTATGGCGGACCTATATTCACGGCCAGGGTCGCTGCTAGAAATGAGAGGGGGGGAGTTGTTGAAGATGGGCTTGAGGTGGTTGAATTGGATGGTCTGGTGATGCTGGCGGGCCGTGTATTCTAATCCACTAATAGCTTTGAGAATTTAATAGTGGGCTTGGGGGTGCTGATTGGTTTTGATTCTTTTATACTGGGAGGTGGGGTCCAAGGGAGGATCTGGGTGCCTAAAAATGGGTCTTTTTATGTAGCCGGGAATGGAATTGGCAATGAGAGTTTTCTTTTAAGGTTTTCTAGAGACAATTGGGCTACTGGCGCGGGCTTTGAGCCGTGGATGGGCTTGGATTTGAGTGATAGAGAGGGTATGACTGAGCTTTTGTTGGGTGAGGGCAACTGAGTTTAAGTTGGGGTTCTGGGATATTAGGCTCAAGTTGTTGGTTGTATCTTCTTCAGTTATGGGCTCTTTTCATGGGATTTGGCAGGGTTTAATTTACTGCCAGGGGTTTCTCGGTGTTGAAAGTGGGCTTGGAATTGGCTGATCCTTTACGGGCTAGTGGGAGGCAGCAGAAAGGGAAAGCTCGGGTATTGATGGTGGATTTGGTTTACTGGAGTTTCTTTTCTTTTGTGGAAAATGAGCTGACTTTTGATTCTAGAAGTGGGCTTGGTGTAACGCCCTTTTTTCCGTTGAGGAAAATCTACATTCTGGGGCTTTTGTGCCTTAGTATTATGCTGGGTAAGATTTCTTGTTCTGAGCAGAGGATTTCTGGAGTGTCCAGCGAAATATGTGGTGGGGAAATCTTTACACTGGTGATTCCAAAGATATCTTAACAGAAAAAATATCGCATTTTCCAAGATTGGAGGGATTCCTAATATCGTGGTCAAAATATGAAGTAAAATGTGAGAACTGGTGCACATGATTTGCTTGGTATTACAGAATAATTTTTTTTTTTTTGGTGGCTAGCAGGTTTGAAAGCATAAAGGTTACAGAGCTTAATAGCAGTAAAAGAGTTGAAAGGTTTGTGAGAGGGGAAGGAAAATACCTGCTGAGTGGGATTGCTTGGATGGATCAGGAGGGTAGAATCTCCACTGCTAGCAAGGATGAGGCTCTGTCACCACTTTTACCCAGATGTTGAGGAAGGGTTGTGCTGGGACTAGGGGCATGTTCAGGGTTCCTCTGTCTTTTATGGGTTCTGGTTTCCAAACCAATGTTCTAGTCTTCAGCAATTTCTTGGGGATGCATTTCTGCATCAGAGGATTTAGGGCCTATCCTGGCATTTCTGATTCCAGCAGAATTGAGAGCCATATTGGCCAGGGAGGAGCTGAGGATTGGAATGGTCAGTCCAGTTTTGGGAATCTGAAAAGGGGGGGGCTAGAGGGGTTGGTCTCTGTAAGAAGATCTTTCTTTGGGACTGAAGGGTAGAAAGTTGATGGGAATGGCATTGGTGATTATATAGTTGAAAGTGTGGATGACTCTAGCTGCAGCTGCAACTTCCTTTGCTCTCTCCACACACAAGGCTTGGTTGTGGTTGATGTGGAAGCAGGCACTACATATGGATTTTGGCTTCCCCTTGAAGAAGAACTTCACCCAACCTGTAACCCCAACACCATTACTTACTGTAATACCCCTAGGCAATGGGTTGTTCACATCAATGTTAGTCAAGACTTTGACAATGTTCCCCTGAGAAGGATTCCCTGAAGGTGGTTCTATTTTGATGACTTCTCCTACTAAGCCTGCCATCTTAGTTGGGATTTTCCTTCCAAAAAACTATGTTGATAACTGACTGATATGGTTCCAGAATAATTGGTGATTGAAGTTTAGTTCTCCTCTTGCAACAGTTGGGTTCCAAGGCTTCATGACCATTAGATGGTCCAAGATTGTCCAAGGACCATCCTGGATTACTTCTTGGACATCCTGGATGTCACCAAACCTGCAAGTATACAAGTTGGGGGCTTTTTTTTTTATTTGTTTTAGATGGAACCTGTTCCACTTTTTGTACATTTCCCCATTGACTTCATAAGATTCCAGGTTGTCTTCTGAAGATCTTGCCAACAATGGAATAGTTCCAGTTCACCTCTTCAAAATCATCCTCATCTTTATCACTTGAGAGGTCATGATTGATTATGACCAAATCAGCCTCATCTTCAGAGTGGTTTACTTTTTCTGATCTTCCTGTTTTTTCCTTTGGGAAAACATTATTCTGGTCTTTGTTGATTTGTGATCCCAGCTCAGATGGTTCTTGAATGGAAATCCCTTTATTCTTTATGTTGTTGGCTTCCATTTTTCTGGACTGTGAAACTTTGGGATTTAGTTTGGGTTTGTGTTTCCTAGAGAAAAATATTTCCACAGCTGATTTTCTGGGTTGTTGGATCCACAGGAGATAGAAGTGGTATCAGGGAATGGGGGAGGCCATCTTTTCTTGTCTGAGTTGATATCTTTAAGATGATAAGAAAGGTATTGCAGTGGGGTGTGGGTTGTATTGTTGCTTTGGGGAAATAGGGCTGGAACATTAAATGGGATTTGAAATGACAAAGTGTATGTTGCATGGAGGTTGTATTGTTTGACTAAAAGATTGTTATGATGATTTGCAGAAAATCTAAGCTTTGATGGGAGATTTCCTTGCTGACTAGGGGATTCTGGTTTGTAGCTGAAAGTACAATGGGATTTAATTTTGGGTTTGAAATGGGAGATTACCTGAAGAGACTGCTGGATAAAAGCTTCAAACGAAGGGACACTCAAACTTGTGGACAATGACATGGAGCAGCTGCTACCAACATGATTTATCCTGCAATTCACAAAACAGATAGCAAATTAGTTGATCATAATCAAAAGAAAAGGGGGAAAAAAACTAAAAAAGAAATGATTTGGATGTTGCAGAAACTTGGGGAGAATTAGGGGAGTTTGGGTTGTGGAACTAATTTAAACTGTTGCATTTGGGGTGAAGAAATGTATATGTACAGAGGGGATAAAGCTAATAGTGTTGCAATCGATTAGAACATAACATACAGGAAGTGGTGGAATTAGGACAAAGTTTAAGGATTTTGGGATTGATTTGGGTGGAGGGAAAATAGAGTTTTGAATTGGGTTGGGTGGGAATTTATGATGTTCGGACAAGAAATTTGTGGGGATTAAATGGTTTTCGTGCTGAATTAGAAAGGGGAGGCTGCTGCATTTAATTTGCAGCCGTTGATCTTTGTTTCACCAGAGACATTAATGCTTCTTGGAAATTTTGCTGAAGCCCCTGGTTCCATCTGTGCCTTTAATTTACTCTTTGAGATGTCTACTTCTCGTAATTCGTTTTGCTTGATTCCATGATTAATACTCCCAACGAGATGTTCTTGGCGAGAGATCAGAGAAGCAGTAGGAGTTTTATTTTTGCTTAAGCAAGCATAGAGAGTTGTAGCATGCTCCCCGCAGAAGAAACTGCCATCAACAAAAGGTAAACCCGAGAAGAAAAATCAAAAGTAGTCACTTCAAGTACCTCAAACGAATACTACCAACTATAGAGTGTAATAAAGCACCCACCAATGTTACAAGAGTTTGAAATCAACTAACCTATCTACGATGAACCACTTACCAGCAGCAATCAAAGAAGTCCACCGCGAATCGATGATGGCACATGACTAAAACGGAAGTGCGAGCCTACATTGAAGGAATACCCGCCTCAACGTGATAAGCAGGTGTACAGAACGACAAGGGTCAATAATGCAAGGACCATATCCAGAGACATTGACTAAAAAAGAAAAATCTATCGAGAAACATTTCTATGAAACAAAGCGACATGGAATTCTCATGCGCCAAACCTTCCGGAAAAGAGACCTAGTAAACGCCCTTCGTCCACCAGCAGTAACCTGGTTGAATGAAAATGTGACGCTTGGAGGATAATGGTTTTTTAAGTAATCTCAACGGAATAGGTAGCAACATCCAGGCACAAATATGTGTTATAAGGTGATTCATGTGTGTTGCCTTGTAATAGAATATAAGCGCAGGGGTAATGTTAGAATGGGGTAGTTGGACTATGATCCGTTATGGGTTACTTTAGATAGAGGAAATAGATAGGTGTAATCTTTTTATCTAATGAGTATTCATCATGTACTAGATCACGAGGGTGTTCAATTGGTTGGTGGTTTTCTCGTTAAAAAAACTCGTGTATTTTTTTACATTATTTTCGCATTATAATGTTTATCTCTATAATTGAAATAAAAACATAGGTTGTTGATGATATATTTTTGACAAGGGGGAAAATTATAGTATTGTCTTTGCTCAGCTGCAGAGACATAAAAATATATATATAAACGTTCTGGCTTGGGATCAGAATTATGAATATGTATTTATATCTTACATTCCGCAAGAGAATTAAGAATGTGTATTCAGCTCATGGCTACATTAATCCTGTAGCTCTTTCATATATTATGCACCTCTAAAATTTTATGGTTTTACCCGGTTAAACCCTCGTTATTTCATGTGCATCCATGCAAACTATCTGTATTAATCATGACACGCTGATTATACAAATTACGAACATTCAGAATAGATGCTACACCATTTCTGAATGAAGACGCTAATTAGATGCATATCATCTAAATGCGGAGTCGCATCAAACATCATCTCAAGTCGCAAACTTCCACGGCTGAATTCCTTGAATATATTCTGTATGCGCTGCACAAAGGCCAAGCATAATGGTAACATTAATCCCATGCGATTAAAAAACCCTAAGCAAGCCATGGTTATGGCCACGACGTTAACAAGTGCCAACGCTAGAGGCACATAGGCTATGGCCGCATCACTAGCAAGTGCCATCCCTAACAAGCCCTAGCCATGCTCATAATGTACTAGCGCATACACCAGTGCCAGCGACGCTAGCAACAGAGCTAATCCTAGCGCCTGTGCTAGTGACATCCTCACTTCTCCATTGTACGCCATCCTTGCCAATGCTTTTGTTGCACCATCCTCACCTAGCCTGCTCGTGCCAGCGTCATCATTCTTTGTTAGCGCCATCACCTATGCCATAACCAAGACGTTAGCATGTGCTAGCAACACCTCAATCGCGCCTATAGCACTCGCATGCGCCATTATTGCTAGAAAAAATTGCATGCGACAAATATGCCATTGCCATGCTGAGTTAGAATAAAGCTTATTGGTAGCATTATTTTACGACAAAAATTACTCACATGTTTTGATTCCATGACTCCACCAACTCCTACGAGAAATCAAAACATATTACATCGAGGGATTCTTCATGGGTATTGGTATGGTGGTTTATAACAACATTCCACGATGGGAAAGTTATAAAGTAGTGGCGACAGTTATAGCAGTTAAAGAGATAATGTAGTAATGATTTCTAGAAACTTCCCAAACATAATGGGCGGATATACCATTATCCTCACAATCTCCATATCTTCATCTCCTCACTACCTCCACTACTTACAAGGAAAGATGTGTGTGTTCTCAACTATTATAAATATGCTACTTAGCCTATTCAGAAAATAACAGAACAAACTTATCATTTTCACAAGTTCTGTTATTCTCCATAGTTCAACACATTTACACATAATTCATCACCAATGATTTCCTCAACTTTCTCTGCTTTCCTCCCCTAAGATCAACCCATTTTCTCTCATTATGACCGAAGCAGGATGGAACGACTACTTTTCGTGGTTTAGGTGTCTTGTACGATTTTGATTTCCGAATCTAAAGAAAGTACTTCTACAGTACATTGTTTTGCCTAGAATCAATTTTTAGGTACAAACAATTGGAGACCACAGTGGAAGATCAATCTTTCGGTCACGAATCCAATTCTTCAACCATTTGAAAATTAATTCTTCAACCGTCTAAAAAAATGGTGGATCTTAGGTCAGGTTCAGTAACCAATCCCAAATCAGATTTAACAACCACTCCTAACCCCGGCAACACCAGTGGTGGAACTCCAGATATCTTCCTCAAAACACCACCATTGAAAATATCAACACTCTTCTCCGTATCACTGAAGGCGTCAAAAGCAAGGAGAAGGCATCACCAACCATAGATTATTTGATGAAGCGGAAAGAAACCTTGGCTAAAACTCAAGTGGCCATGGACACTACCCAAAAGAAAGTTCTTACCTTTCTTAAGACTTTGACGGAGCAGTTATCGCCGGAGCAGTGTCACCGTCAAATAGAGCAAGCTAAAAAACAACCACCGGTGGTGCCAGCACGTCAATTGTTAACGTCCAAGAAGACGATGAAGTATGTATTGTCACTGAATCACCGACCATGTACCAGAGAGGAGTCAACAACAACAAAACTTTATCACTTGTGAAGACTTAGAAAGGTTTATGCGAAACCGTGGAAAAGAAGATTCATCTTCATTCCATTAACACCTGCCCCCTTATCCAACAGAGATTCAGAGGATTGCATTGCCAAAATGATATTCTTCTCCTCTATTCTCATTGTACGATGGCACCGGGAACGCTCGAGAACATGTTTCTCGATTCTTGGAATCTTTAGGAGAGCATGAATATAATCAAGTTTTGCGGCTCAAAGAATTATCCAAATATCTCACGGGGAGAGCTTACACCTGGTATAACAACCTCTCTCCCAACAGTATCTCTAGTTGGTCTTAGAAGGTTAATGCTTTTTATAAAAAGTATTTTTTATGTCTCTGAGGAAATCACTCTCTTGGGTTTGGGAAGAATGTTCCAGAAGAACAACGAGCACCCCAATGAATATATAAAAAGGTTCAGGATACAAGCTTTTTACTACCACGACCAGAACGTAACAAAGCAACAATTGGAGGACCTTTGCATTAATAGTATGATTCATGTTTATCGTGCCTTATTAGAAAATTTATGATTTCAAACCTTCTCTGAGCTACACGAGGCCGCCAAGAGATCAGCAACAACTGATCCATCCTTGTTGGAAAGAACGAGGCCCGCCAAAAAGGAAAATTGTGGAGACACCCATGGGAGTAGACAACTGGTGAACAGGCAATACTCTGCCTAACCCTCTATAGGTGTTGTCGCTGATGAAGGGGCCAAGAGAAAGCAACACCTCAATCAGAGTCGTAAAGTAAGATCCTTGCATCGACCACGGGGACGACGTCAGCGCTCATTCAAGGACGAGGCTTAGCCAAGTCTCAGCGTCAACCACAACAACAAAAGACAGATCCAACGAACCCGGATTTCCCCTTCCCCATGGAGGAGGTCCTCGAACTGTTGGAAATATAAATACAAGATGGATTTATCAAGTTACCGCCTGTGTGACGCCTGCCAACCGCTGAAGAGATGTCAGATACAAAATATTTTTGCTTTCACAGATTCAACCATCCCACCAGTGAATGCAATGGCTTGAAGTGTATCTTCAGAGAAAAGATCGACTCAAGAGAACTACGCTTAGGAACTAAAGGCTTTCACAAAAAACCCTTCCCTGTCAGGAGATTCACTCTCTCTGAAGACTTTGTCAACAGAACTTTTCAATCCATGATCTAGCACATGTGTGAACTTCATTATCTATCAAAACCACAACACAAAGATATTTTCACTACCCTTAATTGTGTCGTGTCGGGTAAGCATTTACTCTTCGCCAAGAAAGCTATTGTGTATCTTGAGCCTACTTTAGAAGGAATAGCCATCGAGCATAACAAGAAGCCTGACTGGGGACATCCCACTACTACCTGCCTCAAGGATACCAAATTTGAGCAAACTTTAATTGATATGGGGGATGATGTAAATATCATCACCATCAAGACTCTGAGAACTGCGGGAATTTTCAGGCACGAAGTTACGCACTCACCGACCATAATCAAGGATTCTGAAGGGAAGTCCAAGAGCGCTTATGGCTACATCACTCTTGAGGTAAAAATGGGCATGCCAAGTTTCACATTTTCAAAGAGGATCCAAGCTATGACATGGCTATGGGACGCCCATGGGTCCATAGAAATAAGATAAGAATGGGTCCATAGAAATAAGATAAGATCAAGTGTATCTCATTTACTGGCCCCAACACCTCCAAGGCTCTCAAATAAGCCAGACGATCCCGAGGACTACCTAATAGTCGAGTTCCGTCGCACAATGGATCTGGATGTGAAGCAGTTTCCAGGAGAGGATGTGGCATCGTACGTCCGTAGGTTTCGCACACAAGTAACTCATATTCAACCAATTTCTTTGCAACCAGCAATCCCAATGTCCCATCAAAGCTTGGGAACTTGACCCGGATACCAACCCTACTCTGACTCGGTGATGTGAATGGGAAGCTGATCTTTTTTAAAATTTTATCAAATGGGTAGGGATTGTCTCTACTGTAGACAAGAAAATTAGTAACCCGGTTATTCATAAGACATGTCATGAAATTAAGGTGCCTGAACCCAATTCCTTCCATGTCGGAGATACAGTCGAGAAAATCACTGCTTCTCCTAAAGAAGAGTCGTATCTTATTATTGAAACCTTGATCGGCGGTTACTACAAGTTAGAAGGGGTGGTAATTCATGGCAAGTGGCTTAGAGCTCTCAATGCTTAAGCATTCTACCAACACATCACAATATTTTCTTGTTTTACGCAATATTTGTAATTCCTCCAAAATGTTTGCAACATCTTGCATTCATACTTAGGATTTCAATTTATTAATCAAGTAAAGTATTATTTCTTTTTTTTAAAAACAATTCCTTGCAAATTATTCAAAAATCTCTACCTACTCAGAAAATCCCAAAATAAAACCACAAAGAGCCATGTGTCTCACAAACCTATAAAACTTAGAAAATCAAGCAAAACTCATTGAGAATTGGTCCATCACCTTCGGAGTATGCCTTCTCCATCTGCCCAAGAGTCTCAGTTGCAAGCCCCATATTCGTAGAAAGCCTCTCAACTTCACTCTAATTTGGTGACCGCCTCCAAGTTAGGAGTCACACCTCCCTCCTGCAAACATTTCACAATAGCTTCTAAGTCACTAGTACAAAAATGGGCTTATGTGACAGTTAAAAACTGCCACCAAAATATTTATGTGACAGTTTTGAAAAATAATTACAGTGTCATTAAAGCCTCTGTTACGAAAGGGTTTATAAGAAACTGTCACAGAATCATAACTATAAGTATCAGTTTTTTCATAAACCTGTCGTTGTTGACAACATACAATAATATTTTCTAAATAAAACTGTCATTGGTAACTTAATTTTTTTTACTAATGTGACAGTTTCTCCATAACCCTATCATTGTTACTACTTACCGTAACATTTTCTAAACAAAACTGTCATTAAAAACTTAACTTCTTAGACTAAGATGACAGTTTCTTCATAAACCTCTCATTATTGAAAAGTTACTGTAACATAAACCTGTCATAGTTGAGAATTTAGTGTATCATTTTATTAATGAAACTGTCATGAGAAACTCAATTTCTTGTACGAAGGTAGCAGTTTCTTCATAAAACTGTCATAGTTGACTACTTACAATGATCTTTTAAATAGAACTGTCATTGTAAACCCTCTTCCATTACACATCTTCTGTGAAACAGTCATTGTACACCCATTTCAGTAATATATTTTGCATATAACAATCATTATATAATTAGATTTTGCAGTGATTTAGTGTTACAGTAATTGATGATACTTTAAATTGAAAGATAGAGTTAAAAAACAATTATATTTTATAAATACATTGTTATATATAAAATTGAAGATTCTACACAATGATACAACAAAAGATGAGATAAGATAAATAAATTATAGTACTTAGTTATTTTATCATTTTTTTTCATTACAACAGAAAATACTTCCTGAACTCTAATGTTGTAAAGTAGCTTCCACTACCTCAGACTTCTTGAACTTCATTGTTCTAAAAGTAGCTTCCGTTGCCTCTTGATTGGAGGAGGTCTTGTACTCTCCATTATTATAAGAATTTGTGTAGTCACAGCCATCACTGTAACCTTCTGAAACAAAGCACTCCCGGTACCTGCAAAGTAGATAACATTTCCACATGTTAAAAGGTCGCCAAAAATTGTAGACACAGTCCAAAACATGCCGAGACAAGAAAAGGAAACCGAGCATCCTTTATCGATCCTAGCCCACATCAATCTTGTGAACTCATAGTTATAGAAATGTGAAGAAAAATATTTTATGATGAATAATGCAACCCATGGATTCATCTATTCAAGACGCAACAGAGAAAAGTGAAATATCACATTGCTGCGAAACCATCTGTTTAGCTGTCTTGTAGCGTTGCATTCATCTATTCTATATACAATGTTTAGTGTGTGTCGAAAAAACTAAAGCTTACTTGAAACCAGATAATAAAGCAATGGATAAAGAATTGTTCTTCAATAAAAGTTATGTAGTTACATCCATGACAGAACTTCTGAAGCTAAGCTCTCACAGTTACATATACATATAGAAAAGAATCACATTACCCATATAATAAGAGAGGTAATAGTTGTAAACACAATCTAAAATAATGCATACAACTGAACATACCAAATTAAGTAATCAAAGAAAGAAAAGAGCATTTTGCATCTTGTCCAAGGTATTTTTGTGCTTTCTTAGAATGGAAAAAAAACATTTGATGATAAATAATACATTTTCAACTATTCAAGATACAACTGAGAAAGATACGATATAAACACAATAAAAGATTTATTCGGCAGAATCATCATGGTGAATTTTACCTAGTACGAACCTATAAGAGTAGTTGAAAATAAATAAAGAGACATAATATATATGCTTAACTCAAGCACTATTGAGCATTCAAAATTTTGCTTCCGTAGAGTACTATCTTTCACTTCACCATTAGCAAGTGGTCAAGTACTTAGGGAATCGATATTTGTCAAAAAAAAAAAGTATAGTTCAGATTGTTTAAATTCTCATTAAATGAAACTAATGATAAGCAACTACATTGAAGGGTTAAATACAAGTGTGAGTGTACTTTCATTCCATGGGTAATAGCAATAACAAATCAATTAATTGTTTGTCCAACGAAAGAATGAGAACATGAACTAGATGCTCAAGTGAACAATGAGCTGATATGGACCTGAGGTAGAAAATAGTTTAGGAGCTCACCAGAACTTAAGTCCAACGCAACAAACGATCAAACACCATTATGCTTAATCTGAATATTGTCAGTTTAATCTTACGTTTGCCTTGCAAAAAGTTAATGCATCAATTTACAAGTAACTCGCTTAAAGCAAGCCTTCCTATTTGTGTAATGACAGATCTGTATATCCAATTTCCCATACAAGCTTCACTGGAATCAAACTAAAGAAAAAAAAACTAAAATCAAAGTTAATATGAACACCGCAAATTAACAAATATGGAATCAGAATAACAAGAAAAAAGAAATAATCACCGTACAATTAGTGTGGATACGGAGGAAACTACTAACCAAAAGCCAAGAACATGGAAAACGATCACCAAAGTCTTCTACTCTTCTGTAGTTGTGTAGACTATGACAGCCATAACCACTAACCAGAGTTAGATTATAATCTCACTACTCACTACCTATACCTAAAATCCTAGTCCAGAAACATAACAACCACTAATTTGTTTACCAATACACACTTTAGTACCAATTTGACTAGTCGCTAGCAAAATCACACCAATATTCTAAATATTTGAACTAGCAAAGAAAAACTTACAAAACCACATTGAGACATCAAATTCGAAGGTCCTGGTGAATGACAAGTTTGAAATCCTATAATATCAAACAGAAAGACTCAACAATGATCTTTCTGTCCAAAATCAGGGCCTCATGCGAAAGAGAAACATATCTAGAAAATAAAATAAATAGAAACAATTAGATAAACCCTAATCATAACTAGGGATTTCACTAAAAAACCCGAAAACTTATACCTTGTAAAAAATCATAAATTTTAGAATCTTTGCGACCACCATCAAGAACCCAATCAAGTAACTCAGGACCATAATTGTTCTTTGGAAAAGAAATCGAGAGTTTCATGTGGTTTTCTGATGGAGATAAAGAAGAAAGATCTTTAAAGCACAATTTCTTACACAAGAACAAAATGGAAAATTTTAGAGCTAGCGATATAGATAGTGAGTGATCGAGACTTCAAATATGAATAGTAGTTTACACGAATATATTTGAACAAGCAAAGCAAATTAATAATAGACTGCATACCTGTAATCTCAGAGACTTCTTCGTAACCAAAAAATAAAGGAACTCTCAAACTGAAGGATAGCCTAAATAAGATGATCTCTGAATTCCTTTGTTTCCGATGAGCATTAATTAACTACAAAACACAAGGTGATGCAACACCATATTAGATTTTTTCATATTTGATACTGAAAAACAAAATGTTGACTAGCAATAGCGTACCAATTGAGAAAAGCAGGACGCAACATCAAGGGTAAAGATATTATCAGCCTACCAAATTCCTTTGCACAAGGTGATGTGCCATAACTCTGAATTGATGAACTTTATCTCACTTGTTTCATACCAAATATAATTCCTAATTACATCCACATTCATATTGATCTGTTACTAACAAATTCACCTCCAAGTTTATCGAGCATCCAATGTTTGGGGGCATTAAGCATCTCCAAAAGCTTCTTAAATCCTATCGCCTGAGAATTATCAAACAATTAGAAGACAACAAATTTGGTATACACTACACAAGATTGATGGTACAAAAACTATGCCAGCTCGCGAATCACGTCCAACTAAGTCAACAAGTGTAAGAAACGTCCACAATTTCAGCAGATCATACAAACATTCTTAATACTCAAAAATAATACAAGAACATAACAATTATTCATATTCACAACATCAACAATAATACTTCAAGAACATAACAGTGAAAAATATGTATTTTTTTAAAGAAGTCAGACATCTAGTACCTTTTGTTAGCACATATTAAAAAAGTATGTTAGCAATATTAAATCACGATTGTCGAATCTGTAATTATTGTGTTTGCTAATTGATGTTCAGGTTTGACAAAATATCTGTCAAACGTCTAAAGTTTACCCTATGATAAGTCGGGGAATGATGTAGCCCAATCTCTCCAGGATGCAGGAATTAAATCCATACGTACTGTGTAATATTCAAAGGAAGTCAGTAAAATAATTTTGTTAATAGAATTGAATCTATAGACATTGTTTTTTTGGATTACTGACCCAGATCCAAAAGAAGAATGCGATCTCAAACGCATTCTGAAACAGTATGAAGTGAATCAAGTAAAAAATGATGTCTGGACGACCAAACCAAAAATGTTTTTCAGATGGCTTTACTACAACTGCTGCATTATCTGATGGTGTATTGCCTGCAATCTCTTCAGCTAATTGGGTGATGATATGTTCTAGTTTGCACCAACAACAAGCAGAAGCTGCGAAGAGTTCTGTTACAACAGTAAGTTACTTTTTTCTTATTAAAACATTAGAAAGCGATCAGTGAGGAAAAAAAAATGCAAGCAATACTTACAATCAACGGTAAGAATGACATCCAGAAGTATGTGTGCCATCCTGCATAAATGACCAAAAGGAAATTTATAGAATTTTTTATATGCTATGAAAATCAAAGCTAGAGGAAGACTGGTATATTTCATCCACATACCTTAGACATTTACTAGCAAGAAAAGCACGACAAAGAGCCACAAGTACCAACTGTAGATCAAGTGGTACTTAGATGATGAGGTAAGAAACATTACTTTTACTTTTATTCTTGAAAAACCATGATGTAGATAGATAAATCCAGATTTACAGTTTACCTGATGCCAACGACCTTTTTAAAATCATATTCTAGAGTTCGCAACATATATTTATGAAAATTATAATTAGGATTTGATGGGCAATGGCAGTGCATTGAAAAGTAGAGAACGTTAGGTTGTACAAATCCCCAACAACGTCACAAATTGAAAAAAGTAGTATGTGTACAACAAGATCATTTTTTGTGTGTGTGGTTACCATGATAAATCCTTGTCTCATAGCGATGTAGTCTAACTTTGTTACATAACCTAAAAATTGCTTGATAAACGACATCTAGTAATGAGCAGAAAGGAAAAATGGTGTCAGTATATTAGAACAATCACGCATGTAAAATCCTCAAATAATAACATTAGTGTCCAAAACAAAAGCAACTGGATATCTAAACTTAGCATATGAGCATGCTCTTATAATGTACTACAGGCATGAGAACATTAGTTTAAAATGAGAAAAACAAGGTTATTTAACCTAAAAGAGTCGACTAGACTCTAAGCCAAATCAAACAAACCAAACAATTAAAGCAGCAATTCTCCACATACAAATATAAACACCAAGACAACATTAAAGGTTCCCAAAAATACTTTATACAATAAGGTTTTCAACAACAAGATCTAAGCAAATATAAACAGATCATCAGTCTGTTTTTGTTGAAATTTAGCTAAACCGTGAGAAAGTAAATTAAGAGAATTTTTTTGAAATTAAGCAGCACAGTCTCATATTGCAAACAGTCTAAATAGCAAAGCCAAAAGAAAGTACAATCTAATATTGCAAACATATCTAAACGGTAAAACAACCCCCACATACTTCAATTGTATCAAAGCTGTAAGCAATATACCCTACCTAAAAATTAAGAAATCACATTACTCAAAACCGAAACCCACCTCTATACAAACAAGAACAACAAATCAACCACAGTCAAATCAATCGTAAAAACCCTAGAAAATACCATGAGAACACTATCATCCTGAGCAATACCATGAGAATTATAAAAACTAACACCAAAACAATCAGAACAGCTAGAGCACTGGATGATACTTCCATTTCATGTCATCATTATGTACATAAACTTTTCTGCAATACCAATATTTCTATAAGTACCTTTTGGATTACACAACATCCATACATCTGAAGACTAAAAGGAAAAATGTGCCCAATATATTGATATGCAAGTTCCTTTCTCTTCTCAGCACTTCCATGCTAAAAAACCCGCATAAATGAATTCCAAACTCTATAAGCAATAAAGCCGCCTAATAAAAATCAGCAAATACAACAATAAACTGAGAGCCTAATCTACTAAAAAAAGGCACTAGTGCTACTGAAAGATTGAACATATTTTTTTATAAAAACTAATACGAGTAAAAAATAAAGAGGAAAAGGGAAAGCTCAAAATCAAATGACATACTTACAGGAGATCGAAGATTTGGCGATGTTATTTAGTTTGAGTGGAGAAGGGGATTGAACCAGATAGTTCATTTCCGTACAATGAAGCAAAAATTGAACCGTCCAAGGAAAATCCACCAAACTACAGGCATCAGCTACAAAGGTCCCGCACCCGGTGAATGATAAGCTTGAAATCCTATTACATCAAACGAAAAAAATCAACAATGATATGTCTATTCAAAATTAGGGCTTCATACAAAAGAAACATATCTGGAAAACCAACTTAAATGGAAAAAATAAGATAAATCAGATAATAAATTAGGGATTTCACCAAAAAAAATTCAGAATTTCTACCTTGAAGAATATATCACATGCTTTAAAATCTTTACGACCAACATCGAGAACCCAATCAAGCAACTCCGAACCAGAATTTTTCCTCAAAGAAGAATTCGAGAGACAAAGATGGATAAAATTCATGTGGTTATCTAATGAAAATAGAGAGAGCTTTAAAATTTATTTCTGCACACAAGAACAAAGTGGAAAATTTTCAGATCAAGAGAGGTGGATGGTGAGTAATTGTGAGATAATGATTGAAGCAAAAGATGAAACACTAGATAGAAGTAAAAAAATCGTGAGAACAGAGAGATGAGATCTTCCTGTAGAGAGATAAGGATTGTTGATAGAGAGATTAGGGTTTCCATTTAGAAACACAAGAGAGAGAGAAAATAGTTTAAAAGAAAAACGAAAGTAATGTATAGGTTCGAAAGAAAAACAGATACATGTGGCACCATCAAAAATCGTGTGACACATGGTGCCTCATAATACTCAGAGATGGGGATATTTAAAATAACTGCTATGTATAACTTTCAAATTAGATAACAGTTTGCATATAAAACTGCTACAAAATCACGACAATAATAACAGTTTATAACTGTTATCATACGTCACATATATGGTGACACTTTTTTATAATAACTCTCATTGTATGTTTGTCTAGTAACAGCTAAAAACAGTCATGATTGCTCATCACTATTGGTGTGAGTTTTGGTAAAAAACTGTTACATATCCTTCGTGGCTTAATCTTTTGTGACAGTTCATGAATGAACTGTCGTGCTTTTGGATTTTGAACTGTCACGACCTCCTCCAAGGCATCCTTCCAGTCTTGAAGCACTATCTCAGAGATTTCTCTACGGGGAAGAAAAACCATCTCGTGCACAGTTGGCAGCACCACAAACACATTCTTCTCCAGAGTACGATAGTTTTTGGGATACCTACGAAGAAATTGCCAAACTTCTTTCTGGGATTTACCCGGCTAACCCGCGTTATTTCATATGCATCAATGCAAACTATCTGTATTAATCAGGACACGTTGATTATACAAAATTGTAAACATTCAGAATAGATGCGATGTCATTTCTGAATGAAGACGCTAATTAGATGCATACCATCTAAATATGGAGTCGCATCGAATATCATCTCAAGTCACAAACTTCCACGGATAAATTCATTAAATATGTTATGTATGTGTTACACAAAGGCCTAGCATAATGCCAACATTAATCTCATGTGATTGAGAAGCCCTAGGCAGGTCATGGATATGGCCACGAAATTATCAAGTGCCAACGCTAGAGGCACATAGGCTATGGCCGCAGTACTAGAAAGCACCAGCCCTAGCAATCCCTAGCCATGCTCCCAATGCACTAGCGAATACACCAATACCAGCGACGCTAGCAACAATGCTAATGATGGCATTGCCAACAATGCTAGCACCATCCTCACTTCTCCCTTGTGCACCACCCTCGCCAATGTTTGTGCCGCACCATCCTCACCTTTCCTGCTCGTGCCAGCGTCATCCTTCGTTGCTAGCGCCGTCACCTAGTCCATAGCCACGACACTAGCATGTGCTAGTAACACCTCAATCGCGCATATATCACTCGCATGCGCCATTGTCACAAATTGCATGTTGCAAACATGCCACAAATATGCCACTGCCATGATTAGTTGGCATAAAGTTTATTGATAGCATTATCTTACGAAAAAAATTACTCACATGTTTTGAGTCCATGACTCCACCAACTCCTACGAGAAATCAATACATATTACATGGGGGGATTCTTCATAGTTATTGGTCTTGTGGTTATAGCAACATGCGGTGTGGCAACACCCCATGATTGGAAAGTTACAAAGTAGTGGCGACAGTTATAGCAGTTAAAGAGATAATGTAGTAATGATTTCTAGAAACTTCCCAAACATAATGGGCGGATATACCATTATCCCCACAATCTCCATCTCTCCATCTCCTCACTACCTCCACTACTTACAAGGAAAGACGTGTGTGTTCTCAACTATTATAAATAGGCTACTTAGCCTATTCAGAAAAGAACAAAGCAAGATTATCATTCTCACAAGCTCTGTTATTCTCCATAGCTCAACATCTTTACACACAATTCATCACCTCTGATTTCCTCAACTTTCTTTGCTTTCCTCCCCTAAGATCAACCCATTTTCTCTCTTTGTGACCGAAGCAGGATGGAACTTCTACTTTTGTGGTTTAGGCTTGTCCTATTCGATTTTGATTATGGATCTAAAGAAAGTACTTCTACAGTATATTGTTTTGCCTAGAATCAATTTTTAGGTACAAATACTTGTATGTCTCTTGATTTAGTATTTTTCTATAAGATCAAACAAGGATTATCTTACATAGGTTGATAATCTAAAAGTTGATGTTGTATTCGGTTCCCTCGTTTTTTAAAAATATTTTTAAGTTATGAAATGTTGTTGTTTTGCCCGTACAAATGTATTCATCGAGTTGCTTTAACAGGCAACCCAAAACATAGAATCCCAAAGGATGCAATGATCTTTTGTTTAGGACTATGTATGTACTCCACGTGCATCTCTCTGATAATTAAACACAGCTCGTTCCTGACGAAGCTCTCTAATAATTTAAATCAGCAAGTAACGGGCATGCATAATTGATGTTAGAAATCTTGAGTAGAGTACACACATCCAGGAACAAAATAATCATTCATCATCTTTACATGGTGTTCGTACGTAACCAGTTCATATATCTTCTTGTGAATACTTGTCCTAACTTTGGGTCACTAGGTATTTTCTGAGTATTTGCAATTCATTATAATTCTTTAAGCTTTCTTCTTCAGACTCCTCATCCAAATCTAATAATATTTGAGTTAATGTTTATTCCTCATGCTCCAACACAACGATATTTGTATCAATTCCCACGACTGTATCCATTTTAATATATTTTAAATTGATCGAATGAGATATAAGAAAATTATGTTTGGAAAATACGAAGAAAATTGTGAAATATTGATAATATGTAATAACGAAGAATGTCGAAAGGTTTGATTGAAATTTGGGTTAAATAAAATTTATATAAAGTTGTGCGGGTGATATAAGAGGCCAAAAGATGACCAAGTATCCAAATTATTATCGTTGGCGCCTAAGTTATTACAACAAGCGACCAACTCTTAACCATTGAACCATATCTAATATGGGGAAAAACAGTTTAGTCCAAAATCCCATCCAGATAGACTCCTGACTCATTCAACTAGGTACAAGTTAGTCATCTAGCTATTTAAAATATGAAAAATATACTAATAACCTTATTGATTTACAATTTAGTCCAAATATTTACAGTTTAGTCCAAAGTGACTCATGATGTTGTGAACAATTTTAAATAATATAAAAACAATTTATCTTTTGAACCGTTCGTCTAAAATTCGCAAACTTTGCATATTCGGAAAGATCTTTCAAGATCTACAAAAGAGTAACTATATGACTATATAATTTTAATTTCTAACTTTTTTATTATTTTCGCTTCATTTTTATCTCATGTGTACGAAAAAGTACACATGCACAAAATTTTCATAAGCTTATGCAGTTATGTTTTCGCATGCACTTTGTACACACCTACAAAAAGGGATCATTCATAATCACACAAAAACCTACTTTTTCATGGAAAATACATTTGTGCACCAATATGTACACACCTAAAAAACATGGAACAAATCAACCATTCATACCCAAAAATAGACTTATTTTATAGGAATTACACTGGTGTACAATTATGTACACATCTTCAAAAACCTAGAAAATCCAACATCCATACCCATAAAACATAGAATATATCCATTAGACAGGACAATGAAGTTATGTACACATATATAAAAATTCAGAAAATCCAACATCCATAAACACAAAACAGACAATACATTTTATGAGACGGAACAATGGTGTACAATTGTATACACATCTATAAAAATCTATCAAATCCAACATCGATACCCATAAAACATGGACCATATCCATGAGACAAAACAACGGTGTACAACTATGTACACATCTACAAAAATCCTGAAAATCCAACATCCATACCCACAAAACAGACAATATATTCATGAGACAGGACAATGATGTACAACTATGTACACATCCACAAAAATCTAGCAAATCCAATATTCATACCCATAAACACATGCAAAATATCAATGAAACAGAACAATAGTGTGGAACTATGTACACATCTACAAAATCCAGAAAATCTAACATCCATACCCAAATAGAGGCCATATATTCATGAGACAAGACAAGGTGCATCAGTTGTACACACATACAACTTGAATCGTCTTCCTGAGCACCAATAACTCTACCCATATTGTAATCAAAATATGGACACTCAGAAGGATTTGAACCATCAACCTCCGCAAACCTTGTGATATGTTTGGGCGCTCTACCATTTTGAGCTTATGAGACCCTAAATTTAATACATAAAACCAAAAAATATTGATGTAAAAGGTGTATCAGGGTATAATACAGTTATATACCGTTACTGATTAACATGTGTACAACTATATACACATTAACAATCAACAAGTGTATAACTATGTACACATTAAGATATATCGAAATCAATTAGGAACCCTAAAAAAAATTTACATAATTTTTAACTCAAAATCATACAACACTTTCAATCCAAAGAAATCTCAAAATTACTTACAAAAATACTAAAAATACAGTGTATAATAAAGTACAACTGAAAAATACAAAAAAAAAAAAAATTGATTCTTAATCATGTATATGGACATACAAAAACATAAACAAGGAAGATAAAAAAAAAAATCAGCCAAAATCATGTCGCTAATCTTTGAATTAAACTTAAAATAAAAAACAAACAAAAAAAATTCAATGTTCTATCATAAAAGCCTAAAAATAAAATCAAATAAAAAATAGTCTAAAAAACAGTTGAATCATCACATAAAAAATAAAAAAACAACCAAAGATCAAATATAAAACAGTAATCAAAAGACCAAAAGACCAAGCAAACATCAATGATGAACCAAACATCACATACTGATAAAAAATAAAACGCCAGTTAAAAAACAAACATCACAAAGGAGAAGAAAATAAGGAAGTTATGAAAGATCAAACACTAACCTGTAGTGGAGATTAAACTGCGGTGAACTTTATGTTCAGTGGAGATTATTACTAGATCGAATAAAAGGAAGAAGAAATCATTGAAACCTCTGAAACTCAATCCACATCTTTTTCTTTTTCTATAATCTCGGATATGAAAAGTTTAGTTTTTTTTCTCTTTCTTTTAATATATACGAAAGGGTGTTTAGGGTAAATATGAAACCCTGAATTTTATGGATTGATAGAAATTCGGACTAATCCGTAAAAAAAAGACTAAAACGTATACATTTTAAGAAAAAAGAACTAACTAGTATCAGACTTTATAGGTCAGGACTAAAAAATCTAAAGTCCAACCAAGAAAGGATTAAACTTTAATTCCTACCTCTAATATTGAGATTCCTGATTTGGCTATCCACATGGCTCATCATATTAGGTTCTATATTTATTCATGTTGGAATTCTTTTAAGTATCAATTCCCTTTTTTTGTCTTACTTCGGGAGGAAAAAGTATCCCTCCTCATTTCTTTTGTCCGTCTCCTTTTTATTCAGGAATTGTTCTGCCCTCATAACCCGTTAGAGATTCGTCCCATTAGTAATGCATTTCATTTAAGGTCCGTACACACTGTAATTTAGTAATACAATTGATATCCAGTCTAAGTTTTAGAAAGGAATTCTCAACTTTATATACAAATAAAGACATAAAAATATGTTCTTTTGTATTACTTCCATTCTACAAAAAAAACACTTCTATTTTTTTAATTTAGCCTATTTTAAAATTAAAATAAAAAAAATATTATAAATTATAATAAAATAAATAAATAAAATATCTTTTCTATAAGACTGAAGTAGGACTGCACAAAAAACCGAAAAACCGACAAAACCGTACCGAACCGAGTCGAACCGAATATCTAAATGGTGATGAACGGTTACGAAAAAAATACCCGGTTAATTTTGGTTCGGTTTTGGTCCTACCCTAGAACCGAACCAAAAAAACCGAAAAAATCGATTAATAATAGCCATTGGATTCAGAAGGTTTTTAGCTGTTGATCTCTAACCCTAATATATAAAAAGAAAAAACCTAGATTTGTTTCATTCTTTCTTCCCGCGCCTCTCTCCGAAATGGTTAAAAAAATGGTTACTACATAATGATGGCTAAAATCCTACCAAAAGGTTTCGTACTCTGTTCATTTGCTAGTGTTTTCTGGGTGCTCGTACGGTAGTATAGATTTCCATTTCTCCGGTATACAGTCTGTTTTCCAAAGATGAAAGGATTAGTATAATCATATATAAGCTAACAAGCTGAAGCATTTGAAGTTTCAAACTACTACGTGATATGAGATGTACAACGTAAAAACTTGAGACTGAACATAGCCAAATATCAACTATTATTCATCCAGATTTTACCAATTAGTTGATGACATGGAACTGAATTTCTGAAAGTCCAACTTACTAGTAGTTAGATCTTATATCGTTTAATTTTAGTTTTCTCGTTTGGTTTATGTTTCTTCTAGTAAAGGTCTAGGAAAAAAATGGTAGAAATGGATTAGGAAGGAATAATGTGTGAATGGAACATGAGTTTGTTGTTTTATTAAAAAAATATCTAAAAATAATCGGTTAAAACCGAAACCGAGACGGTTAAAACCGGACCAAACCAAAAAGCTTAATGGTGACACTCGATTTTTAAAATCGAAAAACCAAGTCTCTCGATTTTAGTAATGGTTAGGATAAAAACCGAACCGAACCGAGCCATGTGTAGCCCTAGACGGAAGGATGAGTATTTATTATTTATCATCTTGTATAACAAAAATCGTGATTCACGAGAAGTCATAACATGTTAACTACTGGGTTTTGTTTCATTTCTTTTGGCATGGCGTGGCTCTTTTCTCCTCTTCGATCGAGGTATGGACTGCCATGTTTCGTTCTCTCATCTGGTCAATATTCCATCGCTTCGTTTGCTTTTTATTTTATATGTAGGACCTGATCAGTGACCAGTAGGGTGACTGGCGTCCCATTGCTTCTTCACCAAAGTTCTGATTTAGCATCATCCTCTAGCCTCACTTGTCCTGGATTTCTGGATGTTCACGTTGTGATCATCTTCCCCCAATGCCTCAGCAATTTAGTTTCTGTTTCTTTCGTTCAAAATTCAAATAACAATTCTCAGATTTGGGTAGCGTTGGCTTTAGCTTGGTTTTAAGTACAAGAAATATTTTAATTCAAAAGAGCCTTGCTTTGTTCGTTACAAGAGAAAGAGGAGTGCAATATGGAGAAGTGGGTCCAAAAATTCTGAAAGTCTCGAGGTTTGATTATTGACCACCAAGCACCACCTTCGTAGTTCATATGGGTATCACCAAAAGGCAGAAGAATTAAGGAAAGGAAAAACCAAGCTAGTAGTTAAAGAACATATTAGCTGTTACATTTTTCTTAAAAGATAAAAACACAAGTTTTTCAAAATATCTGTCTTTTTTCTGTCGTTTGAAAAGTAAATTTTAACACCACTAACCATTTTGAAAAATTCAGCAATATAAAAAGAAAAAAAATGTCATTTAATTTGGAACAAAAATAAAAAAGAAAAGATCCCTTATTTAGAAACAGAGGGAGTATATTCGAGTTTTGTATAAGAAAAAATCGCTTGTTTCTGTCCAGAAACAGAAGGTGCATTTTCGAGTTTTGTACAGTATTTTTTTTTTCATCAACGCCGTCATTCTATAAAACCCTTAAAATTTTGGACTTTCAAATTGAATAGCACTAAGCACTATTTAGGAAAGTATAATCACAGGAGAAAAATAAGAACAAAAGTTCTACAAAAGGGTAAGAGGAAGAAAAACACAAAAAACAGGCCACGACATATATAATAAAGCTACTAAGGTGAATTAGAACGTGAAATACTGGAATTAGGAGGGCTCCACTGTTGTCACCTGCTGTCATTCTCCATCGACTGCTGTTTTCCGCAATGTAACATTGCTGTTACCGGAAACTCTCCATACAGGAGTGTTAGAATCCTTCACCTTCCCACTGATCTCCCCTCCTTGTTTTTATGATCACTAACATGGGCTTGACTTCATTCATTCCGGCTACCTTCCTTCCAAATAATCACTTTCCCATCATAAGAACAAGACACTAAAAGTGAATCCAAATTTAGGATGTGCCTTCATAACCTGTCATACAGGACCTTGGTAACCAGTCGAAATAGCAATAGTCAACAGTGTCTTGATGTCCTGGTTCAATTTTCTGAGACGGCATTTTCCTTCTCACCTATATATATCTGGCATTGAAAATTCACTGGAAAGTGGAAACCTTATATGTAACTCCTGAAACCAAAATTTGAAGAATAAACTTGAAAAGTGAACACCAAAATTTGTACGCAGTTTGATAAATGAAGAGGGAATATTGATCACTATAGTAATTTTATCAACTGAGCTCTCTGCGATTCACCTTTCTACAATCACTTATATCCATCTAAGGATAGTTATCTTTTTCAACCCTCGCCTTTAATGTTTTCTCATTCTTTCAAAAATCAATATCCACAATTTTCTACCCCATTCAACTTTATTTTCTATTCTCTTATATAAGAATCCATCAACAATAAATTATGCAATGAAAAGACTGGCACCTACAAGTGATGGGTCTTGCCAACATGCTTATTTTGTTAGACCATCTGCTCTTAATTCTACTCTCAAAATAAATGAGGAATCAAGTGAAAAATGAGATTAAGAAGTCAGGTACAGTAATCTAGCAACTGTAAATTGACTCAATAATCCACAAGGGCAGCCAAAGAACAATTTAGTTTAATAAGGAACATGAATAGTACTTATGAGGTGGCCAGGTGGGGGATAACATGAACTATACTGTCTACTCTCAAAATAAACGAGGAATCAAGTTAAAAATGAGACTAAGAAGTCAGGTACAACAATCTAGCAACTGTAAATTGACTCAATAATCCACAAGGGCTGCCAAAGAACAATTTAGTTTAACACGGAACATGAGTAGTACTTCTGAGGTGGCTAGGTGGGGTATAACATGAATGGGGTTCTGGTTCGCATCTGTTTGGGTTTCTTGGAAAAGCTCATCTTTATTATCTCTGTCTCAATGTATCTAACAAGAAAATCCTGAACTCTTAAGAAACAAATGTAAGCCATCTAGCAGATTTCATACGAAGGAAAAAAAGAATGAACAAGGATATCATGGTTCAACAAGGATAAGAAAAACAACAGAAAACTAGCCAAGCAGCTGAGGGGGGAACGATAAAAATATGCAACTAACATGGATAGCAGAGACACATCAAATTAAAATAAAGAATTCACAAAAGGATCAATTGAACTCACTATGACATGCTAATTACATTTTTGTCTTTGGGCAACTTATTCATGACATGTTAATTTACCAATCAGAATAAATAACCTGCTGGATTTGATAGCACAGTACAGAAGTTAAGGGGACACTGATATTTAGAAAATAGAACATCCCCGTTCCCAAATATGTATTGTGGCAAGGAAGACAAGATAATGTGTGAGAAGTGTTTTATTCGCATTGCTAAAATGACAACAAACTTTAAGCCAGAGGGACACTGATGCCAAAAATACAATGCTAAACTGGCTCTAATAACGTATATGAAAAAACAATTGAAATCCGAGGAAAGAAACTAGCCCTGAAAGAATAGAGTGTTCAAAAGAAATGAAGTTGAAGCATGTTAATGAAGATGACAGTCCTTTATAAGAGAATAAGATTATATACCCAAAACAGATCCCAATTGATACTACTGATAACATGTGGAATCGAGAGATTTGCTACCTACCATTTAAGAAGTCTATCCTGGTTGAGCAGGTAAAGGTCTTCTGAAGACGAAAGAACTGCGGCCCTGTGTGCTATTGTCAGGGATCCTTCTAGCATGGAAGAGCCAGAAGTGGGCTGTCCCCAAAGTAAAGAGTAAAGACTACTTCTGCATATGGAAGACCTGACGGAGGTATTACTGGCAAGCCCTTGGGCCCATAGGTAGTACAGTTCCTATGGAAGCAGCAGACTAGGGGTGTTCCAACTTGCACGCGATTCCAAACTTAACGATTTCTGGTTCGCATGTAATATGGATAAGCCATCCTTTCCGGTTAGGGCAGATGTGAAATTGAACCATAGTCTATGACCTTGTGTTAAGACTGATCACACCACAACCTTCTAATCCACTAGCAGAAGTGAATCATAGGATACAAGTACAAGACCTAAAGCAGAAATCACATAAGAAATGGTAGAATTAGGCAACTGACACAAGGTAGACCCAACATGTTCATCATATCTACGCCGTGGTTATTATATTTACTAGCTGCACTAGATTTGCAAATAAACAGTTCATAAAACACCGAGATGTACTTGTTAAAACCAAAATGAACGAGTCAAATGCTTTGTATTGGAGAACATAAGAGTGCTCATAGTATCTCACTCTGACAGCATAGACAGAAGATCACTTGCAACAAATACAAGAACTTAGTAGTTTCCCAAATAACACGCCTAACAGTCTCATTATCCAGCTCTTCAGGAAGTTCACCCCAGAGTTGAGCAGCTCCTACAAAAAGAGAGCCACAAGTATCTTAAGCAGTTCAGTTCAAATAACAGCTGTAGGAACACATGGGATTATGGGAGAATTAGAAGTATAACTGGATCGCAACATGAACACCTGAGTTCAAAGAAATATAGACGGACATTGATGAAGGGCATTCAAACCCAACACGTTACAATTTAATCTAAACCAGACGAGCAACTCAAAGAACTGGAATTTTACAAACAGGAAGATTAAAGTGGCAATTACTTACATAACCACACAGCCTTGTTCTTTTACAAGATAGGCACACTTATACTCACTGGGACTATATGGATAAGAAGCTGAATGGAAAGCAATTCTGTTTAGAATTTTCAGTTGCCACATGGCTTCTACAGATGAAAGTTTAGGATAATAATCACAGTGGAAGCAGTTTTCCAGCTTTAATAACATAAACCGTACTTATAACTGCGTTTCTTAGGTTATACATGTGATTCTGCCCAACACATTAAAACAAAGACGAAACATTGACAATATCATACCCTAAGATCTCCAAATACTAAACAATCAAAAATTTGATGCGCATATCCTTGAAAAGTTGAAATAGAGTAAACATTTCATCCACCAATTCTTCAAAGACAATTACCATATATATTGCATTGCGCAAATAATCATTATTCAGAAGAAATATAAAAAAAAAACTCAACCAAAACAGATTAAGAACATCTTTGTAATTACCCAAACCAAAATGTGAACCAACTCCGAGTAACAGTAATTCTTAATAATCCCATGGCCGTAAAATCCTATTTTTTATTGCAATGAAATAAATATCCAGGAAGAATACGAGTATATTCTGAAATTACCTTCAGGATATCAAAAGGTGGCAAAAGCAGCAAATGATACACCATTCTGAACCTGCCAATGAAAGAAGACGATGTAGAATGTATCTTTCAATTTTTAAACCCTTTCTTCTCCAAACACCAACCAAAACTTCTTCTACTATAACTGCAACTGTAACTTACAAAATTCTTTTCAAACAGGTTTACACTGATTTTCAACCACAATCAACAATGAAATACAAAATCAACATCTACTCCTAAAGAATTAAATAAATACCAGAAGTGGAAAGACTGAAAATTGAAAATTTTAAGATAATTATATATCTCTTTCATCATCCCCATCCTCATACTTTCATTGAATTAGATAAAATTTTGTACAATAAGAGATAGAAAAAGAAAAGATAAAATAAAGAGGACAACAATTGATCAGATCAATTCTAAGAGGTTCCAGTTAAAAAGAACCTCATATCATATCAGATCTGACTTCAACAATTATAAAGAGATCAGAATTTTTGACATCAATTAAAATAGTTGAAGATTCATAATCAAGCCTATCTCAAAGGGATGAAGAAGATCATCATAATGAACACTAATTTATAATTAACCCCACCTATAATTTGATTAACAACAACAACAACAAAGAAAAGATAATATTTTTCCTTCCTAAAACTCCCTCATCAATGGAGATAATCAAATCAAAGACACAGGGCTAAATCATCATCATCGTTATATATATTGTCAACCAAAGGAGGAGGAGGAAAGTTAAGATCAAACGGTAATGGTCTTTTGTTTCTGATGCTAAAGGCAGACGATGCTGAAGTAGAGGCTATATTTTGATTTTGAGTATCACCATCAATCACAGAAGAAGAAGAATCGCAATCACTATGGCAATCTTGATCGGGATCAAGAACAGCTGGTTGTTGTCGATGAGGCCGCCGTCTTTGATGCTGCTGCTGAGATGGTGCATGATGAATCAAGGCTGGAGAAGAAAATCTTGGACCACTAAACGATTCAACGGTACTACTTAAACTACTACTAGTGGGTCTCTGAATATTATTATTAACTTGGGTTTGATTTTGGTGATGGTATTGTTGATTATTGTAAAAATCGGTGCTTTGTTGTTGTTGATGATAAATTGAATTAATTGGTGAAGATGGGAAATTGGTCTTAGCTTTAGGACCCCTTAGATTACGAGCAGCAGTATCATAGGCTTTAGCAGCATCCTCAGCTGAATCAAAAGTACCTAACCAGACTCTAGTTTTCTTCCATGGATCTCTAATTTCTGCTGCAAATCTTCCCCATGGTCTTTTTCTTACACCTCTGTATCTCATCTCTTTTACTTCTTCTTCTTGATTTATTATTCTTTCATTTCCTCCTACCATCATCACCACTTCAGCTGCAGCAGTAGATCCTCTTCCTCTCCTCATAGCTTACAAAGATTCTAACGCAACACAAACCTTTTCTTTAGAGAGATAAGAGAGGAGGGAACCAGAGCCTCGAAATCTGCCCTTAATCCACAACCCCTTCTCCTTAGCAAAATGAAATCTTCCCTATAATCAAGAATATTATTTTGTTTTTCTGGTGTTTCTACCCTTCTTTCTTTCTTTCTCTCTTGCTGGATGGAATTTGCCCCCACAAACCGACTTGATAGCTTTCGTTCTTCTTCTAATTTCTGGTCTTCTTTCGTCGTAATAACTAAAATACCCCTACTCTTGAAAATGACGAGAAAAGTAACAGAGAAATTCTGAATTTCTGAATTTCGTCGTAATGACTAAAACCCAGACAGTCAACAAATTTTACCTTTGCTTTTTAGATTTGGTTAATGGCGGAAGGATTAATGTTTGTGTCTCTTTCTTGTGACTCTCTATCCTATCACTACTTTTTAAATTTGGTTTTGTGTTCAGAGATTTATGACCAGATTTATAAGCAAGCTCTCTTTAGAATTTTTTTTCAATAAGCAAGGAGTATTGTTTCACCCATCTTTGTGATTACGTGAATGGTTCATGTAGTCATGTGATAATAGTATTTCGTATCTGAATTCGTTAATATTTATAAGACATTGAAAAAAAAATTATATCCATTCTGTTAAAATCGACGGATATTCAATAATTACTCAAAAATTTATACTAAAAATAAAAAAAACACATTTTGTAGGCCTAATCACTTTTTTTTCCATTGACATGCCTAGATTATTAGGTAATACTGCTTGTATTTGCTAAGGGTGTTTGGATATATATTCAGAAGTCGTTATTCGACTTGTAAAAGCAAAAAAGTCAGAAGTTAGTTAGGAACTAAATTTCACAATGACTTCTGTAATGAAAAAAAGTCTACTCACAATGATATCTAAAAGCAAAAAAAATCTAATTTTATATAGCAAAAAGATTTTGCTTCTGATTCTGGGATTGACTTTCGCTGCTGGAGAAGCACCAATTATTACCTCTAAAAATGACTACTTTTGCAGGAAGTGTTGTGTAAGGATCCGAAACTAGGTCAATAACATTTGACTGGCCAAATGACGATTATGTCGCATACTAACTAAATTAATAGAACTTAAACATTAATTATAATAATTAATCAGATAGTTATTTGGATATGATTTTAGTACCATTGAATAGAACTTGAAAAGTTATGTGAAATGGACTACTTGAACGCGTCAGTCGGATATTAAATGAGATAAATTTGACACTCGAAAAATTCACCTGTAGTTTGACTAGAGTCAAAGGACGTTGACCGTCAACTTAACTTGATTTTAACCAGACCTCTGACTAGCAAGTAGATCCCCATAGTATATTCGAGAAGTGGTATTAATAAGCATATTCTAATTCAATTAGGTTAATTTAATAGATAATAAGCTAATTAAGTTAACTAGTAGGAGTTGTAGTGTTGACAAAAAAGGAGAAGAAGAGAAAGACAACACAGATGATGAAGTAAAATAGTTTCTTTTGAGAAGGAATGATAAGAGAGGTAGTAGAGAGTAATGATAATAATTGTGATAGATAACAACTTAGTAGGAAGAGAGGTTGAATGATTATAATTGATGGAAGGAGCGATTTGAATGAGAGAGTTGTTACCAGTGGAAAACAGAGAAAGAGTGGCATAGGAATCCAAAATGAAGAGGGTTATATGAAGAAGAAATATGGTGTTCTTGATAAAAATAATGGTGATGATGATGTTGATTATTAAAATGATTGTAGAACATGTTTAAAATGATTAAAGTTAGTCTATATTGATAACGATCGATTCAAAGGATGAACCAATAAATTGTAAGTATCAAAGTAGACATGGCTTGTCATCAAACAAGGTAGGAACTCTTGTAACCTTTTTGTAATCATTAAGTTTATTTTATCTGCGAGCATGATATGTCTTTATTACCTTTGAGTATGTTTTTGGTGTGTATCTGAATGTGTATGTTATGTGATATGCGTTGTGTGTTTTCCCCGCAAGGAGTGTCTATGGTTCCGCCACAGCTTCTTGTTAAGTTTAGTAGAACGGCATTACTCAGTACATACAGTATTAATAGTAGTACGATATTCTTCCCCGTTACAATATTATTTAGTAGGGAGACATCTTTACCCATATAGATATATATATATATATATTATTTTATTTTAGGGAAATCACTCGTATGCATATTTGATGTGATTATAGACAATTGGTAAAAAAATTGTTCATTCGGACTTGTGAAGATTTGATTTTAGACCTAAACTTAAACAACCTAGCAAAATAATAAAAGTTGATAATAATGTCGAGAGATACTGGGACTCAGGATTCCACCCTTTCTCATATTCATGTGATTCATTTATTAATTATGGACAATTATAACTGATATTATAGAAATATTGACTACGATTCTTTACCAAAGGTAAATTTTTAAAACACTAGATGTAAATCATAAGCATGGCGCATCAAAAGTATTAAGACTAATAATACACCATCAAACAAAATTACAAATAATTTTAAAAAAATCACAAATCCATTTAAATTAATGAAAAAAGTTATAAAAGAATTAATTATATTTACCACAATCATGAAATATGGCTTCCTCCATTGTCTCAGTGAAAAGGTTTAGCTCATCACTCTCAAAAGGTAGAAATATGGCTCAAAAGTGCATGAGAAAAAGAAAATACAAGAAATATTGACCAACTCAGTCGCAAAATGATTAAAATGATTCAATGAATAAACGACAGGCTCTGTTTGCTTTAAAATCCAAACTGTCATTGTGACTATTCACAGAACCCTTGCCTTTGCTTTTATAATCAAAAGCTTTGGCAATGGTTATTATGACAGTTCAATATAGCGTTATGTTCTTCTTATACATCTTCTTCACGTGATGAACTGGTTTTTGCAGCAACTTTTTATGTATAATATTCTTTTGATCTTCTGGCAGAGCCAGCCCCCCACTAACATGTTCTCGAACACCTCTATTTATGACACCACATCTACCCTCCTTAAATATTCACAGAATCTTCCATTTACTTCAAAATATCTTGGAAAATCGAGAGAACTTTTTTTTCTTTCAATTCTTCAGTGATTTTTCTTCTTTTTCTTCTAACTGATTTTCTTTCCTAAAGAAACTTGGTGATGTTGTTTTGTTTCTCTTGATTGATTTCATTGTGTTGTTTCTAACAATATAAGAAAGAAACAAACTCTCATGAATATGGAAAGAATATCCCAAATTTAATGAATGGTGTTTGCAATATTTTCCGAGATTATGTGGGTGTTTTGACGTTTCCAAATCTTATACAATTCCTTTTTTGATAGAGAAAGAATATCCTTATCTTAACTTCTTTAAATATCTCCCAAAATTCTATCCAAATTTTCTCGCAGGTGAGAAGAGAAAATTCCCGCCAAGTTTTTATGTTTGAATTTGAGATGGGAGCCTTTAACAATTGAGTGGGTGCATGTAGTAATTTTTCCGGGTGTCTTTAATACTTTTTCGAGTCAATTTTTTCAACAATGTTTATTTCCCAAAAATACCTATAAACACATAAAATAACACAATTAGTACATAATCGAGCACTATCAATATAAAGAATTGAGACAAATCAGATACAAAAATGTGTCTATCAATATTATATTTGATTGTCTAATTATCTGATCTTGATGATAATATCTAGAATCATGGTTTGTATGTGCACTCTATGTGGATGGCGTTATTATTATTAATTGGAGTTGTTCTAGCGTCGCTTTCTCCGTTGAATAGGGCGAGGTTAGGGTAATACTCTGCTTCTTAAATACTTAAATTGTTGAATGCTTTAAGTTATTTTTGTGTATTTAAATTTTTATTATTTTAGAATTGTAAAACATGTTAGTGATTACTTGAAAGTTTTGGGATGATGTGCTCACTCGTTTCCACTTCAATTTTAGCTATCAGAAGAAACAGCGTTGTTTGTACCGAAAATAACTTTCGGCGCGGAACACGATTGGTTTCATGATAATGATGTAAAATAGGGTTAGAAAATGAATTAGAGATAAATAGTGGGGACAAAAGTTTAACGTGGTTCAGCGAGTTATGCCTACATCCAAGGATGAATATCCTTGGGGAGAGATATTTATTGATATAAGTATTACAGTAATTCTCTCTAGGTTAGCTAACCTCCGAAAACGTCTCCCTTTAGGGTTTAGATCCCATGTATTTATATAGTTTATGTTTAAACCTAATTATAGAATAAACTTCATATGCAAGTAAGTTGGGCCAAGGCATCTAGAATATTCTGCAACCTTTTTTTGGGCTAGGCGAGCTTATCTAGCGGGCTTTACGACTATTTTATAGCGGGTACAAACATCGCCCCCTCTTAACCTCTAACTTTCTGGGGGTTAAGAAGTTTGTTTTTCCTTCTACATCGACTGCCAATGACGTAACTCGCCTCCAAGCGTAACTCATTATTGTTGTAGTTAAACATAGCTCACCCCATTGTTTGCAAAAGTATTACAAAGACGCCCCCAACTGTGTTACCTGTAATAAATTTGTTCACGTGCTAGGCTAGACTTTGTGCCAAGTATTGGACTTGTGATGCTGGGGTGCTAGTCGAGACTTGATTAGAATGTAGGGTGCTTGCAACTATGGCAAGACTTTTTTCTCGCAACGTAACAAAGATATACGCTCGCTGTTATAGCAGGCTGGCATGTTGCTTGTGCTGAGTACGAGTCTTCAAACCAACAACGTGTGCTGGGCTCGCGGCTGAGACGAGATTTTGTGCTTACATAGATTCAAGTTTTTATACTCGCGTACAAGGCGAGATTTTATGCTTGCGATGAAAGCAAGACTTAAGTGCTCACGTGCTAGGTGAGGCTTTAGGTTCTTGCAATATGATGCAAGGCTAAACTTTAAAGGGTCTAAGCAATCCTCATCTGCAATATCTACCATGGATCATGTTGCCGACAAACGTTAGAGGCAGCAACTCAAACAAACTTTGAACTTGATCATCCTCGTAACAATTTCCGTGAACTTTGTTATCCACAAACTTAGAACTCGATCATGTTGCTGCTCCAAGTACATATAAAAAAAATTCGAGCACAAGAATTTTTACAACTATATTGTAGATGGTCACAACGATCCAAAATCACTCAATTCGGACTTAAAACGAATAAGATATCGAAGAAAAAAAATAGTGAGTCGAATCGGGCGAGTCGAATCGGTCATGGATGACCGTACCGATAATATGGCGATGACTAGATAAAAATGCGGACGTGGCGGTTATCTGGTGCTGACATGGCAGAACTGCCAGGACAATATTGTTGTCATGCCGGACTTTTCTGCTGATGCGGTAATACATTAGTACTGACTTGGCAGTAGGTCACCGTTGGCGTGGCCTGACGTGGCTGATGACGTTTGACGGTGATTGGATAGAGATTGCTGATGTGTAGCGCATGCGTCATTGACATGTGCGCTAATTATCCACGTGAGGGACCACTGGGTTGCTGGTAGACGGACGGTTGGATCTGATTGGACGGTCTAGATCAAGAGTCGTACATGAGGATGGACGTGAGGCTGGATGAATGAAATGCATGTTTTTTAGTTTTCTGTTACGCTTTTGGAACACTTATTTATGTTACTCTTTCTCTGGATTTTGCAGCACTTTCTGCTACTGTTTTTGTGACACTTTCTGCAACTGTTTTCGCGACGCTTTCTTCAAACCTTAACTTTTTTTTTTTCTGATTTTTGATGGAATCTCGTATATGATTTTTGTTGCACTTTTCTCAATGGAAAAACACGATTCTTTTACATGAATCCCCTTAGTCGGCGCTAATGTTTATATCGAAAATAACTTTCGGCACATAACACGATTGGTTTGATGCTTATGATGTAAAATAGGGTTAGAAAACGAATTAAAGACAAATAGATGAGACAAGAGTTTAACGTGGTTCAACGAGTTATGCCTACATCCACGGATGAATCCCCTTCGGGAGAGATATTTATTGATATAAGCATTACAATAATTCTATCTAGGTTAGGTAACCTCCGAAAGCGTCTCCCTTCAGGGTCTAGATCCCATGTATTTATATAGTTTATGTTTAACCCTAATTATGGAATAAACTTCATATGCAAGTAACTTTGGAAACAAGACATCTAAATATTCTGGAACCTTCTTTTGAGGCGGGCTTATCTAGCGGGCTTTGCGACTATTTTTGTAGCGGGTACAAACAAGCGCATGTAAAGATATTCGTTTCCGTAGCTTAACACTTTTTCGAATTAGAGATGTTGTATATCTTTATTACGTTTGTGTATTTTAATTGTATATATTATAAAAACCAATACACGATTTTATTTATATCATCTTAGAGGTTTTCATTGAATAATATCAGTGTTCGGGTTTTGTGGTTTGTGTTATTTTATATAATTAAAAAATATAAATTGTTGATCCAGTATTCTTTGATGCTTTTTAGTATAGACTCTAATTAGGTGGTTTAGTTGGGGCGTGACATATTGTTACCTCTTTTTGAGTGTCAATTCGAGTTATTCAGATCAACTAATTACAGGGTATTTTTTCATATCATTACGTTAATTACTGAATGCACTCGTCCGTCAATTTCTTTAGTGTGTTATGTCACATATATACTGTCAAAAAACACTTTTTCTTACATATTCATATAATCATTGAACAATTTGTGTAATTCAATTATATGATATTTACTTTTATCGGTATGTCAAGTCTCAGTAATTTTTTCAACGTGGTCGGTTATTATGATCAACTAATCAGTAGATATTTACCTATATCATTATGTTAATTACTTAGTGAACTCACATGTTTATATAGTTTCTCGATAGTCTTTATAGAGTGATTTTTCAACATGATCGATCATTTGATCAACTAATCATATGATATTGCTTATATTATATTAATTAATCGGTTAACTCATTTATCAGTTTATTTAGTGTATTAATGTCATGAGTATGATGCTCGTACAATCAATCATCATTCTTTTAATCACTTGGCCATCTAGTTACTTGCTAGTTCATTTAATGTAATTTAACAAAGTCAATTATTCTGATCAACTAATCATACAATATTTACTTGTATCATCATGTTAGTAACTCAAGAAACTCATTTCTTAGTTTCGTGTATTATGTCATTAATATGATAATTACGCAATTACCTATTATTTCGTTAATTACTTGTCCATATAGTTACTTTCATTTTGTATAACATACCTTTTCAACGTGGTCGGTTATTCTGGTCAATTAAATCATAAGGTATTTAATTACATTTGATGCATGTCGTATGTGAATAAATTATTTAAGATATTTCCACTAATTAACTATTAATATAACGGTATTAAGGATCAACAAATAAGAATAAAAGTAAACAATACGGGGTTTGTTTGATTAAAGTAAATAAGAAAACAATAAGAAGAAATAGATGCTTAGGGATTTATTCGTTGTTACCAAACATTAACACAATTAGTAAACTTATATATATGTCGTTAGAATCATTCACCACCAACCGTAGAAAAATACTAATTAGCTCAATGTTATCCCCAAAATTCCTTATATCACTGGATACGAAAGCTCTCCAATATCATATTATATTCGTCTGAACCATCAAGTAGTAGCTCACTCAAGGTGTAACCCAATTGAACGCTTTAGGCTTTGTGAATTTTGGTTGATCCCGGTAGTTAAACTTTTATCTCAAGGTCCACTTGCTAGTGTTGTCTTCACTCGCAATTGCTCCATAGAATCCCTCTGCAAGGTCTCGCGATTTCTACTTGTTTAGAGAGTTAATAGACTATTACTTATCTCTTAACTTCTATTAGCATTAGAACAGTCAATAAATTAATTTTGCTTGCACTCCAAACAATCTAAGAATCACTCATAAACCTTCGACAAGTGACAATTATTAAAACTCCAAAAAAACTTGTATAACTAATAAAGCTTCACGTCTGGAAAATTGAATTCATCATTAATCAACAAAAGTTTAGATACTCATATTACAAATAAGAAGAATGAATGAATGGTTTTCCCCTACGGCTAAGCACTACGGTAGTGCATTTCTTTAGGGGATTAGCTATATTATAGCTAAGGGAAGGTACTATGGCTCATTTCTTAGCTATAATATGGCGTAAAGCTTTGGCTTCGCTAATGAAGCACAAAGATCTGTTTTCTTTTGTAGCTAAGAAATGGACGAAGGAAACTAATTTCCGTAATTGACACGAGTTACGGAAACTGATTTTTCGCCTATGTATTATTATTTGGCTGATTTTTTTTGTTACACCTCTCTCACACCCGATATTGTCCATCCATTATTAACGGCTTTATGTTCTCCATCGACGGATCCCAACGAATTTTTTAAAAAAATTAAGAAAAACTAGTTTTTCTTCTCAAATCACACCAAATCATCTTCTAGCAACTTGATTTTTCACTCAAACCTCCTCAAATCATCTTCTCAAAAACATTTTTTCGCTGTATAAAAAAATTTGTATTCTCAAGCAAAATTTGTCCCAATCAATTGAATTTATATCATTGTCTTATTCATATATATACTACTTAAATTCCCTTTTCTTAATTTAATTCAACTAGGTTATGACGACACGGGCCTGGGTGTGTTGTTTGAAGTAAAGATGCAATTTTAAGATGCCAAAGATAAATTGAAATTGGTAAAAGCAAACCATTTTTAGATCCATAATTTAAATCATTAAATCGGTGGTTATGAACAGGGTTGGAACTACTCTTGGACTTCCCCTATCTCAAGTCCCACCTAAAAGCCCCAAAAGTCATTTTTTCTACTACTTATTTTGGTTGAGCTAAAATGTTATGTACTAAATTTAGGTTTAATCCTGGGCTAAAAAATAGCCAATCCCACCCCTAATTAGGATCCTAGTTCTGCCACTGATTATTAAATTTCCAATCAGTATGATTTAGACCAAACTCTTGTTAGATAGCTTTATTATCCCTCCATTTGAAATAATAATTACCCACAAAATGTTCACGCTGGAAAAGTTTTAATCATGATATGGATTTCAGCTGAATATACAAAATGACAAATTACTTACTAAAATAGGTCCATCATATATTGCACATATTACATGTATGGATGGATTTAGGATCGTTCGTTATAATATCAGATTACCTTAACAAAAACTCGAGCATTTTTAAACGATCATAGGTGTGCAAGAAAAGCTTAAAACAACTATATACTGGCATACACATGAGTATTTCACAGAAAATGCACCCATAAAGGACCAAGTCTTGAATAGACATTGCTGGATGGTAAGGCATTGTTGTACCGATGATATAGTTACTCCTGCAGCTGTTGATGGTGTATTAAGATTATAAACATGTCAGAATTAATGTTGGAGTAGTAGTTCTTGATGAACTTTAACGATATTAAAATACAATCAACCACATAAAAACAGGGAATTTGTATTTATCTTACATTGATAAATCAATCAATATCTTTATGTTAAATCTGAAAGTTAAAGAAAATTATATGTTATCCTTCACAGTTTGCCTAAAAATGAAAATAAAATAATCATATATATATATATATATATATATATATATCTTACTAATACAAAGTTAGTTTTTTCACCGTTTGGTTGTATAAATTCAATTACTACCAAATTAAATCTTAATTTCATAAAAGAGAAGAATACAGATTTAAAGAGCCATAAAACTATAAAAAAAATATGGTACATTTAGGAATAGCAAAAACACTTGAAACTTAACATTATTTCATCTTGGAATACTTGCTAAAAAAAACATATATATAACCTAGCTATTATAATATCTTATATTAATTTAGAACCATTATACATAAGTTTATCGACTTCACTTACCTGTAATTTATAACACAACCCCGCCAAGTAAACAGATACATACGCGATGCGAATAAGACACTATCCGTATTCAAATATTTCATACATTATCCGAATTCGATTCGACATCCGAACGAATATAGTTTTTTTTTTTCATTTCGGATTTGTATTCAAACTTTTATACGAATATCGGTAATTATTGGATCCATAATCATAAGAAAGTAAAACAATAAAAAATATATATTTTTATATCAAATTAATGTTATATAATAAAAATTAATTAGGATGAAGATATTTAAAAATAAATTTTTAATAAACATAAAGAAAAAACAATTAATATGATATATACTTTACTAGGTTAAATATGTATATTTATGTTTGAAGTTTCGGATACAAATATCTTCATATCTTAATTTGTAATGGTTAGTCATATATTCGGACAAAAAATTCGGATATCCGAATTCAAAAATATTTTTCGAATAACATTTGATATTTCGGATGCGAATATAAACGAATTTTGGAGTTTTCGGATATCTATTGAATTTGACACGCTTACACCAAGGGATATCCATGTTGTTTTGCCATTTCGTTGGAAATAGCAAAAATTAAAGTTGAGATAACTTGATTAAGGGTGTCGATTTAAAACCCATATGTAAAAAATATAGATAACTTGATTAGGGGTATCAAGAAAAAAAGTTGAGAATAAGTAAAATTGGTTTCTCAGTTCAGACTATATAAAATTTAATACGGATTACGAAAAGAAAACATTACATATCTACATAAAACATAAAAAGTTAAAGAAGAATCATTAAAAGGAGATTCTGGTGAAAAGATGCTAGGATGTTGGGTCAATACACTTTTAACATTCCATTGTCCAGTCTTCTTTAATGACTTTTTGAAGTCGGTCCAGACAATACCTGCAAAAGAAAACGCCAGTGTTTTGAATAGTTGGTTACATTTTTTTAAAAATTTCTATGTGTCTGATATCTAAACCAAATGCTACCTACCATCTCTAGCGGCCTAAGAGTCCATTATATCATCAATACCCTTCTTCATTCCCTTAAGCATGCACATGTATATGAGGTGCTATCCTTCTTGATTAACTGTCATAGCTCCTCAGTCTAATATGTCATTCTGGTATGAATGTACATCTTCTCTCCCTTCTCATATGTTTGCTCTCTGCTCACCTTCTGAATTTCCTATAAAAAATAGAATTTGGTTATCAACCCAATCGTATTAATGGATAACTATTGATAACTGGATAAATAAAGAAATTACGACTATATGAAGTTTAAATACCTATTGTTAAAGTAAAGAATTGCTTGTGGGAACACCCAAGAAGAGCCAACCTAGTCCATTAAAATGCAGAACACCATTAAGCCGTGAGCAAAGAAGTTCACTAGAAATGACTATGAAAGGAAACCGATACAACATACCTAAACTTCTTGGGATGGATGATGTAGTTACACCATTAGTGAATCAATAACTGATTGTGGTTAATTGTTAATGTACCTAATTATCGCAATCTGTTTTCCAGGTAATAATAAGAAGTACAATTGTTTGAAATGTTGTTGTGACTTGGATTGGTACTTCATAACAACTCCTTGTTCAACTAAGAGTGATGCCATTTGAGTAAACACAACATAGCATATAATATTCCATAGCCATATTGGTAACAAATTCATAGCCAGTAGTGAACACATTTCACTGTATTCATCTTCTTTGAGACTTCTTTTAAAAGAGAAATCCCAATTTGAATTGTCAACTGAACAGATATGTTGAGCCCAATATAATACCGGAAATTTTAAAGAGTTTAAGGAATTTTTGTTTGAACATACCGTGTTTAGATCAATTATCTAGCCAAAATGCAATTCCTTGCCCATCACCAGTTACTAATTGGTAGATGCAATATTTTTTTGCTAACCCACTGCTCCAAGATTCAGTCACCACAAACCCACCACATTTGTCTCTCCCAGTAAAACCATAGATTACAATAAACCCAGGATTTCCCTTAGAAGCTCCATCACAACTGAGAAATATAATAACATGCAATTTGAAGCAACATTCAACAACTTTCATCATCTTCACTTGTCTGCGAGCTATGTCAAAATGCCTAAGGATAGAAATATCATATGTAGAGTACCACAAATTCCCTTGCAGTGTAACAACACATTCATGGGTCAAGCGCATAATTCTTTTCTTAGAAAACTTCTATGTGAGCATCAACACCTTCAAAGCAGGTTAGCACATCTTTATCAATTTTCAACCATTGTGATAAAAGTTGTATTTGTCCATACTTCTTGAATTACAGGGCTCTTACCTTTTGCAATCTTTATTACATCTTCAATAGACAAAGGATTCAAAAAAGAAAAATAAAAGGGAAAATTGGAAATGTGTCCCGGAATTATACCCCTCATTTGGGGATATATCTTCTAACGGAAAAAATTAAGGAATATATCCCAGACATCCATTTTGGTCGTTAAGTGATTAACTTTTGCATGCGTGGATTCACACGTGGGTTTAATTTTCTATTTCTACCCTTAACTACGTCCTACGGTCCGATTAGAAAGAGTGGACACGTGCTATAATCTGCAAAGCTTCACCACACGTATGGTTGGCATGTGTGAAAACACACATGTTATTGGCACGATTTTCCCTATTTTACTCAAATAATTCCCAAAAGAAACAGTGAGAACTGAGAGAGATAGATCGAGAGAAGAACAGATAGATAGATCGAGAGAAGAACAGGTCGAGATAGATAGATCGAGACACTGAGATATTGCTGTTTTATCGAGAGACATACTTGGAGCAATCAACCTCTATAGCTGTTGGTGTGACTGTTGTAAACAGAGAAGAAGATGATGGGTTTGATTTGAAGAAATCAACCTCCATAGCTGTTGGAAACAGGTATTAAGTCTTAACCCCTTTCTTATAATCTTTGTATGTAACTTCAGATGGGTTTGATTTGAGTTTTGGTGGAATTTTTTTTAGGGTTTTTTCAAATTGAAATTGGGGTTCAGCCTAATTTGAAATTAGGGTTCAACCTAGAGTAGTTTTGTTGCATGTTAAGCTACCGAAACAAACAGTAGACATACTTATTCCGCTGCTGATAGGGTTTTGCTGCACAATAACAATTTCAATCTCAGGCACAATCACATTCGCAACCACAGGTCCTGTCTACCCAACAAGGCCCTCAGTCACAACAAAATCAGATTCAACCGCAGATGCGTCACCACCAACAGCTGCAGCAACCATCAATGATTAAGCTTCTTCAATACAGTCGTTTAGTTCGTCACAACTGAGTAAACTAACCAGATTACCATTGTCTATTAATAGAGATAATAATACTGAATAAGGTTCTTAATACAACTGATTCAAACTTACACCATTAGGACTTGGCAACCAGAGTTACAGTAAAATGGTGTTCTTAATTAAAACAGCATATTAGTTGGGACCCGACAATTGCGGCGAATTTTTGTCATTTTTTTAAAACTGAGAGGTAGTAAGGTAAGAATATTAGGATTTTTTATATTTTCAAAGTTTCAAATTTTTTTGACCGTTGGATCGTAGATGACACGTGTCGACAATCTACAAATTTGGGACTTGTGGGAATCAAAATTATAAGACATGGGTAAAATTGTCCGAATTTGGCATGTGTGGTCTCACACATGTGCATTTTTCATCACTTAACGGCCAAAATGAATGTCTGGGACATATTCCTTAATTTTTTCCGTTAGAGGACATATCCCAAAATAAGAGGTATAATTTGGGACATGTTTCTAAAGATCCCAAAATAAAATTAGCCGATAATCATTTCATAAGCTGTTTATACATGTATACTTATCTATGTGCATGCATGACTAAACCAAATTCCAAAATCTGTATCTGAGTTTAGGATATGTAATTAATCAATTCTCTACATAAGACTGACACACTTACAAAATTTTGGAAAGCAGTTAACTAAAGCTAGGTCTTATACAACGATCATTGCTTGTGAACAATCTTTCCCAAGCAAATAAATACCTATTTTAATAACGTTGTTATTAATCACTGTACCACATGTCCATCAACTATTATGGGATTTCAAAGTTCGCATAGAAACTAACAACATTTCTCAGATGCGATAAAAGGATTCAAAGTTTGAGGGACCTATATTTTGAAGAACTTGCATGATATGGAATAACCATCTTTGATGCTAGAGGCAACTACTATGGAACACGACTGAATCGACTGCAGGCAAGAGACGTAACTAATGAAGAAACTAAAGGTTTTAGCATATGGCAGCAAAGTTATATGTAGATAATGTCATTTTTGTGGAGCTAATGGAGAAAATACCAATGCCATCACTGCATACCTTAGTAGTGTTATATGGATATTATAAAACCTCATCTTGAGTGTAACACTTACGTAAAACAAAGCACCCGTCAAGATTGCACATGACAAAGGAAAAAAAACAGTAAAGGTTGTTTTTCTGCAACGTTCTATTTTTAAGACTGACCCATAATCTACAGTAAAGCTGAAGCAATCCAGATTCCGTGAAATCGAGCGGAGACCATTCCATACTTCTGTATAAAATATTGCAGCGTTGATCAGGCCTTAATGTTTGTTGGTCAAGTTAGTGGGTATGTTGAGGTTACAAGTTAGCGTTAAGATTTTATTTTAAAAACAGAGGCATGTTACATTTGATCCTGCCAAAAACCAAATAACCCTCAAGGTAAATACAAGGTATATATACAAACCCAAACCAATAAAACTTCTCTCCATGACCCTTTGAAATATAAATTCAGGAAAATATTACATTTGAATAAAATCAAACCCTTATGAATTTAAATTCAATTGGCATATTAAAACCAGTACATACATTTTATATTGATGGTATCCTGTATACGAATTGAAATTCTCAAGTCCATAAGTACCTTTTATAGTATAATAAAAGAACATAATAAAAAAACATATCAACGGAATCAACTATTTTTAAAGATGTAAAAGATTCAGAATTTTAATTGATGAATCTAATCAAATAGAAATTACCGAAAAATTAAAGAAACTGTGGGAAAAAAGAGATACTGACCGAATAAAGAAAAGGAGGAAGAAATAAATTGAGATACCTAGTAAGATGAATGCACAATGATCTTTATTTATCAATATTGTTTATATTGGATTTTGTTTCAAAATCGTCAGAAATGACTTTCATGGAATTTCCAAATAAAATAAAAAAACATCTAGAAAGAAAAAAAAATATCACGATCGTAAGAATCAGAAATTTGAGACCGTGTCATAGTCAAGATAGATTGAATGAATAGTAGCCAAATTCCTGAAAAATATAATGAATTAGAAACCGATTAACATGGTGGTGTTGTAGCTATTTGATAAATCAAAGATCTACAAATGAAAAATTAATTAGGGGAATGAAAATATTTATACAAAAATAAAAAAAAACATTGAAGAAACCGAATCTGATTTGAATTACACTCACAAAATCTCTTCCCGAGATGAAACTTGCTGATACTAATTGAAGTTTTCAAGGGGAAGTAATTTAGGGATTTTTAATTTTGATCCCAACTACTCTTATCTATCGACTTTGTGAAAGTTGTCTAGCCAATGTTTCATAATCTTCTTCTGTTTCTACATTCTCAACCACTTTTATAAATTACACAAAAATTAAGGAGAAGGACTAGACCCGATTTGTCATAAAGTGACTGGCCTTTCCTTCTCCATTAAAGAGGGCCAATAGCTTACTGTGACTCTCCTTTATCCTATTTCTGCTAACTGAAATCATAAATCAGATGGGGATAAAAGTAATAGAAGTTCCTTCCCATCCAGGTTATTCTACACTAATTTAGGTCTTTTTGATCGAGGAAATCCAGGGTAAGGCAAAGGGAGGAATCTAGTCTAGAGATCACATCAGGTCTTTAGAGGCCCACACCCTTGAAAATACTCTCACAACATAAAATTTATTACATTGGAAAATAAAATTCATACCAATACAACCATGGTTCTTGCAAATAGAATAATTGAATCATTCCGTTTTAACTCAGCAAAAATGGGGTTACATAACAGTTTCTCCTGGTTGAAGAAAAATAATTGATCCAACTGTAGGATGAACTAATCGAATAAGCTGCAGTGATGAATAAGAAACACCAGAAAATTTTAATTTAGAAACAAAATCAGAACCCCTTGATCAAGAAAATATAAAAAATCTTAATTTAATATCAGAATGAGAAGCGTACCTTTTTGTTTTTGAGAATAATATGAATTAGATACAGAACCAGCTATTAAAGATGGTAAGGAAGAAGTGAATGATACCATTAACGAAAGCATTTAAGGTCGAGTTCAATGAAATGAAACGGCGTAGACTTTATGTTTCTATGTGCGAGTTTTTTCCACCAACTTTTATTGAGGAAATAATGATCGAACTTTATAACCCAAAACTGTATCTGCACCGTTGGATCAGGGCGTAAAAATGGGAAGGATTCTCATCCACGATTTATCTATGACACAAACAGATAAATGATGCCGGTCAATTTTCGATTTTTTTTTGGACGATCAGATTTAGCTGAGACCATTTCTTTTCGTACAATTGATATGGACACTTGCTTTCATTTATGTGAGTTTTCATGAAATTGTTGGTTCCTAGCAAGCATCCCCTCTATTTTGGAAACGTATTCATGAACTCTTTGTATCTCTTAACAGAATTGCATATAAAAGGGACCCAAAATACTTGCAAAAGATAAGATGAAAGCAATCAAAAAAGACGTGAGAGTATACATCTCGATGCTTAACGCTATATAACGGCAATATAAAAGCGGTGCTTCACATGAAGATTTAGTAAGTTATATAATTGAATTAAGTTTTTCCGATGGGTGATAATAGTAATTAACTTATTGTTTTAACTCCAATGTTTCAGACTCGAGAAGGTCGGGAACAATTTCAAAACCAAACAGGACAACTATTCATTAATGATGCTTGTTATGAAATTTTTAGGGAACATATTCCTAAGTTTGATTATCAACTCATTGTCGAGCAAAACAGTACCCTATTTTCCAAGCATACATACTTTACACCATCCCAATATGGGATCGAAGTGCTACCTAATTGAGAGATTCGTTAGAACTACAAGTATCTGGCGAGGTTCTTATGAACCAAAAGTGCTTAAAAGAAAAGCAAAGCGGAAGAAGGACCGCGAGCAAGGTATTATCAGGGAAGAAAAAAGGTGGTTAGGGGATTAAATCAAGCCAGATGGATAAATCAAGTCTCGATAAACAAAATAGAGAAATATTTGAATATTTTAGAGAATCACGAATAAGAAAGGAAGTAAAAAAACAAAATAACAAACCCAATTCTTTGAGATTTTATCGTGTAATCAACAAATATCTAATCGATGGAAAGATGAACAAGATTTTGCAATAAATGTATATGGATCTTATTAACCTAGGCCAACAGAGCGAAAATATTATCAACAAAAGAAAAATGATATTTTGAAGAGGTTGAATATAATCGGCATCGATGATTCGAAGGATGATGAAGTGATCCAACTCTAATTGTTTTTCGTTGACGAAATAATTTAGTTTACTTTTTTAATTTCTAGTTTAGCTTTGACTTAATAGTGTTGTCTTTATTTGTAATGAACTTTTAATATAGTTTTTTCTTTTAAAAAAAAAAATTAATGAAAACTTTAAATTTTGAGTAGTTGTCAGATAAAATTTTTGACCAACGATTCTATTTTTTTAATTAACATCAACTGATTTAGAAAATTAATCATAAGGGTATTTATGTAAATTGTATGAATATTAAGTATAAATTCCTTGCATATTTTTCTTATATGAAGAGTATCTCTCCTTTATCAACTAGACACAAAATTTATCAACTTTCATTTTAGCCTCTTTCTTTAAATGATACATATGCCTCCGTCGTACACACTTAATGAAGATACCGGTTTTATAAGTAGTCTTTGCAGAGTTATGAGGATTTTATAAACAACCATAGTTGAAACCAGAAGTTGTTTTTTGTCACATATTTGGAGAATGTTCGCCTTGCGTTTCAACGATAACTGTAATGGTAGATTATATCAGAGTCTTCGTTGTCGAGCGTATACCATTAGAAACAACTGGAGGATATTCAGAACATGTGTGGCAAAGAGGTGGTGATGGCTGAGTTTCTCCAAGTAAATGGGTATGCATTCATTCATTTTGAGGAAAATGAGATACTTGGAATTGAAATCCCTCCAATGGGAACAAAATTCAATATATGAATTATTAATGTCATTTAGTGTACTTCTGATTTATAATTTAGACTTGGATTGTGATGTAATACGGTTTAGTGTACTATTAGTTTCAAAAAGTGATCACTACTTTAAAACAATCTTTATTAATTAAAAATTGAAATTACAACTGCTCATTTTATTTTTGTGTGTTGTCAAAATACTATTTTTAATTAGTGAGGTATTTTATGTCAATGCTCTCGTTGGGTAATACAATGCCCTGCCTGAGTATCATGACGTGGTGGTATAACTATCAACACAAACAGGTTGAATCTGTTTATTCCCTTAATGATGTTGAAATGAGCTTCGAACAGAATTTTGATGATTTCCATCTTCGCCATTCCCCCAGAGATCTCGCTGCAACTTCATCATCAGTTTCATACCTCACTCGATGTCGACTGACATTAGCGGTTAAAGTTGTTAATACGTCAACTGATTTGCTTATTGTTATATATCGATGTAATAACACAGCTATATTGCAGTTATTCATGGTTACCGGTTTTAATACAGAATTTTTCATGAATTCTTTTCCGAAAACGCATATTAATTGTACCATTTGTTAGTCGTTCTTTACCCTAGCCAGATAATATACTACTAAGTTTCTAGAAAAAGATAAATCTCCCTCTACCATAAACTCTGCAGGATTAATAAAAATTTGAGTAGGATATTATTGGTGTAGAAAGTGAGGTACCACACAAAACTCCATAATTTTCTCTAAACACAACCTACCAAAAGCATTCGCAACCAACACCGTCAATATGTATTCTAAAAAAAAACGGAAAAAATATTATGTAGGGAAACAAACGAAGTTTGTCCATTATATTTCATGGATAACCATAGTATGATGCAATTCCCTTGGATGTATTCTAAGTGTCCACGAGTATATTGTTTTGATGACAAAATGGTTATTGAAATAAAACAAAAAAAGATTAGGTATTTGTAATACCAATATCCAAACTGTCATGAAGAACTAAAATTACTAGACGATGTTGTGAAAGCTAAAAGGTAAAATAATTGAGCACTTGTGCAACCACTATGGAGAAGAAGGTCACCAGAAAAAGCATCATCCGAGTATAAAATGGAATGTTTAATTTTAATGTTCAATGCCTAATTGAAACACTTATATGAAAATGCACACTTCTGAATCAAAAAGCACATATGAAAAAACATCACTGGAAATGTCCTTTGTGTCTTTCGATGGAATAGACTGATTAAGTGTCCTAATAATTTAGTTTGATAAAGAGTTTTAAATTCATGAATATGATGCAAAGTTATTTTTAATAATTGATATAGGTTATTTATGTTACTGTCTTTAATTTATTAATTGCCAAGAGTGTACATCAATTGAAATATAAATAACAAAAGAAGACTACATACTTAATTAAACCCTAACTCACTTTCGTAGGAACTGTGATTATAGTTAGCTTGTGCAACAAGCCTTTAAACCATTAGATGACATCAATTGATGAATCATGTCTCTTGAGGGTTTACAAAGAGATATATCCACAAAACCTATTATTATGAATCTTAGTCTTTATTTGAATCTCCGGTAACAACTGTATGATTTTTCATGAATATTAGTAGATCAAAGATTTTTTCAAAAAAAAAAACTTATAACACTCACCAAATTCAAATAATGGCCTTTTAGTTGATTGTACTTGATGTGTGCCAGTCTCTCCTGCAAAATTCAAGCATTAAAATTAGTGTTTTTTAGATGGAAGATACATAAAACTAAATATCAATAAGTAATTGGATAAAGATTTACAAGTATTTCATTAGTCATTGCTTTAGGACATCTGCAATTAGCAAAAATGCTTGCTTGGAAGCCTATAAAATACGTTATTACATCACGTACTACAACATGCATGTCACTTATATTTTCCATTGTTATTTGGCGAGAATTTACAAAGATTCTTTTATGATAGTACAAGACTCGGTTCCGTAAGGTTTCAGTTGATAAAGCTCCTCATCGGACTTCTGGGAGAGATATTTGGGCGACCCAAGTTTTGGTCTGTTTTAGGGTGAAAACAAATGTACTGAAAAATAGTGCCTTATGTAGGTTCGGGAGATCAAAATCAAACAAAACGAGCCTGAACCAAAAAATGGTCATTCACGTATTGCTTCGGTCACAAAGGCAAAGATGATAGGTTGATCTTAGGGGAGGGAAGCATAAAAGGATGAGAAATCATTATGTGGATGAAAATGGTAATGTGTAGTTGAAGACTAGATTATCTCTGGGATAGATTGATAGGTGCATTATTTGCATTATTTGGATACTCTAATTCATTGATTTCTTGTTATTTTTCATATCATTATTCTTTTATTTTGTTTGTTTATGAGTTTCTTAGGAGTTTTGAAGTGTATTCAACCAACGAAGAAGAAAGAAGTTCATTACGACACAAAATGAACATGGAAGTTAAGTTTTGCCAATGGAGAAAGGCCAAAGACCAAATTCAACTCATTAAAATCCAGGAGTTATTGATACCATCTTTAAGAGAACGAGAAGACGAAGCCAACACAAAAAGAATGAGGTCATTCGGAGTTCGTATGAGGAAGTTATGAGCAAAACATCCAAAAGAAAATAGCGAAACACTCAGCAAAATAATCGGTAGATAACATGGAAATTGAGTCTACCGATTATGGAAAGTTATCTACCGATTATGGCAAGTTATCTACCGATTATGGAAAGTTTTGGACACATTAAAAGTCATATTTTGAGCCCTTACAATCAGTAGATAAGGAGGGTGTCGAGTCTACCGATTATGACTCGACGTAAGCCACTTCTAAGATACGTTTTTGACTTCTAAATCAAGGAAACATGGTCCCGGAAGGATTCTAAACCCTAGAAGGAAAGGATACTTGAGGGTGAAGCATTGAAGGCTATAAAATAAGACATCTAAAGCTCAAACAAAACATCTTTAACATCTTTATATTTTATATTCCATATCTCTTAAGTAATTTCTTGTCTTCTACATCAAAAACCTAGAGTTTTCCCCTTAGGGGGAAACCATTCTTCTTCTTTGTATATTTTTCATGGGTTTTAGTAAATCCATGAGTATGTAATTTTGTTCTATTGGTTGGGATGTAGTTGGAAGTCCTAGACATGTAAATCAATCTGGATGGTTAGTTTTAATGTTAATGATATCTTTTATCGCTTATGTTCTACTGTTTATATCGCAATGTATGATTGAAGAGTTGCTCGTTCAAGTTTCAAATTGAATGATCATGTGTTCATATCTAAAGCTAGACTAGGGTTTGAGATGCGTAATTATCGAAGAACTCTAATCACAAGTAGCATAAACATTATTGTTAACACGAGATGTTGCCATGCAATTATGTGTACAAGCTTAACCTAGGTTAAATCTGTGTGGATCTTGCGCCAGATTGCTTAGAATAACCTCAAATCACGAATTCCTATTACACCAGTTGCATCAGGATGTTGATTCTATTCTTCATCCACTTCAAGTAACTTTATTAATAATTTCACAAATAAATCTTCCTTCATACCTAGACGTTGTTTGAGTTGTGTTGAAGTATAACCAACTCACGTAGTGAATTAATGATTCATAATTTTTTCCATCATGCCACACCCTGTATCAGCTAAGTTGTTGTCGTTTCTGAACTTCCTTGGGCACCGGTTGATAAATAACACGCCTGCAAACATCCAATATCATTAGCTGAAACAATAACACAACTTTTCTTCTTCATCATTCGAAGTATCCAAATCGATTCCGTATGTCTATTTCACATAGAAGCACATGAGATTCATATTGTACCTTTGCAATAACAATTTTAGTTTCAATTTCTCAATACCATCTATGAAATTAGGTTCAATCAACATTCAACATTGATTACCAAAACATCATAAAACAAGTAATAATCATGGATTATTAACTCTATGTTCAAATTGTTATTGAGTTGTATATGATATGATTGATCAATCTGATATCAAGAATTTCATGGTTATAAAAAAAATTGCATTATAAACCCTACAAGTAGAATGACTTACCTTTCGTGATTTTTTGGATGAAATTCAAAATTAAAAAATACAATAAAACCACCTATAAGTATGGAACAAACCCTTTTAGTTTCAGGCAACATTTCAACTTAAAAATTCACATATAAGTATGGAACCCTTTTCTTCAGATACCTATGTACAACCTATTAACAATCTTTGAGATAATTAGTTTACAAAAGGTGGTAATTGATAGAGTAAGATGTCAGATTGAATTGTGCAAGTGGAATCATTTGTTGTTTGATTCTATATATCTCTTTATTATCCAATGATAAAAGAATTAGTTTTGAAATTGGGTTAGAAAAATGATTAAGATATACAGTTTTGATAACACCTGGAAACCATTGCAGTCCAAGTAGATACAGTGGGTTTTTCTAAATCTAATTTAATAGTGAAAGAAAAAACATTAGAAACCCCAACTTTTATTACAAGAAGGAGAAATTTGACATATTGATCATCAAGGTGAGATGATTTAGATATACTCAAAATTGAAACCAAATATCATCATCGAATAATATTCATGGTAAAACGATCAAATCTTGGGTTAAAATACTAAGTGCGAAGAGTCTGTTGCTACTATAGGTATTCGTAGAGTCGAACCGAAATAAAAGTCAAAAAGTTATTTTACTTTGATTGGGTTGGGTCCGATCTTAAGTTGCTGGTAATTGTGGTCGATTAGAAGTAGAAAGAGGAAAAGAGAGACTGAGAACACGAGTCAACCTAGCCGGTAATGGTGGGACCCAAAAAATAAGTACAAAATATCGTTACAGTGTTTTGTTGTGGACGAGAGATATCTTGTAAATTAAGTACATATCCAACGTAGTAGGTTGTATAAAAAAAGGTTTTGCACAAGTTGCACTGGAAGCATAATGCTTAATCTTACATAAAAATAAGTTTTAGATAGGTTGCACCGGAGTGCATAATACATAATACATATTTTTATAGGAAATATTTTTGGATAGGTTGCACCGAAGTCCATAATGAATATTCTTGTAGAAAATATGTTTTAGCAAGATTCCAATAGAATGTATAATGCATATTCTGACAGGAAATAGGTCTTGGGCGGGTTGCACCAGAGTGCATAATGCATATTCTAACAAAAAAAAAAGTTTTGTCGAGCATAATACATATATTCTGACAGAAAAATATGTTTTGGACAGGTTATACCAGAGTACATAATACATATTCCGACAGGAAATAGGTTTTGGCCATGTTGTATCGCGGTGCATAACGCATATTCTTAAGAAATAGCTTTTGTCCATGTTGCACTTGAATGCCTAATGTATTACGGGTCTTTTTTTGAATAATAATTATTATTATTTCGAATTTGATATCAACAATGGGTCTTGTTTTGTAAATTGTCTTAAATTTATTCTGAAATTATCATTTTCATAAAAATTTGACTTAAATTTTAAAAATTATTTTTTCACGATAACTTTAAATTGGAAAGAGAAAAAATAAAAATAAAAATAAAGGACAAAAATAAAGGACAAAAATATTTAAATCTTAAGTGTCAATTTCATCCAACTCAATATTTTATCCGTCCTCTACCATCGAATTCTAAGGGTTCTAAGACATATAGCCCTGTATTTTTCAAAGCTATATAAAGTGATGACTTTGGTCGGCCAGAACAAACAACTTGAGTTTTTCAATCCAACTGTTAGGTTCCTATCCAAGATTTGAACGAGAGTTATGGTGAGAGCGTTTTTTATGCAAAAACAATCTTTTTTTTTTGGTATTTAACACTGATCTTTTTCATGACGAGAAAAATTAACTGTTTTTCAGACCTTTTTATTCTCCCGCGGGAAAATGATCTCTATCCTTTATCGCAATTTTAATTCTTGTGTAACGGGAATTACTAAATTATGAGCGGAATTTAAAAACAAGTTGTGGAGATGAAAAATAAAAAGACTCCTTACACCCAGAAGCCCCTTAATCTACCGAAGGGATACTAAACGTATAGACGGACATACGTGTCCACCACCTGTACCATTTTTTTATTTAATCAATTAACAAAGTAGCAAATCAGAATGGTCAAAATATGTTGACGACTCGTTTTTGTTTCTTTATGTTGGCTAGGCGTGGCTCCTTTCCCTCCACTTTCATCGAGGGACTACCGTGCCACCCTCTCTCATCTGGTCAACAACCTTTTCACCACTGATTTCTTTATTTTCATTTGTATATGCAATCTGTATCAGTATGACCCACTCAACGTAGTCCGTATCGAATTTTAGTTCGTATCGGTTGAGGGCGGTACACTGGAACGTCGGTATATTGAGGGTATTTCAGTTTCAAATATCGGCGAAATATCGGTCCATATATTTTATACCTACAATTTTATAAAAAAAATACTAGTTCACATTTTATAACTATAAATAAATTTTAACACCTTATATCAAAATATTTTTTCACAAAGTTTAGAAATAAAAACAAGTACTCATCTAAAATATATAGATCCATACAAAGTTCAAACTGGAAACACAAGAGAAACAAGAACAACTTCACCGTCTAAAATATTAATTAAACAATGATATTACAATTATAATCAAGATCATTAGATTCATTATAGATATCATCAAAGAACAAGATTGTCTAGGCATACATGCATAGTAATTAGTCAGGGCAGGTACATATTATAAAAGGGCAGGTCATTAGTCACGGCAGTACAAGCCAGGCACTTACTATTTTGCCAAAAAAAGTGATTCACAATTCCCTCAACAAGAAGGCAGGTCATTAAGGGAAACCAGACACCTACATGCTATGATGTTCCTTGTCAGTGTTAACGAGTCTAATAAAAAAACTATGGAAACTTAAGATTGAAAGTTTTGAATATGACACACCAACTTCAGTTCCCATATTTGACAAAGACATGTTTCCAGTAACATATAAGCCTCAAAGATGACTGAGTATCATGCTGTCAAAGACAAAGGAACTTGTGTTTTTCACATCTTTACTTGATATATACCTCTTACTTGATATAATCTGTAGCTTACTCTGGAATCAGCATATGTGACTTACTGATCTCATATTGGGTACACATGGAGAAAAGTATGGACATTAAAAGGAAATATAATTATCTCATATTAGATAGAAACACAATTACCAGGCAAGACAAACTAACCAATCAAACAAGTTTCATTATTACAACAACCTTCAAAATAGTCAGCACCCTGTACAACTATCTATTATTCTTTTTGATAAACAGTTGGCAGTATCTAAATTTGGATTCTTAAAAACTAAACTATTTGTTTCCTTTAAATCTTAACTTGAACTGGTTATTATTTTCTTAACACTATCCATCCAGGTATTACCAAAGAATCAGTTAATTTCATGTATAACAATTCGTAATGACATACCCAACTGAACTCAAACATGTAAACATGTAATGACATACCGTAATTGGGTTTTTAACAGAATCATATATTGGGTTTTAAAAGAGAAACATGGAACCCTAAATTGTGAATTATTAAAGAAAACAAAAGGAGAAGAATACCTTTTAAATTAGCGCTGAAATTGTGAGAATAAATACCTTTTAAATTCGTGGGAAGAGAATAAATAGAGGTGGAAGAAGAAAAAGATGGAACCCTAATTAACAGGTTAACTGAGATTGGGAATTTTAGGATGGAGAATCTCTAACGACCCTTTAATACCAGAGAGATTGAAGAGAGAATGATAAAAACCAGAGAGATTGTTGAGATAAAGAAAAATCAGAGGATTCAGAGCACAAACCTGACTGTAGAGATGGAGAAATGAAGAGATGGTTAATATATCTCTCTTAAGTTTTCTGCAGCGAATTTGGATTGTTGGATCAACATCAGTATCGAATCTAACGGTTGGAAATCAAATATCGGGTAAACCGGTATTACCGGTATTGCAACGTATCGGCCGATATTATCGGTCGAATACCGTACCGCCGGTATTGTGTTTTTCGTACCGATTTCACTCCGAAACCGGTAAAACCGAAGGTATACCGGCCGGTATAACCGGTGTCGACTACATTGGACCCAATTAGTGGTGTGATCCCTCGATTTTGATTTCGTTGGATTATTTCCATCCATATATGCATCATCAGGGCACACCATGAGATTTTGGCTGATTAATGATCGGCGAAAAATCATACATAAATGATCCAACCCAATTTCTGAAATAAATATAGACATATGGAGTATTTTCTGTATATGGTAGTACGTGGTACATTTTAGCGCGGTTTGATACTAAATCAAAATTGAAAATTAAGTGGAACGGTTTTTTGGTTTTTAAAACCATGTTAAAATGTTTGATAAACGATTTGGTACTAAATTAAACTGTCGTTATAACAATTAATTTTAATGTGAGAGAATAAAAATAAAATAAAATTATATAATATAAATTAAATTAATGTTTTTATTTGTTCAGCCCTAATGGTTCATTTTCCAAGAAATACATGAATCCATAAGCTAATTGGTGATCATATAAACTATATTATTATAATCATCATACAACAAACTTTTAAATATCTCAACTTACTTGCTTCATTTCTTAATCCAACTAAATTGCATTAGAAACTATTATTCACCCTTCTATGTAGTCATGTTTTTCTTATTCTTCGTCCTTATACCTGAACTTATGCTGTAATATTTGATTTACCCTTTTGAAAAAAATAGGATGGAATTAATTAAGTTAGATCATGATCTGATTATCGTAAATGAATGAATTTAATGGCTCATATTAACGGTTTAACCAATAGTTTCCGGTTCAGTTTTGTGCTAAACCAAAACCAAACCAAAATCAACGGTTTTACAATATTAAAACCATTCCAAACCGTCAAATAGTTTTGTTTATGCTTAAACGGTGTAGTACAATGGAATTTTACGATTTACACCGTACCATGTACAACCCTGGTTGTACGTGATCTAGTCTTCATAAGTAACATGCACATATAATCTTGGAATTGTTGAGGGCTTAGCCCTAAAAATACTTGGGATCACATAAACCATCTTGTTGATACCCAATCCCTTGATGTTATTTTCTAATGGAAACAATATCCCATGCTAGTAAAATGGTATCCTCTTGAGACATCCTAATTACCCAAAAGCTTAGTTTCAAGATCCCGTGGGTCTTTCTAATGGGATTGCCATTCTATGGAAAGATAGTGTTAAATGCATGTTTGTAGAAGCTCAATCAATATCATAAATGAACCGTGACTATAGATAATATTAGTGAGGAATAGTTATTATCATTTATATGTGGTGCTTTACAAAATCAAGCCAGAGATTTGCAATAAGATTATATAACTCATCTTGTTTATTCTTTCTCAAAGCCCGAAATCATTGTAGGAGATTTGAATCTTCTCTTCAACCTTTGGAAAGAAAAATGGTGGAGCTAATCTTTATTCCTTGATTGTTCCCTCTATATTGGACTTTGTTGATAACTTGGGTTTGCAACATCTATCATTTTTTGGACCTTTTTTTACGTGGTCTGATAGAAGAAGAAGCCCAACTCATGTTAGAGAAAGACTAATCAGAACTCTTGTGAAGTCTGGTTGGCTTTCTGTTTTCCTTAAGGCTAAATGCTTTGATCTCATAACTCATGGGTCGGACAACAATTCTCTACAGTTTCCACTCACTTTGTTATGTTCAAAGATAAAAAACCATCCACTGTTTTCTAAGCTTGGTTGAAGGATCCTTCTTGTAGGGAAGTCATTCCAAATAATTGGACTACCTTTTATAATGGTTCTAAAGCTTTTCTTCATGCCCAAAAGCTTTAGAATGTAAAAAAAAAACAAGCTCATGCAATGGAACTACAACTCTTTTGGTTACATTCCTCACAAGATCAATATAAGACTTAGATTTTCAACCTACATCTACAAATCATCAAGCCTCTTCAGACTATTTGAGTACCTACACAATAATAATTAATTCACCAGCTGTATAAAGAGGAATTCATCCACCAAAATGATAATAATTTTTAAGTTATTTCATGCTACTTCCAACTTCAACAGATAGAAGGAAAAAAATTGGCCCTATAATGGATGTTGGTGGAGTGTGGCACACTAACAGGGAGTACATCTTTCAAACTTTTTTTAACCATTTCAAATCTCTATTATCCTCTCAGATCCTCGGTATTTTATACCTTAAATCCCCCCTTGTATCTTGGATTAAGACATGGATCCTTATTCGCCATCCGTAGATGGTGATTTGATGACGATAAAAAATCAAGGGTAAAATGGTCATTTAGGAATAATTCAGTACGGTCCAAGTACATTCACCTTGTTATGGGAGAATTAAGTCTCATAAACACAACTCAATCTTTAATCGCATAGGTTTAGCTCAAGTCTAAGCCCAAGATAAGACTCGAGCTTAAGCCTAAGACAACACTCAAGCCTAAGCCTAAGCCAAAGACAAAGATTAAAGCCTAAGTGTAGGACAAGATTCAGTCTTATTCTCAAGCCAGGATTCAAGACAACCTCATGGAAGCGACATGAGACTAGACCTCATAACTTAAATGCAGCTCAGCTCAGTCCAACAACAACGTTAACTGATGATGTGTAATATCATGAAATCATGATAGTTTTACAATGTATATCTAAAACTTACGAGTAAGTTCAAGACTTTTCAACATCCCTGATTTATGGTGATGTGGTTGTAATAGTGGTAAGAAGAACGTTCACTCGGACTTGTGAAGACAGATTTTAGACTTAAATTTTAATACTAAAACTAGCAAATATATACAAAAGATGGGAGCAATACTAGGACTCAGGATTTCACCATTAATCATATCAAGTGATAACTATTGATTCTTAACAATTCTAACTAATATTATTGACTCTGATTCTTTGCCAAAAATAGATTTTTAAAACATTGACTGTAAATCCTAAGCACGAACCACCAAAAAAATTATGCTAAGCATGATCCATCTAATTAAATGATAACAAATTAAAAAAATCATAATTTCAATTAAAATCAATGCAAATAGTCGAAAGAATCAAACATAGTTACCATTCAATTGTGAAAATTGGCTTCCTCCATCGTCCCAGAGTTGGGGTTTAGCTCATGTCGCTCAAAACACTCTCAAAAGATAGAAACATGGCTCAAAAGTGTTTACAAGGAAGAAAAGAAAAGAAAACAGATAAAAACAGAAAACATAGGCGTTTATATTTGTTGCTAACATGGAATTGACACGGTTCTCTGGAGCATTTTTCTGTTGCTGAAGGTATTGAATATGAACTTTTCAGCAACAATTTCTTCAAACCTTTTGACGACGATTTATTCTTCTTCTTCTTCTTCTCACGAACAGTAGCATCATAATTTTTTCGGATTGATTTTTTTCGATTTCTGGCCTCTGCCAGCCCCCCCTCATCTCTTCAATCGACTTTTTATTTATATTTGAGCATCCAACCCACTCTAAATCTTCGAATAACTTCAATAAATCTTCTAAAAATTAATGAAAAATTTCCCGGTCATGATTGCAGCATATCTCAGTGATTCTCTTGCCTTCTCTTTTGCTTTGTGTGTGCTCAAGAATGATATTCCTTTACGATGTTTCCTTCTCAAAACCGATTTGCTCGATATTGTTGCCTATCTTGAGATGATATCAATACCCGAGAATATTCATTCCTATTTAAACGCAAAACTAACTTTTTTTCTTTGATTTAATTGATCTGTATCCTTGCAAACTTCCTCTTATTAAGAAAAAAATGAAATCTTATCTTAATCTCTTAAATATCTTTAACTAAATCATATTCAATTCACGCTTTTAAAGAGGAGAAATTTCCCCGCTAGTTTTGTTTATTTGAATTTTAATAAGGTGGTGCCTTTATCAACAGTTGAGTGCCTTTATCAACTTGGGTGCCTTTATAAATTTCACGAGTGCTTTTAACAATTCTTCATGGGTGTCTTTAACACTTTTTGAGGTGCTTTTATCAACTTTCTCGCCAACGTTTCCACAATGATTTATTCCACAAAAGTACCTAAAACACAATAAATAACAATATTAATACAAAAATCGAGAGATAACAATATATAAATTGAGAACAAATCAGACACATAAACGTGCCTATCAAATACCCCCAGACTTATTATTTGCTAGTCCTCGAGCAAATCTAATCTAAAAAATAGAAATAAATCCTAACTCACTTTCGCAGGCATTGCGATTGCATTTAGCGTGTGCAACAAGCCTTTGAACCCATATGTGTCCCTATCAGACGAGTTTTGTCCCGTGAGGGTTTACAAAAGATATACCCATAAAACCTTTTACTCCAAACCCTATCTACTTGTGAACGATTGAGGGTAGACACTAAACATGCTATTTGGTTGGCTACTAAATTCTTCGGCTATGAGAATCATTACCCTATATGAATCCATTTGATGTACACGAGTTTACGCGCAAGTGTACTAACATTCATATATAATAAAACAAAGCACGACTCAGAAAGTCGTACAACGGATCACGATACTCAGAATCATGAATAGACTAAGAAGATGGATATGAAGATAGAAGTGTACGCATGTTGACTAAGGTGAACGGTGTTTCCCAGAATATCTTTATGAACATCGTTCCAAGATGAACCTTAATGGATTGAGATACGCAACCACTGGTCTGAATCATAATTCTAATATCAACTCAACTGGTATTTACAAGGGCCCCAACGGTCGATTTATTGAATATATATAAATTATTTTTATTTTTATTTTATTTTATTTTTTCGGACAACATGGTTAGATCTTTTGAATCTAAGCGCATGCTCCTTCTCAGCAGATTACATGATAGTTCCCATGGATCCTGCGTTCCACGCTTTCTTAGGCGACGTAGACAGGGAGAACACACATATTGTCCAAATGTCAATTTTTTTTTAAATAAATTATTTGTCAAGTTTCATTAAAATAATGGGGCTTGATATCAATCATTCCAATTCATCCTAGCGACAACAAGGCGATATTAGTGCCCCACCAAATCACTTAGAGAAACATAAAAAGTTTCAAAAATAAAAACAAAACGTGATATGGTGATGACTCCAAGATATGATGACAACTATCATGTTATTTCTAACACCTGAATTCTGTCCTTTTATGAAAAGATCATTTAGCTGGGCACACCAACTCCTACAAACGAGAATTTTGTTTCCATCTACCTAGAATGGTTAGTGTCATCCTGAACTATTCATAAGTTTCTAGATTTTGGAGTTTTTTTTGGTACAACTAATTTTTTTTTCTTACCCCCAAACATAAATTGAACATAGTCCCCGATGTTCTAAAGATAAATGAATGAAAGCATGAACAAAGAGAAAATATTGAATAAAGTAAAAGAGATAAGGAAAGATATTTCCAACACCGTGTACCAAAAGCATATGGGTTGCCACCCATAGAGCGCTAAGTTTAAAGTCTTCAGCTAGACCAAGAAAAGATTAGTCACAATTTACGAATCATATAACAATAATCTGAATAAATTTGGATCCTTAAACACAATCAGATTTGACTTATGTAGCTGACCGCAATGAAGTATATGAAAGTGGTAGTCAATCTTAAGAAAATGTGTCGATTTAGGTTTCCTAAAATAATTAGGCTTAACTCCAATATTCAATATCTGACACATTTGAAATTCATATGTTCCCACGTTTTGTAAATAAAATTTTAGTGGGACAACAAATTCAAATATGGTATTATCGCCTGGGTAGACCAGATCAACCATAGGATGGGTTTCTGACAACTGAATTTTATTCTGGACAAAACCAGACTTTGGAAAACGTGTATAAAGATAATCTCTTAAAATGGTAGAGGCACAAACGTCAAGTCCCAAGTGAGGGATCTTTCTAAGATTCACAATTAAAGCACAAGGAGAATGATAATCACCCCAAACTTAGAATTTGCAGTGCCCTTAGATAGACTAGCCACAATTTCCCTAATTTCTAGATTGTCAGATTCCTGAAAATAGTCAATTGCTTCTTCTAAGTTATAATCAGGAGGTGCATCCTCACTCATATTTAAAATCTCAACGAGTCTATCATCTTTGTCTGAGACTATTGTTCCTGAATCGTTGGACTCTAAAACACTAGTCTCAGGATAAACTCGTTCCTCTAAACCATTATCGTCTTCATAATAACAAGGAAATAGTTCACCGTCTATAAAAATGGTATCTCTAGTTAAATCATTTTCCTCTTGAATAGGTAAATAATGATTAACATTATTAGGATCAGAACTAGAAACATCATTGTTATCATGAGGCTCAAATGGTGTAAAAATTTCCTGATCATTATGAATACGGATTTCAAAATTTTCATCAATATTCTCTTCATCATCATAATAATATGAAGATGGTTGAACCTTATCTAAACTAGTAATGTTACCAATTCTAACCTCGTCATCTTGATTAAGCGAATAATAAAGATCCTCATTTAAAGGGTAATATTGGAAACACTATATTGACAATTAAGATTATTTTGAGCAATTCTCATTGTTGCAGTGTACTCCTTTGCAAATAAATCAAACCTATGTGTCGACTCAGTTAACTGCTTGAGGGCATCTTCTAAAGGCATAATGGGTTCATTAGGAGTACTAGGTCGCAACTGTTCGGAGAGGTTCTTCTATAGAGGTATTTGGGTCACCATAAAGAGTACTAGATCGCATCCCCTTAACTGAATTTTCGAGATAAATAACACTATAATGCAACTGCTCGAGGGCCTCTTCTAGAAAAATAGAAGGACCCGAATTTTGCTCGTTTTCCCGTTCATATGACCGGTGCGCGTACAAATAGTAATTAAGACTGTCATGGCATGATCCATAACCTTCGAAAGGTTGGTAGTGGTCCCAAGTACTATCCACACTATGGTCATAGTACGGGTAATGTCCATTTTAAAATTATATCGGGTATTCATTGTATTGACTCTCGTAATACCAGTTCCACATTTTTTTTATAGTGCACATGCAAATGCAGGTTCGACTAAGATAGGTAAGCTCAGGTTACCTTAGCAAAATATACCTACAGTCAAAGACTGGTCAATGGTACAAGGCTAAGGCTTGTGGAATTTTGACTGATAACGCCCAGAGGTTCCAGTGTACTATTCCACGTGTTTTCCTAATAATCAGTAGCGGACGATGCAAATGATGTGTGTGCACGTGTTTTTTTATATACAAAATAAAATAGAATCTAAAAGAAATATATACAAATTAAAAAAAAAGAGAGAAAAATCTAGAATAAAAATTAAGGTATACTGCTTACCTTTTTTGGTAGGCAATTTCCATAATTGCAAAACTTTACCTGCACAACAAAGAGAAGAAAATACCCAAGTAAAATCTAAAAGATAAATAAATAAATAAATCCTAATTAACCGAATTAAAAACTAAACCTAAAAAAAATAAATCTAAAACCCTAACCTAAAAATAAGTCCGGGTCGGTGGCGCCAAAAATTGGCTTCCTCCATTGTCCCAGTGTTGGGGTTTAGATCATGTCGCTCAAAACACTCGAAAAAGATAGAAACATGGCTCAAAAGTGTTTACAAAGAAGAAAAGAAAAGAAAACAGATAAAACAAAAAACATAGCCATTTATATTTGTTGCTAACAGGGAATTGACACGGTTTTCTGGAGTATTTTTTTGTTGCTGAAGGTATTTGAATATGAACTTTTCAGCAACAATTTCTTCAACCTTTTGGCGACGATTGCTTCTTCTTCTTCCTTTCACGAACAACAACAGCGGGAATTTTTTCTGATTGATTTTTTTCCGATTTTTGGCCTCTGTCAGCCCCCCTCATCTCTTCAATCGACTCCCTATTTATACTCGAACATCCAACCCACTCCAAATCTTCGAATTAACTTCAATAAATCTTCTTATTTTTTTTTTAACTAAAAAGTTTCCCGACCATGATTGCAGCATATCTCGGTGATTCTCTTGCCTTCTCTTTTGCTTTGTTTGTGCTCAAGATGATATTCCTTTACGTTGTTTCCTTCTCAAAACCGATTTGCTCGATATTGTTGCCTATCTTGAGATGATATCAATACCCAAGAATATTCCTTCCTATTTAAACGCAAAACTAACTTTTTTTCTTTGATTTTATTGATCTATATCCTTGCAAACTTCCTCTTATTAAGACAAGAATAAAATCTTGTCTTAATCCCTTCAGAATCCTTAACTAAACCATATTCAGTTCTCACTTTTAAAGATGAAAAAAATTCCCGCTAGTTTTGAATTTTAATAAGGTGGTACCCTTATCAACAACTGGGTGCCTTTATCAACTTGGGTGCCTTTATTATTTCATGAGTGCTTTTAACAATTTGTCATGAGTGCCTTTAACACTTCTTGAGGTGCTCTTATTAAGACAAGAATAAAATCTTGTCTTAATCCCTTCAGAATCCTTAACTAAATCATATCCAGTTCACACTTTTAAAGAGGAGAAAATTTCCCGCCAGTTTTGAATTTTAAGAAAGTGGTACCTTTATCAACAGTTGGGTGCCTTTATCAACTTGGGTGCCTTTATAATTTCATGGGTGCTTTTAACAATTTGTCATGAGTGCCTTTAACACTTCTTGAGGTGCTTTTATCAACTTTCACGCCAACTTTTCCACAATGATTTATTCTACAAAAATACTTAAAAACACAATGAATAGCAATATTAGTACAATAATCGAGAGATAAAAATATACAAATTGGGAACAAATCAGACACATAAATGTGTATATCATATGGGCACATCCAAAGCCTATAACATTGAAATCATGACATATGAGATTAATAAGCTTGTCTAAACTCAACAACATCTCCGAGTTACAAGCACGTTAATGGCGCTTCCACTTCCTTAGAGATTGCAAGCTCGTCTATGGGATCCACACAAGGGAATTAGGTTCAGTCTTTACTCATAAACAAGCCCCCGGCTCCTCTCTAGGACAGCCATGCCTACTCCCATCCTGGACAAAAGCTCATGTTATGTAAACACTCGATTTCAGCCAATATTGTTTCGTGTGCATGCCATACACAATCATCCTATGCTACCTCTTGCTATCCACATGCACAAGTCAGCCACAATATACAAGCATGAATATTCATTCACTTTAGTCAACATCGATTATGGAAAATATCATCACATCATACAAACATGTCATATATAAAAGTTGACTAAGTCATAACATGAGGGAGGGGGACAATATCTTTAGGGTTTTGGTTAGAATATCTACGGCACGTGTGAGTATCAGCTTACTCACACAGAAAGAGAATAGTCGATGGTGGTTACAAAAAGATAACTTTGGAGGATATGATAAACTCATCGATATATCCTTAGTTATACTTGTAACCATCGATGAGGTGTTTATTGTATCTCTCATCCTTATCCCACTAACATGAGATTAAGGTTTTGAATCTATAATTAGACCAACAATCGGTCCTTTTGAATACAACAACAGAACAACGCATTAGCTAAAAACTTCGTTTCTTTCATAGCCTTCTTTCTGCAACTCTCTGCAATTAAGAATTCTGATATCATCTCTTTCAGCCTTCCTCCATAAGACCATCCCTGATTTCACTCATTTGACTGAAATAGTCATCGAATGGCGATTATCTCAGTTTAGGCAGGGGTTATTCGTCATGAACCTTATGCATTTATCATAGACCTTACAGCCTTCACCTCTTCCACCCTTTCCTCCGATAACCCACCATCCCATCAGCTAAAGAGATCAAACAAATAGTTTTAAGCATGTCCCCTTGGTCCTCACCTGGCTTGGATGGTTTTGCCCTTGAAGTTTATCGAAATTGTTGGCAAGTGGTTGGAGAAGATACTATCAAAGTCGTTAAAGTCTTTCTTTTATTCCAAATTTTTTCTTAAAGAACATATATACTTCCAATACTCTTATTCCTAAAACCGATTGCCCTCAATCTGCTTCAGATTTCTGACCAATTAGCCTTTATTCCATCATATATAAATCATTTCTAATACCCTAGCAAACAAACTCAAAATTGTTCTCCAAAGATTCATATCACATTTTCAAGCAGCATATGTTTCTTAAAGACATATCACTTAGAATGTTGTCCTAGCTCATAAGTGATTTGATTCTATGAAGAATAAAAAAGAAAAACAGGGTATAATGGCAGTCAAAATACACATGAATAACGCCTTTTATAGGCTAGATTTGAGCTTCATTATTTTCATGATAAAATAGTTGGGGTTTAATGATCTTTGGTGTACCTTAATTCATCAATGTATCTCCACAGTTTCTTTTTCCATAAAGTTGAATGGTACTCCAACTGATCCGTACAAACCTGGGAGAGGTGTTAGGCAAGGAAATCCTTTATCTCTTTACCTTTTTAGTTTCACCAAGGAATGTCTTTCTAGATTACTCTTCTAAGCTAAACAATAAGGTTTAATTTATGAGATTAAGATAAGATGCAGTACTATATCCATCAATCATTGCTATGTTTTTTTTTAAATGTTGATGTGATTGAAACTCAAAACTTGTTGCACATTATCAAAAAATTTGTAATATGTTTGGCTAAGCCATCAATCTAGTGAAGTCTTCAGTTTTCATTAGTGCAAACACTAATAATGAGGTTGCCTAAGAAATAATAAATATGTTGAAAATGCAACCTATGTCTCTGAATTACAAATGTCTTGGTACACATGTATTTTTATTTAGATCCAAAATCAGTAGCTCTATTCCCCTTTTGCAAAAAAACGGAGAACAAGCTAGTTGGATGGAATACCAAAATTTTAAATTAAGAAGGTAGATTTGTTTTGAACCAATATATTTTAAGCCTAGTTCTTATATACCGTATATTTGTCTTCCAAATTCCCAGAACTATCACTACTAAAATAAAGGCAATCCGATGCAAGTTCTGGTGGGGCACTAAATAAAACAAAAATGGTTTTTTCCCTAAAGCTTGGGACACTATTTTCTTTCCTAAAAAATAGGAGGTCTCAATTTTAAAGACCCAAAAATTTCAATATCAATCAGCAACGGCCAAACTAGCATGAGATTCTTATATTCTCCATTCTCTCTGTGGGAACATATTTTGTAATCCAAATATTTCCATAACATTGATCATTTATCTAATAATGATCCTTCCTAAAGGTTCATGGATATGGAAGAGCTTTCAAAAAGGTTTGAATATTGAAAAAGAAGTATATCGTTAGCAGGTTGGGAATGGTGACTCTATTCTCATCCGGCATATTTTGTCTCTTCCTTATCCACATACCCTTGCTAAATCAATCAACCATATCATGCAAACTAAAAATTTTCATCTCATAGACCCTCACACAAACTCTTGGAATATTAACTTGATCAATATTGGTTTGATTCTTCAGTTGGACCTCAAATATTGTCTCTTTGTGTTTCACTAAACCAAGCAGATTCGCTTAAATAGCCTCTCACATTAAATTGGTTATTTCATTGTAAATCTACTTACCGGTATTCGCAAAAAGAGAAAATTCATAGTTTGCATACTCAACTATCTTCTTTACAAGACTTTCCATGGCTTAAACTTTGGCTTCTAAAATTGCCACCAAAACTCCAACTATTATTTTGGAAAATAATTCAAGGAGTCTTGCCAATAAACCATTGATAGGTGCATAATCTACATGTTTTGAATGTCAATTCTTTTAGTTATATTTCTTGTATTTTACCTTATATTACTCTTATTTTTTATTTTGTTTCTCATGTTAGGACGATTCAACCAAAAGAAGTGGAAATGGCTTTTAAAGTGCTAATGGAGTAAAGTGCTACTAGTGAAGAAAATTAAAGAAAAAATATACCTCATTCAAATCCAGGAATTCGTCTTACTATCTTTTAGATAATTGATAGACAATTCTAACTCAAAAAGAATGAGGTCATTCCGAGTTCGTATGAAAAAGTTATAATCAAAAGAGTGAAACCAACTTGAATTTGGTTTCTGTTGGGCCTTACTGGACCTGCGCAAGAACGAAAGAAGAAATTGGTTTTGGGCTTATATTGGACATGAAAATAGGGTTTTTGAGGAGATTGAGTCCCCTAGTTGTACAAAGCTCAAAAGGAGATGGAAGAGTTTGATGAGGTTAGGTTTCCTAATTAGATAGACATCAAGAGGAGATTACCAAAGCCTATACAAAGGAGAGCCTAGATATAATTTTCTACATAACCTCCCCACGGAAAAGAGAGCAAATTTTGGTTTACCCCTTAAAGGGGGGAACTATTATATTTTCTCTTCATCTCTTTTATTACTTTCTTGTAAATTTTCCATGGGTTTAACTATTTCATGGGTTCTAATGAACCCATGAGTAGCTGATTCTTCTATTGGTTGAAGATGGAATCGAAAGTTCTAAACATGGGAATCAACCTGGTTGGTTAGTTTTATTTTACATTATCTTTTTTTTTATCGTGTGTGTTTTACTACGTATAACAATTATGTGATTGTTTCATGTAACACCCAAGTTCCGGACTAGGGTCAAACACGTATGGAGATCTGAACTCAAGGCGTTACGGGTCGGAACGAGACAGATGCATATATATTTCAACTAATTTACTTTTCATATCAAGTATAATTGAACTTTTAAATAAGATGAATTTAAGCATATGAATCTACTGATCTTCGTTCATAACATTTACAACCAAACAGATTAATTCAAGTTACATTTCAAGCAATTTAATCACTAAGATACATATTTTCTAACTTCCACATCCAACTTCTGAGAAATATGCAAGAATGTCAATTGGGGTGAGATGACAACTTAGTAGAATGCATTCCCAGTCTCAAAACATGCACAACAATATCAATCAGTCAAATAACATACAACATGAGTATACGACATGATTTCGAGTAACCAATGTTATATATATATATATATATATATATATATATATATATATTCAACCAACAAGATTTCCACACAAGTATTATTTTCAACAAATCATTTAATTCGTTTGTTCAATCATGAATTCACAATACCAATATTGTTGTCAACAATCCATCCATTTAAGTTTCAAAACATGAGTTCATAATACTAATCAATTTTTTAAATAATTTATCCAATTAGATTTTAGCACATGAGTTCATGGTACGAATGTCCTTGGTTCGTACTCCATCTATCATTTATCTGGCACGGACAACCGCTATCGATGGTCAGGAACACAAGTTTCTACATGGGGATCATTACCCATTTAATTCTCGGGGATCATTACCCGACGTTAGCGTAAAACCATGTTCCATCTAACGGTAAAACATGAACTCATTTCAAATTTGTACATCATTTTTTACAAACAATACAAGCAACCATGGCTTAACAACATATGAACAAATAACATGAATTTCCTTTAAGCTATTAATCAAACAGACTAACTGCAGACATATTGTATTATATATTTCATAATGATAACTTTATCTGATCGTCTTTAAAAATTTTAAAGAAATTTATAGGAATAAATCAACAACAACATATCCAAAATTCACAGCAAATCAACGGTTTAAATAAAATATATAGAATTTACAATGACATCTTAAAAACTTGGCAGATTATATATTATTAGCAAATAATTCATAGTAAATTCATAATAATCTGAAATTGAGCAAATCCAAATCATAATAAAATATTTCATACAACTCTACAACTTTTCTTAAGGTTACAAATCGTTCTAACATCATTAAGATTACCTAAATCAGTCAAAAACATGTTAAAGAAAAACTGTCCAGAAATTTTAGAAATCATAATCTAAATTAAAACAAACATTCAACGGTGAATTTATGGTGGATTATCCTAAGTATTTAACCATAGGTACCTAACCATGTTATCTGTCAACTAGGAAAACTCGATCATCGATAGGAGATATATATTTACACGAATAAATTCCAGAAACCTAACAATACAAAATCATATGAATTTACATACAAGCAAATCATTCAAAGAAAAAGGGATCTAGCATTCTACCTTTTTAATAGCTACAAATTTCTCTTGATTCTCCATAGCCTTCTTTTCTAGACACCCTAGCTTCCTCTCCTTCTCCTTCTCTCTAACCATTTTGGTTTTCTCCCTAATTAAATTTAAACCTTATACTAATATTAATTATCATATTAATAAATTATTTAAATCTTTTAATTTTGTCTTCATTTTATTTACTTGTTAAAATTAAATTAGGTGACTCCATTTCCACCATAAATTGTAGTTTCCTAATTCAATCAACCCACCAAGACTAAGGCAAGCGAAACAACAACCTAACAACAAGGTTATCCAAGTCGAGTAAAACCCAACCGGAAACGGGAAATAAAAGTACTGGGTATTATAGTTCATGTAATATGATTGGATTTTTGGTATGTTTAAAATCAAAAATTAAATATCCTTAATAACTTATCTATACCTATTTAGGAATCTTAGGTAATTTTATCAAGAACCCTAATAATAATTAGTAGTAATTCATGATCACTAGCGGTGCGAATCGTGAAAGAAATCACAAGTAAAGCTTGGCCTAGGTTGAATATGTCATGATTGTCCGATGTATTGCCTATCAATAACTCGTCTCACATATATTAATGTTTTCCTCAAGTTGAATCTCTTAGCGATTAACACTAGATTATTTGGTGGAAAAGAATTTAAAAATTAGCGATTGCAGTATATGTTGACATATGGAGGCGTAACGAAGCATTATACCGAGTGAAGATATTTTAGGGTTATTGGTATGAAGAGAGAGTGGATGTTGATTCTAATCAATTGATGAACATGTTTGGTAATGGAAGATGAAACCTCTAACCGGTATTTTATATTTTTATTTACAACTTTTATTCACGTTGCTTTTAGTTGCTTTTAGTTTAGAAACTCAACAACCCCTAGTTACCTAAGAAGTAAAAAAAAAAAAAAAAACAATTCCCTGCTCTTCGTGGAAACGAATCCCTACTTACTATTCTACTCGCTATTTTAAAAAGTTTAAGAAATATTTAGGTCGGCTGACAACCCATCAACCATATGCTAGAAATTAAATTTCCTAGTCCGATTTTTTTATGTTCTCTATAAGGTTTTACTGGTAAAACTTACACCAATTTGTTTTTACAGTGTACTTTTGCTAGAGTTGTGGTTTTTTCTATTGATTCCACTTTTCATAACCAGATGGTTTCTACTGATGATATCACTTTTTCTAGAAAGCTGTGGATACAACAAGTTTTAAGGATAATGTAGCTAGTAAAAACCTATATACTCTGGTTCAATATAGTTAATCTCGGATCTCGGTCTCGTCGCGGCTGGGACCTTGACACCTTGATAACGATATCTCGGGGAGATTATCGGCGAAATCTCGGAATAACTTCCAACCTGCATACAGTACAGGAGACAGATTAAAACTACATACAAACTTCAGTATCTATTTTGCATTGTTAAGGGAACAATACAGGAAACTGAGTCTGTGTTCTGTGCAAGTGCATACAAACTACATACAAACTTCAATTCACAACCTGCATACAAACTGCACACAAACTTCAATTCACAACCTGCATACAATACATGAAACAGAACAAGATCAGAGTATGTGTTCTGTGCAAGTGCTTTTAATTCGTCACTACATGTCTGGCAGCTAGTAGCTAGTACATCTGATCCATATTAAGAGCCAAATTGGATTGCACATTTGCATTAGGACAATAGCTGAGACACTAACAAGACTAAAACTCTGCAACCTGATATTTGCATTAGGTGTTAAGCTGATAACAACTACCTGACAATCTTGTAATCCAGTAGAGTCTTTTCAGAGCCTGCAGAATTATCAAAAGAAAAAGGGAAAAAAGAAGAATATGATAGCACCTTTCTATAGGAGTTGGAAACTACAAGGATTGCATAAGCTCATAAGTCAAAACTCAAACACCAAATGTGTAACCGCTCATTCAGCATATCTGAATAAACTATAGCTGACATGTCCAGAGTGGAACTAAAAGATAAACTATATCTGACAGGTCCGGAGTGGAACGAACACAGTGTCCCCTAAACACTACTGTCGCGTCATCAACTAGAGTAACATGTCCAAATTCTTCCAAAGTATGACAAAAGAACTGATGAACTAAATAAAACTACATCGAGTAAATTCCTGAACTAAGAACAGTTGATGTCTCTTATATGGGTATTTCAACAAATGATCATTCAAACGGCAACCACTACATGTTGCAAGAGAGTCACTCCTTATGAGAAAAGCAATTACTGATGGTATTTACTTCATTTATTAAATGAAAGATAATTAAACTTAGAAACAAAGAATACAGTTGACATCAACATCAGCATATACATACATGATGACGGCCTCCAATGATTAAGGGTTGTGGGTGTTCATAGTTGCAGTTGTGTACACTCAAGTCTTTTGGCTTACTATGTATGCTCAATGAGAACTAAATCAAATTATGACCAAAGAAACCCAAGCCTAAGCGTCTGAAAAAATAAACTAACCCTGAGACTGCATTATTTGCCTTGTGTAACATTTTAGCAGAATATTTTTAAACTAACATCACAAAACATTTGTGTTAACATAAGGTAATACAGTAGTAGTCATTTTAAATTCACTAATGCATAAATACAGAAATGAGGAATCCACCAAATACCAAAGCTGCTCTCCTTGCACTGATGGAGAGGAGTCTAAAGAACCTCTAACAAGCAAAAAGAAAGCCAGATAAAACTCAGTACTATTGCAGGGAATAAATCTAATAATGGAGTCCCACAGTGATCGAAGCCATGGGACTCCACCTATCCATGGATACATGGAGTCCTATGTTGTTCCTCTAAACATACATCCTAAGTGAACTACACAGTGGAGGATCCTTCACTCTTTCATGAAAAGAACATTATAGCACAATTCATTTTAAAGAATGTATATAGAATTTTTCATGAAAAATTAGTGAAACATAAAGAAACTCAAACATTTAAAGAATTCGAGGCCTTAAATAAACAAAACCCCCTGATCAAAACCTCATTAAAATCCAAAAACGACAATCAAATTAAAACCAGAACTTTACCTGTTGATCCTGATGAAGGTATAGAGCTATGTGGAAATCGGTCTTCTCATCGGATAATTCCTGTCAATCTTGATCTACTTATTTCCTCAATCAATCTGAAACCCTACTTGTTTGATGAACATGGGAAGATTGGAAGCATTCTCAAAAACTGATTCAGGAAAAGTAAAGAAGATGGAGATACGGGCGAGAAGAGTAAAGTAAAGAAGATCTTGCACCGTTGGATTCGTCAATCAATATGAAACTGTTAGATTAGAATAGTAAATACCCATTTTACTCTAGATTCGGTGACTCTTCTCGACCGAGATACGGGCGACTCGGCCGATATTCACGTTCAAATATCGTTCAGCGAAATCTCGGAAATCGTCAAGGTATTCTGTCGATACCACGAAAAACAGCGTTATCTCGGCCGTAACGGCCGAGATTGACCACACTGCTCAGGTTACTATTTGGTGGCAGATCTGGAAATACATATGTAAAACGGTCTTCGAAAGTTCCATCCAAACCCCAACTCCACCGTTAGAAGCATTATTTAAATGCTATAAAATAAAATATTCCCTCTTCAAATACCCAAGACCCCATATTATTTCTAGAAATCAGCAAACTAAAAGTATTTATCTCTAAGAAAATCAATTTTGATGCTTAATTTCTTTTGAGGATTGTAGTTTATTCATTGATTTCTTATTTGATGCTTTAGGTAACTTCGTAGGAACTAAACTCGTTTCAAGTTCAACATTAGATCATGTTCATGATGAAGCCAAACTGGCAAAGCTTTGTTTGTTGTTGTTCAATGGGCTTTGGAACTCAAGCTTCAAAAAGTGCATTTTGAAGGGGACTGTCAGACCTATGCAGTACGTACCGGCCGGTACAGCCGAAATTTTGGCGGTTTTACCGGTACCGGCCAGTGAGCGGTGCGAAATCTAATATACCGCCGAAACGATATTCTGCCGAGAAAACCGGCCGGTACGGTTAAAAACCGGTATTACCCGTAATTTCCAAGTATTACCGGTACATTATATGAGCCATCAGATTAGAAACCTAATCTAATCCAACGGCGAGAGAAGCAAAAATCAGTCATCTTCTTCATTTCTCTTCTGCTTCACGCGAGAACTTCCTTTTGCGCCTCCATCAAAAACCCAATTCAACTAACGCACAATCCATTGGTTTTCACTGATTAACAGTTTTAACAATTTTTACACATTTCATTAAAAACCCAATTCAACTAACACACAATCCATTGATTTTCCTTTGCATTGATTCGTCTGGCACATAATCAAACCCAATTCGTCTGGCTACTGTTGCACCTTCTACTGTGAAAAAAGAGGGAGGAAAAAATCTATACCAAAACAAAACCTAATAGATTCTATCATCATCTGTGTGCCACAAAATTAAGGAAAACAAGTTCCAAAAGGAAAACCAATGAAGATTCTATCATCATTTTGTGCTAGAATTAAAGAAAACACTAGGAAGATTCTATCATCATCTGTTTTCTCGAGTCGGGCATAGATTGAAGAACAGAGAAGAAAGATTTGATGCTTCGAGTCTGGCCAAAAACTTTTTTTGGTTTTTGCAGTGGATGAGTTTGTAGCCTGAAGTTCAGCCGAGAAGTAAGATAGGATAAGTTGATATTGTTTGTTGAGTGAAAGAAATCAGTGATGGTGTGATATTTCGAATGATTGAATGATATGGGTTTTTCTTGAAATGGTGAATGATATCTGCAGGGAAGAAGAATCGATTGAAATCACCAATTTTATTTGAATGGGGCACCAACCGTTAGGCACAACAACCGCTTGATGAAATACCTGAGAGACCAATTTTACACCAAGTTCTTTTTGTTGGTTGACATGGTTCTTGGAGAAGTTTTAAAAAGATGTAGAGATCATCAAAGACCAACTCGATGAATTCGAAACGATCTACAAGCTCTGCAAGATTCCCGTGAACAATCTAAAACCGTTTATAATTCCAAGTCTATCAAACAGACAACTGAGGTCTTCGATGGATTCTGACGTTTCTTTAGCACTCAGTAAAGCAAAGTCCATCAAAACAGGTCTTGAATTACTCGACCGAGCTAACAACGAGAGCCTTAAAGTGATTAAAGAAGATATAAGAAGATGTTACATTACATGAAACTTTTTGGAGGGTTTGTAATGAGGGCATATAGGTAGTGGGAGTGGATCCATGAGATGTTCTTTCCCTAGTTTAGTTTCTTGCTTCTGTGGTAGAATGTAGACATAAAACGGTGTGTCCAACTATCCAAGTATGTAGATACGTGTCACTGTATGTAGAATCACGTGTCCTTTGCATTATTGTTCATGTTCCACACTTAAAACACAAATTCAATTATATATTTTGTTGTACCTAGAACAAAGTAGAAGTACATTACAGCATCCAATCGAAATGCTACCACTTAGACTTGAACAACATAGATGTACATCAGAATCTCAAAACCTTAGGCAATTGGCTTCACTTACATATTCTGTGTTTTAGTCCCCTTTGCCTGTCAAAACCTTAGGTAATGTGAGCTAATATTTTTTTTATAAAATTATAGGTATAAAATATATAGACCGATATTTCGCCGGTATGTAAACCAAAATTTCCCCGATATACCGGTATACCAGTGTATCGCTCTCGACCGGTATGAACCGAAATCCGGTATGGTACAACCTTGTGTCAGACTATAATTAGAGTTATTTCTAGCTCTTGCTTTTCTAATATTTATATATAAATCCTCTCCTTTTGAACTGTAAAAAAACTCATGTATGGTAATCCTAACTTTAGTTCGTGTCATGTACAAAGAAGTATCAACGGGTCTGTTGATTCTACTGCTAAGTATGGTCTGAAAAAGAGTTGCAACTTTTGTTGTATGTGTACTGTTCCTTCTTATATTTTTCAATTGTTAAAGAAGGGTACCTGAACTTTTGTATGCTCTTCTTCCTTAGTGCATTCATTATCCAAAAAAAAAAAGAACGTTATGAATAATGGTTTGAGTCCATTTTTTATTTTTAGTTTTGCTAATCAACATCAAACTTCATGATTACGAGTGGGATAGGATTACAAGAACGTTCAACACATGCCAAATACAACAGAAAATACCAATTAATAATCCAAGATGAGAAAGATCAAAGAACCATAGAAGTGCAAACTTTGTGTATTCGAAAGAAAGAAATGAGACAATTATGGTTTTTGGAGTAGCTACCGTCCATTTTCATAGAGTTTCTTCTTAAAGAAAATGTGCTACCATGAGTAAGGAATACTTTGCCATATTATTTGATGAAAACGCCCTAATTAAAATCTTGTTCTTTTGAAACTCGCAAGCATGCCATACAGAATTTTCCATTAACATAAACCCACTATAATCATACAAAAACCATGAAAATAAATATAAAGGTGCAAACCGAAGTGTTGAATATCCAAAATTAAGCCAGTGATCGACATGAAGAAATCGATTAAATAACAAAAACTTAGAAAACTAAATAAATCAACCCTATAAACGAAAAAATACCCAAGAACAAGATAACCACAAACTAAAACTTAAAACTAATCATAGATCTCAAACATGATAGTCAAGAGGAGCTCAAACCTGCTATGAAAGAAAAATCTGAGCTTGCTATAATTAGCCAAGTTTCTTCCTGAAAAAATAACCTAAACCTCCTAATGGACACAGAGGTTTTAGGAGATAACGGTCGCCGTCTTTCCGAAATGTATATGAATCCACGAGAGACAATCTTATTTTAAAGAGCAAAGCCAATATACAGAATGTAACTTTTTTTTTATACATTTTTAGTTTTGATACACTATGGTAAATTGAAAGTATTTACTGGAATATAATTATACAGTAGAATAATTTTTTATACAACATAAATATTTTTATACATCATACTTAGTGAAGTATTAAGTGTTATTATCGATTTGGTTTTATAGGTCTAAGAGATTCTATTTATTTTGTTTAAAAATTGCTAGTTGGTCCTTAAAAACGTTAGATAAAATCACATTTGAAAAATTTAATAAATAATATATCTCTTAAATTATATATTAAAGTTTAATAAATTTTAAATATTTGAAAAATTTTCGACGAGATCTATACAGCAAGTACAAACACCAATATGAAAAAACAAAAGAAAAATAAGATTTAAAATTTTAATATTTATATTTTCGGTTTAGCTAAATATTACTTCATTCAATATCAACTTTGTAGGATGATAATTCATTTACTAAAATATAACTGATATAATAAATTAACATGAAAAAACAGTTTATTTTGGAGAACGAACTATGTTATGATAGTTTAGTTTGGAGAATGAATTATGGGATATCAGTTCATTTTGCTTGAATAAATAAGTTGTGGATGGTAGTTCATTTTTCTAAATGAACAATTAATTTAGCAGTTTATTTTGTAGAATGACATACCATTTTACTAGATGAACCGGTAATTTAGCAATTTATTTTGTTAGTTGAACTGATAATTTAGCGATTTATTCTTCTAAATGGACTCTATTTTATAATAGCCCATTTTCGGATGATTACCTTTTTATAACGGTTTATTTTTTTAAGATAAATTATTTTTTATCGAAATTTATTTTCTAAAATTTGAATTAGATATGTTATCCCTACATAAATTTCAAAAAAAGTTTTTTAGTTAGAAGCAGGAGAAAGATGAGGAACATAAAGGTTCTCAAGTCTTTGTGGTTTGATTTTTCGGTTAATAATAACATCAAAAAAAAAAAAAAAGTGGAAGTTAAGTTGGTATTTAAAGGCCACACCAGTGTAGTCGATTTCGGCCGAGATAGCCGAGATCTCGCTGATAATACCGATTTTGGTACTCATCCGAGACGAGACACGTTATATCGCCGATAATTTCGGCCGAGATGGTCTGAAATGAGTTGACTGAGATGGTCGAAAAGACCGAAATTAAGGTGGAGGATTTAACAAAAACAATTAAAAAAAAAACTAAAAAAATAATAAATGAATTTCCTTAACCTAGTTCTAGGGTTTCCAATAATTATTCATATTTTTTGTGGTATTTTAGAAAAATTAGTACTAGTTTTATATCTTAATAGGTGCAATATGGAAAAACGTTTGATATAATAATTATATGTATAAAATGTGTGGATCGATATTTCGTCGATATTTGGAACCGAGATCTCCCCGATATAAAGGTGTACCAGTGTATCGCTCTCGACCGATATAAACCGAAATCTGATATTAACTACATTGGGCCACACCTCTATGGCTTTAGATCCTGACGATTCACTACACCAGACTCTAAATCGAGTTCGACTTTGGATCGAAAAATTCACGATCTGACTCGGCCGAGTCATGTTGACTCATGAGTTAACCCCACGTGAATAAACATGTTCCAACACGTTTTCGATTGAAAATGATTGTTTAGGAGATGATAGGACGACTAGAACCTATGCTCCATGCTAAATAATGAGCATTTTTTATAATTTATATTATTATTAATTTAAGTTCAAGTGTTCAACCACATTTAATATATTATACAAATGAAAAACAATCGGCGTCTCAAAAAACTGCACACCTTTATATTGAAGAAAAAATTAGACGAGCGTAGCGAAATTAAAAATTGAATAATACTCCTACTTTTCATAGACCTTCACAAAGGTAAAGTAACATTAATTCACTAGAAATCAATTCTTATTATTAATCACATTTTGTGTTACATTTATACTCATCTGATAACAGATGAAGAATTGCTAACATAAGCTAACATACATGACTAACATACACTTGACATCTAAGGTAGTGACAAGATTACAGATGGATGCCAGCTATGATGCTGAGTATACAATGTAAATGAGGTGTAACTATAAAGATGCACTATTGCCCCCCCTCAAACTGAGTGTGCTATAAGGAACAGACACCCAGTTTGGTACGCAGCTGTGTGAATCTTGGACCTGTAAATCCTTTTGTGAATATGTCTGCAGTTTGCTCAAGTGTAGATACATAGATAACCTTGAGTTCATTTGCTTGAATTAATTCCCTAACAAAATTATAATCAATAGCAATATGCTTCATCCTTGTATGCAAAACAGGATTAGAGGAATATGAAATAGCACTTATGTTGTCACATAACAGTGAGGGTGGATTATAGAAAGAGACAGTCATTTCTTTTAAAAGTTTACATACCCACATTGTCTCTGCTTCCGTGTCTGCTAGACTCCTGAACTCTGCCTCAGTGGATGATCGAGCCACTGTCCTTTGTTTCTTGCTAGACCAAGAGATTTGATTTGCACCCAAAAATATGCAGTAGCCTCCTGTACTTCTTCTTATGTCTATGTCCCCAGCCCAGTCTGCATCACTATACCCCTGAATAGTGTTCAATCCCTTTTTGAACAGAAGACCATAGTCAACAGATCCCTTTAGATATCGTAGAATTCTTTTGGAAGCAATGTAGTGATCTGTGGTAGGTGTTTGCATAAATTAAGATACTTGATTGACAGCATAAGTTATCTCAGGTCTGGTCCAGGTCAGATATTGTAGTCCACCAACTAAGGATCTGTATGGTGTTGGATCAGCTAGTGGATTGCCTGCAGACTGTTGTATTTTGTAGTTTGCAGCAATAGGAGAGGAGCAAGGTTTTGCACCAGCCATACTGTGCTTCTCTAAAAGGTCTAAGATATATTTTTTTTTTATATAGAAATAAACAATTAGAAGATCTTTTTACCTCTAAACCCAGAAAGTAGTGCAGGTTACCCATGTCTCTGACTGGAAAGTGGTGTTGTAGCTGTTTGATAAAGAATTCACAATAAGAAGCAGAACTGCCTGTGAGAAGGATATCATCTACATACACTAAAATGTAGGTGATCTTTGAAGTATCCTTTTGTATAAACATAGAGGTATCCGCTGTGTTCATAACAAAGTTGTAAGATAACAGCACCTTAGTTAGTTTTGCATACCAAGCACGTGGTACTTGCTTGAGGCCATATAGGAACTTGTTTAACTTGCATACATGTGTTGGATAATCTTTGTCTATGAAGCCCGGAGGTTGTGTCATGAATATGTCTTCTTCAAGATCCCCATAAAGAAAGGCATTGCTAATGTCTAGTTGTGTAATTTTCCAGTCATTGTTAACAGCTGTGGTAAGTAAAATCCTAATTGTTGTTGCCTTGGCTACCAGACTAAATGTTTCATAGTAGTCCAGGCCTTCCTGCTGATGAAAGCCTTTGGCCACTAGTCGTGCTTTGTACCTAGATATGGTACCATTAGGATTATACTTAAGCCTAAAAACCCACTTGCAGCCAACTAAGTTCATTGATGGATCATAAGGAACTTTTGACCAAGTGTGTGCGCTTTTTAGTGCATTGTATTCTTCTACTAAAGCATGTCTCCAGTGAGGATTTTTTTTTGCCTGAGTAAATGTTGTAGGAGTGGCTGGAGGCATCTGATCAGTGATTGTAGCATACAGGATATGTTTGGTTGAATATGCTTTTGGTTTGTGTATTCCTAATTTTCCTCTAGTTTGCATGGTGTGATTGTTTTCAACTATTGGTAATGATGTAACAGAAGCATTTGAAGTAATAGAAGAGTTTGTATTCTTACAAGATAAAGGTGTAGAGATACCTTGTGATGGCACATTAAGAGTGGTTGCTTTAGAGACAGAAGGATCCACCAGCATTTCAGAGGCAGGAGTCGAAGCAGTCTTTAATGGAAATATTGATTCATTGAATATGACATGCCGAGAAGCATATATTCTACCAGTATTTGTATCCAAGCAATTGTATCCTTTTTTATTAGAACAATAGCCAATAAAAATACAGGGTAAGCTTCTGGGTTCCAATTTATGATTGGTGTATGGTCTCAACCATGGGAAACAAAGAGAACCAAAAGTTCTCAGTTGATGATAGCCTGGAGGCTTGTGATATAACTTTTCAAATGGAGATTGAAATATGGATCTTTTTGGTAGCCTATTGATTATATAGTTGGCTGTTTCAAAAGCCTCTACCCAGTAAGTGTTATCCAGTCCTGACTGTATCAACATTGTTCTGCTCACATCTATTATTTGCCTATGCTTGGATTCAGCGACTCCATTTTGCTCTGAGTGTGTGGACAGGTTAACTCACGTCTTATTCCATGATGAGCAAGATAAGATAAAAGATTTTTGTGTATAAACTCACCTCCACCATCTGTCCTAATAGTTTTAATATTGTAGTCAAGATGCTTTTCAACAAAAGGCTTAAAGTAGTAGAAGACATTCTGAAATTGAGCTTTGTCATAAAGGGGAAAGAACCAACAAAATTTGGAGAAATTATCTATGATTGCTACATAGTATTTATATCCTGATCTAGAAGTTACAGGACTGGGTCCCCAGAGATCAAGATGTAGGAGTTCTAGAGGTTGTGTACTAAAGCTAGTGGATGATTGAAAAGGTAGTTTATGTGCTCTTCCTAGAGCACATGAAGTACATGTTATGGGTTTACCTATGACAGAAGGTAGTGACAGTGCTTTAGATTGCACTGCATTGTCTTGAATGATGTATGAGCCAGTCTGTTGTGCCAGATTTGAGAGGTGATTGGAGTTGTAGCAGTTGAGAAAGCCCTGTGTGATTGTTGTGGCCCGAACTGAATGGGATAGAGCCCATTAATTTGATGTCCTTCTAAAATGATCCTCCCAGTTGCTAAGTCATTCACAGAAAATTTATCAGATGTAAAAGTTATAGAACAGTTATTATCCTTAGTGAACTGATAACTGATAGAAGATTCTGAGTTGCTTTAGGAACTAGAAGAATATTACTTAGAGTAAAGTAATGTGTTGGTGAAGACCTAACAGAAGAACAATAATGAGTAATATTCATACCTATTCCATTAGTTGCATGTATCTGATCCTGACCTACATAACTTGTTGAGGTTTGTAACTCAGACTTGTTTGGTGTGATATGTGATGTAGCCCCACTGTCCACATACCATGGTTTTTCTTCTCCTTCTTTTGTAGAAACTAGCATTGCAGACTGTTGATTTCTTGGATAACTTGTAGTATTATTTCTGTTCGAACATTCAAGAGCACCATGGCCTTGTCTGTTGCTGATTTGACATACTATAAGAGATTGACTGGAATGTCTGAAGTCATTAGATGGTCTTGAATGAGATGTGTACTGTCTGTATCCTGAACCTCTTCCTGTGTTGTTATAATACCTTCTTGATGTATTTCCTGATTTATTGGTGTTGGAGAATTGAAAAGGTGAATGTGGTCTGAATCTTGTATTTTGATCTCTGTAGATTGGTTTTGATGAATTGAAATGAGTATAGAAGGTTTGATTGGTGGTACTCTGTAATAGTTCTGTGTTTCTTTGAGTTATGATTAACTCCTCACTTAGAAGGTTATTGTGTAATTCTATGGCTTATATTGGTTGATTCCTATGCCTCATTGATGTGGCAAAAGGAATGAATTCAGGATTTAAAGATGACAGTGTTATCACCACTAATTCCCTGTCAGAAATGATCTCCCCAGTAGCAGCTAGTTGATCTGTTAACAGTTTAATTTCATCAATGAGAGTGGAGATTGTTTTGTTACCTTGTTTGATTGCTAGCAGCTTTGTCCTGAGTTGAATTGAGTGAGATGAAGATGATCTGGCAAACCTTTCCTCAATGGACCTCCACAGTTTCTGAGATGTTGTTGCTGCCGCAAAATATGGTATGATTGAACCAGAGATGGTGCTGTTAATCCACATTATGATGGTAGAATCATCATCTATCCAATCAACATAAAGTGGATTCTCAACTCCATTTGCCTGATTCCTTGAACTTGTAAACCGATCTGGACAGGGTAGTGTACTATCTAGATATGACATGATTTTGAATTTTCTAATAACAGGAAGTAAAAGATTCTTCCATGTTAAGTAGTTTTTTTCCTTTAGTTTTAGAGTAACAAGACTCATCAACTGATTTAGTGGAATTTTTGCTATTGAATGTGAAGTCGGATTCTCCATTGTTACAGAAAACTCACGAATCATACGAAATAGCAAAAATTCTTCCACTAATTTCAGATTTCTTGGTCACTGAGTCTTTTGATATGAAAGAAGAAATGAGACTAAGGAAGAAAGAGAAATGAAAGATGATACCGTAGCTCTATCAGAGAGATTTATAGTAAACTTTTGAGAAAGAAAGAATCGTTTCTTCTTCTTGAACTTTTCTTTGCAGAAATTAAAGACAGTACACTGCTCGAGAAGTAACTTTGACCTAGGTTAATGCTGAAGAACAATTACTTACCTAGAAGTAATTTCTTGAATACACCATTGATCGATGTAATTGTCGAGCATGCTTTCTGATTTCTTCTCTTTTCATTAAAGATTGACCAAATCGAGAATGACTTTGTTGTTAACCTATAAGATTTCTTTAATTCTTCGTTGTTCAATGATGCTTTGTTGTTTTCCCAGAAATTTTTGACCAGGAACAGAAGAAAAAATGTGTATTAAGTTGATGTTGAATTCATCGAGGAACATTAATCAATTTCCAAGACTTCTGCATTTGATCAGTTGATTCATTCAAGAGACTTTTTCTGGTTTCAAAGAATGAGTTATTGCAGAAGATGAATCAGATTTGGAATGGTATTTGTGATTCCAAATTTTTTTTTTTTGAAGATTTCCCAGATTCATTTTGCTATGATACCAAGGTAAAGTAATATTAATTCACTAGAAATCAATTCTTATTATTAATCACATTTTGTGTTACAATATACTCATCTGATAACAGATGAAGAATTGCTAACATAAGCTAACATACATGACTAACATACACTTGACAGCTAAGGTAGTGACAAGATTATAGATGGATGCCAGCTATGATGCTGAGTATACAATGTAAATGAGGTGTAACTATAAAGATACACTATTACACAAATATCCCTACCAACTATAATTATACCTGCATCTCCTAGAAGGAAATACATTTAATTATTAATATCAAATTCTTTTTTCCTGTATAATAGACTAGATCTGAAATCAATTATCTCATTTAATTTTACATGTAAATTTTTTATTTCTTTTTTCTTTCCTTCATTCTTTTTCAACCACCACACTATCACAACCTCAGCCACTCCCCCCACCTCCACCACCACCACCTCCAACGGTGAGTAAACTTTTAAATGGAAAATCGATGATTTCGTTTTCGATTTCAGGTCAGAAAAATTCTCTCTTTGTTCCGGCCTTTTCTCCTCAGCCATCACCACCGCCACCACTATCCTCATCGTTTCAGTTTTTTAGTATGGTTTGAAAATCGATTTTGATTATGATAAATGTAACCATTAAGAACAATCGATATGAAGATTAAATAAAAAATAAACAGTCGATTTTGTGTTTTAATCAATTTCCATTTTTTTTATTTTGATTTTGATTCAATCAATTTCAAAAATATCAAATTATTGATAATTTCTATATGATTGTATTTCAAATGTTTACTGGTAATGATTTAATTGAGATGGTAGTGAACAATTTTTGATCCATTATTCATTAGAAACCCCAGCATTTTCCTTGTACGTTGTTGTAGTAGTAAAACTTAAACTTGATGCCCCATGAAAAAAAAATTGTCTAGGGATGCACATTGGTCGGTCGGTCTGAATTTAGCCTAAACCGACCACTAGCCGGTTTCCAGTTGTTATACCATAACCGAGATGACCAATAGACGGTTCGGTTTGAAACTGATTCGGGTCATCTCGGTCGTTTCCGATTTTCAGCCCGGTTTCTCTCCCAAATGTATCAGAACCCAACTTCCTAGTTAAATCTCTTGTAACTTAAAATATATCAATTTTTTCAATAAATTATTACAGTAGCTCATCAACTGAATCTTTAATATGAAACATACCCCAAATCTCTTTTTTGATTGAAAAACAACACAAAGAAACTCATCTTGGTTAAACCTCAAAAATACAATTAGAAAACAAACATAGAAATTCATCTCAATTGATCTCCAAAATATATAAAAAATAAGTAGATAACCATTTCAATTTCATCTCTTCAAAAAACTCAACACATAGGTTCATCAATACAATTAGAATGCTTCAAAAAAAAAACAATACAATTAGAAAACAAAGTATTTTTTTTTAAAAACCTAAAACTAGAATATAGTCTTCAAAACGATCAATTTTTAATTTTGCGCAATCGAAAGGTGCTGGTGCTAGTGATGGATGCGTTGTAGGCGGTGGTGCTGGTGATGTCATGATGGTGGTATAGCAGGTGTTGGTGCAGACGTTGTTGGTGTAGGTTGAAAAGGAGAAAAAAGAAAAAAAAGTATTCAAATAAGGAAAAGAAGATGGCGGTGATTGTAGTCGTGGTCGTGATTGTGAGTGGTGGTGGCAAATATCTATGTGGAGAAGAGAATAAGAAAAATAAAAAGAAAGACAGAAAGTCGAACAAATAGTGTATAGAAGAATGACTATTTAGTTTTAGGTTTAGATTAATTGATATATAGGATGGAACGGGGGGTAAGATTAAAAATAAAATTATACATCAATGGTTCGTATTAGTCGGTTTATTTGGCTCGGTCAGTTTTGAGGCTCAAACTGTTGACCGAACCGAAAATCCTATAATTTTGGATTTTCAAACTGTCACCGTTCGTTGGATGAACTACTCAACTCAGTTTAAAAATGGCCGGTTTCGTCCCGGTTTGTCCGGCCATCCCGATTTTTGTGCAGCTCAACTTTTTTGAATAAGACATACCGAATTATTTTCGATTTCTTATTTTGTAGTAATTATTGTATAATTAGTTAATAATTTTAGTTACATTGGGATGATTCATTGTTGCATCTACCACAAATCTTTACAACTTCTTATACATCTCATTCAGACATATAAATATACTAGTGGACATTGTAGAAATAGATAGATAGTTTTAGGTAATGATAGATACAAAGAGATAAATTGAAAAAAAAAAAGTTTTTTTTTTGAAAAGCCCAGATTTTTTTTTCACAATCTTTTCATCAGTTTGTTGTTATATTAATGTCAATAGTAGTTTGCTTGAAGAAGATCAACCATGTCTGCATGAATTTCGTCATGAATCCTATTTTTAGGACAAAAAAATGTTTACACGTCTTGGGATTTATTTTAAGCATTTTTATCAAATATTTTGAAGCTCTTCTTAGGTTAAGCTTATCATGTTTGTGCAGTGTATTTGGCTTGTTTTATGTTTGTTTTCTGTGTTTCTTGACTAGTCTCAATCCCTTGTTTTTGATGGTTGGGTAGACAAACCTCTTGTTTTTTTCTTCCTCGAGCGTTAATACGGGGAAACGAATACTCTGCATCCTCCCTTTGGAGAAACGATAATAACCCCAAATGATGTGCAATTGATCACATATCTCAGCGTAGGAGGTAAAGCAGTGAGGGTCCCCCAACTACGTGAGTAAGATTAGTTGGGAGGAAATATACAAGTTCATTTCGAGTGTGTTTGGTCGGGATGCGGACCAGACCAAGAGGGAGATGATAGTATCTCAGCTAAAAACGGAGAATATTCAATATCAAGAGCCTCACGGAACAATTCTCGGGGAAAAAATGAGCTTGATGAAAGAGGTGAGCTGACTGAGCATCGTATCAATGCTACATCCACCGTATATATTCTCTACATCTTGGGATATTATCTTCCCCGATGTTTCCAGTAATCGGGTGAATGCCAACTATATCCAGTAAGTGGAACCATTGAACGAAGTCCGCGACTACTTAAGGGAAGTGTTTAGCTTTCCTTCTTGTTGAACGAGATAAAAAAGTGTACTAGGGTAGACAGGACCCAAGTCGTAGGGAATGTGGCTCTTCTCCGGGTAATCTAAGGGGTGTAGCTATGGAGCTTTGTTTATCTTACTTTTGTTACTCTCACATATATTCTTGCGTTCATGCAGGTGTGGATATACTTGCACTTTCTAGAGTTTGCTAAAAAGGGTCGGTGTTAAAGGGGATTGGGACCGTGTTTTTTTTTTTGGAACAAATACTCCTTCAACGGTAAGATAAAGAGTTAGGAGAAAGACCTCCTTGAGTTGAGGCAATAATTGGACAACTTGACGAGGACGACGGATGTTGTCTTTCACCCTTACATACAAGAACTTGCGGAAGAAAGGATGGTTGGGTACGAAGAACAACAATACTTTGGATGTTTGTTTCATGCAAAAGCTAAGCAAGTCAAATAAAAACTTGGGAATCTAATAAGTGCATAATTTACATGATTTTAGTGTCGAATGCATACTAATATTTGTTATAATTCTTGGATATTACTTGTTATTACTCTTGTTTTGTTTTATTTGTTACCATTAGGTGAATCATCCCAATAAGAGTGAAAGTGGCTATAAAAGAGATAAGAAGTAAAGTACTACAAGTATTCAAGTGTCCCAAGGCCAAAGAAGAAGAGAGGAGTTCATTGCGACATGAAATGAACAAGGAAATTGAGTTCTACAAGTAAAGAAGGGAAAACGACCAAGTTCAACTCGCTCAAATCCAGAGTTTCTTATCATCTTGAAGATAATTAAAAGACGAAGCCAACATAAAAAGAGTGAGGTCATTCCAAGTTCGTATGAGGAAGTTATGAGCAAAATAGCCGAGAAAAAATAAGTAAAACACTCAGCAAAATAATTGGTAGATAATGGGAGCCTGTGCCTACCGATTATGGGTTGTTTTGGACCAAAAATATCAGTATACTTGAATAAATAATCGGTAGATAATGGGGGGGTTGAGACTACTGATACGTGTCGTAAGTGCAACAAACTAATTAATATATTTTCCACTAATTAACTAGTATTATAGCGGTAGTAAGGATCGTTCTCACAGAGAGCTGTGTAATTGAGAAGTTATTTAGATTAGCAAAACTAGAATAAATACTAAAAAGGGGGATTGTAAATTAGTGAACCAAAAATAACAATAAAAAGATAATAAGAATGAAAGAATGATTAAGGAGTCATTCGCCATTACCAAACGTTAATTCAATCAGAATACTTATCCATCTTTGTTGGAATCATTCATCATCAACCGTAGAATAGCAGCTAGATCAGTATTATCCCCAAAACTCCTTTTATCACTGGATACGGAAGCTCTCGATTACCAGATTCTATTCATTTGAGCCACCAACTAGTAGCTCACTCAAGATGTAACCCAATCGAACGTTTTAGGCTTTGTAAATTTAGGTTGATCCCAATAGTTAAACTCTTAGCTCAAGGTCCACTTGCTGGTGTTGTCTTCACTCGCAATTTCTCCACAGAATCCCTCTACAAGGTCTCGTGATTTCTACTTGTGTACGAGTCTATGGACAATTATTTATCTCATAACTCAATACTAGCATTTACTGATTAATAGATTAATTCAATTGTACATTTGAACAATCTAGAAATCAATCATAAATCTTAGATGTAGTGAAAACACTCGATAAATAATTAAAACTCTAAATAAACTTATATAACTAATAAAGATTCACGCCCGGAATATTGAAATCATCCGTAATCAATTAATATTTAACTACACATAACGATGAATGATGAAGTTTATAAGAAAAATAAAGAAAATATAAAACTAGCATTAATGGGATGAGCTGTTGGTGAAGTCGAACTCAGGCCCGTTTTGGTCGAGAGCTTGGTGCTGTGAAGGTGGAAGTTGACGTGAAGGAACTGGTGGTGAATATGGGTTGGAGAGGAGCAAACGCTCCTCTCTGTTGGAGATGGTACTGCCGTCGGCAAGAGAGGTAGGTATATTTTTGTGCTTAATTCCTCTTCCCTTTAATAGCTTTCAATCTAAGCTTGAATCCCACGCAAATCAGAGCCCAATCCAATACAAATACTGTTAAACATATTTTCACCTCCACCGCCATTCGGAAATAACAAGCGTGCTCATGATGTTTTGACGGCAACAAATTGTTGTCGAAATCTCCTCACTATCTTCTCGGCATCAAACACATCCCCATATTCTCTGTTTTCTCGGCCAAGCAACACAAATCATTGAGAGATTAAACTCCACCTTTCTCTCGCTGGAAGTTAGGAGTCAGGTCTTCTCCATCATCATTATTAGCTGTACAACTGCCAAACCGTATGCTCTGTCCAAACTCCATCGAACACACACAGCTTCCAAATCAAGCACGGGCCCTTAATAAAACAGCCACAGACTCAATCCCAGACCATCAGATTCGAGTCCATCTTCTTTTCTTACTCTCTTGTATTACGGCCACTCCAAAATCGACTTCTTCTTCATCCCTGGTTTCTTTCTTCTCTTCTTTGTTACAATTGCCACCAGCGATCACCACTTCTCTAACACTGGAACTCCTCTATTTACATGGAACTCATGAACTGCCACTTCGATTCTTTTCTACCCAGTATCACAGCTTCACCATTCAACTAGAGCTCATCACATCAACTGCCAACACCATCAAGCCATCACTGCTGCAAGCTTCATCTTGTAACTCCAACAGCGTCTCTGTTTTCTTTAACCTCAAAATCCATAAAACCATCAATGGCAGAAACTCCGTCGTTCACGGCTGTAACCATGAAGTCCCATAACATCAACTCCGAGCTCCATCAATCATTGATCATCAACCATTCTTCTTTATCATCTCACAGCCATTAACAGTCGACCACTTCCATAAGTATCGAAATCAACCACCACCATTACTACCAGAAACGTGAGCTTCACCAACTACTATGCCATAACTGCCATCAGCCACCACTAGTTTCCACCATCGATCAGCCACAGTCGCGTCAATGGCAGTAAAGCCTGGACGTAGGGAAGAACCCTAATTGCCTTCATGAATTTGGGGAAGAAAATGGCAGCCTTTAATAACTCATTTGGTGCTGTTATAACTTTTCAAATTAATGGCAGCCCTTGAGTAGAAACGTAGGCGCCCTTAGTAATTTATAATATTGGTAGCCCGTGGTAGTACCACAGGTACCAATAGTAGTTTCTCTTGAAAAGACTATTTTACCCTTTGTTCTCGTTATGATTATAACTTTTTCATATGACCTCGGAATGACCTCGTTCTTTCGTCGTTGACTTCGTTTCTTCGTTCATGATGACAACAAATCCTGGATTAGAGCAAGTTACACATGGTCTCTGGCCTTCTACGATTCTTTTGGATGATTTCACCTAATAAAAGATAACTAAACAAAAACAAACGCAAACTGCAATAATTCACAAGAAACCTAGCAAATACTAGCATGAAATTGATACTCTAAATATGTAAAATATGAACTTATCAACTACCGATTATGGACACTTTGAGAACATAAAATCTCTGTATACTTTACAAAAATAATTGGTAGAAAGGTGGGGATGAGTCTACCGATTATAACACGATGGGAGCTACTTCTAAGACACGTTTTTTACTTCTAAATCAAGGTATCATGGTCCCATTAGGACTCTAACACCTAGATAGGATGAAGACTATATAAGAAGACTTCCATAACCCTAAGAAGACACCTTTTACACAACTTTGCAAGTCTTGGAGGAGATCAAAAACACAAGGAGCAAAAGCTAGGGTTTAGGGCAGTTTCATCATCGTAACGAATTATATACTCTTATTATAACATGGATGCTTCTACATCAATGAGTAGCTAAATATATAATTGATTGAGGATAAATTCTAAGTTCTAACATGATTTGAGTTATTATATGTGAATCTATGTTTAAGTTCTTCGTGTGATTATCGTTTGTTTTTACTAATATCAATGTTCATGCTTGATTGATAGATTGTTTAGGTGGCCAACTAAATTGATTTGTTAATTAATCTAAGGCTAGTAAGAGTTGGGCATCCGTAACAATATCATAATATCTTAATAAGTAAAGAACGTGAAACCTTGCAGAGGGGTTCTGTGGAGCAATTGCGTGTAAAATAACACTAGAAAGTGGACCGAGCTTACTGAGTTTAACTACTAGGATCAAACCTAAATTCACAGACCTTAAAGCATTTGATTGTGTTACATCTTGTAAGCGAACCTCAAGGTGGCTCAGTTGGATAGAATCTGCAAACTAAGCGTACCTGTTGTCCAGTGATATAAGGAATTTTGGGGATAGATAAACGTACATGTTATTCTATGGTTGGTGATAATCTGTGATGAATGAATAATTGATGAGTATACTAATCTAATGATTTTTTAGTAACGAAGAAGGATTTCTCGATCATACTTATCTCCATTGTTTGCATCTTAATAACTTTTAATTTCTGTGTTACTTATTTTCAACCTAAAACAAACCCCTCGTTTGTGACATTTGACAACTAAAACACCTCGCTCCTCGTGGGAATGAACTCTATTTACTACTATATTATTTATTAGTAAAGTAGAAGACAAGTGAATTAATTTATGCACCTACAACATACAACAGAAGCCTAAATGTAAGTCTCTTGAAAAAAAAATTGTGGTTGTCACGATCCTTTACCATCATCCAGTATTTGGGACAATAGTAGGTATTGCATAATTGGAATGTAGGGCTCCGAACTCAGATGCTGAAGCATCTCCGGATTTTATGGCGTGGTACCGCAACGTTTCTCATACTCGTGTGATACGAATAGACGAGAGGCCCTTAATCAAAGGCTAGGATAGAGCTCTCGATGTTCTAGTACGTGTTGTAGTCTCTTAGTGTTTGTTAAGGGTTTGGCATGATTTGTAAAATGTTTTTTGTTTGAAATGAAAACTGATAAGACGAATCACGTATCTGATCAACAAAGCAAAAGCATGTATGGAAAAAGGAGAACATGTTGAGGCGAATCAGAGGAAGATTGAAGAATAAAACGCTTAGGAGGATGGACAAGATAATGCTATGTATGGGGAGACGGTGGAGACGGCGCCAAAGAGAAAAACTAGAATGATTAAGGCTACTCGGGATGAATCAACCAGGGGCCAATGCAGAGATGACCAACACGATAGTGGCGATAATAATGGGGCTCAACAAAGACCCGTCAAACGAGATCGAGGTAGTCGTCGTGAGGGCGGTGATGATGTTGATTGAATGCAATCTTGTTTTTCGAACTTATGTCTTTAAGTATGGATAGTTATGTCCTTAACTTATGTTTTTCGTTCGATTTTAAACATATTAGGTTTATTAGTTTATGAATGAAAAAGTATTATGTTGGCTTAGACGCAACAAAAAAACTACGATTTGGGACAATTTATTATTGGCATTGTGCTAGTTTTTTAACCAACAATCGTTCGGTGTGGACAACTTTATGGAACGATTCTGTTTTTTGGGAGAAATTACAAGTTTACAATTGTTAGATATGGCTTTTCGTATCAAACGATTATGGGGTAAAAAAGTTAAACTTTTGTCAGGGTTACAAAATTGGTGGAAGTATACGTTCATATCAAACGATTTTGGGGCTAAAATGCAAAAGGTTTGTCAGGGTTAAGAATCGGTGGATATATACGTTCATATGGAAAGATTCTTGGGCCTGGGAAAAAGCCAATTTTCTGTTGGTTTTTTAGGTTACAATCCTTCGATGTGGACACACATATTGAACGATTCTAGACATAGGAAATGCCAATTATTGTGGTTGTTTTTGAGGACTTAATCGTTTGATGTGGACCTATGTATCGACCGATTTGAGCAAGTCAAGTTTTCAACATTTTTGATAATCTAAAATCGTTCAATGTGGATTTATGTATCGAATGATTGTTAGAGACTATTTCACCCTATATTTTGAGTTTTTCGAAAAATAACTAGTTGTTGGGTTTTCCTTTATATAAGAAGAATCTCTATCCGAGACCCAGTTTTTCCCAAACTAACACCTTTTACTCACTCACACTTGATCCACTACTCAAATAGAGCTTGGAAAATGGCATGAAAACCGGAAAATATATGGAGCTCGTTAACTCGTTCATTCTCGTCTTCTACGAACGTTCGTACAAAATTATTTAATGTTTTGGAAAAGAGTTAAAGAATTCTTCTATGAACGCACCGAGAATCCTAAACATTACAAATCGATAGACCTAGCGTTTAGATTCGACTACATCAAAAGTAAAATGCGAGAGTTCCTTAAAGTTAGAAGAACGGTTGCCGAGCATCATCCCCAAGCTTCTCCGAGCGAAAAAGTGAGTAATTCGATATGTTTATCCCTGTATAATCGCTTGATGTTTGCATACTAACGTGTAATCGACTTAATTTCAGAGCGAACGATTTCGTAGCCTATAGAGTATACGAAACGGGAAAACAATGTTCATGCACGCGAGGGAATACATTGTGTTGAACAAACGTGCTCGGAGGTCCATTAACGATGTATTAATGTGCTTGCTTCAAGAATACACGTACTAAATTATGTAATGCGATGCACTAATTTCCTAAATTATGTAATCAATGCGCTAAATTTCCTAAACTATGAATGAAATTTGTCTTTACGAAAGTGTAACACAATCATTTCATAAAAGCATCCACATAGGCCGATTGGCATTTATTAAAATAGATATACAACGATTCCTAGTTTTCTTCGTGATTGAAGAACACCCACCCATAATCGACATATGTTAACAATCGTATCCATCGATTCTAGTTTGATTAACTTAAAATAAAAATCAAAATTTTTCAAATTTTTCATGTTTTGATGATTACTTAACACTAGTTGATTTCACAATAACATCGATTAAACAACTACTAATTAATTTAATTAACACTAGTTAACTATGGACAAATAAATAATTAACAAAATTGATGGATAAAGGTTTTTCACTTTTACTACAAAATATCATTCTTTAATATTTAGTGGTAGATTTCAAACACAACGGGTAGGTTTCAAACTGATCAATAGAGGCCCATTTTTAGAGGTATTAAGTTAATGTACTCATACCGAAAAACTTTACAAACACACTAGTGTGTTCAATAGAGAGCTGAAAAGAAGAAAATTCTCTCCAAACGTAATATGAAATAAAACCTTTTTTGGTCCCAGATTATTGGAAAAAGAATCGGGTTAAGAATAGGAGACAAGCATTTGCTTCATGAAAGCCACAAACAACAACATATGCATATTCCTAGATTTCTCAGTATTTCCTAACAAAAGTAGATTGCAGTTTTTACTTGCTAGTAAATGGACAATTATTTGCATAAAAATGTTTTATCTGCTATGGCACACAAACCAGTGTTTTTTGAATAACAAGTCTTGGTAATAAACACATCCCAAACGGGAAAGAAAAGAAAACGAGAATAAAATTAGAAAGAGCGAGCAGTAGAAACATGAGTAACCCTCCCCCTTTCTAAACAAACCCTTGGGGAAAGTTCCCAAACTCAAAGCAGTTACAAGATAGGAACAACTAGATAACATCTCAACTTATGAAGGACGAAAAACAATTTTGAGAACGAAAAAACTGAGATTTCACCTGCATTTGTTTTATTCACCAGAAGAAAAGCTGTCCCCCAATGCCTACACCGTCTCACCCCACCCCAATGCCTACACCGTCTCACCCCACCCCAATGCATCTCTACAAAAATTATCCTAACCCAATTCGCTTAGTTGCAGGTGATATCAGGGATGCAAAGCATGAGACGTGAGAGAATTTTCCTTTAAGGAACTGAACATGAGAAAAAGTAGGGAGAAAAGGTAGAAGAAAAGGTTAAAATGGGCAAGGTATAAATTAATCAGAAAGATCATTTAGAGGTTCCAGTGAAGATGATTTAGGATTTGTAGAAGAGAAAGAATCTTGTTTAGGATCTTCTGGAGGTTTTATATTTTGGTCTTGTTTGACATTAGTTTCTTCGGTTTTCATCTGGTCGGATAACCTGGAAGATTTGGATGGAGAAGTTTCTGGTGACTGGGATGGTAGCGAGTTTCTTTGGAAAGGAACGACAGATGAGTCTGGTATAGATAGAGATGGCATGCTCACGCCACAGTTATAGAATCCTGTCATGGGATGATCGAATTTGCAAGCTGCACCATACTTGCAGATTCCATAAAGACTGTAGTATGTGCAAACCGCTTGGCCCTAGATACAAAAATAAAGGATTTACAGAACATAATAAAGAAATTAATATCAAAAAAGTCAGATATCGAAGCGACATTAAGATATATGTAATTGAAAGGACATGCACTCACAGGTCTCAAAGGTAATCCATATGGGCTCATAGAATTTGTAGCCAATGGAGCAATCTTATCTCTTGGGTGGTGGTACTTGCAAGAGGGTCCAAATTTGCATCTTCCAGTCTTCATGTAATACTGACATTCTGGCTGTTCAGGTCTCTCAGGGTATTGCGTGAAAGATGACGAGTGTACCTGCCCATTTGGAACTGACCCACCTTGTTTCGAAGTGTAGACAAGGTGGGATCGAAGAACGTTTGTAGATGATACAGGGGTCATAGTTCCCTGATTAGTAAATAAAGTAGCAAAATAAAAATACAGTAGGAACTGTCCAAACATGGCTACAAGCAATCTAGAGATCTGCCATACTAATCCAATAGAAATGGTTGAGCTCTCCATGTTATGGGTGACGTGTCTTCACAACAAGCTTAATTTAACTATAACATCTACTCTTTACAAAATCCTGGAATTAAGTGTCAAACGAAATCTGTAGATGCAATCTAGCTGTCGTATATTATCTAAATAATTCACAAAGAACTTAGCAAGGACATTTTGGTTTAAAGAGGAACAGATAAGTATTTCTGAAGTGCCAAGTGGGAGATAACATGATAGGGTTCTAGTCAGCATTTGCTTGAGGCAAGAAGTTCATCTTCCTGATCAATGTTTCAACTTACCTAACACGATAAATCCTGAATTCTACGAGACCAATGTAAGAAGGCAAAAATAATGAACAAGTATATCTTGGTTAGCCAAGGAATATGAAAGAACAACAAAAACGTAGCCAAGAAACTGAGAGGTTGAACGATAAAAATATGCAACTACATAGACACCGAAAGCACATAGACTAAATAAAGCAGCCCTTGAAGGATCTAATTAATTCACTTTGAGAAGCTAATTTCAATTTATACTTTCGAAAGGTTACTAACATGTTAACTCAGAGCAAAGAATGAAAACTATGGGGTCATATTATTAGAAAATAAAACAAAACCATATCCAAATATGTGTTCTAGAGGTATTCACGTAAGATATACAAGGTATGTATATCCAGTGTTCCATTTGCATAGACTAAATGACAAAGAACTTAAGGCCAGAGGCCGAATGCCAAAACTATGAAGAAACTCTAAAGTGGCTCTAGCATTGTATATGAACAAACAATTGAACTTCAAGGTGACGATGATAACCCTTCAAATAGCAAACTGTTCGCCAGACAATGGTGTTGGAGCATGTAAGAGGATAGTCATTTACGAGAGAAAGGAGATTCAACCAAAAAAAAGATCCCAACCTGATACTAATGTGCATGTGGAGTTGAGAGATTCGCTACCTACCATATAAGTACTCCATCCTGGCTGTGCAGGCAACAGGCCTTGTGAAGACGAAAGAACTACAGGCATGTATGCCTGAGGTCCTCCTTGCATGGATTGGCCAGATATAGATGGTCCTCTCAGCAAAGACCATGTAGGAAGACCACCTGCATATGGAAGACCTGAAGGAGGTGTTACAGATGAACCCGGGGACCCATAAGCAGTGGGTCCACTAACAGGTAATACAGCTCCAAGTGCAGCAGCAGGTTGGGGATGATTAAACTTGCAGGCAATTCCGAACTTACAGTTACCAGTTCGCATATAATATGGACAAGGCTTCTCTTCCTGTTAGCGCAAACAAATGTAAAGTAGTTTATGACCTTGTTAACACTTTTCGTGACACAACATACTAAACCAATAACGAAAGTGAATCATTAGAAGCAAATATAGATCCAACGACAGAGATCAACACAGACAACTGACACGGAATTAGGCACCTGACGCATGGGTAGACCCAAAATGTTTAGTGGAATCTGTCCTGCATCATGTCTATCTCGTGGGTGATTATATTTACAAGTTGCACCAAATTTGCAAGTACCCGTCTTCATAAAATACTGCGACGTACCAAAAGAAAAAACAAGAATTGTATACTTTGTGACGGTAAACATCGGCGTGTCTGTAATACTTACCACTAAAAGTGTAAGAGGAGACCAACTCCAGGTAATTAGAGAACTTGGCGGTTACTAAAATAACATACCTGGCAGTCTGGTTGTCCAGCTCTTTCAGGAAGTTCACCCCTGTGTTGAGCAGCCTGTATACAAAGAACCAAAAACATCTTAAACATTCAATTCAAATAACAAACATTGAAAAAACATGAGAGAACTAAAAGCACAACTGGATCATAGCAGTAAGCCAGTAATACCTGACTTCAAGAATGTATTGATGAACATTGACTAAGGGCATTTAGAACTAAAAGTTTTCAACTTATCTAAACTAAACAATCAACTTAAACAAAAACTGGTATTTATGATAAAAACATATTTTTGTACCTGCCCTGAATAGACAGGATGATTAAATCGACAATTAGTGCCATAACCACACAACCCTGTCCTTAAATAATAGATACAGTCAGGTTCACCAGGACGATCAGGATAAGAAGCTGGATTAGAAGCTATTCCGTCTTGGCCTTCCTGAGCCTGAATTTTCAATTGCCACATCGCTTCTGCAGAAGAAAATTTTTAAGAGAATCATCAAGTTAGAAACAGCTTTAATCATCCGCAGCAACAGAAATTGTATCTATGACTACATTTTCTTCATGTATGAAATCAATTCTGCCTAATTTAACAAAAAAACAAAGGCGGAACGTCGGAAACATCACATCCTAAAATCACCAAAATAAATACATAAATTCAACAATTTGGTGCAATTCTGTGGGTAAACACAGTAAACATCACATCCATCGATTCTTCAGCCATAGTTCCATAAACATACATTGCCAAAACAATCAAAAACACCCAAAACAAGTAAAGAAAAAAATGGCCTTTGTGTAGATACGGAACCAAAAGATGAACCCAACTAAGAAAATTCAGCAATATACACGTAATTCTGTAAAGATCGGATCTTTTATTAAAATGAAAATTCATATGAAATCAGAGTAGAAAAAAAAGAAAGAAGGAAATTAGGAAATTACCTTCTAAATTATCAGAGGTGGCAATAGAAGTAGATGATACACCATTCTGAACCTGCCAATTATTATCCGGCATCGGTAATAGTCTTGAAGGAGGAGCCAAAGAAGTAGAATTTATCTTTGAATTCTATAACAAACCCTTAATTTCTCCAAACACCAACCAAAACTTGTTCTACTTCTACCACTATAACTTAAACTACAATTACAACTTACAAAATTTCTTTTTATATAAATGGGTAAAATAATTCGATTATCCTTTAAAGGGTGAATAAATTCTGGCGTGAAATTTCCTGATCCTTCACCAATTCAAGTAAAACAGCAAAAGAAAAGCATTTATGAGTAAACGTTGCAGAAATTATATAGAACTTACAAACCAGAAAATTAAATAAAAAACAAAAACGATCGGATTCGTGTTTTTCTCTCTTACTATTTTATTTTTTTTCACTTTTTTTCTTTTAATTTTAGGAGAAAATTGGGGATCTTTTTTGTTTTTCTTCCTCTCATAAATTTTAAGAGAGAGAAAAAAAAAGAAAGGGAAAAAAAAAGAAAAAAGTATGAAATGGTCTTCTTCTTCTTTTTCTCTCTCACTATCTTATTTTCTAACTTCGTACCTTTCTTCGTTTTTAGTCAAAATTATGAATTACTTTATTAATAAACTTTTTAATTAATTATATTTATAATTCAATTAATTAATCAGAAAAACGTTTCCGTATGAGCGCGAAACCGCATGGGTTAGAGTAAGCGGTTAAGGGCCGTTAGATATTTTATGTTTTGTATTGAGTTTTGATTCAGTGCTGCTAGCAGCTCCGAACATTCGTGTGTATTACGTCTAAATGCATGCATGAGTTGACAGAGTGATTCCGTGTTCATACTCCATTGACGGACCCAGACTGAAATTTAATAATATATCCACATATACATTACAGGTAAAGAGATAGTAAAATCAGTTTATAACGCTGAATCTTGTTATTGAATCATCCAAATTTGTCTCGTTGTAATTGGTCAAACTGTTGACCATGCTAACACTCACGGATATTCTACCTTCTCCAGTTTTGTTTGTCTGCAAGGATGAGAAATATTGGCAATCATCGAGTAACTCCTCCTACTAGTTTAGAAGGATGTTTGATCTTGGAAATTAAAAGAATTTATTAAACTAGAGCGTCTATACGATCATAAGTTAGAAAGTGCAGTAAGTTTTTCTAAATTAAATTGAATGGTAATGCCTACTACTGAAATTAATTAGTGAGTTGTAGAAATTAAATAAATCTGTACGTGAAAGTTAATATCACTGGAATAATTGAATTAAAGTGTCGAAATAACCTCACTGAATCATGAAAAAGGTAAGTACTTAAAATGGGAATAATATTTGCGTGGTGCGTATTTATAACGTCAGAGAAGTTGGAGCTGGGTATTTAGGTTTAATAGCACAACTCCTACACAGTCCTAGGGGTAGCCTAGCTGTCTAGCTATGCCTATGTAAGGAGAATTCTTAGATAGAGTGTTGGTAGGCCCCATATTGCACTCACAAAATCACTAGGAGCACGAGAAGGAAGAACGATTTTGTGTGTGTACGGTTTCTTTCTTTCTTTCGGATTCTTTTCTACGTGAAGAAAGTGGGGAGGTTAGAGGTGGGCCCACGGCCCACTAATCTCTTAAATGAGATCTCTCACCGATTTACTAGCTGAATGCCACTCAGGAAGAAGTGGGGGAAGCCTATGAATTCTCTTGACCACCTTACCTTTGTTCTGCGTTGACGCTGGCTGTTCTCGTCTGATTCTCTTTTATTTACGTCTCACATGGTTTAAGCTAAGAGAAAACACAAAATCTGTATCTAATTATGTGTCTTTAAAAGATTGGTCGATGACCAAAATCAGAACCTACGTGTTTAAAAAAAGGAAACAAAAGAAATCGGTTACATTTTGATTACAGATGTAATTGCTTATTTAAGCATGATGACAATTATGAGAATATTTCCCTCTCAAGTATTGTTTGTTAATAGAGAAAAAGTCAATAAATAAAAGAGTATGTGTTCTTCATGGAAATGAACGCAGGCAGGAATAGAAAACCATGACTTTGTTGCAGACTTGCAATACCTCACCTGTGTTTTGACCTATGCTTTTGGATGAAAAGTGATTTCTTCAAAACTAAAAAACAAAGTATATTTTTTCAAGAGGTCCGGAGTCTTTCTAGTCAGTCACTCTATCAGAAGAGGGTTTCGAGTCTTTGACTGATGAAAATTGAGACATTAGTTGGTTGGTACTGCTGCTATTTATTACACACTACAGTAGTACCTATCTGAGAAAATGACAACAGGTTGCTTCTGAAATGGCTGAATCTTGAAGCAACAGAAGAAGAATAAATATCTATGAAAAAATGAACAACAAAATCTTTTTCTAAGAAAGTATACAAAATTGGTCACTTATAACTACGAAACTGAAGTGAAGGAAAATAATGTTTATCAACACTAGTAAAGTTGATTAGTGGAAAAATTCCAAGTTCCTAGCTTCAAACACTACCAAACATTTTTATAAAAACTTGAACAAGAAAAACTAAATTAGCTTTTCTTAAATCCACTTCTGTAAATATAGCAACCAAGTTACAAGAAAAAATACCTTTTATCATACGCAAAACAAAGCGGGAAATGAAATAAGTTAATAATAACCATAAATTAATAAGAAAAGATTATTTTTTATCAGAAAAAAATATATGAAGAGATTACTCTCTGGTCAGAATCTTTTTGGAGTTAGTTTTAGGAAATGTCCCATACCTCTACCACTTAAGGCAGTATCACACGTGAACAATAAAAAACTCTCTGGTCAAAAAGCACACAACATATGATACTGTTGAATTGACCATCTTCTACTTTCTACAACTTGTAAAAAGTTGCAATCTATCCATAATTCTCGATATGTTCTTTTTGGAGACAAGATCACAAGAATGAAAAAGACCCAGAATAAGTCGAAGGGATTAAAATTTAGTGCTATTTATTTTTGTCCATATAAAAGTATGTTAAAAAATAATATATGTAAAATATAAATTTTAAGGTTTTAAAAAAAAAAATAGTTTATTATTTTTTTTTATAAATGAAAAACGCATTAGTCCCACATTGGAGATTTTCCAATTTTAAACTGTTTTAAAAGACTATATAAAATTATTAGTCTCATATCGGGGAGATCACTCTTCTTAAGTAGTACTAGGTTATTATATAAATAAACTCTTTTCTTAACCTAAAGGATCAATCCAAGGAAAAAAGGTTTCTCCATATTTTTGGAGAGATCAATAGAAAAATATTTTTCTATTGTTTTTCTTAAGCTTTCATGATTTTCCATGATGGTTTTTTCAGAGTTTCCAAACTCAAGTTGAGCATCTACTACGAGTGCTAGTAGTAGGTGTAGTAGTGTGTTTTATCCTGGAGGCATCCGCCCTGTAGAGGCTATAGCATCACTCTTGAGTGTAGCCGGGTAATAATGTCTTAAGGACAGCGTGTTGAACACGTGACTCACTCTTTCCAAAGTTTTGCCATGTTGCTGTTGCGGAGATCTGGGGAGCTTATCCGTTTCGTCAAATTGATCACTTCCTATACAAAAGAGCTAAGTATCAATAACTTTTGTTTATTTGAAATTTCTTCATTTTGATTATTGCGCCCAACAATCTTAAGACATTAGCTTTAGTAGTAATCAAAAATGAATGCTCGATTTGTGAATCGTTGACGTTGATATTATATTGGAAAACAAAGGATATTAATTGTGAAGTGAAAAACAAAATTGAGTTTTTTGGTCAGCTGTAGAGTTTCGAGTATATCTCTTAACTTAGAAGGAATTTCGACGAATCCTTTTAACCGAATATAGTAGACATCCTGATAGTTACCCACACCAAATTTCAGAATTTTTGGAGTTTTAAAAGTATTTTTTAGGTATTTTACAAAACTGAGAAACGTTCCTGAAAAATTCTGACGAGCAGAAAAATATTGTTGACTAAATTAGTTTTTCTGGAGTAACCATGTGTTTTTTGAAATTGTGATTCGAACTAAGTTTGTAGATCTAGATGTTATCTTCAAAACTCATTTTTTATTTTCCGATTCTGAATTGTGGTTTGTGAGATATGGTGTTTGTAAAACGTTGCGGATGTTTGTCCAGAATATCAATAATTGTATCTAAGCTCTAGATTAGTATGAGATCTTGCAACCATTTACAGTGGTACTTTTCACCTTGGATATAACATGAAAAAACAGGTACTAGTGAGTGCTTTTATTCATGATAGACTTGAGATTTCAATTTAGTTGAAATATTTATCATAAACAACTTAGAGCAAGTAACGAATTGATTTTTGTGACTTAAAGTGATAATCTCTTATATGTGTTAGATTAGTATCACATTGCTAATGAATAAGATGTTAAGTCAGTTGTGTATGAGTTATCCATTGTGTTATAAATCACTTTGATTATATGTGCTTTGTGTAGTATCAATTAGCATGAATCACATGATTGGTTAATAATTGTGTATTAGCAATTTCTATGGTGATTTCTAAATTATTTCGAATATGTTACCTTTCGTTGAAAATATGAGAATCATAATACACTAGTATACCATAGTCATATGGATACTGAGGTATAAAGTATCTTTTAGTAACTAGTGCAACAAGAAGGTTAAGCGATTAACTGTGCTTGAATTGATATGTATGTACACAAAAATTGTTTAGGGTTTTTATTACCAAGTTTTGTTACTTACTTATGATAGTGATAATCTAATGTGAAGAGAGACTTAAGTAACTTGATAATTATGCGTTCGCAATAAATATTTTGATAAGATGATCACTTATAATATCTTGATAATTTTATATTACCTATGACGAATGAAAGTATCAACCAATTTTTTGAATCCTAGTTGGTCAGAAGTTTTATCATCTTAAGTTGAATGATAAATTTAGTGTTAATCTCTGATAACTTATATTTTTTTAGTTGTGTGCTTATCTCCTCGGAGTAGAAAATTGTATATTCAAATTTAAATGGAACAATTGATATTCTTACTGTGTTAAGTAATTTTACTTTTCAATGGAGATGATAAAAATAATTGGTTGGTAAATGCCAGAAGTGCTGGAACGTATGCTCCAGAAAAGGCATGTTTTGTCTTCTACCATGAATGGAAAAGATTAAAAGCATTTTCATGAACAATTCAACTATCAAAATAGTTGAAGAAATAGGTAAATGATGTGGAAGGCCTGTCAGGTATGGACATTAATCAGATTATGATATCATTCTCAATATGTGTATTGCGAATTAAAACTAGTGCCAAATGCTATCTACCTAAGTTACTATAAAATGTTATACTTGGAAATATGGTCTTGTTGTGCTTAGCTTAATAGAACAAGACAACAGTAGATAAAAGGAAAAATCGTCAATGAATTGAGAATGAATACATGAGCATGTTAAATCATAATGTTGGTATAAAGTACCATTATATGGTGTGTCTTAGTTAGATACAACCTAAAGGACACATAATTGTAGTTTCTTATGTAGAGAAATCCTGATAACTGTGGGGGGCCTTATGTCTCAACTGTGGGGTATAAGATGGAAACAAGTGTTTGTTTGATTTCACAAGTAGATTCATAGAACACCCTAGACTTATATGTTCCCTACCCTGTAGACCTCAATTGTGGGGTCTAAGGTGAGAATGAAGAGTCGACTTCTTTAGCAAATCATTGCATATGATCACTGAAACTGTAGTATGATAATTTGAAAGTTTTGAAGCTAACAACATTTAACTAAAGTAAATTTTATTGTTGAGGATGTTGAGTTCTCGACAATAGTTTTTTGAGGTCGGGTTCTCACATGAGATTGAATAAGTCAGACAGAGACTTGATTTTATGAAATTGTTGTTAGAGAATGAAGTAGTGATCTTTTGGCACATACTCACATGACTCTAAATTTACTACATCAGGCATTGTTTGCCATTATTGTCAGTATGCTAGATTAGATGGATGTTGAGACATTATACATAAATGATTAGTCAAAGATGGACAAACCTTAAGGGTTTGGTTAGCGCTAGGGGTACAAACTGATTACAGCTACATATATTTGACCTGAACCAAGATGTAAGTCAATGACCTATAAATAATATTATGTGATGATGATGAATACTAGTGATGTACACTAATGAATTTGATAGCGTATTTACACTAAATCAATTGAAGGTGCATATGTTTAGCATGCCTTTGTTACGTGTTTTACAACCACTAACAATTTTTGTTGTTTAAAGTTTGACAGGAAACTAATATGTTGTTGAAGTGGTCTAAAGGATCAGAAAGAACCAAAATCAAACTTTGATGATATAGTTTCTGTCAAATGTGTGTTGTAAAATAGGTGTGCATGTTTCCCATTTATCCTGGATAATTACAGGGTTGCTCTGATCATAGGACCAGAAAATTGGGATGCTTGAGGTACATATTTAATTTCAAATATGTGATATATATTGCACCAATCTTTGGAGAAAGATGTAATGACCATACTAGTAAGTAGTACATGTATCTTGTGTACGCCTTTATATGTTTTACAACCACTAGAAAACATGTGATGTTTGTGATTTGATTGAAAGACTAAGTTGTTGTAGACAAGCATGATCCAAAAGTTCATTGGAACCAGAAGAAATTCTGACGGGAATGGTCTTTGTCAAACTCGATGCGTTTAATGTGTTTTATAAATTTGCAGTGAATTAGATGTAAAAATATACTTGTGATCCCAGAAGAATTAATGGGATGATCTAATTAGAAATTTGAAGTACCTGAGGTACATTTTAAATTGTGTATGTGCATGATACATATTACACTGACCTTAAGAGATGTTGTGATTTCAGGCTTTGGAGAATCTTAGCCTATTTGTGTACTCTCTTAAGATGTATATAGTTGGAAATCCTCCAACAGACATGAAGAACTCGACTGAGATGAAATCAGAGTTCGTTTGCTTAAACTAAAGCATAAGAGGAAGGTGAATTGCTAAAACCCTTATGTTGGGTATTCCTCTGTGACTGAAGCCTGTGGCCACCACTGCTGGAGCTCAATTGACTATGGGAGTCTAAAGTAAATAGGCAATGGAAAAGTCTAGACAAACTCAGAGAAGGCTAATTACTACTCTCTAATGAAGTGATTTTTGTAGACTTAGTGAAGTCAAGAGAAAAATCAGTGGATCCTTTGACGGAAAGATAATCTAGAGAGATAGTTTGTTATTGCATCGAGGGGGATGGGACTTAAGCTCAAGAAATAAAATTGTCATGAAGGACACTCAACCTTAGTGACTGGAGATCCCAAGATCAAGGTTCAATGAGACAATTAATGTGGTAATTAAAGGTATGCACTATCAAGAGAATTACATTCTCTGTCCCTCCCTATGGTGCATTGTTGTGATAGTGTGACTGCATGTGAAGGATGACTGTTAAGAAGTCTTAATGAGTTCTATAGTTTCAATTTAAGATTGAAGTGGGGTGTAGCAGTAACACTCTTGATAGAACTCACTTATCTGAATGAGGAAGTGGGCCGCTTCCTATGAGAATATGAGCTGATTCTCTAGAGCATTCTGAGAAACGGGATATTTTCTCAGGGCCAAAATGAGCACAACGACACGAGCTTGGAAGCAACCTTGGAGATATCATGCGTGGTGGTTATCGTGAATTACACCAAACGCTAGAAGTTCAAGACATCGCGTTCACTGTCTCTAGCAAGTAGTTCCGGTAATCTCTCAATAAGCAAAGGTTCAAGACCTCATGGACACCTCTGCCTAAAATGGTATTTCCTACGTTTTATGTGATTTTCGTTTTTTTTTTATCGAGATTTAATTCATTTTGAGAAAATGAGTTTTATGTTGTTTTTTATGGTCTTGGTATTACCGATACTTAGGACCTAAGGGTCACTAAGGGATCACTGGCTCATTTTTATTTTGGTGAACGGAACCTTTAGTCCCACTATGGGAAACTAAAGATGAAAACTCTCTATACTGTTATGATTTATGCAATCAATAGTATGACCCTGAGGTCAACACACTTTTGTGTGAGGGAGTGGACGTTGGAATGGCTAGTATGATTTCAATACACACGGTTTGGCTGATTGTTCAGTCAGTTCGATCGGGTCGTGGAATTGGGGTAATGATTTACCAAGATCTATTTGTGTTTTACTTAGGTTTTTCATTCATGTGGGGGATTGTTGGAAAACAATATATATAAAATATGAATTTTAAGGTTTTAAGAAAATAAATAGATTTTTGTTTTCTTTTATGAATGAAAAACTCATTAGTCCCACATTGGAGAGTTTCCAATCTTAAGTTGTTTTAAAAGACTATATAAAATTATTAGTCCCGGAGAGATCACTTTTCTTAAGTAGTACTAGGTTATTATATAAACAAGCTCTTTTCTCAACCTAAAGGATCAATCCAAGGAAAAAGGGTTTCTCCATATTTTTGGAGAGACCAAAAGAAAAATATTTTTCAATTGTTTTTCTTAAGCTTTCGCGATTTTCCTTGATGGTTTTTTCGGAGTTGCCAAGCTCAAGTTGAGCATCTACTACGAGTGCTAGTAGTAGGTGTAGTAGAGTGTTTTATCCTGAAGGCTATCCGCCCTGTGGAGGCTATAGCATCACTCTTGAGTGTAGCCGGGCGCTAATGTCTTAAGGACAGCGTGTTGAACACGTGACTCACTCTGTTTTCCAAAGTTTTGTCATTTTATTGTTGCGGAGATCTGGGGAACTTATCCGTTTCATCAAATTGATCACTTCCAATACAAAAGAGCTAAGTATCAATAACTTTTGTTTATTTAAAATTTCTTCATTTTAATTATTGCGCCCAACAAAATCCTTGCTCACAAGGAACACAAAGTTACATGTTTAGTTAGGGTAAATAAAACCCAAACACAAATACATGACTTAGGAGTTTCAAAAGAGTCAAAAAAACAACAGGAACCTAGTGCCTCTAATGGGAAACCATTTCTTCGCAGTATGAACTGAACTAATGGATGGACTATAAACTAATTGTCAACCTTTTTTCCTTCTTTACACCTCCCCGTATTTGATATATACCATTCTAACCCAAGAAAATTAAACAGAAATCAACCATGACTCTCCTACAAACAATACCCAGATAATTTTCAGCTTGCAAAGTAGTTCAAACTGTAAAAATGAACTAGGTATATGTAGGTCTATGGTGTGTACCCTAACCTCAGCAGAAGAACATAGAGCTTCGGACATTCTGATGAAGCCTTGGAAGCTCTGGAACAGGAATACTTGATGCAGAAGTCAAATTACCACCGATCCCAGATGACGAGTCAGAGAAATCTTCAAACTTTATGAACTGGCCCATCTGTGAAGCAGCGTGATGGGCATAGCAGATGGGTGCAACTAGAGAAGAACAACAAAAGATGATATAAAACATCGTTAGAACGGCAGCGCTTAAAGTAAATACAAATTTACAAAGGTAGGTACATTATAACAGACAAAAGGGGGACTTGGTAAGAGGACTATCATTTGTTGTCAAAGTTGCAATTTAATAGCCTGAAAATATAATCTAATAGCTCTAGAAAAGAATGGTATAAGATTACCAAATGAGACTGCTGTTGTACTGCGCTGGTATCTGTATCAGCAGCAAAGCAGGAAGTTAGAGTATATTTATCAGCTTTAAGAAATAAAATCAAAATAGTTTTTAGAAGCGGATTTGAGGCCTGAGTTGGATACTTACACATACGAAAGAGAGTGCACGAGCTTCTGCAAATCGTCAGGTGAGAAACCAATCTCATCGAGCAAGACATTGTAGTGTGCAGGGCGAGATGTTCCCTTTGTTACATCAAATTACAGAGCAAGTTTAGAAAATACAAATATATATCCACAGAAAGTCATAAGAACATTGTAACCATTTACAAGTCAGCCATTAATTTGAAAATAAAACAGAACTGTGTCAACAGTATCAAAAGGAAAATCACTTACAATAGCTCCATTATGGGCGCACATGTAAAAGTCATAATTCCTAGGATGCACGACTTTAGTGTCCCCCACCGTTCCTGTAGAAAACATACATATACAAAAAATTAGTAAACGTGGAATTTAAAAAACTAAAATTAAAAATTCTGAAGTAGGGAAGGCAGCAGAGAGTACAGATGCACAGATTTAAAGGACAACAAAGTGAAACCTGGTGGAAAATTCTCGGGGCGGCCACCAGCTTTGAATAATTTCGTATGGTGGTTTTTTTGTGCGACAATTAGTGTGAACTTTGGTAGCTTTGTCTCTCCCAAATGAGTTATTGCCTAAAGCAAACAAGAACTTTATAGGTTTAGAATTATGCTCGTGCGGAGATACATTTACAGATGTTGAATCCATAAGTAACAAAAAGAGCCATAGATGTTAAATAAATCACCAGAGTTCTTATTGTTGTAACTAAATTTGAGTAGTCAAGCCAAACAAACCTTAATTATCTGCTCCAACTCGACGTTCAACACTTGGTTGAATTGAGACTCACTCACTCCATCCCTATAAAAGAAAACCATAATCTGTTAAAACACATATCCTGGTTTCTTTGTACTAAAGGGAAAGAAGACTGCTCGCAGTGATTGCAATAAAGGGAAAGAAGACTGCTCGCAGTGATAATTGAGATCCAGAAAATGTTAATATACCTAAAAATGATAATCTGGCTTGGCTTTCTCCCATTACTTGTCTGGTAGAAATCCACCAAAAGCTCCCTAGAATCCACAACAAAGACGATTAGCAATGAAGAAAATAAACATTGATACACTACTCAGGTGCTAAGTTATGATATTTAAAACTGTTGAGAATGGAATTACCACCTCATTATTCCGTCATCCTCCCCATTTGGTAATACTTTCGATCATCTCCACTTTTGGGGATTGAGTACGTACAGATGCCCTGTACCTTGAAATTAAGGGCCAACATCTAGAACCAACAACCTGACAATTCCAGCATATTTACCGGCAATGTCAATTAGGTTACAACTTTCCAAGTTCATGAAACACTAATTCAATATCAAGAGATAAAAAACTAAAACAAAAAAACTTACAGCAGCAATTGATGGGATATCTGATTGACCTGGTGACCCGTGAGAAACATCCATTCCCAATATCATAGTTGGAGTTTCACTAATAAGGGGAATGCGAGGTACTTGTTCAACAGCTAGTAAAGAATTCTTACCCCCAAGCTAATAAACAGAGAGAAACAAGATGGATATGCAACTAAGAGATTAAGCCCATAAAAAGTGAGAAAGGGAAAAAAATAAACAAGTAGCAGAGTACAAGGTTTACCTTCGTATTGATTTTCAAAAGAACATTAGTAAGGTACTGATCATTAATCTTCGTTGGGCAGATGCATTGTGTGACAATACCTGCTTCAGAAAGGCATTTCTTCTTCCAAGGTCCTTCATTATGAAAATAAAACATATCCAAATTTTAAAGATGATTAAAAACAGGAAACTTAATGTTGAAATTATGTTTTAGGGACCAAACCATAAACATCAGAATTCTTCCGCTTTGCCAAGGCACACAAAAGAAATTCAGGAGGACCAGGTAGCTTCTGTTTTATCTGTTCAAACATCATTTCAACCCTGGCAATGGAGGTAATCTCCTTGATTGGTTATCTTCCTCAATCAGTGAGTATGGACGATCCATATTCTGCACAAAGTGGAACAGGTTCAATACAATGCATCAAAAAACACAATGACTCAAAGTATGAAAGGAAATGCAGTTAGCGAAGTCAGAAAACTCACTATTCCCTTATTTCTAGCACAATCGATAAGGTCCCTAGAAAGCTGGCTAGTGTTGCAACGAGCAGAAAAGTTAACGACTGCCCACCTTTGAATTTGAACAGGTTCATATAGTGTCTGGAAGAGAAGGAATCACTTGGACATCAATTTTCTTAATCACATAACAACATGACATGTTTGAAAAGGCAAACAAAACCTCATAATTTACCTGCCTATTGTAATTCCAACGTCCATTGTTAGGGAAGCAATCAACATTATTGCCAACTTTCAACTGCAATAGAAGTGGACTAAGTGGTAAAATTTCCTGAATAAAACCACTGCATCATACCTCCATATTTGAAATATACTCAATATAAAAGCTCACCGCTGGTGCTCCAAGAACACGTCCTTCAACGGAGATCAGCTCTTTCTCGATAGACACCCCACAGGCAGAAAGCGATGGATCCGCATCATAGCGGTTGTTATTGATAGACTGAAATGACAAGGTACAGAAATTAATAACTGAAGAAATATGAATGCTAATGGAAGCGAGCAAAAGGATGCTTACATCTGTCAGAGTCTTAATACGTTCTAAAGGCTTTTGCCTTGATTTTTCAACTATAGAAGATCTTTGCATAGTAGATAGAGACTTTGTATAGCGTTGCAGTGGCACAAGCGAACAGAGCTGAAATGCATGACAAACAAGCAAAAGCATAAGAGAGAAAGGAGAGATAACATTGCACATGACAAAATAGCACAAGCCTCACACTAACCTCTAAAGGAATGTAATTGGGTTTCTTTGGCCTGCCAACGTCCACACAGGGCATGTTTGCAGAAGCAGTAAGCTCCAACTTACGATGTTTTGTAAAATAATCGTAAACAGTAACCTCAACAGTTTGCCCTTCATCCGCGCCATCTTCATTTCTCACTTTCATGGGGAAGCTGCAACAGAACAACAATGACAAGTTTTAATCTCCGTCAAGAAGGAATCTAATCAACTAGAACAAATCATAGAAGGCATAGTGATCAAAAGACGTACTATAGATCTTTGCACGGCTTTTCGCTTAATCCTATGATCTTGAAATCCATATTATTATGCTTCGTCTTGATTCTCATGTTCTTCAGCATTCTTTTGGCCTGAAACTCCGCATGATAAACATCACAAGCTGAAGAAATGATGAGAAAAAAAGTTTAAGGACTACAATTCAATGGTTACATTACCTTTCCCCAGTCAATTTGGCGAGGATCCTTCGCGTTCTGGTTAGTAAGTAAAAATTGCAGCACGGGACCAGGAGTCAAGGTCATTGTTGTGGACACATCTGTATAAAGCAATGAAATAAAATTGGATAAAGCAATAAACTGTGGGTGAAAACTGGAAACAAGGATAGTGATGAAAAGAATGGATTACCCATATTCAAGGTCAAACCACTCTGTGTGGTACGGAAACTCGAATGAAACCCTCGAACACCAGTAACTCCCCCACCAATATCGACGAAGTTCCTCACATCACCATGAAAAAAGGATTGTCTAACTAGAAGGCAACCCCTATGCTTAAAAACCACAGAATGAGATAATAAGAGCTCAATACAACCTAAATATCAATAAACAAGTTATCAGACAATCAAAAATTGACCCACCTCTCAGCCGCTTGCTGTCTCAGTATAATATCAAGCACTCTCAGTGCATCCCCAGTACCTTCTGCATCACTTCCTTTGAGAGCTAATGCGATAGATCTCATAGGAATTTTTGTAGCAAAGCTAATCTCTACCTTAAACGTCTGCGCTACTTGATAAGCAGCAGAACGCTTTGATCTTTTACGCTCAATTTCACTGGGGCTTCCAGAGCCAGGACTCCCGTTGCTGAGACAACCCACAAATCACATTGAAACAGTATATGTCATGCTGAGGATAAAAACCTGTGAGGAGTTATATAAGGAAATGATTCAAATGAAAGGGGGGTAAAAGACAAACTGTTTGACAGACGATTCTTCTAACACAACTTTGAACTCAAACTTGTTCTGGGGAAGGGGACCCACTGTAAACAAGCTTTTCTCTCCATCATAAGCTAAATGTTTCCTTCCTAGCTCTGAACAGTAAGTTTGACACAGATTGTCCATAAGCTTCCTCCCGATCCCCTTGCTTTCAACTGCTCGTTTATCTTCAGAGGTAATAGAAACCTGCACATTTCTAACTAATTAGTTGAACACCCTGCATATATACTTCCACGAACTTAAAGACACAAGTTTATTTTGCAGATACAGTATACTGATAGAATGTTGCATCTGGAACAGTAAGCGACACTCTGAAATGGTTAGCAAGCAGTGGAATGCGGTTCCCATCTCTGCCAACTCCAGGCCTGGACATTGGTAAACGGTTTGGGAGATATTGTTTCTCTGGTTTCACATCCGGTGCCTCTAATTTCTCTGGGCTCAGACTTGGTGATAAAATTGGAGGTGGAGGAGGCAAATCTTCGTATTCATCTTCCCTGGTCATTTCCATATCTTGAATGAATGGTTTTCCTGAAACGAAATAAAGTAAATGCTAGTTTAAACCAATTGACAAGACAATTCAAGGAACAAGCATATATGTAGATGGAGCGATTAAACAAAGCAAAACTACTCATATATCTACAAATGCCATGATATTACTAAGTTCACTTCTAAATGAGTCATTCTCCAGAAAGGTGTGTTCTAGACATAGCCAATTAAAAATAATGCACACAAACTCATGCCAAGTCAAAGGACATTGCACAATGCACAAGATATTGTCTACACTTAAAAGAAACAGAGAGTTCAAGTAATTGATATCCATCAACAAGAATAGCAGGACGAGATATACTACCATTTAAGAGAGACTTTTTAGGAATAAAGGAGTACAGACAGGGATAGTAATATGAGAACATATAATAGACCAGCAGAAATCATAACACAAATCAAGAAAATGTGTAAAAAATCCAACAAATCTTCAGAGACTCAAACCTATAACACTGAGTCACACATATGAAGCACCCACTAAGTCATCACCACTTCATCAGAATACTAATAGTTACAGACATGAACAACTCATATAAGAAGCAGGAAACTAAATAATCAAAGCTTAAATCACATATATACACACCACTACCTGAAAAACAAGGAACTGCATAGATATCACCATCCATGAAACTTAATATACGCATGAAAGTGAAACGGATCCTCAAGAAAAAGTACATTACAAGAAAAATCAAAGAAGAACGTGTGCCCTTAGTAGCAGAAAAAGGATCTCCAAACACAAACAAAATCACAAGCCGCAATTTAACCAAATTAATAAGTAGAAACTAATACAGCAAACAACGAAGTATAAATCAAAAAATCTATTAACAATAACATAACAACGAACACCGAAACATATTGCAGAAGTAATTTTAACAAAATACCATACGAACCAAAATCAAAAACCATCCACCAAATCAAAATCCATCCACAGCGAAATCATTATGCAGACATTCAAATACTACCTAAACATAAGAAACTCAATTGATCTGCTACAGAATACTTCAAAACCTCAAAAATCTCTCCGATTAAGCTAACAAAACTGGGGTAAAAAACGATACTGAAAAATCAACAAATACGGTAACGTAGAAATTGATTTTACATCTACTACTCAGAAAATCGCTTAAGCAAACTTCAAATACTTCGTAAAATAATCTCAAGAGAAGATTTAAGAAGAAAACATAAGAAAACGAGAACCACAACTTACTGAATAAGTGAAGAAGCTTGTAAACAGAAGAATAATTTTACCTCAAACGATTTTATAAACCCTAATTCAGGGTTTTGGTTGCTGAATTCAAAACCTCGTTCTCAATTTCTGCAGGTTTTGTTCACCTCAAAGATTTCTTTCTCTGACCCTCTCTCTATATATATAGCTCTCTCGCTCTCTCACTGAGAAAGACGAACTTCAGGGTAGTGGAGGGAATTTCGAGAGAACTAACTTTTTATAACAACTAGAATAACATTACATGGTACATCGCATTACACCGAAATTTAACTTGTGTCTATACAGTATCCTCGTTTATCACGACCATTTGATCTAAAAATCAACGAATCATGATACGCTATTTGATATCTACCGCTCGATTTTCTGAAAGAAGTTGAAATAAACAAACCTAAAAAATTTGGGATGCTACCATATACAGCTTAGTAACTACACTGACATCATTTTTCTGTTTTCCTTTTTCGGATGAAAATCTTTTGGTGTTGCTCTGTAATGTGGTCGTTACTAGAAACAGTTGCATAAGGTGTTGAATTAAGATTCCAAATCATGGACGCGATATCCAGAGAGACGTACGTTATACAGAATCAAAACGTTTCAAAGAGCACGATAGAGAGCAACATCCTGCGTGTCATAATTTACTCTTGTCTTATCCATATTCTCACGGTAACTTTTTCTTTTTTCTATTTACATGCAAACGAAATTTAACTTTACTAAACCAGTTTTTGTAAACTCCATTTTGGTACAACCTTATCAGATGAAACCCCGTATTAAGACTGTAACTATATCTAGTGCAGCAGTTTTGACCAGGATCCGATTGTTTGTGTGGGGTGGGTGGGGGTACAGAAGGCAAGTCGATATCAATATGGTAATCAATATCAATATGTTTAGTTCTCACATGGAAAACTTGATTGGTCGTTAAGTAAGTGGCTCCTAAATTGTCACACCACATATTAGGAGATGTTATGTTTATACCAAGTTCTATAAGCAACCATTGTATCCAATATAACTTCAGAAGTAGTTATCGCAATACCTTTATACTCAGCTTATGTGCTTGACTTGTATACAATCTTCTACTTTCTGGCGCTCCATGAAATGAGATTGCCAACAAAATAGATGCAATAACCACGTGTTGATCGGCGATGATCCAAACTACCGTCCCAGTCCTACATCTGAGTATGCATGGATGGAAAAGTTATTTAATTGTCCGATATGTAAATCATAATTGACAGTGCATTTCAAGTATCTCAAGATCCTCTTTACTAGCTCCCAGTGTTCAATATAAGGTCAATGCGTATATTAGCAAGCTTTGTTGACAGCTACATAAATATTAGGACGAGCGAAATATAGATATTGCAGTGCCCCTATCATGCTGCGATATAAAGTTGGATCCTCAAATTCACATTCCCTTGCTTCATTATTTTCAATGGTGGTGCTAGTGGAGTGGTAACTGGCTTTACTCCATCCAATCTTGTGTGTACCAACAAGTCATAAATATACTTCTGTTGGATGAGGATAAGTTGATGACCTTGCTTGATAACTTCAATCCCCGAGAAATAGGTTAAATCTCTCATTTCTTTGACTGCAAAAACTGAGTTCAGACTGTTAATGAGTTTATTTATATGTTGTATGCTAGAACTTGTTATAATTATGTCATCAACATATATGAGAACATAAATACCGATTTTAGAAATAAGCATGACAAATAGGGAGTTATCTGCGATTGAGACTTTAAACCCTAAATCAGTTAGATAATTACCTAGACAAGAGAACCAAATTTTTGGCGCCTTCTTAAGGCCATAAAGTGCCTTATTTAACTTGCAAGCATGGTTTGGGTAGTTAGGATCAGTATACCCAGCCAGTTGTTTCATATACACCTCTTCTTCAAGAATTCCATGTAAGAAAGCATTATGCACATCCAACTGCCGAAAACGCCAATTGTTCATAGTAGCTATGGATAGAACAAGTATAATGGTGCAAGGCTTTACAACTGGGCTACAAGTTTCTCCATAATCAACACCTTCTTGTTGATGAAACCCCTTTGCGACTAACCTTGACTTTTAACAATCCAAACTGCCATCATATTTTTGCTTTACTCTAAGTACCCATTTTGAACCAGCAACATTCATACCTTGTATATAGGGAATGAAAGTCCAAGTCTCATTTGCTATATTTGCATCATACTTTTCATCTATTGAATGACACCACTTTGGATTCTTGTTAGCTTCGCTAAAGCAAGTGGGAACCATGATGTTTGTTTGTAGAGAATACTTTGTGACTATGAGACACATTCTTTTAAATTTTAATTGGTTTGGAGATTCCCAGTTTTGCACTGGTAACCGTTGGATATTGTTGTGGATTTGAGGTTTGTGCTGGAATGTGTTCAACTGTTGTACCCTTAATGGTTGAAAGAACTGGTGTGGTATTAGATAGTACAGTTGAGGCAGTGGGTGATTATGTAGGTGGGTAATTGGGCTCAACAACTAATGTTGGGTTCGAATCTGTTTGTGGCAACATCTGCAGAGAAAGAGTTGGACCTGTTGGCATGGATGTGAAAACTGGTGAAGATAGCAGTTTTGTTGAGGGACTTACCTTCAAGATATGATACACAGTTCCATCTGCCTGCTTGACAGCGAATGGGAACAAGTCTTCTAATACCACACATCCAAAGATTCTTATGAAAGAAAAATCAGGCTTCTTGTTAAACAAGTGTTCTAATTTCTGTTTGGGAAGTTGGGCACCTATTAATCAAAAACAAGCAGCGAAGAAAGCATCCGACCAATATGATTTTGGCATGGATGCATGGAATAAAAGTGTTAAACCAAACTCACTAATGTGATTTATTTAATGCTCAACCAAGCCATTCTGCACTGAGGTATGAGGAGAATAAAATATGTGCATGATGCCAGATTCATTTAGAAATGTTATAAGCTTTTTATATTCACCTTCATCGTCAAATTAAAATATCTTTATTTTGTGATATGTTATGTTCTCTACTTTTTTTTTGAAATGAGTGAAAACAGGTAATACATCATATTTTCGAACTAATGGATAAACCCAAGTAATGAGAATAGACATCTAATAATAATAGATAACAATGAAAGTCATTTCTTGATAAATAAAAAGAGACCCAGAAATCAGAGACAATTAAACCCAAGGGTTTGTATATCATTGTGCTACTAACAGGAAAGGGAAGCTTCTTGCTTTTACTGGGATAACAAAAGTGACAAAAACTTAAAGACTTTATTTGAGACAGAAAGAGAGTAGTTTTTGATAACTCTGGAAACTGTGTGCAACAATGGGTGTCCAAGTTTTTGATGCCAAAGTGGAATCGACTATGGGACATAGGAAGTTGGATATGAATTATTTAAGGGCTTTAACGTCTTTTCCAATAGCTGATTTAATGCCACCTATACTCTAACGACTGTTAACCTAAAATTGGATGAAAAAGATCAAATTATGGGCATTTTATTAATGTTCCAAAAAAACGGGATTATTTTATAAACAAGGTTTTTGTATATAGGCATTTTATAAAAAAAACCCTAAAAAATACAACCAAAAATAACTCAGACAATCTATATTTTTAAAGATGAACGAATTTGTTCGATATAATTTAGTACTTATATTCAAGTGATGCCTTTTTGAGTTTCATGTGTATAGGATATGATGAGGGACATAAAATAAGTTTTTCGTGCTCATCTTTTGCACGTCATTAAATAAAAATTGTTATTAGCTAAACCACTATCAGAAATTATCAAACTCGGTTAACTAATATATGGTTTATAAGACAAACCTTGGGTGCAACCCGATGGTGGGAAAGTAAGTGTTGTAATTGGAGTCTGTGCTGCTACTGGGGTGGTGGATTGGGACTGACGCAAGATTTAACTTTTAATTATTTAGATTTGTTTCTGATTTTGGTATTCGTTGTAATATTGTCATGGATAATATTATTTTCTTAAATTCTCATGATTAATAATTCAGGTTTATTATTATTACTACCTCTGTTTCAGGAAAAGAGTTACTATCATTTTTTTAAATTGATCTATTTTTAGGCTAAAATGAAAAAGTGATAGTAACACTTTTTCAAAAACGGGGGGAGTATTATTTATTTATTTATTTTATCAATGATAATGTAAATGAAGGATAATATAACTTATTTTACTTAGTCTTTTCTGAAAATTAAATGAAATCCCACAAATCAAAATAGATTAATGCCCGTGAATGGCATTTAATTTCCTTTGTAAATTTATATGGTATCTTATGGAAAATTATATATTCCCTATTGAAAATTAGCTCAGGCATACTGAATACTTTGTTACTGAAGGACTCGGTATATCATACTTTTGTGACTATAAATACATATGTTAAATTGTTATAAAAAATTCAAGATACATAAGGGTCGGGAGATATATTTCGATATATATCCATTCCCGTACCGTTACAGCATGAATTAAGTCCTAGTTTATATTTATGAAACAAAGGTTTGAAGTTTGAACACCATTATAAACAACATTTTAAAAGTGTAGTATTTTTAACTTATCTTCAAATTATATATAATTTTTTGAGAAACATAAATACATTAAAAATAAAAAATTTAATATTGTTATATATATTCATTGTGTAGATAATTCAAGATTTTTTTAAATTTATAAAATTTATAAAAATTCGATATATAGTTAGAAAGATATGAAATTTTCAAAAAATTATATCCATTTTTATAAAAATGGTATTTTCGTAAATAAATGATTTGTACCACATTTTTATTTAAATTTTTGTAAATTTTTTTTTATAATTCGAACATCCCTATTCCGTTAAACAATTTAGTCATTATTCTATTTGGTGAACCAAAATCCATTTGGTTAACCAAATTCCGTTAAATTGGTTACCACTATTTCAATTTCCTTGCATGCATTAAAGAGGGGGAGATATTGTTCATCTGCTCTCTTGGGCCCTAAGATGAAAGTGAAAACATAAAGAATCCAGCGCGGAATACTTCAGCAAGGTTAATTGGCATCCCAGGATAATTGGATACAAATGCTTCCCATCTTATATGTGTCTCTCTCCCAAGTAGGGTTGTATATGGCCGGTTTTGGTTCGGTTTCCAGCTAAACCAAAACCGAAACCGTCAATCTGTTTCTAAAAATCTTACCATTACCGAACCGTTAACCATCGGTTCGGTTTCTAACCGGTTCTAGCTGGTTTTGGTTATTTCCAGTGGGTTTCCGTTAACCGATTGTTATATCAGTTTCCTGAAACTGACAGTTCAAATCTTTAAAAAATAAACAGATCACAGTTCAAAGATTTTTAAATCTACCTACAGACATTTATATTTCATAAACATTCAAAATTCATAAACATTCCGAAACACAACATAAACATTACTTCTTCATTTAATTTCACCAAAAACTAAAAAAAAAAAAAAAAAAACTAGTCATATTAGATAACCGGTTTTCCACTGGTAGTTCTGTTCGGTTTTGAGCACAAACCAAAACCTAAACTGTTAATGTTGGTTATTAATTTTTTTTATCAAAACCCTTCCACTACTAATCGGTTCAGTTCGGTTTCATCCTAATCGGTTCGGGTCGGTCCGGTTTTAGCGGAAAACCGTTACCATGTACAACCCTACTCCCTAGTCCTAATTAAGATGTTAGTGAGTTCATTGATAAAGAAAACCATTATCGGAGTTCTGAGTTAGTTAATGCTTTCTTTTCTCAGCAAAATGCTCAACAGATTTTATCATCTAGAATACTTATTAGTGGAAATGACAAGTTAATTTGGCGTTTCAATAATAATGGGCAGTTTACGGTAAAGTTTTTACGGGATCCCGATCCACCAAAATTTTAACTTCAGCATATAAACTCATATCAGGTTAGTATACTCATTTTCTCAACCCTTTGAATGTTAATCATACTTAGAAGGCTTTATGGAAACTTCCAATCATTCCAAAGGTACAACTTTTTATATGGAAATGATTTGTCAAAATTCTCATCAGCATGAACAACCAATGATTTGTCAAAAGATCTAGATTGAAATCCTTATCTTTCATTTTGTTACACTATATCATCTTAATGTTCAAATCAAGTCATATAAGCATATCAATCATGAAGAAGATTAAAGAACCACAATTCACCAAATTGGACATTCCATTAGAATTACATCTATCAATTTCAAATTGTTTATAAGTATGGAAAAAAGTGTATACATACATCCATAATTTCATACTACATCACTCTGTAAATACATACCTAATAGCTTTTTCCTAGTTCCAGTATCTTTCCTTCGTCTTTTTTCTCTTCCAAATTTTCCGACCCCCTCTCTGTTGAATGAACTTCTCTATTTATAGTTTGTTCAATGGGTCCCTTTCTTTTTCCTTTCTATCTATCTTTTATGTTTGATGAGTCATGTTTTCCCGATCTTGTCTGTCAATTTATTGATTATCGTTCCACTGTATTCTTTTGGTCAGATACCTTTTGTCCCGTTACTTCCTTGCGTTTTCTATATTTTATGATTATCTTTGGATCAGGATGATCGTGCGGTTGACAGGCAGCTTCTTTCTTATGCATTGTCATGCTTTCGCCTTTTTGGCCCGTTAACTTGTACTATTGACACGTGTTCTTCGTACTTTATGAGTCATCTTCTTCCCGATCCTCAGTGTCAGTTTTGCAGTTAAACTAATTTAAGCAATTAATGCTTTCACTTTTTCGTTCTATGCGCATTTATTGCTCCTGTTTTTCCCGTTCCATTTGCATTTAATGCTTTCTGTTTCGATCAGAGTACTAACGCTTTCCCGTTCCATTTGCATTTAATGCTTTCTGTTTCGATCAGAGTACTAACACTTTCCCGATCGTACGTGTCGATCATGCAGCGATATTTTCAGTCTTTTTACATCGGTCATCCACTCGAACTTTTATAAGGTTTTGATTGTGTGTTTCTCGCTCTTTTATAAATCTCTGCTTCTTTGCCTAATCGTTTGACACGTGCTATCTTGACTTTTATTTCCTAACAACTTGCCCCCTTCTTCTTCTTTTTTCAAAATTTTTAACGGTTGATCCTGAGTTTTGAAAAAAGTAGAAGAACAAAAGTTAGTCTTTATCTATCATAACTTCTTTTCGCACGTTATCCCGGATTTTCTATTAGCAGTAACTTCTATTATCACGTTTATGTCAGTTAACTTTTTTTGAGAAAATCAAATCTTTGTCTCGATTAACACCTTTTCCATTTTTGACGGTTCGTTTATCCCTCCCTCTTAAATAGGATTCAGTCTTTTCTACTTCTGTTTTTTCTTCTTAAAGTTGCTGCTTTTTCTCTTCCTTAAACTTTTCAAATATTCTTAATATCTCTATGTTATTCTCTCATCCTCCAACGATTCAGGAATTTTTTGCATCAATCATATTTACTCTTTTTCCGATCAAGAAATTGTTACCCCTATTTCTACATGTAAGTGACTTTCTAATCCTTCTGTATCTATTTTGTTTTGGTGTTTAACCACGATGAATATTGACTTTATGAAAACAGGGATGATTGAAATGGTGATTTTGTTTATGATTTTTCTTCCCTAATTGTTCTTTTTATGAACTTGAATTTTTTGATTCATTCATGCATTGATTCTTCCCTGTCTTTTTCACAGATAAAAAATACATTTTCACTATGTCTTCGAGAACTCAAAATATTGCTCCTGAGATTGATTCTCAACACGATGATCAGCCAGAAGTAAGGAGATCTTCTCGGAGTAATGCAACTAGATATGCCGCAACTCGGCATACTAGTGATACTGGATCTGACCCTTCTGTGGCCGTTAATGTTGCCCCCAGGAGTAAGCGTGGACATGCCAGTTGTAGCTATAAATCAATGAATATTAAAGAGTTCAAAGCAAAACATCATCTCGAGGGATTCAGAGTTTCTCTTTATGGTGGAGATAAAGATGTAATGACTTTGGGAGCAGCTGAAAGCTTTAAGTATTCAACCATTAGTTTACTGATCTCTTCTGGTGCATTGGAGGCTGGGCTTCGTCTTCCCCTATATCAGCGGGATCATCCCTATCAGTTCGAGGTTCTTGCATCCCGCTGCAATGCTTCTCATGGTTTAGCTCGGTCCGTTATCCAGTATAACGGAAATTGGTGGCGGATACTTGATGAATGCAGCTTTCGGAGCGAAGGAAGAACTAACCTTACCTGTTATACTCCAGACACCACAGAGCAACAACATTATACAGTTGAAAATTTTCATACCACCTATGCGGATAGTGTCCGTAAGAAATTTTGTGAAGTGGAGTGTTAGTCCTCTTCGCAAGTGCAGTTCGGGATTCCCCTTGTTCCGTGAAATTGACGATCCAAAGCTCAAGTATGTTCCGGGAAGTGGAGAAAGAGTCTGATTGGAACAAGAAGAAAGAATCTAATTGGATCATGACTACAGGTGGTACCGGACTCCACTAGTGATCGAAGGTCCTTGGGTATTTGGTCATATTTCCAAGGATGAAATTCAAGATGTTCGTGGGCGTTTCCCCAATTACTGTCCCTGGAAATTAAATTTCAGTGATTATAAATTCGATTATGAGGTTCGCACATCTCTTCTTCTCTTTTTTTTTACCAAGTTTGAACTTTGTGCTATAGGTTGACCCATCTACTGAGCCCCATATTGAAGCGCCACCAGCACGCTCAATGCCCGGCGTGCACATTAATGAGGCCAGGCAAAAAACTGATAAAGTGGAAATATGTGAGGGTAAAGGGAAGCATAAGATGGTAGCTTCCCCAGAGAAGAAGAAAAAACCGAAAAGGTCAAGAAATGCTTCTCTCACTCCCTCTGATAGAGAAGAAGGTGAGATTAGAGATTCTCTCATCTGAAGCAGCAACATTGAGGGTGAGGGAACCTCAGCTTCAAGAGCTTATACTGAGGGTGCGGACCAGACGATATCGGGACATCCTGATGTTGTTGCGGAACGGTCCGTTGAAGCTTCTGATCCAATAGTATCGGCAGCAGACCATGCTATATCGGGACAACCCGATGTTGTTGCGGGACGGTCTGCTGAAGCTTCTGGTCAAGCTGCATCGGGAGTGTCCGATACTATTACGGGCCATCCCGCTGCTACTGCAAGGGAGATCATATTGGCAGAACCCGTTGCTGGCGCCGAAGCTGCTCCCATTAAGGCTACACCGATAAATTTCTATCAGTCCTTGTCTCCACTTCCCTTTAACTTTGAGGTTGAAGTGGTCTCTTCCGAAGAGGGTATCATGACAACTGATAATCAACCAACTGTGGAAAGAGATGTTGAAGGAGGAGATGCTTATGATGAAAATATTGAGAATGTCGCCCCTAGTACTTCAACCACAGAGATCCCAACCTTTCATCCCGAAGAGGATATTCCCGCAGCCATCTGCGAAGCAAATGCACCTTCCGGGATATTATCAATGGTTCTTCCTCATCCCAATGCTGATGTGCCCAATGCAGAGCCTTCAGACTTGCAAGGCAGGAGGGTGATAGAAGGATTAAACCTTGTAGGCGACGAGAATGAAGCCTACAAGTGGTTCTTAGCAAAGGGTCTACTGAGTACTGCAGCTTGTCCAGAGATGTGGAAATCCGATAGTGGTTCCATGTCTAGGTTGCGGAGTTCACTGGGAATTATCCCTCTGGAGGATACAAGGGAAGCTTGGTATGATAGCGAGTTCACTGAACAGACATTCCCGCTGAACCCTCCTCCTTCTTCGGATCAAGCTCTAACTTTTGCAGAGGGTCCGCTGTATTCATATCCACAGCAAGCTCTAGCTCAGGTATGGCTGTTCATTAGAACTTTTGATTTGTTTCGTTTTTTCTTCCCGTACTCATGACTTTAATTTCACAGCTTAAGCATAGATCTGATTGCTTGTTTGCTGCATTCAAGTTTTATAAAGCTCGGGCTATTATGATGGAGTTCGTATATAAGAATGAAGCTGAGAAAGTGCATCGGGAAAATGCCAATCTGCAGCAACAAATGAAAAGCTCCAACAACAAAATGATGATCTCCAACAACAACTAAAGAATCAAAATCTTCTGAATCAAGGTATATTTTCTCACTCACTTGTTTTTTCTTTTATATATATATTTTTTTTTTTGTTTACACACATGCTTTGGGACCAGCGGGGGATTCCGAACTTGTATTTAGGATGAAGCGTAGGATGACTCAGTTGAATGATCATGCGAGAGAGATTTATAGGGAAATGAGGGGTTTTTAGATCACAGTTAAAAAGATTATCCGATAGTCTTGATCTGGCCACCTGGAGACGCACTAGAGCTGAATCAAAATATCAGCAAGCTATGGAAACTTTGGTTTTTAAGGAGGCCCCTCGGCTTGTATATAAAGTTTGTTATAGTATTTAATTCTGGCTTTGTTCGATAGGCCTTGAAAAGAAACTTAATGAAGCAATTGCTCGGGCTGTGAAAGCGCAAAGAGATGTTGCTATTACAAATGGGAGAATTGAAAAGCTGAATAAGAAAACGAAGAACATTCTTCTAAAGTGCAAGCATTGCAAGGTGAAATAACTCTTTACGCAACCAGAGTTAGAGATGCTCAATCCCGAATTAGTGTATTGGCCAGCAAAGTTACAACATGCGAAAACATGCTTATGGATGAAAAAGCAAAAAATGACAATCTATCAAGAGAATTGAGTACTGAAAAAGATCAGAGATCCCACTTGGATGAGCAAGTAAAAGATTGTCAGCAAAAAATTCGAGAACTTCAATTAGATATTGAATACAGATGTGCTTATACAACGTGGGTGAGACAAGATGCAAAAGCAAAAATTGCAATATCATTCAACACTGCCTTGGATCATGCACAAGCTGACATCACTATACTCAATAGCCGGGCTCCTGTTTCGAAGGTTCCTCCACAGCCATCCAGAGGCAACATTCCCGATGCTTGATGATATCTGATTTTCTTTTTCTGTGTAACTTGTATTCCGGTAGATTGATTCGTAACTTGTAACTTGTAACTTGTAATTTGGGACTTTAGCTGGTAATTTTGAGTTGGAATCTACCTTTGATAACCTTTTGAACAATGTTTTTCCTGCATAAAAAATAACATATTTGTATGAAATCATTCGGTCGATCAAATTATTTCATGAGTACATTGCATCGAAGTATTTATACCTCAAAACATGTAATTCGGGACCCCAACACATACGAGTCATACCCGGGCCAGGAGTAAGCTACAAGGTTAGTCCCAAACGTACCCTGAAAACGATAACCATTGATTATATCATTAGGTATCCCTTCTTTATAAGAATGTCGCACTTATGGAAATTCTTTAAGGGCGTATAAGTACCTAAATTTTTATCTGCTGGAGTTACGATTGTTTCGCTAATCGCAAGCGTTCTCCAAGAAAAGATGTTCCTGGAGTAATTAATATTTTCATGTCAGGCATCTCTTTATCAGGAAATCCCATTGTCAAATGTGTTAATAATCAAGGATTTTCAAGAGAAGGTGCATTATTTATGCTTTACCTAACATGAATGCAATGTACTTTCATAATTGCATTATCGATCAAGGATAATATAGCTATTGGGTGTTGCAAAACTTCACCATGCATGTTTCGCAGATAATAAGATCCTTGTCCTGCTGGTGCTTGTATTGTGTACGGACCATCCCAAGTTGGTGCGAACTTGCCCGTATTTTTATCCCGATGGTACTCCGAAATTTGTCTTAAGACATATTGTCCTTGAATAAAGTTTCGTAACTTGACTTTCTTATGGTAGTCCCGTGCCAACTTTATTTGGTAATTTTCCATTTTCTGGAGTACCACATCTCTTTTTTCTTCCAAGCCATCTAATTTTTGCAACATTAAATCTAATTTAGATTTTTCTCTCATGCTTCTGCTCTAGTTGTAGGCAAAATGACTTCTGTTGGTATAACTGCTTCCGTTCCATAAGTGAGTAGGAACGGTGATTCTCCAGTGGATTCTTTTCTTGTGGTGCGGTATGCCCATAATGTATTATGAAGTTGTTCACAACATTGTTTGTAGTGCCCATCTAACGTTTTCTTTAGATTTGTTGCGATCGTTTTATTTGTGGCTTCGGCTTGTCCGTTACTCTGGGGATAAAACGGTGTGGATTTATGTTTCTGAATGTTGAAAGCTTCAAACAGCATATCAATATTTTTTTCTTGAAATTGTTTTCCGTTATCAGAAACTATGGCTGCCGGAATCCCAAATCTACAGATGATATTTTTAAATAAAAATGTAAACACATCTGAATCCCTGATTCGAGCTAATGCTTTGTCTTCTACCCACTTAATAAAATAATCATTGGCCACAATTAAGTATTTTCTCTTCTTGGTTCCCTCAACTAACGGACCTACAATATCCACCCCCATTTTGCAAACGGCCATGGACTGAGTACAGGATTAAGTTCTGTAGCATGTGCTTTGATTCTTTTTGCGAAACGTTGGCAGTCTTCGCACATTCGTACCATGTTTTCCGAATCCTTGAGCATGGATATCCAATAATAACCTTGCATTTTGGATTTCAATACGAGTGAGCGTCTTCTACTGTGATTTCCTGTATCTCCATAATGTATTTCTTTGAGTATGCGTAATCCCTCCTTATGTGACAGGCATCGAAACAATGGTCCTAAAAAGGACTTTGGGTACAAGATTCTATCCCGCAACTGGTAATTGTCAGATTTCAGTTGAATTTTCCTTGCTTCTTTAGAATTGGTGGGTAATATTCTATCTTGTAAATATTGGTGAATTGGGATCCTCCAATCTTGTACGTTTAACTCATCATCTGCTTGTTGAGGCAAAGGTGTGGTGTTTTGTATTGCTGGATCATCAATGTCTTCGGTTACACCTTCTTCCATGTTATTCAGCTGTCTTTAACTTTATTGGTGGTTCATATATTCGTCCGACTTTTATGGATGTAACATTGGGATCTCTTATCATTGATGAAATGAATGCTAGTGCGTCAGCATGTCGTTTCTTTTCTTGGGACAAATGCCGAAAAACTATACTTGGAATACGATTTGCTAGAGTTTGTACAAGATTTTTGTACTCTGTCAAATCTTCATCGAATGCTAGTGCGTCAGCATGTCTAACCAGTTTCATCCAACTCAGATTAAACCTGTTTCATGAATTCATTCAAGGTTTAATCTGAGTTGTACTTGAATTGAAGAGCATCTACAATTGTACCACGCAAAAATGATATTAAGATAAACTAGAAACTGAAATTTTTCAAACAAAATATAAAAATCCCAAAACAATAGAATTGTCAAAACAAATACTACTTGTAAAAAGAATGAATGTTATATGCAACAAGAAGTTGCAGAGAATGAATAAGACCAAAACTCATAAATTATCCAGAAGAATCAGTGGAAGAAAACGTTATTAAGGAGGGAGAATAAGGCGTTTCTTTGTGGCGGGAGGATGAGGACATGTCGTCTTTTTATGCCTTGCTTTTGTATGAAAATTACCGCACGTAATAGATCTCTTGAAACACGAACCGGTGTTGGGAATCCTCATTTTCTTTAGTCTTCCTACTTTGCCAACAACATATGGTGGTGGATAAATCTTTCTTCAGCAACAGTTGAAGGCTTGTCATGATCTGGGATTGGTTTGATTAAATGATCATATGAAACCTGGAAGAACCCAATACTGAAAAAAGGATTAATAAAATCATAGACACAAAGATTTGCTGAAGCCATACACACGATAGCTGAGCAAAAGGGAACTGGTCAGTGAACCAACGCTTACAGCTACAGTACCACTTGCTAAGATTAACAGCATGATTATGATCGGAGGAGTGTACTTCAAACTCAAGTTCCCCATACTTGCTTATTCTCCAAGTACTGCTGGCACGAATTGACTTCTCAACTTCTTTCTCAAGATTGGGACACAAATATCCAGAATACTTTGACCCTTCAATCTTCCTTGAACTCATCTACACCATTATCTTGACTCGAATGTGGTCGACTAACGTTGCAAATAAGCATACTTTTCGCCTCTTCAATCCAAGCATTAAAGGATTCTGTGACATTTGAACACATATCTCCTTATCAACATCCTTTAAAATGTGTTGAGGACCAATTCTCCACGGGAAGAGCGCTCAAGTAGCGGTGGAGACCGTTGCATCCCATTTCCTTCAACTTATTCATACCTTCATGAAAACCTTCAAGAGTTGACGAATAAAAACATTGAGTGAACAAGTTCATTGCAATACCATATTCGTCTTTCTTTTTCTTGATCTGAGTACATACATTGTTTTTCAAGTGAAAATAACTGTAACCATGATGAGAAGTAGGAAATACAGCGGGAATACCGAAGACCAAACCATCTTGACGATTCGAAATGAAATTTACTGGGCGAGGACCCGAAATAGACTTTAGATTCTCCAAGAACCAACGCCAGTTGTCGACATTCTCGCTTGAAACAGTACAGTGAGCTAAAGGAAAGATTCATACAAAAACAAAACAAACAAAAAAAAAAAAAATCATTAAGCGGAAAAAGTCAGGGTGATAAACACAGGATGTAACTGGTTGCATCCTGTACAAAAATAAAAAAACAGAGTTATATACATAGGATGTAACTAGTTGCATCTTGTGAAAAAATACTGACAGAAACTAAAATATAGGGGAAACTAAAATAAGTTTATCATGATTTTGGTATTATGTTAACAATAACTGGTACCCAATTACTAATTGATGAATTGAAACAAAGTTTTTGAAGTTTAAACCTGGAAATCAAATTATTACTAACCCTAGAAAAATCAGAGACAAAACAGATTGAACCAAATACAGATGTTGAATACGGATGAATTGAATATCAAAATTATTAATCAAATTAACATGAATCAAAATCATTCTGACTAAACGATGTGTGTTCATGTTAATATCAAACACCAAACAGATTGAATCAAAAAAGAAAATGAATCAAAAACAGATGACTCAATTAAGGATGAATTGAATATCAAAACTCACTGAATTGAAGCCGTGATCAAATTTGGGAAGTGTATAGCTTGTTTTGAAACAAATTCAAGTGTTGTTGATCAGCTCCTTTTAGGGCAATCTTCTTCTTCGTGAACTTCAGCTGAAAGAAGAGGTAGAAGAAAACAAGTTGAGACAGAACACGGGTGAAGTTGAGGAAGACAAGAATGGGTTGATTTAAACGTTTTCTTTATAAACCCAATAGTTGAATGAGTATTTTAGTCACAATAAAGTTATTGTGGACTTTAACTTTGGGTAGAATGCCCAAATTTGGTTAATTGAAAAGTATAATAAGAATCTATGAGTATTTCAACAGTATCTTCTTTATTTAAGTATTCTACACCCATAAAATCAAAAGTATGAGTTAATCAACCAATTATTTGAAAAAAGTATCACAAGGGAATCTCTAGACATATTTAAAGAGATTTTATATCTCTTATATATAAATTTTTATTTTTTTCAAATCATTGAAAATTCACGTTATTAAAATGGAGAATTTATAAAAATTCTCAAAACTTATTATTATTAAATATAGACTCATCATGAAACCTGAATTGTTGAGAAATTTTATGAGACTTTTTACTTAAAACAAGTTAGACGGTATTTTGGAAAGATTCTTTATTTTGAAATTTCTTATGATTCTTCTTCTAATTTATATTTTTGTATACGTATAGTATATTTTAATGCTTACTATTGTCCCACAATATGTGGAGACTCTCTACAAATAAGTTCCAAATCTCTCATGAAACTTACACTGAGTCTCCCAAATTTTATGAAGTAACAAATACTCTCTTAATTATTTTAAATAAAATATCTTTCTAAAACAAAACAAAATACATGCATCCTGTTTTCTGAGCACGCATGTTATTTCTTTTATTAGAGCAACTGCAGCGGGCGAGTAGACCGAAGAGTAAAGATTAAATTTACTCTTTGGTCGCCGAAAATCAACCGCAACGGAGGAGGAAATATAGGTTTGAGGCGAGTATAACTACTGTTCCAGAGAACTTTTTCTCCAAAACTTATATATACTCGCACGCTCTTGTACGTGGGCGTTAACAAAAAACGTTCCCTTATGAAAGCGTTTACAAACACGGACGCAGGGGCAAAGAAGCGTTTGATGAGACGCTCATTATAGAATGCGTATGAAGTTAACGCTTCACTAGGAGAACGCTGGTAGAAAAAACGCAAGCTAAGAAGAGCGTCTGGTTGAGACGTCCATTTACGAAAACTCCTATATATCAAACGTCCATTTAAGAGGACGCCTAGGCCCGGCGCTGTCTTAAGAGGACGCGTATAGATGAAACGTCTCCATAAGGGGACGCCTATAAATCAAACGTCTCCATAAGAGGACGTCCACCATAAACGCTCCTCCACACGGGCGTGGCAACAAACATCCACCATAAAGAGCGTTTTGTTACCGTTGTAAACTTTCCGTTGCTGGTTGTTGATCAGAGAAATTTTTTACCGTTGAACGTTGTAAAATTTTACCGTTGAACGGCTAGTTAATTCGTAATGTATATAAATAAGTTGTCGTAGTGTATGTTTCATCTACACAACAACATTTCATAATTCAAAAGCCTGTTCATACAAGAAAGAAAGAAATTTCTAAGGTTTTCTAAATTTTGGTAATTCCAATTTGTTTGTAATCACTTTCATTAATGGGTCCAAAACCAAGAGGTCTAAATTTTACTGTTAATGAAAATATAACCATGTGTAGGATTCATTTATCAATATCTTAAGATTGTAGTGTTGGTACCGATCAATCAGAAGACAAATTATGGTCTTGTATCAAAGCTGGAATGAAAGAAGTTATACCTTCAATGGCTGATCGCAGTTGGACCTCTATTCAAAAACGCTTTCAGGGAATAAGTAAAGATGTGGCTCTTTACTCTGCAAAGGAGGCAGAAGTGGAACGTGAACACCATACTGGATGGGGCCCAGAAACAAAGGTATGTGAAGACTTAATTTTTATGCACTGCCTTATTAAAGTTTGGATTGTATGTGATGCACTAAGTATTTTTCTAAACAACAATAAACAGAGCGTAGAAGTAAGAAGGCTATTCAAGGAAGCTAATGGTGGGAAACCATTTAAGCACGAAGAGTTCTACGCAATTATGTTAGAAAACATCAAATATTCAAGACGATCCACAACTGTTTTCGACTCATCACAAGCCGAAGAAGATTCGGATAGTAGCGACGATACCCGAAAAAGACCTTCGCCAAGCCAAGGCCAATGGAGTGAATACGAAGAAATAGAAGATATACCTAACACGTATCCGCGTCCAATGGGAAAAAAGAGGCTAAACGTTTGAAGAAAACAGGGAGAGAAAAATCCAGTGCCCAAGCCGATGCCTTGGACACAATTATTAACAACCAAAAAAACTTCAACAACAGTTATACAGAAAATGCAAAAAGGAAGATTGATCAGCGAGTTTGCAGCAAAAGAAGAGTATCGTATTATGATGACGGACGTCTCCCATTTGGATACCGCACCAAAAGAGTGGATCGAAATTAGGAAGCAAAAGATTTTACAGAAAAGAAGAGAATCTCGTCTTACCTAAACAGTATTAAACTTCGAGTGTAATTTTTCCTTTCATTAATGAAAATTACAACTTTTGAGTCATGAAATTGATTGTCACTTATTCATAAGAACAGAACAAAACTTTACATTAAGATATCTCATTTTCACATGAGTAACGGTTGAACTTAGCACGTGCAACATGCCTTTAAACCACTAAGTGCCCCTAGTGGCCGAGTGGTGTCTCAGGAGGGTTTACAAGAGATATACCCACAAAACCTATCTGCATGGTTTACTAATTTTTCATACTTCACCGAAATCCGACCATAAATGTTCGATCGAGTCATTTTATAATCGAATATGCGTTTCTTTGCTATGTACTGCAACTCGGCGTTGGTGAGTTGACATCCTCGACAGTTCTGCAGTTTCTTGACGGGATATATTAACCGGTGCATGGTAGCGCCCTTGATCATATTTGATAGACACATTTTTGTGTCTGATTTGATCTTAATATTATATATTGTTGGTACTCGATTTTGTATTTATTATGATTTTTATTTCTTTGTAGGTGTTTTTGGAGAAATGATAACGACACCCTCAACTTGGATTAAGGCACCCACTCTTTGGTTAAGGGCACCCACACCCAGAATTCAAATGATAGAAAGTGGCGTGAAGAAGAATTTCTATTCTTCACGTACAGCTTGAAATAGGAAACTCAAAAGAAATTTGGAAACAAGCTTGGAGTTTGGAAATTCCTTTACTTAGGAAACTAGAATTGTGTGGGAAAGAATTAAAAAGGGAATGATATTGATTTCTTCTCTTATTAGCATCCAGAAACGAAGAAATCAGGAAGTAAAGAATTCTGTTTTTGGAAAAGATTTTCGGTGGTCTGCCAAGGATCAAAGGAAAGATTTGAGAGGATTAAAGGAAGTTTTGGGTGATGGGTAGTATAAATAGAGGATACTAGAGAGTTTGGGGTACGAAGAAACGATTGGTGAAGCTTAGAATTGAAGTGAACATCAAGAACAAAGTGAACAGACGAACGTTTCTGCTGCTGCACGGTGAAGAACTTGAAGAACAAAAGGCTAACCAGAACTGTCATTCATTTCAAACAGCAACGAAAATCTGTTTCCTGTTGCGCATTCATTTCAAATACTTTATGTACAACACCTATAACCGTATCTAAGTGTCTGTGAGCATTTCTATTCTTATTGTAAGCAATTTTTGAGTTATAAAAATGATTTTTGAGGATTTTGCCATTACAATGAGGAGCTAAACTTCATTTTTGAGGCTATGGAGGAAGCTACTTTTCCAACAATTATGTGGTAAGTATTTAATTAATTTATGCAATTTATTTATGATTAATTGCCTTGATTAAAAATTTATTTAAAAGGTTTTTGTTAAGCAATTGTGATTATCCGTTAGATTGTGCATGCCTCGGCTAAGGCCTAGATGCTCAATGCTTTTGTTATACAGTTGTTGTTTTGAAAATCTATTTTTGCAATGATTTAGAATCAAATTAAAATGTTAAAATTGCATGATTAAAATTATTATCACTTTGAAATTGGAAAATAGTGGAATCCTAGTCTCAGTTTTCTCTCAACCTTATAAAAAATATTTGAGTTTTCATATTTTTAATTTTAGAAATTAGATTTAAAATCAATCTTCACAAGTCTGAGTAATGAATCTTTATTTACCACTTTAAAATTACATCAATTTTTGGCGGCGCCGACGCGGACTTGTTTTTAGAATTGTTTTTAGATTATTATTTTTTTAGGTTAATTAGTTTAGTTAGATTTTCTTTTATTTTTACTTTGTTCTATTTTACGTATCTTTTGGTATTTCTCTTTTTGCTGCAGGTTTTGGATTTTGGATCGAAAGGAAAGTGAGCCAAAGTTTTGGAATTGAAGTTAAAGATTTGGAATTAAAGCTAAAGACTTGGAGTTAAAAGCTAAACCTTAAAAGAACGAAAAAGAAGACGAAGATTTTTTTTAATTAGTTTTTAATTAGATTTTATTTTATTTTATTTTTAGAAAACTGTATTAGGATTTTAATTGTTTCTGTATTTGTTTTTATTTTTGGACACTTCTCTTTGGACTTTGGACTTTTTGGACTTTATTATTGTTTTTAACCCTAGGAAGGGTAGTATTAAATATAAATTACACAGGGAAGGACGACAATTACGATATTGTCTCGGCCCCTCGGATTCGCACACTGACACAGGAGTTGGTAGCCCGAATCGACTTCAACCGATTCATCGCCCGTCTGGCACGGGAGGTAAGACTCGATCAACCCACGAATCCCCTGCAAGTGGGTTTACTGTATTCCTTCGTATGCATATATGCTGAGGAACTGAAAATGGACTTACTTTTCTAGTAAAGGGCAAGAACTGGCCATACAAGATAAGGACTCGGATTTCATCACCGTTTCCTTCTTGCCCGCCTTAGGAACACGTTACCTAACGCGAACCTAATCCTTAAAATTTGACTAGAAAGAAGACCGATAGGGTATCGAGCTTATTGGAAAATCATTCAAAAGGATTTATTGGTTGCTTTGTTAGCCTAACTCGAAGTTCGAAAAGATTATTTTAAGTTGATTAGCGCCGCTTTGTAACCCAGGGAAACGTTGCCAAGAGGCAAGGTTATCAAAGCTCCTTAGATCTTATCCTGTTTCTCTTCGACTTAATCTAATTCGGATCGTCCTAAGAGGTTTGCTAAACTGTAACTAGTTGCCTTTCGAAAGAATAGAAGCTGGTCTAGAAAACAATCTAAGTGGAGCCATCATGCTTTTTGTTTGCTAGAATCAATAGGTTTGATTTGGTTGAGTCGACCTTGCTTTGTGTTTGTTTAGAATTCCTTCTGATTAGGAGTTATTGCATGCCCATTGAGCGTGCCTGGAGAAGAGATTCTATTGGTCGTTTGATCAGCGACGAGAATAGAAACTTTGTCGCTGAAAGTGAGAATTTAGGAAACCCTTCTTTTGAGAGCCTTATCTTTGGAAACTTTAGTTTTGAGAATTTGTCTCTTAGTGAGGAAGTTATTCCTAATTTTTCAGTTGTGTCAAAAATGACAACCTTGAAATCTTTGTGGAATCCTACTAGGACTGCTCGTCCATCATGTATCAAGTTGGTTGAAGCTCAAGCCAACTATGAGTTGAAACCTGGGACCATACAGATGCTCCCACTCTTCTTAGGGAAATAAAATGAAAACCCTTACTTTCACATTAGGGATTTTGAAGAAATATGTAGTACCCTAAAAATTCACAACATGTCTGATGAAGCTTTGAAACTTAGGTTATTTCCCTTTTCCCTGAGAGACAAGGCCAAATCTTGGTTATATAGTTTGCCATCTGAATCCATCGAGACATATGAACAACTTACTGCTGCCTTTTTAGCTAAATTTTTCCCTAGGCACAAGATATCAAAACTTAGGCAAGATATTTCCACATTTGGGCAACACGAAGGAGAGTCTTTGTACACCTATGTGGAAAGGTTCAATGAATTAATAACACAATGTCCCCAACATGGTTTAAAAGACCAAAGAATGGTCCAAATACTTTATGAAGGGATAGATTATCCAACAACCATCATAGTTGAGTCATTGTGTACATGAAGTTTTGATAGTAAAGATGTTACTGAGGCGATGAAATTTTTGCATGAGATTGCTGATAAGACCCATAAATGGGAATGTAGTAAGGAACCCCCTAGAAAAACTCTTCTGAGTAGAGGTAATGTCAATAGGGTAGATGAAAGTCTTGAATCAGATGCCAAATATGCCTTTATAGTGAAAAGGTTAGAAGCCTTAGAATTAAGTCAATCTAGTCGAGGAATAGAGCCCAAGCCATTTTGGGAAGGACAGACTGTTGAAGAGCAAGTCCATGCTCTTTATAATAACACTAGATATGATAACCGTCAGAAGCTTGATCCATATTCAGAAAGCTACAACCCTGGTTGGAGAAACCATCCAAATTTTTCTTGGTCTAAGGACCAGAATCAAGGTCAGTCTAGTAACCCTCAGGGTCCACCAGGTTTTGGTTATACTAAGAATTCTTCTGGACCGATACAATTTCAGAACTCTTTAGACAAAAGGATCATGAATTTCGAAGAGTATATCGCTTTCCTAACATGTAACTCTGCTGAGTTTCAGAAAAAAATCAACCAAGATTTATCAGACAATAAAAAGATAGTGCAAGATAACTCACATGCTATCCATGATTTAAGAAACCAGTTTAGTCAGTTGAATGAGTTTTTGAGAGAAAAAGGCAAGTTCCCTAGTCAACTACAACCCAACCCTAGAGGAATTCATGCATTATCTACTAACCATGTGAATTCAATTAAAATCCTTAGGAGTGGTAGAAGTAGAAAATGAGGTAACCTCGCCCAATAGTGAACATGGTGTAGTTCACCCTTCCGAGCCTATAGTTGAAGAGACTGATAAAGTCTCTAAAAAGTCCAATGCGGTTCCAGCTGAACCAATTTTGTGCCCAAAGCCCCATTCCCACAACTTCTAATACCAACTAGGGAGGAATCCAACTTTTTAATGATATAACGAAGGTTTTTAGGCAAGTCACGATAAACCTTCCGCTATTAGATACAATTAGGCAGATTCCTGCTTATTCCAAGTTTCTTAAGGATATTTTTACGCGAAAGCGAATAGCTAGTCATGTGAGTTCAACTCTCCAGAATACTACAACTCTTAAGTACAAAGACCCAGGGTCCCCAACCATTTCTTGCACAATAGGTAACTACCGTGTTGAGAAAGCGTTACTTGACTTAGGAGCCAGTGTGAACTTACTTCCGTACCATGTGTACCTTCAGCTAGGACTTGGTGAGTTGAAACCTACTCAGATAACACTGCAATTACCTGATAGGTCTGTGAAAATTCCTCGTGGTATCATAGAGGATGTTCTTATTGAGGTATATAAGTTTATTTATCCAGTAGATTTTATTGTCATTGATACTCAACCTGTCTGTAACCCAGAGAATCAGATACTTGTGATATTAGGTCGCCCATTTTTAGCTACATCTAATACGATCATTAACTGTCGAACTGGTATTATGAATTTATCTTTTGGTAATATGACTATTGAACTAAATATTTTCCATATTAATAAGCAACCTTCCGAGTTAGGTGACACGTGCATGGAGGAGGTAAACATGATAGAAACATTAGTTCATGAGTCATTACCAAATACCTTATTAGAAGATACATTAGAGGAATGTCTAGTTGATCATCATTTAGAAGAAGAAATTGACAATTTTCGGGAACCGGACGATCTAGAAAATAGGGAAAGTGTGATGAGTCTATCTAGATACACTAAAAACTTTAATTTTTGGGGTGACTATCATTCTCCATGTGCTTTATATCTTAGAAAGGTCCCTAACTTGGGACTTGACATATGCACCTCTACCATTTTACAAGATCATCTTCGAGCTAGATTCCCCGAACCTGTTGATGTCCAGAAAGAAGTTCAGTTGTTAGAAACACATCCTCTGGTCGATGTGGTTTACCTAGGCAGTAATACCAAGATTGACTTTTTTTTCCCACCAAAATATTTTCGTCCATATGTGAGAACGTTAGAATTTCAAATGTGTCAGTTATTAAGTTTTGAGACTAAACCTAATTATCTTAGGAGATTAGAATCGACACATTTGTTTAAGAATGACCACCTTCATAGTAGTCAATTATGTGAGTCAACTCCGATTGACTTTGAGGATCCAAAATTATTCAGGTTATTATTATGTGCTTTTAAGTTCCTAGTTAAGTTATTCCAGACTTTACAACCTGTAGATTTTTCCTACGAAGAAATCCAGCCTAAGAAAATATTTTATCTAGACCCTTTTATGGAACCTGAACCACAGCTAGAAGTAGTTGTCTTAAACAGAAAACTAGATAAGGGTGTGCTCGGTTTGTTCATTTTCTTGGCATTTTGGATAACCCTATTTGATTTAGAATTGTTCCGATTATTGTTATATGATTTTATGAGGTGACTAATTCTTTCTTAGTCTGGCTGAAGACTTAAAACTTAGCACTTCTTGGGAGGTAACCCATGCTCATGAAAAACGGTAATATCTTTCCCTATCTCTTCGATTGGTAACAGTTTATCCTTGTTCATGCTCTTAATCATTCATCTTTAGAAACATTGAGGACACTGTTTGATTTAAGTTTGGGGGTAAGGGAGAAACTTTTTAGTGAAATAATAAATCTCTAGAATTTAGAAACTTATGAACAATTCAGGATGACGCTAACCACTCTAGGTAGATGGAAACCTAGCTCTTTTTCTATAGGAATTGGTGTACCCAGTGAAAGGGTCCATTCATAAAAGGACAGAGTTTAGGTGTTAGAAATAACATGATAGTTGTCACCACATATCGGAGTCTATCACTACCATATCACTTTCTGCTTTTACTTTTACAAATTTATGTTTCTCTAAGTGATTTGGTGGGGCCCAGTATCAAATTGTTATCGGCGTCGGGATAAAATAGAGTGTTTTGAGATCAAGCCTCATTTTAGTTAAAAAATATATATATTATTAGAAAAAAAAAAGAAATGTCTCCGTCGCCTAAGCAAGCGTGGAATGCAGGATCCATGGGAACCCGAGTATAGACCAGTTGAATTGATATTAGTATTAGATTAAGAACAGTGAGTGTTTATCTCGAATTCATTAGGTTTCATCTTGGCAATGACCTTCAGACAATATGGGAAACGCCGTTCACCTTAGTCAACACTTGCAACCTTCATATTTTCTATGCTCATCTTCTAAATATTTTCATGTGATTGAACTGTGATAGATTCTGAGACTTGTGGTTAAACGATTATCTGAGTAGAGCTCTGTTATCTTAGATATGAATTTTAGTATGCTTGAGTAAACACTCGTGTACAACAATTGGACTCATATAGGGTAATGATTCCCATAGCCGAAGAATTGAGTAAGCCAACTAAATAGCTTGTTTAGTGTCTATTCTTAATTGTTCACGAGTCGCTAAAATCTGGAGTAAAAGTTTTGTGGGTATACCTCTTGTAAACCCTCACGAGACAAAACTCGTCCACTAGGGACACCTAGGGGTTTAACGGCTTATTACATATGCTAAATGTAGTCGCGATTCCTATGAAAGTGAGTTAGGATTTTATTTTATTTTATTTTTAGATTAGATTTGCTCGAGGACTAGCAAATAATAAGTTTGGGGGTCTTTGATAGACGCATTTTTGTGTTTGATTTGATCTTAATATTATATATTGTTGGTACTCGATTTTGTATTTATTATGGTTTTTATTTATTTGTAGGTGTTTTTGGAGAAATGATAACGGCACCCTCAACTTGGATTAAGGCACCCACTCTTTGGTTAAGGGCACCCACACCCAAAATTCAAATGATAGAAAGTGGCGGGAAGAAGAATTTATATTCTTCACGTACAGCGTGAAATAGGAAACTCAAAAGAAATTTGGAAACAAGCTTGGAGTTTGGAAATTCCTTTACTTAGGAAACTAGAATTGTGTGGGAAAGAATTAAAAAGGGAATGATATCGATTTCTTCTCTTATTAGCATCCAGAAACGAAGAAATCAGGAAGTAAAGAATTCTGTTTTTGGAAAAGATTTTCGGTAGTCTGCCAAGGATCAAGGGAAAGATTTGAGAGGATTAAAGGAAGTTTTGGGTGATGGGTAGTATAAATAGAGGATACTAGAGAGTTTGGGGTACGAAGAAACGAATGGTGAAGCTTAGAATTGAAGTGAACAGCAAGAACAAAGTGAACAAACGAACGTTTCTGCTGCTGCACGGTGAAGAACTTGAAGAACAAAAGGCTAACCAGAACTGTCATTCATTTCAAAAAGCAACGAAAATCTGTTTCCTATTGCGCATTCATTTCAAATACTTTCTGTACAACACTTATAACCGTATCTAAGTGTCTGTAAGCATTTCTATTCTTATTGTAAGCAATTTTTGAGTTATAAAAATGATTTTTGAGGATTTTGTCATTACAATGAGGAGCTAAACTTCACTTTTGAGGCTATGGAGGAAGTTACTTTTCCAACAATTATGCGGTAAGTATTTAATTAATTTATGCAATTTATTTATGATTAATTGCCTTGATTAAAAATTGATTTAAAAGGTTTTTGTTAAGCAATTGTGATTATCCGTTAGATGGTGCATGCCTCGGCTTAGGCCTAGATGCTCCATGCTTTTGTTATACAGTTGTTGTTTTAAAAATCTATTTTTGCAATGATTTAGAATCAAATTAAAATGTTAAAATTGCATGATTAAAATTATTATCACTTTGAAATTGGAAAATAGTGGAATCCTAGTCTCAGTTTTCTCTCAACCTTATAAGAAATATTTGAGTTTTCATATTTTTAATTTTAGAAATTAGATTTAAAATCAATCTTCACAAGTCTGAGTAACGAATCTTTATTTACCACTTTAAAATTACATCAATATTCATGTGGCCAATCACCGGGTTGACGTTCATCCTCCACAATCATATTATGGAGAATAATAACAGTTTTTATTATATATGCAAGTGCGTCCATATTCCACATTCTTGCTGGTTGTCTAACGATTGCAAATTGGTTTTGCAGTACCCCAAATCCTTGCACCACATCTTTTCGGCAACCCTCTTGCATAGCTGAGAATTTGCGTTTCTTATGTGAATCTGGATGCTTGATCGACATAATAATGGTAGCTATCTCTGGGTATATCCCATCACCAAGATAATACCCCATATCATATTGGTTCCCATTTACCTCGAAGTTCACAGGTGGTGTTTTCCCTCTGATAAGGTTTTTAAAAATATAAGACCGGTTCATTACATTGATATCGTTGTTGGAACCAGGCATACCAAAAAAAGCATGCCAACACCAGAGATCTTGTGAAACCATTGCCTCCAATACAATACTTTCTTCGCCTTTGTAGGCAGTGTAGGCACCAGATTCGGCTGATGGACATCTATCCCATTTCCAATGCATACAATCCACACTGCCTAGCATCCCAGGAAATCCCCTAGCTTTGTTCTGGTTAAGCAACAATTGAACATCTGCATGAGTTGGGTTGAGCAAATACTGATCCTCATATAAATGCAGAATCGTCAAACAAAACCATCGTGTTGCCTCAAGAACCGTGCTTTCTCCGATGCGTAAGTACTCATCTATTGCATCCGCCGCAGATCCATAAGCCAACATACGAATTGCAGCAGTAATCTTCACGTGTGAGTTTAATCCAAGGCGCCCGGCCGCATCCCTTTTTTGAACGAAATAAGGATTAATTGCTACTACATCCCGCAAGATACGATTGAACAATTGTCTTCGCATTCGAAATATTCTACGAAAAACATTGGGAGGAAAAGTCGGGTTTCTTGAAAAGTAATATGTCCACAGTTGCCTAGCCCCGTCCTCACGATTTCTTTCTATTTCGATCCGAGTACGTGGCCAGTTTATGTATGAAGCGACCAATCCCAAATTGAGTGCTTGGTCATTTTGGTTAACTGCAAATGATTCTTCGTCTGATGAGGAACTGGTGTTATTACTATCATCATTAGATGTCGAAGATAGGGTTAAATGATTAGGAGGAATATAAGAAGAGGAAGTAGAAGCAGCATAATACATGTTGAAGTTTTGATTACCTGCCATTGGCTTGGGAAGCAAGTATGTTTTAGGGAGGTTGCTAGTTTTGTGGAGGTTAGTAGTTTTGGGTTGGTTTGTAGTTTTTGATGTGGTTTCAATGGAGAATGGTGTGTTCATTTTATAGTTGTGTTTCAGATAAAAACGAAAAAATTCCTAAGACACGATCTAACAACAACACGGAAGTGTATACATGTAAAAGAAAAAACCAAGAGATAAGAAGTGTTAGTTGATTAGACAATACAACGCAGAAATAAAAGCCAAATTAAAGCAAACACAAGAGTTAAAAACTAAAACTGACAAATCATTTCCAAAGAAAAAACCAAGAGATAAGAAGTGTCGGTTGAGGAGACAATACAAGGAAGAAGTAAAAGCCAAATTAAAGCAAAGACAAAAATTAAAGCAAAGACTGAAAAATCATGTAAATGAAAAAACCGAGAGATAAGGAGTTTCAGTTGATTAGAAAATACAACGCAGAAATAAAAGCCAGGTTAAAGCAAACACAATAGCTAAAAACTAAAAACTGACAAATCATTTCCAAAGAAAAAACCAAGAGATAAGCAGTAAACAGAAGTAACTTTATTTTGTAAAATCATTTTATTAAATCAAAAAAGACATACATTAAAGGGAATGAAATATAACTATTGCTAAAGAAGGAAAGCACACTTCTGATATAGAATAATCATGTCATAAGTAAACCTATTAGTGAAACCTTAAGCATTGGCTTGTCGGACGACGTGGATGACGTTCTTCACTTCTTGCTAGAATAATAACCACAAAAGGATTGAAATGAGGTTTGTAGCGGAAATCATGTTGTTTCCATCTTGTCCATTCCTCCAGGGATCTGGCAACAACTTCATCATCAGTTTCATTCCTATGACGAAATTCATTGACCTTTGCAGTTAAAGAGGAAAATTCTAGGACTTCCTTTGTGATTTCCACATATCGACAAAAAAGGCATGCTTTGTTCCTGTTGTTGGGATTACCGGTTTCATTACAGAAGTGTGCATGTGTATGTTCCAACCATTGCATGCTCATTGAACCATTCATTCTAAGTTCATGCCCCCTTGCTGGATAATGCAATACTATGTTTCGACATGTGGATAAATCTTCCTCTAGTGTAAAATTCTCTGCATTTAGCCGAAAATTTTCGTAACCCGCCATTAAATGAAAACACAGAATTTACTCTTTTGATCTGAAATGTTAAAGAGGTGGATTTGGAATGAGAATGATAGATATAAGCTCATGTATTTATAGGTGTAAATAGAATAATGGTTTTTGACCGTTGTTCAACGGTAACAATCCATAACGGTAACATATATTTGTGAGTTTTTTTTGAAACAATTTTTTAGATTTTTTATGGTCACAACGAAAGTTTTAAAATTAACTAAGTTGCGTCAAATAAAAGCTAAACTAACAAACCACATAAATAAAGGAACAACACTATTCACAAAAACCAACAAAAACTATCATTCTTTCAAAGCACATAAATAAAGCACATAAAATGTATATTGGAGTGACTAAACAATAAAGTAATAACACTATTCACTGTTGTTTTGGTCCCCACGAGATGAGCGAGGTGGCATAATTTGAGGCATACTTGACGAAGTTCCATGACTCCCGATGTTCCATATTTGCGGTGGGAGAGTTCCCGGAAAATTGCCAAAACCAAAGCGTGGAGTTTGAGAATGAGCTTGGGCTAGTTGTAGTTGCAAAGTAGTGTTTTGATTGTTAGATTCGCGCAACTGTTCCATCATTTCCCTCGACTGGGCCAAATGAAACTTACGAACTCTTGGGTAAAGTCAGCAAAATCTTGCACAAGAGTATAAGCTTCGCCTTTTAATGGAAAATAAAAAATGTCAGTTTATCAACAATATTTTAAAACTATGTATCCGTTTATATCTGAAATATACTTACATATGACCAACTATCTTGAGGCGGAATGGCAACATGTTCAGCGGGTTGGTCGAGGGTTTCTGTAACAAGGCTACCCAAACAGTCGTATGTTTCCACCTCCCAGTCGACATTGGTGCAAAATTTGTTGGAGTTAGTAACATGTCGCCAGTACTCCAAATAGCAATCATACTAACTGGATCTTGGAGGTTGTCATTTATAAGGACGTCACTCGATTCCCTCAGCTTGGTAGCCTCGACATCAGTGATGTTGCTCACACGGCTTGGGGGGTTGCTCGGAATTCTCCATCCACCAGAGATTTGGTTCCATAACCGGTCTCCAAGATACACGTTATGCTTTTAAAATTTAATTATTATCAGCCATGAACCAGTAAAATAAAAAAGAATATTAATAAATATGACTATTCGGAAAAAAAAAGTGTCAACTCACAGTGCCAATCCAAGTAAATACAGTGCGCCTATTTGTTAGCAGCATACATGACCGGATAATCTCATTAAGTTGGATTTGAATGACGGTAACCCACGGGTGCCATGTCACATCGTCGGCGGCCAATACATTCAGAAGATTCCTTGAACGCTTAATATCATTAGTCTTCTTTCGTGTACTCTTCCACCGCGAACATCTTGGCCAATCACTTTCGGTCTCAGCAGATGGGTTGTGAGGTCGAAGTATGCCCAGATATTCGTACCCCCAAAACTTCAATTTGAATAAAACAAACAAAGTTAATAATTTACCACGAAATACCCAGTTAAAGGAAATTTGAAGGAAATAAAATTACCTCCAATATTTGACATGATCCGGTTAGTGACTTTTGTCCCCTCCCCGCTGCGCCAAGTGCGGAATAAAGTCTTGAAGTACCAGCACTGCCCCAGTCATAAGTTCCAACTTTGTTTGTATCCTCCAAAGCAGCTAACCATCCAGCATCGATGTAGTTCTTAGCATTGGAAAAGAAGAACTGTCCAAGAACATACATCCAGAAAGCTCGCGCCACTCTCTCAGCAAGTAGGTTATCATCTTGCGCCTCAAGCAACTTTACCTCTTCAAAGTATGAGGACAAAAAGGCCACAATAATGGCATCTGAAATCCTGCTGCAGGATACATTCTCTCCTACACACTTCGGAGTCTTTTAAGTCTGGGAAAATATGGTCACGGACATATTGAAAGGTATACTTATCCGGGTCATACGGAGGTTCCTCGCCAATACCAATACTTATTCCGGTCAACATGACCCAGTCTAGAGGTGTAAATCCCATTTCACCAAATCAGAAGTGAAAGGTGTTCGTCGTGTCCCAGAAACGCTCGACGATGTAATCAATCAAAGCATGTGACGAGTCACCAACATCCATTGTCAAAAATCGGTCCCATCCTGCCTTTTCAATAATAAATTTTGCTCTAGCGCAGTTTTTAGTTATAACTTTATATGCTTGTAGGACCGATTTCAGAGACCCCCGATGCATATATTTGGTCTTTGGGTGAGCTCTCGAGGTTATATTACTGGAAGCGTGACCTTCATCATCTTCCACCATACTGTAATTTTCCAACCCAATAACATCGTTCCCTCCTTCCCCAAATTGAACTTCTGGTGCATCCTGGGTTGTTTTGGCTTTCTTGTTCTTTTTTTTTTTCCGACCAACGAATCGGGAGGCGGCATTGCTCAACATCTACACAAAATCAACAGTTATCAATGATAGGTGCATAAATCATACATTTTAAGTAGTTTTTCCTGACCCTTATTTGCTATATTTGAGTGAATTACTATGTTTTATCATTACTTTCGAAGTTTAGTTGTCTTTTCAGGTTACAGTTCAGAAACCTGCAGAATGGAGCTGTATGGAAGAATTACCGAGGAGCCAGTAAAACTCTGCTTAATTCAGGCCTTTCACCCTCCACAGTGTAGGAAAATTGAATTACGAAGCCAACGGCGAAAGAACGAGGTCATTCTGATCTCGTATGAGGAAGTTATGGGAAAAGCCACATGGTGGCAAACTAGCTTGTGCTGCTAGCGCCCAGGCGCTAAGTTGGCTGAACCGTAGGTGCTAAGGTGCTAAGTGGTTAGTTGGAGGTGATAGAGTGGCTTGGTGGAGTAGTAGCTAGCTTGGGGAAGTCATATGGGATTAGGAAAGAATTTGGAGTTGCTATATCTTGTTGGGATGGAATAAGGAAACTTAGCACATTTCCTAATTCCACTAGGATTGTGAAAGTGGCTAACTCAAGTTCTATAAAAGGAACTCAGGCCTTTCTCGTGGCAAGCCTTTTGGGGAGGTAGCTATAGCACATATTGGAGGTCCAAGGGATATTTGGGGGTCAGGTTTACTATACAAGGCAGGACACAAGTCTACTCACGTAAGGAAAGCTAAAAAGGCAAGGATTCTCGGCTGGGCTGGACTTAGCATTTTCTCGGCTGGAATTTCCCTCACGTATAATAGGGAGAAGTTGGCTGGAAATAGGGGGAATCTAACTCACGTTATCATGCAGGAGATTAGGTTGGAGGAGAAAAAAAAGAGGCGCAAGAACACAGCAAAGGAAGAGGGGACATCGCAACTTGAAGGATGGCCACTTTTTCATACAGGCGATTCTGCAGAAACAATTCTTCGCTATCTTTCCGGGTTGGATTGTATTTTCTTTATTGATTTCCATGGGTTTTGAGAAACCCATGATGAGCTAAACCCTCTATATTGGTTTGGGATGTAATCTGAAGTTGGAAAACATGTTTATCAATTGAATGGCATATGCTCACATGTTCATGTTGTTCTTAATATCGTTCATGTTCTACTGATTATAATGCCATGTATGATTGATTGTTTGTTTGTTTGAGTCGCGAATTGAATAAGCATGCATTGATATCTACAACTAAACTAGAGTTTTCGATCAGGAATTGTCGAAGGACTAAGGTTACAAGTAGTATAGCATATTTGTTAACGATACTTAAAATTGCCATGCAAGTATGTGTAGAAGCTTGACCTAGGTTGAATCCGAGTTGCACTTTGCGCCGGGTTACTTAGAATAACCTCAACTCACAAAGACCATTGCTTTCATTAGGTTGAACTTGTATGGTGCATTACACCAAGTTATCCGGTGTTAAGGATTCAGAGAGTGGCGCGATACCCTCTCTGATGATATTAGGTTTGCCGGAGTAGACCTGCGATAGGATGCTTTAGGGTTATTGGTTTACTAATGCATGAATGTTGAATATGCTTTGATTGATAACATGTTGGAAAACTGACGATGAATTCTCTAACCAATACTTCTCTCTCTGATATTCGTTTTTTTTAATCTGCTTTAGCTTGTTTGAGTATAATTTAGTTAAAATCACAACAACAACAACCCCCCC
>JAJJMC010019832.1:9967333-10048967 GCA_023531435.1 Papaver californicum
CACTAGCCTCTCTGTGGGAACGAACTTGTTCTTATTTGCTATACTTTAATCTATTTTGGAAGAGTAAGAACTCGATTATTTTAATTGATTACGACACGACCCATAATTGACCAAATATATAACTCTACATTTATCCATAAATCAACAAGAATACAAATTATAGTTCAAAAAATGTATAGACACAAACAAGTAATTATATCGATTTAGGTTATAGTTATTCTTCGTAAAATCATTTACAAACATGGAAATAATAAACACATACAACGACAACACCATGGAAATACAAACATGTTTTCATATTTCTGTACTAAAAAAACTATAGTTCAAGCCAACCAAATACCCATCAAGAAAAAAAGGAAGAACTAAACCATTCATATACAGAGACATACTTAGCAATTGGCAGAAAACACATAAAATTTACTTAAGCAGCATTTGGTAGAAAATAACTATCACTAGTAATATAGAAATGTCATTAGACAATCAAATTTAAGAAATTAAATTAAACAAACATGTCCTACTGATAGTGTTAGAAATTTAAAAAATTATAATTAAGAAATTAAAATTGACATTTTAGACTAAACCAAAATTGACATTAAAATTAATAACTTATTGACATTAAAATTAACAAACATGTTCTACTGCATTTAGACTAATGGGTTCTTGTTTTAGTTTTTTCTTATGGAAAATGTTAATAAGTTATTAATTTTATTTGGTTTAGGTTTTCTTTCTAAGACTAAACCATTTCTAACACTAAAGAAATTGATACAACTAAAACAAGAAAGAAAAAGACATGGGGAAAGAATTTGTTACCGTGATTTATTTGATTTTAACCGCAAGTTGGAGTTCCATTCCTAGCCGTCAACTGTTGTCTGTTGAGTAGAAAAAGAGAGAGGAGTGTTAGAAGAAGAGAAGAGAAAGGAAGAGCGTTTTATAGCCGAACCAAACCCTAACCCTAACACGGACGCTCACCTAAAATTTTCTTAACGCTCACCATCCTAACACGGACACTCATCTACAAGGACGTCAACATCCTAGACGCTCATCTACAAGGACGTTTTGTGTGGACGCTTTTCTATGTGGACGTCTTATTGACGCTCTTGTACGTGGGCGCTCAGCTAACGCTTCTGTGGGTGGACGTTTCAATAGTAAGCGCTATTCTAGAAGGGCTTCTAGCATTTAGGCGTCTATTAGGAAGAGCGTTTATCACTAAACGTCCACGCAATACAACGCATAATTTCTAGACATTCCTACACTAAGACGCTGGTACAATAGACGCTCATTAGTGTGGACGTTAAACATACGTTTGATTAAGGAAGCGTACGAGAATGCAAACGCTCATTTATAAGTGCGTCTGGTTCCAGAATATGAAATGCTTACCCAAATGTGCGTCCAACAACATACGTCCCACTACAGAAACGTCCGTGTCACCTAACGTTCTTCTACAATAGTGTTTTATAACAGACGTCTAATTAAAACGACGTGCGATCATATTTACTCACAAAACCGTTGTGTAAAAAATGAAAAACAAGCAAATTTTTTTACTCTTTGGTATTTAGTATACTCGTACCGTTGCAGTTGCCCTTAAATTCTTCAACTAAATAAGATAAATATATCGTGAATCTAATGAAAACAAAGAAACATCGAAAATGAAGAAAAGAACGGACCCGTTGATAGACTGAAATTTTACAAAAAAATCTAACAGTGCCGCATAACCGTTGGATATCCAAGAATAGATGGTTGGTATTTAATCTCTGTCTGATATATTTCCGATAGAATGGATCTATTACCCAAGATTTTCTAAAATATGGTTGAAGTGGACAAGTAAAAAATAACAAATGGGTGAAATGGACATCAAAGAACCAAGACAATTATGTCCCTTATCTTTATATCTTTTTTTTTATTTTTTATCCTTTCTCTCTCCAATTTAAAAATAAATCACAAAAAAATTCATAACTTTCAAAATATATATCCGATTTTAATAAAACTTATATTTTTGAAAAGGGTTTTAAATTATCTACAAAACAAGATCCATTGTTGATAGTAAATTCAAAATTATTTTTTTTTTCGAAAGAAAATAGCTAGGATGAAAACTGGTTGCATCCTGAATTAGAATAAAATAGAAAAAGTTATTCGAAAAATAGCTTAGATGAAACTGGATGCATCCTGACTTAAACTAATAAAAAGAAATTATTTTAAAATAGTTAACATGAAACTGGTTGCATCTACTGTCATTCTTGGATGAACAAAATAAATATAGGTAATACCGGTGTTTCTACCATCCATTACATATAAAATATAAAGATCTAGCACAACCATCACCACTACCAACATTTTTTCAATCGCAACAAACACCACATTATTGCCACCGCCACATTCAATAGTAATAAAATGCAATAAACACCACCATCACCTTCACCATAAAAATAAATAATCATCTAAATGTGCAGGATGTAACCAGATACACTTGAAGAAAAAATATTTTTTTGTATGAATATGCATGATGAAACCGACTTCATTTAGGTTTAGTCGGTAATGTATTTGGTTTCATCCAGGTTTCGACTACTAATAATGTACTCTACCCAGAAAAATGTGCACGATAAAACAGGTTGCATACATGGAATATGTATATATACTAAATAGCATTGGAAGAATGGGATCCCACCCATTTGTAATCATTCTTCGTAAACTACCAAGTGTTTGAGTCTCATTCACCATTGGAAATCGACTCATGTGATGCGAAAAACCATTTGTAACTATCACTCTTCTGATTCCTAGCTGGGTTAACAAGGGCATCGGTACGAAAAACTCTCTGAGCTTATGTATCTTTGTCTTTAGACAAGCTCCTAGGAAGTCTGCTGATAACATTTTCATCTACTGTTCTATAATGCTTCGAGAATTTTTGATGGAGAAACCCAGCAAATCTTGTTAGGCTTTTTCCCATATGGGCTAAAATAAATGGAAAAAGAATATGTGATCCATTAGTTGGGGAGTTACAACTGATCAAGGTAACCCCACTATTATCTCCCACCTTTAGAAAAACCACCCACTATATCTATCGGGTAACTACTCTATGATGGCTAGGGTTACTATATAGAAAAGATAGAAAAAGAAATCAGAATTAAGGTCACCAAAACCATTCCCATCCTGTATACACCATCTAAAATTGAGAAGGAAGGTTTGGAACCAAAGTTCACATCAATTCAGAAATTAGGGCAAGCTTAAAGGATTAAGCTTTCAAATAGCAATGGCTGGAGGTATTTATTTTTGATCTCTTTTGCTTCTGCTTTTAATCATTGTATGTTCTTATGTTGTGATTAGAATATACATATAGGTTTGACATTTGGTATTAGAGCTTGTATTCACCTCTGCCTTGATTGAGTAATTTAGGTTCTTTGAGTTTGGGTAGTTTGGTTCATAAATCGAATTTCCGTGGAGTTGGTGTTTTCGATCCTTAGAGAATATAATGGATTATCATGTATATTTTGAATCGATGGTTTCTGTTTTTAAATCTCCCATAAAGTTGTTCAGTTAAGTTGCCCTCTTCCTCTTTTAATGCTTTCGGTCTTGTTAGTGCTAATTATAACGTAGAAATCAATTGTTAGTATTTCAGTTAGCATGAAATCATCTTTTACTTTGGGCATATGATGTGAACAGGCAATAATGATACAGATAGTTGGAATGAACCTGTGAATTGACCCAAATTGCATATATGATATAACGATTGTGGGTTAACCTAATCAATGTTGGTCAATTTCCTGGAACTTTTAATCAATTGGATAGGATAATAGTGGTTTTGGAGAAGTCACTACCTAAATTCGTCTCCACTTGGTACCAACTGAAAATGATTCGTTGGCAGCTGGTTAGGTATGAAGATTACAATGTACTTTGAGATGTATGTCCAATACTTATCATGTGATGTTCGTTTTTTTCGGTCAACCACTTGGTCATCTTGCCTTGTTTGATATGCCATTATAATGATAAAATATGCTATGCATATATTCTACATGACCCTGAACATGTAATATGTAGAGTTTAGCCTCTGAATATGTAATATGTAGAGTATGACTTCGTTTTGTATGGGGCCTCAGTGATTAGAGTGACAAAGAACATTGAGTGCACATACAATCTTTAATTTTTCACATGGTAATTCTGTTCTCAATCACATACATGCATAGAGAGAATCATTTAAATATGTATGCTTAGCTCTAATAGCATTTGTTGTATTATTATTTGTTGACATGTGCAATGGTTATAAATGATTAGTTATATATATATATTATGACCATTAGGTTTGTACATGAACAAAGATTAAAGAAATATGTCAAGTGATTTAATGATTTTAGTAATTAGAGAGTAGCCACATCATCTCTAGTTATTTAAAATTTTCTTAAGAAATCACATGTGGAAGCTAGATATAAATTTGTAATTAATCATACGTAATATGATGAAATATGCCCACAGGAAATTTTATTATATTTGTATGATTAATTTGGGTGAAATATTGAATTATGTTCCTTAATCTACCCATAGGAATTAAGGAATGAATATGGTTTAATAGTTTCATCATGTAGTTATGAATCTAATTTGAGTAGGACTTTAGCCCACAGGCAAGTTTTATGTCACTAGATTCATATTTTTATGCATGACTTGCATTGGTAAATCATGATTAAGTTTAAGTCTCAAATTTTTATTTATAAGCATGTATATATTGTTCTTTGCAGCAATTTTAATTGGAAACATTTCTGATGTCAATTATGACATTCCTGAATTAAAGATTGATAATTTTCTAGCGTTTGTTTATGAATCTAATATGATTAATATTAATCATAATACATGGTGGATTGACTCTGGTACTACAATCCATGTTTCGAATACCTTGGAGGGTATGACAAACCTAAGGAAACCAATGGGAAGTGAACACTACATCTATTCAGGCATTCAGATGAGTTCACATGTGGAAGCTATTGGGACATGCAGTTTAATTTTATGTAGTGATTTTACTTTGCATTTAGAAAAGACATTTTATGTACCAGGTTTCACTAGAAACTTGATTTCAATTTCAAGACCTGTACCTTTAGGAATTTCCTTTAACTTTTCGAATTATGGTTTTAGTATTCTCATAAATTCTGAAGTTATTGGTTATTATTTTGTCTGATGGTTTATATCGTCTTTATTTGCAAAATGATATCACTCATAGTTCTATGCATGTTAATACTGGGTTAAAAAGATGTATTATGAATGAGGACTCCTCAATTTTGTGGCACCGGAGATTGGGACATATCTCCATTGAGAGAGTTAAGAGATTGGTAAAGGATGGGGTACTTGGTACTTTAGACTTTACTGATTTTGATACTTGTGTTGGTTGCATAAAGGGAAAGCAAACTAACAAACACAAAATTGGCGCCAAAAGAATTTCAAACCTATTAGAGATCATACACACGGACATTTGTTGTCCAGACATGAACGCTAGTGATCCGAAATACTTTATCACCTTCATAGATGATTATTCACGATATATGTATCTTTACTTACTTCGTTCCAAAGAAGAAGCTTTGGATGCCTTTAAATTGTTTAAGGTTGAATTAGAGAAACAATGTGGTAAGCACATTAAGATTGTGAGATCAGATAGAGGTGGAGAGTACTATGGTAGATACACCGAGAACGGACAAGCACCATGTCCATTTGCAAGATTTCTTCAAGAGCATGGGATTGTTGCCCAATACACTATGCCTGGTTCTCCGGACCAGAATGGTGTAGCAGAAAGAAGAAATCGAACTTTAATGGACATGGTGAGAAGTATGAGAAGTAATGTTAAACTTCCATCATTTTTATGGGTAGAAGCTCTTAAGACGGCAGCGTACATATTAAACCGGGTTCCTTCCAAGGCCGTCTCAAAGACGCCTTTTGAGTTATTCAAAGGATGGAAACCGAGTTTGCAACATGTACGCATTTGGGGATGCCCGTCTGAAGTGAGATTGTACAACCCATAGGAGAAGAAGCTAGACCCAAGGACTATTAGTGGGCATTTCATTGGATATGCTGAAAGGTATAAGGGTTATAGATTCTATTGTCCGTCTCATAGCACTAGAATTATGGAATCAAGAAATGCTAAATTTCTTGAAAATGACTTGATTAGTGGGAGTGATCAATTTCAGGACATTGTTCCTGAAAAGGATATTGATCAACTTCCACCTACTGTTTCAAGTGACAAGTTGATTGTTATTCACGCACCTCAAGCTAAATTACGTGTTAGACAACCAACCATTGAGGTTACACAAGTTGACAACAATCTAATAGATCATGATGGTAATTGGGAACAAACTGTTCATCGTGAGGATGAACAAGTTCCATTGAGGAGATCTAATAGAGCAAGGAAATCAACTATTTCTAGTGACTATTTAGTGTATCTGCAAGATTCGGATTGTAACATTGGAGACGATAATGATCCTATGTCATTTTCACAAGCCATAAATTATACAGATTCAGACTTATGGATGAATGGCATGAATGATGAGATGGACTCTATGGCATCCAACGGAGTTTGGGATCTCGTCGAGTTGCCCGATGGTGTAGAAGCCATTGGATGCAAGTGGGTCTTTAAAACAAAGAAAGACTCGCATGGCAACATCGAGAGAATAAGGCTAGACTCGTCGCCAAAGGGTTCACTCAAAGGGAAGGAATCGATTACACATAGACTTTCTCTCCTGTATCAAAGAAAGATTCTTTCCGAGTGGTAATGGCATTAGTAGCTCATTTTGATTTAGAGCTACATCAGATGGATGTGAAAACGACATTTCTCAATTGTGATTTAGAGGAAGAGGTTTACATGAAACAACCTGAAAGATTCGTCTTTAAAGATCGTGAGCATTTGGTTTGTAAGCTCAATAAATCCATATACGGGTTGAAACAAGCTTCTCGACAATGGTATATGAAATTCCATAAAGTTATTACTTCATTTGGATTCGAAGAAAATGTTATGGATCAATGTATATACCTTAAGGTCAGTGGGAGCAAGATTTGTTTCCTTGTGTTGTATGTGGATGATGTTTTGCTCGCAACCAATGATAAAGGATTACTATATGAGGTGAAACAATTACTTTCAAGTAACTTTGATATGAAAGATATGGGTGAGGCATCTTATGTCATTGGCATAAATATCCATAGAGATAGATCTCGAGGCATTTTAGGTTTGTCTCAAGAATCCTATATCAACAAAGTCTTAGAAAGATTTGGTATTAAAGATTGTTCACCAAGTATAACACCCATTGTAAAAAGTGATCGGTTCAGTTTGGACCAATGCCCCAGGAATGACATTGAAAGGGAACAAATGAAAAATGTTCCATATGCTTCAGCTGTTGGTAGCATTATGTATGCTCAGGTCTGTACTAGACCCTACATTTCATAAGTCGTTGGAGTACTAGGAAGATATCAGAATAACCCAGGAATCGATCACTGGAAGGCTGCGAAGAAAGTGTTGAGGTACCTTAAAGGTACTAAGGATACATGCTTATATGTAGACGGAAAAATAGTCTTGAAGTGCTAGGCTACTCCGATTCTGACTTTGGAGGATGCAACGATTCACGTAAATCTACATCAGAATACGTGTTCATGCTAGCTGATGGGTCAATATCCTGGAGGATTGCCAAACAGACCTTGACGGCTACTTCTACAATGGAGGCTGAGTTCGTTTCTTGTTTTGAGGCTACTTCACATGGTGTATAGCTGAAAGGCTTCATATCTGGGCTAAGAGTTGTTGACTCTATTAGCCGACCAATAAGAATGTATTGTGACAATTCAGCTGCTGTCTTTATGGCTATAAATAATAAGAGTGGAAGTCGAAGTAAACACATCGACATAAAGTATCTAGCCGTAAAAGAACGTGTGCAGGAAAAAAAAGTGATCATTGAACACATTAACACTGAATTGATGATAGCTAATCCCTTGACTAACGGTATGCATGTTAAAGGATTCAAGGATCAATGTAGTAAGGATGGGACTTGGTCCTATTATGTAGTACATTCTTTATGGTTTTTTTTGAAGCTTTCATTTAGTTGGATTATTTCTCATTTGGAATTATGTACGTACTTACTTTAGTTATCTTGTTGAGAAATATCATTATAGTTTGACCTAGAGTAAACATATGATTTACTCACTAAGTTAAATATGAGTGGTGAAAGACTAAGTATGTTGTGATACATGGAAGATTAATTCTTTCTCTTAAAGAGGATTAATCGCCATGATCCGTATATGGAGTCTCTCGTGAAATGGATCAAGTGGGAGAATGTTAGGCTTTTTCCCATATGGGCTAAAATAAATGGAAAAAGAATATGTGATCCATTAGATGGGGAGTTACAACTGATCAAGGTAACCCCACTATTCTCTCCCACCTTTAGAAAAACCACCCACTATATCTATCGGGTAACTACTCTATGATGGCTAGGGTTAGTATATAGAAAAGATAGAAAAAGAAATCAGAATTGAGGTCACCAAACCATTCTCATCCTGTATACACCATCTAAAATTGAGAAGGAGGGTTTGGAACCAAAGTTCACATCAATTCAGAAATTAGGGCAAGCTTAAAGGATTAAGCTTTCAAATACCAATGGCTGGAGGTATTTATTTTTGATCTCTTTTGCTTCCGCTTTTAATCACTGTATGTTCTTATTTTGTGATTAAAATATACATATAGGTTTTACAAATCTATCCACGTGTTCATCATATCTACTCTACAAAGCTGGAATCGTAATTGAAACAATAGTTCTCGTTGCTCATTCAAATAAAAACAACGCTGTAAGTAATCGACGCAAGGGGATAACTGTATTGCAAAGGAACAAAATATCACAGAATTTATGTTTCATGGAGCCATTGACTACTGAGGAAGGAAATGTAACTTTATCTAAACTCTATGGCTTATTATAAAACAATTTTTTCTTTGATATATACAAGAAAATGCACTAACACTAACTCCTAATTCACGTAGAAAGAAATTTTAATATTGATCATGAGTTCTACCTCTTCGATCAGAATTCACTTGTAACCGATGTTAATCTTGCAGGTAAAAGATAAGTATCAATCACATAGTCCAAGCTAGAGTACTTAATTAATCATTTTAAGTTGTCAAGATGTGTGCAGGATTTATGAATCTTAATCTAGGGTTACAAAATGCTGCAACTGCAAAGTGCAGACCTATTTTCGATTTGAAAACGATACCAGACAACATAATACATACGCACACAAGGAATTTGCTATCATCTATCAAAATAACAACTGAAGTTAATCACAGCAAATAGCAATGGGGATATTGTTATTAAAAAAAGAATAAAAATATTTTAATAATCTAATATAAAATTTAATTATATAATTTGGATAAAATATTTAATTTTAAATATTATTGGATATTAGAAGAGTATCTAATTATCCTTAATTATCCTTGTTTTCTGGACCCATAAATAAAATTTTATGGGATATAACCAAATTATCTCCGATAACCTGTAACACATTTCCCTATTATCTTTTCGAAATAACTTTTTACTCTCAGGTCAAATTCTCTCTTCTCCCACGTTTCCATCTTACCTTTTCAATTTTCTAAGTTAGGTCACGAACAAAAATAACAGAATTGAAAAAGAAAAAAAGTTGAAATCGCAAACTGATTAATCAAGATTATCAAATGAAAAACTCTCATAGACTAATTGGAGTTAGAGGTAATCTTCGTCCATTTGATTGTACTGTGAATTGTGAGGATTAAAAAGTGAATTTATATTTCCATTTTGTTTGTTGTTCATGAATCATAACAAGTTCTTTGAATTAATTATTGCAATTGCAATCTTATATTATGCTGAGAATTTCGAGATGGGTTCTTCATTGTTCAACACACCCGAATTTCACACACTGAATTTGATTGATAGTTAAAAATCACAGCTAGTGTGACAGAGTATTAATCCAAAATAAAACTTCGAAGAAAGACAGAGAAAGAGGGAGCATAAGAGCTGAGACAGAGAGAGCGGAATAGAGGTAAGAGAGAGAGTGTGTGTTAAGAAGAGATTACATGGAAATGGGTTATGGGTTATGGGTTATCCGACATCTGTTAGACACATTGATTAAATCCAACCGTATATTTTTACGTATCCAACGGATGTACAGACTGTTAGGTCTTGTAAAATTTCAGCTTGTCGGATCTGTCCTCAAGGAAGAAATAACTAACTATTGTTAATGAAGGTTATATATTTTTTTATTCATTTTTTAAAAACCGGAGAAGGGTACTATCAATAATATGTGGGGTCTATTTTACTCAAGCCTAACTTTTACTCGTCTGCCGGAGCTAAACTTAACCGTGTCCGCTACACTCATTTTCTGTTTCAACAATTATCATATCTTCATGCTTACTTGTAGAAGGCCATGTATAACAATCAAACTACTGTAATTAACAATATCTCTCCTCAAGGTGAAGAAATCAATTAACTTTTGTCAACTTGGTCGCAACCTATGGCTAAAGGTGTATATCGGATCGGGTTTGCTGGATACCGACAACTCGTAGGAATTTATCACATTTGTGACACTTCTATCGAGCTTACGTGACTATAATATCGACTCGATTTGTACTTGATTTATGTTTAATCGGGTCGGGTCGGGTCGGGTTGGGTTGAGGTTTAGCTATCACATCCAAATTGGACGAAATTGAGAGTTAATATTAAAGTTAGTGCGTGATTTGATAAAAAAAAAAAAAAATTTAATTGTCACCGTGAAAAATACGTGAGATAAAAGAAGGAAAAAAATTGTGATGATGATGGTGGTATTAATGTAGTAACAGTGGTGTATTAACATTGTGGGTTGGGAGTTGATGCGAGATGCAATTAAATTAGTAAATTTATTTCAACTCAATTAAAGAATAATATAATGGAAGTCAAGTTCGTTCCCACGAAGAGCGAGGTGTTTAAGTTGTCTAATATCACAAGGGGGGTTTTCTTTTAGGTTTTAAACAAAGTAAATAAGAAAGCAATTAAAAGTAAAGTTGTAAGCAATAGAGAGAGAGATGATCGAGGAATCCTTCTCAGTTACTAAATATTCATCAAAGTAGTATACTCATCTATTCATTGTTAATCACCAATTATCACCAACCGTAGAATAACAATAAGCTTTGTTATCCCCAAAAATCCTTGTATCACTGGATACGGAAGCGCTGGACTACCAAATTATGTTCGTCTGACCCACCTAGAATAATCTCTCAAGGTGTAACTCAATCGAATGTTTTAGGTCTTGTGAATTTAGGTTGATCCTAGCATCAAACACATAAGATCGGTCTGCTTACTAGTGTTGTTTTTACACACAATTGCTCCACAGAATCCCTCTGTAAGATCTTGCGTTCTCTACTTGTGCAGGAGGTGTTTGAGTATTACACGTATCTCACAACTCGCTATTAGATTTAGATTAATTAACAAATTGAAATAGTTGGCCACCAATCTATCAATCAAGCATAAATATTCATATTAGTAAAAACATACGATAATCATGTGATAATTAGAAGAATGATTCATATGCTAAATTGAATCATGTATTAGAACTTAAAATTCATCCTCAATCACTTAGATGTTTAGTTACTCATGGATTGAATAAAATCCATGGTATACATATGATAAAGTAGAAAAGAAATAGTTACGGTGATGAAAACGCTCCAAAACATTAGCTTTTTCCTCTTGTGTTCTTCTCTCCAAAAGCTTGATAAAAGAATTGATAGATCTAAAAATAATTAGAAGAGTCTCTTAAATAGGTGTCTCAAGTTGTAGAAGTGCCCACGCTCGAACCCCGGTCGAAATTGGTTTCCAAAACATCAAAATATGCCAAAAATAGGGAAAAACTAAGCTTAGCCCGTGTAAAATTAGCTAATGGGCTCACGCTTAGCTGGTAAGACCCAGCTTATTTACTCGCGGAACTGTAGTTCCCTCGATGGGTCATCCCATCGTGAAAAATTATTTCTTCTGCTGCTCAGGTTCTCGATGGCTGACCCATCGAGATTTCTTCTTTTCGCGATCGCTTGACCCATTGAGAAAATTATTTCTTCCAGAGTTCTCTTTTTTCGACGGCTTGACCCTCTGAGAAAATCCTGAACTTACTTTTCTTATAATTTCTTCATATGAAGTCGGAATGACCTCATTTTAAGTACTTTGCCAAAAAGGACTGTATGGTTGCTCTATTAGCCTAACTCAAAGTTCAAGAAGATTATTTTAAGTAGATTCGAGCCTCCTTGTAACCCAAGGAAACGTTGCCAAAGAGACAGGGTTATCAAAGCTCCTTAGAGTTTATTCCTGTTTCTATTCGACTTAATCTAATTTGGATCGTTCTAAGAGGTTTGCTAAAACTGTAACTAGTTGCCTTTTGGAAGAATAGAAGCTGGTTTAGAAACAATCTAAGTGGAGCCATCATGATTTTTATTTGCTAGATTCAATAGGTTTGCTTGATCGAGTCAGCCTTTCTTGTGCTTGTTTAGAATTCCCTTCCAGTTAGGATGTCGAACTGGTATTACAATAGCCAATACAATGAATATCGGACATTATTCTTATGACCATAGTGTGGATAGTGACTGGGACCATCACCAATCTTTCGAAGGTTATGGCTCATACCATATTGGTCCCGATTACTATCTGTACACACACCAGTCAAATGAACAGGAAAATGAGGAAAATTCGAGTTCTTTGTCTTTAAAGGATGCCCTCAAGCAGTTAACTGAGAATTCAAATAGGTTTGTCTCAAGTGTAAAGGGAACAATTAGTAGTCCAACTTTTTCTCTAGAAGAATCCCTCAAGCAGTTAACTGAGAATACAAATAGGTTTCCATTGAGTGTGAATGAAAGTCTTGCAAAGAATAATATTGCTCAAAATGATCCTAATTGCCAATATAGTGCTACCTTTGATAATTATTCACCCGGTCAAGAGGACGGGGATAGAATTGGTAACACTACTTATTTAAACGAGGTTTAAACATCTTCATATTATTACGATGATGAGGATAGTATTGGCGAAGAACTTGAAATATACAGGCAACGTAATCAAGAAATTGTCACTCCAATTGTGTTTCATGATGATAGTGTTATTTTTTAGTTCAAATCCAAATAATTTTAATGATTATTCACCTATTAAAAAGGAAGAGGATTTGAGTAGAGATACCACTGTTTTAGACGATGTAGAATTTTCTTGTTTTGAAACCGATAATGGTTTAGAAGAACGGGTTTATCCTGAGAATACAGTTTTAGAGTCCAGCGATTTAGAAACAATAGTCTTAGATAACAAAGATAGACTCATAGGGATTTTAAATATGATTGAGGATGCACCTCCTCTTTATAACCTAGAAGAAGCAATTGACCATTTTCAGGAATCTGACGATCTAGAAATTAAGAAAATTGTGATTAGTCTATCTAGAGACACTGAAAACTCTAAGTTTGGGGGTGACTATTATTCTCCATTATCTTTTCCTTTGACTCTTAAAAAGGACCCTCACTTGGGACTTGAAATTTGCACCTCTACCATTTTACAAGATCATCTTCAAACTAGATTTCCTGAGCCTGGTGATGTCCAGAAAGAAGTTCAGTTGTTAGAAACCCATCCTTTGGTTGATATGGTTTACCTAGACAATAATACCAAGATTGAATTTGTTTTTCCACAAAAAAAAATCTACCAATTGAGGGAACGTTTTAATTTCAAATCTGTCAGTTATTAAGTTTTGAGACTAAGCCTAATTATTTTAGGAGATTAGAATCGACACAATTGCTTAAGAATGACCACCATTTTTATAGTAGTCAACTGTGTGAGTCCAATCTGATTAACTTTGAGGATCCACAATTATTCAGGTTATTATTATGTGCTTCTAAGTTCTTGGTTGAGTTTTTTCAGACTCTACATCCTGATCTTTTTGATCTTGCCTATGAGGAAATCCAGCCCATGAAAATATTTTATCTAGACCCTTTTATAAAACATGAACCTGAACCTGAACCACAACTAAATGTAGTTGTCTTAAACAGAAAAATAGATAAGGATGTGCTCGGTTTGTTCATTTATTGGCCTATTGTAGTTTCCTTTTATTTGTGATAGCACTATTTGATTCAGATGACCCATAATTGTTCCGGCTATTGCTATATGGTTTTATGAGGTGACTAATTCTTTCTTAGTCTGGCTGAAGACTTTAAACTTAACACTTTTTGAGAGGTAACCCATGCTCTTGCGACATAGTAATTCTTTCCTTAACTCATTTCCTTCGATTGGTAACAATGTCTCATTATCCATGATTTTAATCATTTATCTTTAGAATATTGAGGACAATGTTAGATTTAAGTTTGGGGGTAAGGGAGAAACTTTTAATGAAATATGGAACCCCAAAGTCTAGAAACTTGTGAACAATTCAGGATAAAACTAACCATTCTAGGTAGATGAAACTTAGTTTTTTCCTATAGGAATTGGTGTGCCTATCTAAATGGTATATTCATAAAAGGACAGAGTTCAGGTGTTAGAAATAACATGATAGTCGTCACCATATCTCGGAGTCTATCTCGACTATATCACCTTATATTTTATTTTTGCAATTTTTTGTGTTTCTCTAAGTGATTTGGTGGGGCACCAATATCGAATTGTTATCACCACCAGGATGAAGTAGAGTGTTTGAGATCAGCCTCATTATTGTATTTTATTTAGATTATTACTTAAAAACTATATCGAACATTGACTCTTTGATAGCAATATGTGTGTGTTCTCCTTGTCTTCGTCGCCTAAGCAAGCGTGGAACGCAGGGTCCATGAGAACTATCATATAAGATGCTGATAAGGAGCATGCGCTTGGATACAAATGATCCAATCATGTTATCAATATATTTAATAATATAAATAATTGTTTTATTTTCAATAAATCGATCGCTGGGATCCTTGTATATACCAGATGAGTCGATATTGGTATAAAGAGTAAGACCAGTGAGAGTGTATCTCAATCCATTAGGATTCATCCTGACACTGACCTTCAGATAATATGGGAAACACCGTTCACCTTAGTCAACATGCGCAAACTTCATCATATTCGTATCCATCTTCTAAATATTTTCATGTGATTGAACTTTGATAGATTTTGAGTATCATGGTTGAACGACTATCTAAGTAGAGCTTTGTTTTCTTATCTATGAATTTTAGTATGCTGAGTGCAAACTCGTGTACAACAATTGGACTCATATAGGGTAATGATTTCATAGCCGAATAATTTAGTATGCCAACTAAATAGCTTGTTTAGTGTTTACCCTCAATCGTTCACAGGTAGCTAGGGTTTGGAGTAGAAGGTTTTGTGGGTACACCTCTTGTAAACCCCTACGAGAGTAAAACTCGTCCGATAGGGACACCTATGGGTTTAAAGGCTTGTTGCACACGCTAGGTGTAATCGCGATGCCTGTGAAAGTGAGTTAGGATTTTTATTTTCTAGGTTAGATTTGCTCGAGGACTAGCAAATAATAAGTTTGGGGGTATTTGATAGACACATTTTAGTGTTTGTTTTGTCTCAGTTATTTATATTGATAGTGCTCGATTGTGTACTAATTGTGTTATTTTATGTGTCTGTAGGTATTTTTGGGAAATAAATATTTTTGGAAAAATTGACTCAAAAAATTGATAAAGGCATCCATGCAGTTGGTTAACGGCACCTTCTTCTTTTGAATTTCAAACAAAGATTTTGGCGAAAATTTCTATCTCTATCTTCCGTGAAGATTTCACGTAAATATTTTGGAAATTTTTAAGGAATTAAGACACGTAAATATCTTGGTTTGTTAAGAGGAACTTGCTCAGAACTCAGACCCAAAGAATCTCGACCATATTTTATTCTCATGTTAACAAAGGAAGTATTTATACACGGGATTTATTTTATGAAGAAATCTTTGTAATAAAGGAGAAATTTTATCCTTTAAGGTTGGATCTATCGAGAATATATATATTCAAGCTGTGAGAAGGCAACAATGGGAGAGAATCCAGTCGAGAATCATACAGAGAATCGAGAGAAAGATAAAAAATCTTAACCGAGAATATTGTGATTGAACGATTCGAACTGTTGGAGATTTATGACGAGATTTGAGGTGATATTAAGGTTATAATACAAATAGAGGTAATCGAGAGAAGATTTTGGGGAATGGCAGAGGCCAAAGAAGAAGAAAAAAAAGTTTAGAAATTTTTTTTGTTGCTGCGAAGAAGATGAAGAAACCGTGGCTATAACTTTGAATAAACCGTTTTCGTAGCTGTACATTCACGTCGCCTATTCTTTTGAGTTCAGCTCTTTTGTAACAGCTAGCACCAGTTATCTTTTCTTCTCTGCAACAATTATATCCGTAGCAAACTTTGTGTTAATTATTTTTCTTTTTATAAACACCTTTTTGAGCCATGAATGAGTATTTTGAGAGTGTTTTGAGCACCATGAGCTAAATCCCTTTGTTGAGGCGATGGAGGAAGCCATTGTTCCAAGAAAAGTGGTATATTTTTATTTTAATTAATTTTTGCAATTTATTTTATGATTATTTTCTTTGATTAAAATTGATTTAAGGATTTTTATTAAACAGTTGTGATTTATTTTGATAGAGCATGCTTAGCCTAGGTTGTTGATGTTCTATACTTTCGATTTACAATTGTTACTTTGAAAATATACTTTTGCAACATATTAGAATCACTTTAAACGTAAAGAATTGCATGAATATTGATTAGATTAAATCATTTTAATTAGTTAATGGTGGAATCCTGAGTCTCAATGCTTTTTTTTTATAATCTTGATACCAACTTTGTTTTGAGTTTTCTAGTTTAATTATTAGAATTTGAGTCTAAAAATCAAATTTTCACAAGTTCTGAAACAAACCCATTCTTACCACAATCTACAATCATACCACTTGTGCATCTTGTTCACCACTCTCCTCTTCGCTTGAACTTTCATAACCATGCACCTCATTCCCTGATTCTTCAGAATCACTTTCAGTTGCACTCCGAGTCTTCTTCCATGAATAACATCCATCATCATGCTCATCTTTTTCTCGTTTGTTTCTCTTATCCCTTGCAACCCTCTTTCGTTTCCAGAGAGAAAACTCAATCTCATTCTCTTGAAGAAATTTTTGATATTCAAGCAAGCGATTACGCCTTTCTATCTCTCGTTCTAAACATTCCTTCAACATCTCAATATTTTGAGTTTCCATTGTTAATGCAACTCTTTTCACATGATCAAAAACAACATAAGGTTGTTGATTATTGTTTGCATTATTCACATTTGGAGCACCCATGTCTTAATCTAATTGATTTGCATTCTCCTTTTTCCTCTATGGGTAGTTTCTTCGATAATTTTGGGAATTTTCCCTTAATATCCTTTTATAGTAGGTTAATAAGTGTCATTAATGGTCATTTAAGGCAGTGGGTGAAACATCTCGTCCCTTGGCTTCTAACGCCTATTCAACCCCCTATTCTATGTATCCAAAAATATCATTACTCCTCACAAATAGCTATATCTTCCCTAAGTCATTTGCGTATTTTCAAGATACATCATTACTCTTTGAACCCATCTTTTCATAGTCCTATTCGAAATGTTCCATCTTGTTTAAGTCTGTTCAGAATTGCCATTAATATGAAGCTTGTTATATCACCTACTCTTATAATCAATTTATTGGTAGTAATGACATTTTATGATGTATTATAGGTCCATATTAGGCAGCACTTGTGGAGAGGCATCATTGTTAGCAGGTGTGTGTTGGCTATCCAACATGGTTTTCAATTGAACAACACCTCACACATCAACTCAAAAACCAAATTTCAGTTTCCCTCCATAATGATTTTGACTTTTAGACAACATTATTTAAACCTAGCAAAAACCCACAAAATTAACCCAATTTCAAATCCAAACTTTCCCCCTAAATTTTTTGCTCTGCTTGATTCTCTTAAAAGAGCTTATACCTTAATGTTTTTTAGCAGTTTATGTATTTCTATAATTCATCCTTGGCTAGAAGACAAATACGTTTATTATTGCTTTTTACTTGCCATATTGACAAGAGTTGTTGGGTTCTTTCTTTGGGATATGGTGTAGAAACTTTCACACCAAACAAAATACCTTGGTGTATAGAGCCAGATTGCAGCAATGTCATGAAACTTTCTTGAACCACAAAAGAGAAGTTGTTGCACAAATTCGGACATTCTCCCCCAACAAGGATCAATTTTCCCATTTGACTTTCCCCATATTTTAAGGTTGACTCCTTACAATTGAATACTTTTTATATCTCTATCAATTTTAGGCTGCAAGGTCACTTTAATAACACATGTGACTAACAGGCTTGGAACTGTCTCATTCTTATTCATATGTATAAAACAATATCTACCACTCATTTTGAAAGAGTTAAAAAGAAGAATTCTACCAACATAATCCTCTCAGTCAATATCTTTGTTTATATTATGGAACATCAACAAACCCCCCTGAAAAATATTTCTATTGAAGAAGATATTCAAAACCTCTCTTCTCAAATGGCTGAAAAACACACCCTCCCTAAAAATCTCTCTTCAACTCTAATTGAACCAGTTTTCATAGATAAAACAGTTGTTCTATCTGATAATTGGCATGATAGGTCATGTTTGCAGTGAAACCCTGATGCTGATTAAAAGCTATATATGCTTTCAGTGGCCTTTGGTTCAAACTCCAACAATAACCAACTTCAGTGGCTTGAGAAATAAGGTTCTCATCAGATTTTTTATTAAAAGTGATTATAATAAAGTAGAAGCTCAACGTCCCTGGTTTGCTTGTGGATACTTGATAGTCCTTAGAGTTGTTCCTTCAACTGGCTGGCCATCAAATTCAGATATTACTTTTGATGATGAACTCATGTGGCTTATATTGTGTAATGTTCCAAATAAATGCATTGAGTTTGAAGACTTAAAAATGTTTACTTTCAAACTTGGATATCTCATTGAAGCTAAGGATCCTACGGAAATCACCCATTAAAGAAAAAGGTGAAGATCTGTTTCAAAATTCCTGTCCAAAAACCTCTCCCTACGGGTATACCTCTTGTTACTAGGGGAAGAGTTCAACCTTTTTCAATTGAATGCAGATACTTCATGGTCCCTAGATTTTTTTGTACTTCTTGTTGAATCATTGATCATAGAGATGCTCATTGTCCAAAAATTAAAGATAAACAAAGGCTCCCTCAAGGTGAAGGCAGTCATTCATCAAGTTCTAAGTATTCTCTTCCAAGAGTCTCTCGTCTAATGCTTCCTCAACCTCAAGTTATCTCTACTAAATCTGTTAATGATCCAACCCCTGTTAATCTGGTAAACTCTAAACCTGATGTTTTAATGGAATCTCAAGAGGAAAGAATTAATCAGAATGGTGAGGCTAAAGTTAAAACTATTATTTATCTCAAAGTCAAAAAGATAATAAAGAAGAAAATCCCTTGAGACAAATCAACTTGGGCCCTTTTATCTTTAAACCTGGTCCATTGAAGATCTATGATGTGGGTCCAGTTTTAGCCCATCATTCTTTAATCTTTATTAATAATCCTTCTACTTATCAATGCCAATTAAATCAAAAAGTAGATTCTACTGTTGGCTTGGGAAATTATCAGATGCTTCATCAAGTGCAAGATCAATCCTAGAGCTGAGCTCAGGAAACGTAGCAGAACTTTAAAACCTTTTTTGGCTAGTGTTGTGGTTGTTTCACCAGAATATCCTATTTCCTATGAACCAGATTACAAAAAAATACCTCCATCCCTTCCCATACCCTGAACAATCCCTTTGGCAGCTACAATGAGGAACCTAGTAATTCGTCTACCGATAATGATGCTCACAATTCATCTCCTCAAGGGGCTTCTAATCAGGACTTGAATGGTACCCATAATTCTCTTCTAACCGGTGGCTCTGATAGCACTCAGCCTAATGGTAGTTTTGACTCTATTAATCAGGTACATTCCATAATTCATCCTTCTATTTCTGATTCTGAAAATACTCTGCTTAATTCTTTCAATCAATTTCATGTTAATAATTTAAATATGTTGGTCTGGAATGTGGGGGAATTATGGGAAAAAAACTGCTAACAAAGAGATGAACATGTAATTTAAAAACATAAACCTAGATATAGTCTTTTTGTATGGAACTAAGATGAAGAAAGACACAGCTGCTAGGAAACTAAAAAATATGGGATTTCCATGTGCCTTTAATGTTCCTTATTGGGAATAAGTGGTGGTATTGTTTTCAGCTTGGAAGCAAGAAATTGATATAAATATTACTGCATCCAATTCTAGGGGCATCCGGGTTACGACTAATGATAATCATACATTCAAAACATTGTCATATTCATTTCATTTATGGTAAACCCAACAACAACCTAAGACAAGATTTTTAGTCTGAACAATGTAACCTAGACCCTACCCCTCCCAATGATCCCCTGTTTGTTATGGGTGATTTTAATGCCCTTTGGGACCTGAAGTTAAAAATGGCGGCTTAGAGGTTAATGATGATGATGTCTATATTCTTAGGAATTTTGGTGATGTGTTTATTTTGCATGATCCTGGATTTTCTGGTCCTAGATTCACTTGGTCTAATATGCAATCTGGTTCTAATATTATCCTTGAAAGACTTGATAGATGCCTCATTAATCAGTCTGCTGAGTCGTTATTCCCTAAATTTATTGTTAATAATTTTCCTAGAGACTTTTCTGACCATTGCCCCATGCATATTGGATTTAACTTTGATGGTATTATCATGCTAGCCTTTTCACTTCATGGCTATGTGGATTGAGGATCCAACCTGTAGAGATATTATAGCCAATTCTTGGTTTGTTAATATTGTTGGATCCCCATCCTACAAGTTAAGAGCTAAACTATCGAGTACTAAAAAAGGTCTGACGGATTGGGATAAATCTTTTTTTAGTAATATTCAATCTAATGTATCTACCACTAGGGATGAGCTGGCCGATACTCAAACCTCTAATCCAACTGATTCCAATTCCATTACTCGTCTCAAACCTAGATTGGCTTACCTGTATAATCTGGAGGAATTATATTGGAAAGATAAATCCAGAGAAGTCCGGCTTATGGAAGAAGACCGTAATACTCCCTATTTCCATAAAGTCACTTTTTTCAGGAGAAAAAGAAATGTCATTAGTTGGATTAAAAATTCTGCACGTACTACTTTAACTGATAGAGAAAGTATTAGCAGCTCCTTTGTTGATTATTTTAAAGGTCTCTATTCCTTACACCCTTAGCAGTTCCAATATGAAATCTTGCATACCCTCATAGTTAAATTTTCTGAAGAGGATAATCAACACCTCAATATTCCTTTGACAGGGGTGAGGAGATAAAAAATGTTGTTTTTCAAATGGGAGGTACCAAGGCTTCTGGTCCTGATGGCTTCACTGGTCTCTTTTACCCAAAAAATTAAGACATTGTTGAGGCTATCTTTGATATGACACAGACCTGCTTTAGAATGGGCCATATTTCCAAAGTATTTAACCACACTAATATAGACCTTATCCCAAAAGTCCCCCTAGCTGAACTGGTCTCATAATATAAGACCAATTGGTCTTTGTAATTTTATCTATAAAATTTTGTCTAAGACGTTGACTAATAGACTAAAACCATTTATGGATAATCTTATCTCCCAAAACCAAAGTGCTTTTGTCTCAAAGAGAAGCATTTCTGATAATATCCTTCTTACCCATGAGGTTATCTATTCTGTTAACCATCGTAAAGGAAAAGAAGGAATAAATGCTATAAAACTAGACATGTCTAAAGCTTATGATAAGCTTGAATGGTCTTTTCTTGTGAAAGTTCTTTCAAAATGGGTCTCTATGAACATTGGATTAAGTTAATCCATAAATGTCTTTCTTCTGTGTCTTACTACGTTCTCTTAAATGGTGTCCCAACTGGTCTTATTAGATCCGAAAGAGGTCTTAGACAAGGTGATCCTTTATCTCCCTACCTCAATATCATTTGCTCTGAAATTTTATCTGCTTAAATTGATGCCCAAAGTAGACAAGGTCTTATTGAGGGAATCAAGATTTACAAAAATGCCCCTACTGTTACTCATCTCCTGTTTGCTGACGATTCTTTATTTTTTTCCAAAGCTACTACTTATGATTTTCAAAACATTGAAATTTATCTACATAAGTATTGTCTTGCTTCTGGTCAAAAAATAAATTTGGATGTCTAGCATTTTGTTTAACCCAAAATTCCCTGATACTTTTATGAACCATTTGTGCTCTATTCTTAATATCCATATCAGAGATATGGGTGAAAAATATCTAGGGACTCTTATAGATTTCAAATCCTCTAAAGTTCAAACTCACATGAGCATCCTCCAGTATGTTGATGCTAGGATATCTTCCTGGTATCATAAACTGTTATCCCAAGCAGCTAAAACCTCTCTGGTTAAGCATGTTGTGCAAGCTATCCCTCTTTACCAGATGGGAGCTTTCTTAATTCCTAAATATTTGTGTAGAAAAATTGATTCTAACCTTTGCCAATTCTGGTGGGGAGAAACCCTGGATCCTGAAGATAAAAAACTTCACCTGCTAGGCTGGGACACTTTATGCTCTCCTAAAGCTGAAGGTGGTTTGGGATTTAGGAAAACTGAGTTAAATAATTTGGCAATGATTGCTAGAAATGCTTGGAAGTTGATTGATAATACTGATTGTCTGTTAGGTACTATCTTGAAAGCTAGATATTTCCCTAAGACTGATTTTCTTAATGCCAAGTGTCCAAGTACTTGTTCTTGGACCTGGAGATGCTTACATACTATAAAAGAACTTATAAAACCTTTTATCTCATGGATAGTTGGAGATGGTAAATTCATTGACCCCTAGTGTGATAAGTGGATTCTTGGTCTGGCTCTGCTAAGCCTAACCCTTTGGTGCCTCAGGATCCTAGTGCAAAAGTCTCATATTTTATAAATTATGATACCAGAACATGTAGTGTTACTATGATTAACACTCACTTTGACAATGTTTCTGCTAAGAAGATTGTTACGATTCCTTTAAGCAAGTTATGCACTCCTGATAGGAGAGCTTGGGATCTTTCTAAGAATGGAATATTTACTTATAAATCTGTCTACTTGGCCCTTAGAGGAGTCAGATCCTCTCCACGTAACATTCTTTGGAAGAGCATTTGTAAAATTAAAGTACCACACTGTGTGGAAATCTTTGTTTAGGCTGTAAAAAATGCCCTTCCTGCTAGAACTGTGTTGCAGACTAGAATGCCTATGGTTGATACAGCCTGTCATCGTTGTGCTACATCTCATGAGTCTATTATGCATGCTCTTGTTTTGTACCCTTATGCTAGTCATGTTTGATTCTTATCTAATATTCGTGTTAACACTTCTGCTCTTATTGATAGTTATTTGCATGATTGGCTTTACTATTGGCTCATAGATTCTGATACTAGACTTCCTGATGATCTCCATAATCTCTTTGCCACCATTCTTTGGTCCCTTTGGAGTAGCAGAAACAATCTGATTTTTAATGAAAAAAAAAGAACAACACTCTGTCGTCCTAGGTAGAGCCAGAGCTATGCTTTTAACTTCAAAACCAAACCTTCAGATCCCCTTTTCTGTTTGTATCAGTAGTCTCGACAAGTGTATGCCCCCACCTTTTGGATGGATTAAATGTAACACTGATGGAGACTTTGATGAATTTTCTTTGAATAATGGAGCAGGGTATGTGATGAGGGACTACTCGAGCAAAGCTTCCTTTTGTGCGTCTATCACTTTTGAAGTTGAGTCTGCTGAAGAAGCTGAAGCTAGAGCTATGTGGGCTGTGCTTAAGAAAGTTGTGGAGCTGAAGCTCACACATGTTATTGTTGAAAGTGACGCAAAGAACTTGATTGATCAATTTTCAACAGGATATATTAATAGTAATCAGAGGATGGATGCTATTTTTAAGGATATTCAACACTTTTCTTCCCTGTTGGCTGTTTGGATCTTTTCTTTCCAATCTCGGTCTTATAACAAAGTAGCTCATACCCTTGTTCAATGAACTAAAAACAATATAACTACCATGGTTTAGTCTGTAGCTGCAATCTGGATACGTCCAATTATCGGAGAAATCTTTAACCTTCTTGAAATCGTTCGTCTATTACAAAAAAGAAGAAAAGAAGCATACTTTATTATCTATGATGACTCTATATCGATCATGATATAATGTTGTGAAAAGACACCAAAGTTCGAGGTAACTCCTCCTTTAAAACCTTGATATATACAGATGCAATACGGCTGATACAGTGGGGCAAACCATGCTAGTCTAGATATCTAGGAAATCTAGAATTAAATATGGCATCTAGGCACGCCGCATGTGTTGTAAATGGCCAGATGGTGGTCAAGTGGAGTACGTGTTCCCAGCTGTTAATAGGATGCTTAAACATTATGGTGTTTCGTGCGTGTTATGTGTCAAATCCTGCTGCTGGCTGCTGCACCAAGTGGGGTTCACGAGTTCAGAACTTGTGGTCGCGCCATACGGGTTAGGTGGCATTACAGGAGTAGTTTTAACCATGTGCTAGGAAATGGTTTGCAAACAAGGCTGCGTCACGCCGAGTTCCACATTCCTCCAAGGTCTTCTCAGGCACGCATTTAGGAGCTGCTATGGCGGTGAAATTAATAAAATTCTTTCTTTTTCTCGAATGTTTCATTTTCTTTATTTAAAGATGGCGACAACCTAATAATAATTTGAACTCAGTACTACACTTCCCTTATCCCCTGCTTCCCCACCAAAATAATATGTACGTCCAATTTCAATACGAAATTCTTCCGTAGTCGTAGATGTTTCTCTTTTTCCAGATTATTAAATTTTTTGTTAGGATAAATTTGGAAATAAATTATAAAAGTTATTCTTTCCTTAATAATTGTGTAAATAGGAAAAATAACTCTTTTTCTAAAACTAAGGGAGTATTTCGTAGCTGCAGATTCACACATCGTGTTATTAGAAACATGGGGAAGAAGACATGGTTATCTCCCAAAACCAAAAGTTACACATTTTCGGTGGTGGTTAAATATCTGTTGATCTCTCTCCATCCAAATAATAATAAAAAAATGTAGATCACAGTGATCCAGATGATGGCACGTATCCTAGTGATAATTAAGGAGCACAGTTAAGAATGGTACATCTCACACCACTAGATAATTAAAGATATATTTGTTGACGACGTAGTTAAATCGGGACATTATAAACTATGAACGAGTAGTTCACGTGGTCTGTTCACATCCTCATGAACTCAACACCTTCTCTCTCTTGACTTTTCTTCTAATTCTCACTGCACCACTCAATTAGAACAAAGACCCAAGGAAGAAAAAGAAATAATCATCCAACTTCTTCTTTACCAAATTAACTAATTTCTCATCAAATCTTCGTAACCCCATTTTCCTATTTTTCATCAAAGTCTCAAGTAGAATCTAGAGAGTGAGTAATGGGCGGGGGATCAACGGGAGCACTAGTACCATCCGTGAAAAGTGAAGGTAAATCAGAAGCTGCAGGTGCTTCAACAGCTATGGTTGAAGTGCGGAAACAAAATGAAGAATTAGAAGAAGAAGAAGAAGAAGAAGAAGGCGGTAGAGGAAAAGGAGGAGAAATGGATAAAGATTTGTTATGTCCAATCTGCATGCAAATAATTAAAGATGCATTTCTTACAGCTTGTGGACATAGTTTTTGTTATATGTGTATCGTTACTCATTTTAATAACAAAAATGATTGTCCTTGTTGTGGTCATTACTTAACCAATAATCAACTCTTCCCCAATTTCCTTCTCAATAAGGTAATTTTTTTTTTTTTTAATTTCTGTGTGTTTACTCTCCAATTTGATGAATTCCTAACTTGTTTCATTAATTTGTGTTTGTTTATGAATTCTTAGATTCTAGAGACAAATGATTATACCTTTTTGTTGAGTAATTGTTATTTGAACTTAACCTGCTCTACTTGTGTAATTGGATTGCAATTTATAGGTCAGAGTGCTAGATTTAGGTAGTCATGGTTTGGTAAAAGACTTAAGTTGGCACATAATGTTGCAAAATTATGGAGTTCTTAGATGATTATTCCGTTAAATTTACGAGGTTTGGGCACTAATAAATGTGTATTCATACTAATTTCAACTTTTGTTCAACCCATAAAACTCTCATTTTTATTGGAACGAGGGTTGTTTATATACTGTTTGTCTTTTTCTTGGAGTCAGTTCAGAGAGGCCAGTCATAGTTGGATCTTTACTGTGAAGGTACATGGTTTTGACGATTTTAAAACTTCTCTTTTGGACCCAGCTAGCTTCTGAATAACAGGTAGCAGGTTGTACCAGTTCAATTAGTATTCTTGGCAGGTATAGTGATGATAAGTAAGGTTGGTCCGGAGAGTCATTGAGGGTACTTATCAAGGTTTGAGAACAAAATCTAAGCTGTCGTAGCCAGTTGTCTTGGAATACCTTTTGATGACCTTGTATCCAAGTATCTGCAGACTGATCAATTTGCTTGTTGGTAAATCAATGCGCATAGAAGTCAAATACAGTTTAACATGGATCAGTCCAGCTGATCAACAATGAAAAAGTTGTTTGATAATTCTAGTGGAGTTATCCACTCACCAGCTGAACCCCATCATTGAAGATGAAGAAGATTTCCAAGATGTTGCATTTGTGCTAATGTTCTTCCTTTCTTGACATGCACGTATTTCTCTTATTTATATGCTATGTTATTGTTATCTAGAAGTCTCATATACCCATAAGTCGATAAGCTAAACATGAATTACATGCTTACTGTAGTAATTCAGTTTGCCATGAATAGTTTGTTATTGCTATCTTTAAGTTTTAATGTGATCAATGCCATGAATCTATTAAATTCCAACATGCAGCTTATTACTCTGAGGTTTCCTGTACCACATTTTGTAGCTTTTGAAGAAAACCACTGCTCGCCAAATAGGAAAAACTGCATCTCCAGTAGAGCACCTTCGGCAGTCATTGCAAAATGTAAGTTATTGCTTCTGTGGCTTAAGTGGTTCGAAGGCATGTGGTTGATATTAGTCCTGTCATAATAATCAATATGTTTTTTTAAAATAAATAAAACTTTCAGATGATTCTTAATGTGACGCATTTCATGTTTACACGTAGACAGGGTTACGAGGTATCAGTGAAGGAGCTAGATAGCCTAATGTCACTCCTTTCAGAGAAAAAGAGAAGGATGGAACAAGAGGAAGCTGAAACAAATATGAAAGTTCTCCTTGACTTCTTGCACTGCTTAAGGAAGCAAAAGGTTGAAGAATTAACTGAGGTAATTGCTGGAACTTGCTTTTTTCGGCCTCATTTTGTTTTTTATTTCTTTTTATCAGTGAGCAGCCAGAATATAGCTGATTAATACTGTTAATTTCAAAGATATTCTTCTCCCTACTGTAGAAACTTATCTTTTGGAATTTGCTTCTTAGATTCGGTGCCAAGTTCAATTGGATTGAGTTTAATTACTGGTTATATTCATCCCTAGGCAGCAAATGATTTTTGAAAGAAGTTCTATAAGTAGATGCGTTCAGTTATCCAACTGGTTAACTTCGGGTATAGTGTGGATTGCCTGAATGCGAGTCATTTTTATGTTTATATTGTTGGTAGTTTATCTTTGACCAACCTGTAGTTGCTGTCGTTTAAGTTAGAAATTTTTATTTATATAATACGTGATCCTACCTTCTTTTGCATATTGGCAGTTACAAACTGATATTCAGTACATTAAAGAGGACATAAATTTAGTCGAGAGACAAAGAATGGACTTATACAGGACAAGGGAGAGATACTCGGTGAAAATGCGGATGCATATGGATGATCATGCTGCAGCAAAAGCGCGGCCATTGTCTATTGATAAGCAAAGTAGTGGCCTTATTTCCAGTGGTCGTACAACTCAATCAGGATTAGGATTTGGCAGTTTCGTAAATAAGAAAGCTGACCCAAAGCCTCAAGAGAGCTCCCAAGGTTACCAAAAAAAGGAGGCAATGGGTGGACTAGATACGCCAAGCCTTTCTCATTCTGGTCTGGCTATGGCTAGAAAGAGGCGAATCCATGCTCAGGTTAGTTTCCTCACACCATTTCATCTAGTGCCTTTAGCAAGGGAAATTATCAGCGAATCAAGTAGCTAAAGCCTGAAAGATTCTACCAAGCTAATTTGGTCCATGTTATTGATCTTCTTACTGATTTGCGTTCTCATTGCTCTCACTGCCAACAGTTCAACGACTTACAAGAATGTTACTTACAAAAAAGGAGGCAATGGGTGAGTCAAACTCGTAACCAGCAAGAGAGGAGCACATATACCTCAAAAAGAGAAGGTTACCATGCCGCCCTTGAGGACTTTCAGTCTGTTCTGACTACCTTTACACGATACAGGTTTTGACGATCATTCCAATTTTTCTTTTGTGTTTTTTCACAGGTGAGTTTTCTTCGCTCATTATTCTTATTGTTTTTGTACATTAGTCGTTTGAGGGTAATTGCGGAGCTTAGGCATGGAGATTTGTTCCACTCGGCTAATATTGTATCAAGGTGAGGGTCAAGACTAAGCTATAAAAAAACAAGAAGTTAGCAACTTGAAGTTGGTTCTGGTTTCCTATGCCCGCGGTACCTCTGCTTTCTGTTAGACCTTTTTTTTGGAAGTAATCAACTGACGCATTTCAAATGGCCCTTTCTATGCAGTATAGAATTTGATCGGGATGATGAGTTGTTTGCAACTGCTGGAGTTTCTCGACGCATTAAAGTTTTTGAATTTGCTTCGGTAATGTTTTGACTCTGTATGCTTTTTGCTATCTTGATCATGTTTATTCACTACTAATTGCTCCTTGTGAATATTTTTCTTTTGTATGGTCACTGTTGACTTGAATTCAAGTGGCCTATGATACAGATCTAGGATGTATTTACTTGGGTCGAAGTGTTTTGTTCTATGGCTATTTGACTAATTTTCGTCTTTGGCGTTCCTTTCAGGTGGTTAATGAACCTGCAGATGTGCATTGCCCCGTTGTGGAGATGTCTACCAGATCCAAACTAAGTTGCCTGAGCTGGAACAAATTCACTAAAAACTACATAGCAAGTAGTGATTATGAAGGAATAGTTACTGTTTGGGATGTAAATACTCGTCAGGTAACTTCTATCATACAGAATTTTTCTTATTTGCAACTTATCTTAGTTACTTTCCAAAACAGTTATCTCATTACTTTGATCCTTTCAATTAGATTATGTGCTAACAGTACCCCTTTGGTTTTTAGAGTGTAATGGAATATGAAGAGCACGAAAAACGAGCATGGAGTGTTGATTTTTCGCGTACAGAGCCTTCAATGCTTGTGTCTGGTAGTGATGATTGCAAGGTACAAACACTCATCTGTTTGAAGTCTTTGGACTATTAGGAGATTCCCACAAGAATCAGTGAATCGTATATCATCATTTTGAGAAGAAATTTTATTTGGCTACAAACAGGTTAAAGTTTGGTGCATTAATCAAGAAGCTAGTGTTCTGAATATCGACATGAAAGCTAATATTTGTTGCGTCAAGTATAATCCTGGTTCAAGCTACCATGTGGCGGTATACTCCTGTTCCCAACTATTTAAAGCAGTTGATAAAAGCAACACTTCCTTTATCTTCTAGACTGATGACTCAAAATGCGCCTCACAAATCTTTTCCCTTCACCATTCGTATTTTGTTATGTAGTTAGCTCTTTACAAACTAGCTGGGTATAATCCATAAATGGTGATTGTATGTTTTTTATATTACAGGTTGGTTCAGCTGATCATCAAATTCATTATTATGACTTGAGAAACGTCAGTGCTCCACTACATGTTTTCAGTGGCCATAGAAAAGCTGTTTCTTATGTAAAATTCTTGTCTAGCAACGAACTGGCGTCCGCATCTACTGACAGTACATTACGGTTGTGGGATGTAAAGGAAAATGTACCGGTTAGTTTTTGGGGCTTTGAATCTTTAACTGTCCACCCATATTTCTTACTATAGTCATATTTACAGACTGAATTTTCATAACTCAGGTGCGTACATTTAGAGGCCACACAAATGAGAAGAACTTCGTGGGTCTAACAGTAAATAGTGAATATATAGCTTGTGGAAGTGAAACAAATGAAGTTTTTGTTTATCACAAGGTAAGGATAATCTTATTTCACAATCAGGTCTTGAAGTCTTTGTTAGCTTAATACTACTGTAACCTTGTTGGTTTGTTCCTGTTCTACGCATGTCATTATTCTTATAATATTGGAATTTCATCTGCAGGCTATCTCAAAACCTGCTGCAGGGCATAAGTTTGGTTCATCTGAATTAGATGATACAGATGATGATGCAGGGTCTTACTTCATTAGTGCTGTTTGTTGGAAGAGTGATAGTCCAACAATGTTAACTGCCAACAGTCAAGGAACTATCAAAGTGCTAGTTCTTGCTGCTTAAATACAAAAAGGTAGAAAAAAGGAGCTATATAGACACAAGAAAGGATCTCATATTCATTACGTATAGAGAAATTTGATTATTTTGCATATACGTATTTTTTGAACTACATAGAACAAGATATATATATGATTCTGAATGCTCAAGTGAGATTTTCTTTTCCTTCACATCTTGGTCTGCACTTTGTCGGTTATGTACATGAGATATGCTTCTGGGAAAAACGAAGGATGTCCTATACTTTCCAATCTGTCAAGGTGAAAATGTATCAGACGTATATGGTTTGTATCTTTTCTCCCCTAGTAATTCTTCACTATTTTGAAGTTTTAGATTTTGTGAACCATGTATATTCCATTCACTCATCACTCATCAAACGGCAATTCACTTGAATTGTTATGGATATTCTATCAAATCTCAACATGGGAACTTTTCATCAATATCATCGTTGGTTCGGTCGATTGAGGAGGCAATCAATGAAATAGCAATAACATCACAACCACAAACGCCTAACTTTTTGTGCAAAACCTACAAATACAACGTAACCAAGTTGCTGTCCAGAATACTCCTAATTTGTTAGGGCGATAGCTACACATCACCAAGCATATTCCTTGGAATGTACTCAAATTGACTTTAAGAATCCTTTCAAACTCAAATTGACTTCAAGAATTCAATCTCGACGGAGAAGACCGCATATAATATCGGTTTCGATGTTTAGTCGAGATATCAATATTTATTGATATTCGTCGATATTTATCTGAATACGGAGTTATATCAGTGTTTCGGTCCACGAAATTATATCAGTGTTTCGGTCCCGATTGATATTCACCGAAATTTGATATTGACTATTTTGCTTCAAACGTAAACTCGATACGTTTGTTTAAACAAAACATCAAGAGATATTTGCCCATATACCAACTTTTTTTTGGTATCATTTTCTTTGAAAGGGATATCTTTATTTAACCTCTTTCCTTTTTTTCTCCTTAGTGGATAAAATCCAATGCAAGAAGTCTGTTTAGAAAAGCATTTTTTTCTTACATTGCATGGTTGACAAAACTTAGTCGGCAAGCACAAACTAGAACCTTGCTCTTTGACTCTCCTTGCCTAGAAAGAAACTTACTGCTTTTGTATTTCAATCTTCCAGGGCGATTAAGATCTGAAGAAGTATGTGTATAAAGTTGCCGGCCAATGCCATGCATTAGAAATTAGAATCACCAATTATCAGAAAAAGAAAAGAAATTAGAATCTCCGTTACAACAAGTTGGTCGTACAATTCGTAGTAGATTCCAAATGAGTAATGGCAAAGCGAACATTGTTGAATTACCCCTGCACATTCGTAGCAAATGGTGTCACATCACACGGCATACATACTACAATTGCGTAAAGCGGGTGTGAATGAGCGAGTGGTTGAACGCTGACACTTAAAATTATTTCTCGCTCTCAAGTTTCTTGCTTCTCACTTTATCTTTTTGTTTTTTTAAAAATTGATCTTTCAAACGAAACGACCACTATCATGACTTCGTAATTCTGGGGAAAGATACTTGCACTAGTTATTCCCGCGAAAAGTAATAACTAGTGGATCTTTGAAGAAAATTAAGAGAGAGAAAAGAAAGAGATAGATGAAACTACCGAAAAGTGTAATCACAGAGGAGGTACAGGAATTGGTGATGGTGGCACCAGATTTGAAGATTTCAAGTTTATTGAAAGTAGCACCAGCAGAAGGATGTGATGATAATGGTGAAGAAGGAGGAGAGGAATTATTTGTGCCTCCTTTGAACTTTTCTATGGTTGATAATGGCATTTTTAGGTCTGGTTTTCCTCATACCTCTAATTTTTCCTTCTTGCAAACGCTTGGACTTCGCTCTATCATGTAAGTTCTGAAAAATTGAAAGATTTTTTTTTATTTTTGTTGTTCTTCTTCTAATGTATTGATTTATTGAGTTTGAAGGAATGAAATTGGTGTGCAGATATCTTTGTCCGGAACCATATCCAGAAGCGAATATGGAATTTCTTAAATCTAACAGGATTCAACTTTTCCAGTTTGGAATTGAAGGCTGTAAGGTAGCATTTTTTTAACCTAATTATAACTTTACTGCTTGTTTTAAGTCAATAAATGTGAAATATGGTAGGGTTTCAATAAATTTTTTAAAATTGAAGTGAATTGATTGTTATGTTACCATTTCTTGAGATCACAAAGTTAGTTTGTTGTTGTTCATTATCTGATCTCCACTCTTTTTACTAAGGCTACAAAAATGCGTCTAAGCTGCTTGCGTCATGCATCCTTAAAATTCACAGCATATCCGCTATCCATGGAAGTCTAACGACTATTTCTTTCATTCCCCACTTCGCTTCCTGTCAAATTGAATTTTAACCCTTTTGTTATCACCAAGTTATCCCTATCCAACAGAAGTAATATGCACAAAGGCAGTGCACGTACACTATATGATGCAAGTAAATGCAGTTGTTACTGGTTAGATAGACTGTGAGTCTAAACAGGCTTTATGGACATTGAAACTGAAATTAGTGGTTGTTATACGATTTGTAGAAGGAATAAGAAATTGATCAGCAGTGTATAACCTAATAAGGACTTGAATCATTGATATGTCTGCTAATTTATTTGTTGAACTGAGTCATTGATGGAGGTGACTGTTATTGTTCTGTGATAGAATGCATCAGCCTTAGTTGGGTCAGCTTAAAAGCGAAGTTTGTTCAATTTGGTTATCCATTGATGTTTTGTGTAGCTTTTAGTTGTACCAGTTTGTTTCAGGTGAGAAATATGATTGTCTTGATTTTTTCTTAGAGAACTTCTATAGAGTATAGACTGTAGTACTATACATAAGCAGTTATTGATTTCCATATGCAAAACTGTAGCTCAGTGAGATTGTAAGTACAACTAGTATTTTAGGTGCCATATTGTTTCATGGTGAAGACAGTGGCTCGTTGAATTCATACCAATAATGAGTCTTTACGTTAGAATATCAATTCCAAATAGCTCAAGTCTTTAGTATCCAGAGGTCATGACGGGGATTGTTACCCGGTTCCTTCTATGGCTTTGAAGTGTCAGAATGCTGCCTCTTTCTCCACGGATAAGAGGCTTAGGGGGTTTAAGTGTACTTTTTGTTGGGCAGAGAGATCTTTGCATCTTTAGATTAAGATTCAAGAGTTGAGAAAGTCATCACAACCATAATGTGTCTATACACTGGAGTCGGGATCAACTACTGGATAAACCATGCGTTGAAGGTCATATGTACTCAATTGGATAGCCTTTTTTTTTGGTGCCCTTACTAGTTTTTACTTTCAATGTCTACTAATAGCGATGACAGGACTGATGAGAATAACCGGCTTTTCATACCTGTTCGTTCTAGGGACTGAGTGCGTCCTTAATGTAGTCGTTTTAACCCCTTTTGGTTTTCAAGTATTCTTTTGATCTTTGAATGAACAAAAACTAAATCAGTTTGAGTTTGGTCCAGTCAATCTCTAGTGCTGCATCTATCTGAACGTGTGGTGTGGGGGTTTAAGTATGCAACAAATATAAATAGTACTTCACGAGTTGAGAGCAAGAGAAGAAGGGGTCTTTCTCTTGGAAATCTCAGTCACTCTGTTGAGACTGAATATAGGCCGAAACTTGAATGTCAAATAACTCAGTGTTTGGGTACAATCAGCGTTGTCAGTGTATGGGGCTAGTTTCCTACAAGCTTTGACCCGGAAAGCTTTTGCATATCTTTTACAAGGATGCAGAATAATCCTGTACCATACATCCTCCATAAGTACCAAAACAGCATAGGGGTGAAGTTCGGGATGAAACTCAATCAATGTTGTGTAACAAATATCAAATGATAGGATCAGCTAGTACCTCGTATGATCTCGGAGTGATCTGGTTCCTCATTGGTTAAAAGAATGCCTAACCCTTATGCTTGAAGTGTGTAAACAGTGACAAAAATATCACCAAAGCAGTTATAGATATCGGATAAGGAAATAAAACACCTCTTAATGCTCCAGGGATCGAATTTGCACTCGCCATTTAGAAAATTCTGCACTTCAGTTTCTTATCACAAGTGAAGAGATTATCATGCTCTTTAGAGTGTATATATAAGAATTAATCCGCAAATTGAAGTTTAATTTACTATATATGCATTGACTTTGGATTTGAATATCATCCATCCAGGAGCCTTTTGTCAACATCCCTGAAGATACAATTCGGGAGGCACTCAAAGTTCTCGTTGGTATAAAAAATATGATGCCATTCCTTCCTTTCCATTATTTTTATTCCCAGTCGGGACCATAATTTAATTTATTCATCACATGTTATCAACAATGCAGATGTTAAGAATCATCCAGTTCTAATTCACTGCAAACGAGGAAAGGTACATATAAGTAGGCTCTTGCTTCTTTTAATTTATTCATATCTGAACCTTTTTTATTAACTCAGTTTCCGTCTTTGATCTTGTACAGCATCGAACGGGTTGCCTAGTTGGATGCTTTCGGAAACTGCAGAGATGGTGTCTGTCTTCAGTGTTTGATGAGTACCAGCGTTTTGCCGCCGCAAAAGCTAGGGTATCGGATCAGAGGTTCATGGAGAAGTTTGATGTATCCAACTTGAAGCACTTGTCAACTTCCTTCTCTTGTTCACGTAGGTAAACATTTAGCTAAGTCTTGAATATGAAACAGCGAGGAATAAGCAATAGTTGCGCATCTCCATGCATTTTATATGTTTAAAAATAGTTTGCTATTATGTAGACGAATTCATTTCTATAAATAAAGTATCGTCCTGAGAAATTTCATAATACCATTGGTTGTAAGACAGGGTTACTTACCCTTTTGCGCTTGCATTTCTGTGCTATACAATTTCCGTCTACTTTTTCTTTTTAATTTGGGCGTACTCCTAAGTTTGAAAAAGACTGAAGAATCATAGACATAGTGAAAGTTTATGTTGTGAGAATTTCACTCCTAAATGACAATCAACTTTTACTTAATTAAGTTAATTTTTCTCTCCAACGCCAAGAAGACCTGCAATTTTGTCCCCTTTGCTCTTTTTCTTTTCGTGCTAGTAGTGTAGTATAAACCGACTGTTAAACTGGTGACAAAATCTGAACGCATGGATGTTGAGTGCTAATAAACCACGCTCTTTGGTTCGGCTGTTTCTTTTGCTTGAAATCCAATTATTATTCTGTTCTCGTCCACGGCAATGCCAAGCTCCTTAGAGCAACTGCAACGGGCGAATAGAGTAAAGAGAGAAGAGAAAATTTTCTCTTTACTCGCTAGTATGCAGCCGCAACGGGAGAGTAGATATAGGATTTAGTCCAGTTTTGCTACAGTATCGGAATTTTCCGAATTCTAAGTATAGTCGCACGGCCATGTGAGATAGGGTATGTCGAATACGTTCATTTAGTACACCGTATTTATATCAAAAGTATCCCTAGATAAGCGCCTAGTCTTACGCTCAGCTAAGTATGCGCCTCATAATACGGTTAGCTGGAACAACGCCCCTTATAGATACGCAACATTACAGTAGCGCTCCACTACACGGCGTATTATCTGACCGCTTAACATTTGTGCGGTCCTTTAGCATGCCGTCCAAGACATACAGTGTTGTAGAAGCACTTCTACACATGGGACTCTCTTCTAAGAGACCGTATGGAAACTTGGACTCCAAATATTATCATGGGACTCTCTCCTAAGAGCACTTCTACAAAAAAAAGGTCTCCTAACTGGCCGTATAGACAACCGGTCCATTGACAATTGGTCTCGTATAGACAATCGGTCTCCTAACTGGCCGCTCCAAACATATACGCTCACTTAGGAGTACTGCCAAAACATTTATACGGTCATCTGGGTGACCGTTTCATATACGAGCGTCTTTCATCGACAGCGTATCTCGTAATACGGCCACCCAACTAGACGCAACAAATATTACGACCTTCTATGAAGCCGTCTCTCGTAATACGGCCACCCAACTAAACGCTCAATTATACGTATTGTTAAGTGAGCGTATTTTATTTGGCGCTCATCCGAATGAGCGTATAGTACCGCGCTCTTCTAAGTGAACGAAAATACAACATACGTTAGGATAGCTAACCGGCCGTGTTATATTCGGCCCTCTAAGAGAACGTCCTGTATCATACGACTACCAAGAAGAGCGTGCGATCAAAATTTGCTCCATACCGCTGTGGTTTTTAAGCCAAAGACCATCCAAAATTTGGTTTTTAGTCGATAGGGTAGTCGCACCGTTACAGTTGCCCTTATCCGCCCAAAATTTTTAAGTCCAGTCAAGACTGTACATTACCTGGGAATAAGATATCTGCTAGCCACGTGGAAGAGTCCAGACGAGGGAAACGGAAGCCAATAACTACCTCTAAACTATAAATTTAGTTAGTGGGCTAAAGGTGTAACCCGGGCTCGAGCCTTGTAAGTCCGTCCGTTTTTCCCCTCCAAAAAGATCAAAGAAATCTGTATTTGAGGTTTTTGGTTTTCCCCAAACGGCTATATTATATGACAAAATAGGATCATTGTATAGCAAAGTCAACAGCTCCCCTTATAAAACGGCTAAATTATCCGATGTTAATTTATATTAATGAATTTAATTAGTTTAACTAATTAAATGTTAGTGGTTAGATTAATGATTTTTAGTTAGTGTTTGAAATCAAAAAAATTTATATTATTTCGAGGGAAGAAAGTAAATGAAGAAACATGATACGGAGATTTTTTTTGTAAATTCAAAAATTTTAGAGGTTTTCGATTAAAACAAGTGATTCTAACAAGAATTTTTTATGTAAGTGAATCCTCTTCCAAATCAATCATATCCGTTGACAATGATCACATTATATCTGGTTTATTAGATAATTAAGAATTTTTAACCCAAACTCAAACATAACTTTCTTATGAACCTTATTATGATTTGAATGAAGAATTGAGCCAAGCAAATGAAGAAACACATGACCAGAATAGTCAGGTATACCTCTAACTTAACTCTGATGGAAATTTTGTTGTTTTTAACCACTTAAAGTACGTAAAAAGTTATTTTTTTTGGCATTTTAAAATTTGAAGTACCCAATTTTGTAGTCATAACCCATTCTATAGCTGGGATGGGAACTCACGACTTCCTAGTTGTAACCTACTTCTATGGCTGGGAAATCATGAAATCCTAGCCATAAAAATTGCCAACGGCCAGGTAGACAACTGAAAAACTCAGTCATAGGTGCATTAGAATATTAAATATTATTTAATTATGTTTTCTACGACTATAGTTTTTTTCTTTATATTTATTTTTGATTACGGCTAGGTTACCTAGTCTATGTTGATTTTAGAGTCACATATGTCTGTCTTTTAGACATATCGAACTAGCCATAGTGGACCTTTTACTATATTACGACTGGTTACTTAGCCGTATGATGATTCCAGAGTCACATACGACTGAGTTTTAGAGTTATCGACCTATGCGTAGGTAAGCATTTTAGATGTTTTTTTCGACTAATGTTGTGTTATATTTCTATTTTTATTTTAATAGATCGAGCCTATACATGAACCAATGAATGATCAACCTACACATGTTAGCTTTTTGTCTGAGGATACAAACGACCACTATGCCAACAACTTTGAATGGGAAGATAAAGAAGAAGCAAATAAGTGCGCTCGAGAATAAGGGTTGAAAATGATGTGCATTATAGTCCATAATAATCAAGTAAAACCTACCAGATTTCAAATGGTTTGCGAGTGTAGTGGGACGTATGAAAGTCGTCAAAGAAAGAGTTATGATTATAAAGCAAAGACCGCGAGGAAGAAGAGTACTTTTCATACAAATAAGAGTGATTTCCCTTTTAAGGTTCAATTTAAATTCAACAAGGATAATGAAGTGTGTTTTATGCGTGCCATTGTCTCAGGTCATCATAACCAAAATTCATGAGAGTTTGATCAATCATCCTTATGCGGCAAGGTTCACACCTAAAGAAGTGGAACTAGTAGATGTGTTGAGTAAAAAATGCACTAATCTATTGATATCCTTAGTAACATCAAAGCATTAAACAAAAATAACTATCTTCCTCGGGTACCATCTTCAACACAAGAGAAACATTGAGAAGGGAGACATAGGAAATAGAGAATTGATTATGCAACAATTATTATATTTGGAGGAAAAAGAGAAATACACGGTAATCCATGAGAAATATGAGAATGAGAAAGTGATACCTTCTAATGGATCATCAGGAGTTTATAACGTTGGCAAGATGCTTTTATCAAATTCTTTTTATGGTTTGCACATATAAAACGAACAAGTATAATATGTTGATGTTGAACTTTGACAGGCAAACATCTACGAAATCTCCATTTAGTGTTGGGTTTTGTTTCTTACAGACGAAACAGAGGAAAGGTATATGTGGCCATTATAAAAAGTGAATTTATTCTACAAAAAAAAAATACTCCTAAGGTAATGATTATGGATAAGGAACAAGCATTGTTTTTCCCGATGCACATCATCTTCTTTGCACGTTTCATATATGGAAAAATGTGCAACTAAGTGTAAACCTATAATTCTACCACCAAGTAAAACCTATATGTAAAGGATTAGAAAACTACCGGTAGAGAAACAAAAAAAGGAGATAGAGAAATTTGAGAAAGATGACAAAGTAGTGAATGTAACAAATGTACTGCAAAGAGTACTTTCCGTAGGTTCGAGAGATCAAAATCAAAAACGAAAATTATAAACCAAGAAATGACCATTCACGCCTTGCTTCGGTCACAAAGGTGGAGATGATGGGTAGATCTTAGGGGAGGGAAGCAAAGAAGGATGAGAACTCACTATGTGATGTGAAAGGGATGGTGTGTAGTTGAGACTAAATGTAGGACTGTAAAATGGATTATATATGGGATAGATCTCTGTTATACTGTTCATTCTTGTTTCGAGTAGATGAAGCCATCTATTTTATAGTATTGTCGTAGACACACTGATTTCTTGTAAGTTGTGGAAGTTACGAAGAGATGGAGAAGTGATGATCGTGGAGATTGTAGTGGAGTCATGTCCGCTAAGTCAGGAGGACTGTATGACCACTACTCCTCACCCTCTCAGCTGATCCTAACTGTCCCAATACTTATTACCTTCTTGTCGGGGATGTGTTGCCACATCGCACGTTGTCGTTGACTATCGGACCAATACCCCAATAAGAATCCCCCCATGTGATGTATTTGATATCTCGTAGAAAGAGTATTAAAGTCATATACTATTGCTATTTTGATTAGGTTAAGACAATAACCTGCTAAATTAGTAAGGCAATAAGTCGTTCAATTCACTAAGTAACTAAGTAGAGTGACCAGTGTCAGGTCTAGTGAAATAATAATTTAGTAGTCATGTACTAGCTTGGAAGTAGCACGGCATAAATTTGGAAGTGTTTGAAGTCAAAGATTTATAGAAGTCCTAAAGGATCAGGCACAAGGTGATCAATATGCTCTCGTGGACGGGCTAGGGTTGGCGCTGGCATTAGGCCAACGCCATGGGTTGGTTGCCAACAAAGGGGATGGTGTAAGAAGATGCAGGTAGAGCCATCCAAGGGCGCTGGCGCCAGCGTGAAGGAGCTCCCAACGCCATCCAAGGGCGCTGACTTAAAGGAGATTTCTGGTACCAGCTGAGGGCATCTTCGTAAAGGGGATGTTAGCGCCAGCCAAGGGCGCTGGCTTGAGAAGGATGCCAACCGAGGGAAAGTTTGACATTGGGACATCAACATGTTGTTTCATTGCCATTTCAGTGTTTGTTTGTCAACAAGTTCTCATCTATTTGTTTATCTCTCTGAGTTGAGGAACAAACACGTAGATATTAAGTTCTGATTCATAAGTGTCTTAGCTTTATTAAGTATAAAGTAGACTGTATTGTCATGAGTTGAGCTCCGATGATGTCATAGACATGTCCTAAATGTTGATCTCTGAGAAATATGACATGAGCTATGAGCTCTAAACGGTGAGCTGTTAGTAGTATGTTACGAGCGATAAACTCTGAGCAATTGGTTGTGAGCGATGACCTCTAAGCGATGAGCTATAAGAAGTAAACCCAGACGTGGGCATTTGAGTAATCTGGGTACTCAGTGATAATGTGAATAACTAATGATGGTGCCTTCTGTTGCGTATATAAGTAGATTGATGTTGCTTGATCATTAATGCAAATTTGAAACAAGCTTAAGAAATTCAGCCGTGGAAGTATGCGACTTGAGACTAGTTCGATATGACATATAATATATATATATATATATAGAGAGAGAGAGAGAAAGAGCTACGCGATCAATATAGAATGCCTGTAGCTATCTTTAGAGATTGTTTTTTCTTAATTCTCTTGCGGAATATATGTAGAAGTACATCACTTATATTTTGATATAAAGTCAGAAATATGCACGTATATTTTTAGGTTTCTGCTACTGGGCAGATAATAATTTTGACGGTTTTAGCCCTTGTCAAAAATTCACCATCAACACCCACTAATACCAGCAAGTAATATATCGGTAGTAAGAATCATTCCTTTGAGGAGCTACATAATTGTTATTTGTTTTCAACTTCTTATGTAACCAAGATGGGTTGTAGTGAGTTAAACTAAATGATACTGATAAAAACAACGTAAATAAAGATTGTATTCATGGAAAAAAATACTGGTTAAGGATTTCATCTTCCATCGCCAATCATACTCCTCAGTCGATTAAAATTAGCATTCGTTCTCTCTTCGTACCAATAACCCTAAAGTATCCCCACTCGGTGTAATACTTCTTTACGCCTCCACATGTTAAGACATACTACAATATCTGAACTCTTTTCCACCAAATAACCTAGTGATTATCGCTAAGAGATTTAACTTGAGGAAAAAATTAATATCCGTGAGATGAGTTATTCATAGACTATATACCGCACTTATCGTGGCGTATTCAACATATATATGACAATCTTTACTTGAGACTTCCTTCACAATTCACACCGCTAGCGATCATAAATTTCTATTTGTTGCTAAGATTCCTGATAGAATTACCTAAGAACCCTAAATAGTTGTAGAAAAGTTCCCAAGCTTATTTAATTTGCAACTTAAACATTTAAGAGAACCAATCATATTAAATGAACACAATCACATAATTGTTATACATCACAAAATGTGGACGATAAAAAGAGATCTTGAATATTAATAATAATCAACCATATTGATTCATATGTTTAGGACTTCCAACTACATCCTCAACAAATAAAAGAATTGGCTATTCATGAGTTTACTAAACCCATGGAAAATGTACAAAAACAGAAGAATGGTTTCCCCCTAAAGGAAAAACCTAGATTTCTTGTGTATAAGTTGTAATATGAGAGGTGGAAGATTAGATGATCACTTAGGATATATCTTTTTGGAGCCTTAGATATATTCTCTTATAGCTCAATGCTTATACCTCAAGTATCTTCTCTTTTTAGGGTTTATAAACCTATTGGGACCATGTTTCCTTGACTTAGAAGTCAAATACACGTCTAAGAAGTGCCCCCCATCGTATCACAATCGGAGGATGTAACTCTTTACAAACACCGATTGTAAAGCCTTAAAAACGAGAGTTTTCTGTATAAAATATCGTCTAGAATCGGCCAATATAAACCCCCACATCCATTGTGGGTACTTCTCTTTTTCTTTATTGTTTTGCTCATAACTTTTTCATAAGAACTCCGAATGACCTCATTCTTTTTGCATCAGATTTAAATTTCAATTATCTACAAGATGATAAGAATAAATCATGTATTTGAACGAGTTCCATTTGGTCTTTGGTCTTTCTTCACTTGTAGAACTTGACTTCCTTGTTCATTTCATGTTGAAATGAACTCCTCTCTTCTTCTTTGGGTTAATCAACTTTAAACTCCTAAAGAACTAATAAAAATAAAAGCATAATGATATGGAAACTAACAATAAACCAATAAAATAGAGTACCAAACTAGTGCAAATAATGCACCTATCAAAGATCCAGAAAAATTATGGTGCCAAGAGAGTACAACGAGAAACTGAAAGCTGTATGTCGAACTTTTGCTTCTTCTGTCACCACCTATCCATTTTTTCCTCTCCATATCCTAGCATTCCAATAATTTTCCCTCAAGTAAGCCAACAATATCTTTCTTGTTACGGGAATCACTTCCCTTACATCATCCTTGTTTTCTACCCTTTGTGCCTTAGGTTTCGCTTTGGCAGTTATATCAAAACTCTTACTCAGTTTCAATTTGGCTCACCTAAGCATTTCTTCAACATTAAGGTCTTGAAAAGGAAGGATGCTGTTGAAACCCTCAAACACAACTTTTCTATCCACAGGCAGGCCGGTTATTTGGTGAGCATCATTTGGAGTGATAGTCATCTCTCGGAATAGGAGATGAAACATTGTTATTTCAATCTAGAATCTTTCTCTGAAGGAACATACAATAACAACGTCAATTTTTTTTTTCTGAAAATGCAAAAATTACAAGTCATAACCCTGAAGCTTATACCAAGGTTACCACCGCATCGCTATCTAAACCAAATGTCAATAAGTCGCCTTTTGGTGTTTCAGTTTCGGGACCGCAACTTTATGATCCTGCACAAATCCTAAAAATGTTAAACAAAGAAAAACATAATAAATAAATCAACAATAATATATAAATTCTTATATTTAGATTATTATTACATATGTATGACAGACCTTTGCATCCTATGAATATTGGTAACCAAATAAAACTCCGTCGTATCTTTTGGTCACCCCAAGGTTTAGCATTCTGCTTTTCAGAAAATAATACCGAATCTTCAATACTTGTTTTGTTGTAGGTCCAGGTTTCTTCTTTTTAGAATCGACGATGAATTATTATTAAAAAAACGATTAATCGTCGAGGATTTTGTCTGAAAAAAAAAAGAAAAAAAAGGAGAAAAGAAGGATAAGAAAAAAAAAACAAGGAAAAGTAAATAGTTTAGGTTTTTGATTTTGAATAGTAAGTATTTAGATTTAGTTAAGAAAAAAATGATAATACGGTAAAAAGATTAATGAAAAGGTAATTCAAATATTTGCTATTCTTTAGCCACATTCTAGACAATACAGTCCATATAAAACTCTTCAAGCAAAACAAAGAGGTCTAAAAAGTAAAAACAGCTTTTAAAATCAAGCCGGCTAATCTAATACTAATGCACGAGTAGGGTTAGGGAGTATTTAACTGTTGGTCAACCCATCCCGATCTTACGATTAGAAATAGAAATAAATAACACAAATACAGGAAGATATATTCGCGACAAACACCATAAAATTGCACAATATTGTTATTTATATCTAGGGTTTCTAGAATTGAACATTTTTAGGACTTCATCCTCAATTCCTCATCCCTCTCTCTCTATCCCCGTTTTTGGGAGCTTATCAAAATCTTCTCCAAAACCCTAAATTTCTTTCGCAGCAACCAATTTTTCTGCAGCAATCAGCAAAAAAGTTGAAACTTTGTAAGTAACTCTTTCATTTCTCTATCTTCTTCCATTATATAACTCCCTAGTTATCCAGAATTCATATCTGTGGGCGTCTCAACTTTTCTCTAGTTTCTTTTGTTATTCTCTGAAATTCTTGAAAACCCATTTTGGTAATATCATTAAATATCATAAGCATCCCCAAAATTTGATGGGAAAATCAGGAGGAAAGAAAAAGAAGGGAGGTAGTGGTGGAAACAATAATACTACTACTGCAAAGCCTAATATTCCTCCAAGTCCACCAGTTTCTAATGGTGGGGTTAATATAGATTCATCAATCTTGTTGAAAAAGGCTCATGAACTGAAAGAAGAAGGAAATAAGAAATTTCAATCCAAAGATTATGTTTCTGCTCTTGAGCAGTATGATAAGGCTCTTCGCTTAACTCCGAAAAATCATCCTGATCGAGCAATATTTCATAGTAATAGAGCTGCTTGTTTAATGCAAATGAAACCAGTTGATTATGAAACTGTTATTTCAGAGTGTTCTTTAGCTCTTCAAACTCAACCTAGGTTTGGTAGAGCACTTCTTCGCCGAGCTCGTGCATTTGAAGGTGTGGGAAAATATGAAATGGCATTGCAAGATATTCAGATAATATTAGCCGATACCCCTAATCATCGAGATGCATTGGATATTTCTGGGAGGCTAAGGGTTGCACTTGCACCTCGTCAGGAAGCTGAAAGAGATCTTCAGAGCCGTCCTTCGCCTGCTGCGCTTGGTGCTTCTGCTGTTCGTGGAGCTCCAATTGCTGGTTTGGGTCCTTGTTTACCTGCCCGCCCAGTTCCAAAGAGGCCCACACCTTCAACAGGAGGTACAATTGCTTCCGCAAATGGTAAGTCTGAAAAGACTCATAATTGTAATTCTCATGATGATGGTTCAGAGATGAAAAATCAGCAATCCAAAACTGTTTTGAAGAATGTTAAGGGTTCATTAGAAGAACCTATTTCTGATCTTAACAAGGGTAATGCAAAGGACAAGTCTTTTTCATCATCATTGTCGATGCCTGTTGCTCATGGGCAGGGTTTGAAATCAATTGTTACTCAATGGAGGCCGTTGAAGCTTGTTTATGATCATGACATTCGTCGTGCACAAATGCCGGTAAATTGTTGCTTTAGGGAGTTGAGAGAGGTGGTAACTAAGAGGTTTCCATCATCAAAGTCAATTCTGATCAAGTTTAGGGATGAGGATGGTGATTTGGTGACCATTACTGGTACATCTGAGCTTAGATTGGCGGAATCCATTGCTGATAGTACAATACTGAAGGTTCCTGGAACAGAGAAAAATGATTCTTTTGGAATGCTAAGGTTGCATATTGTTGAAGTGAGTGCGGAACAGGAGCCACTTGTGTTAGATGAAGATGAGGACAAGCCAGTGGAGGATGAAGGGATTAAAAGTGATGAGACTGGGTCTGGAGGTTCAGTAGGTGATCCGGTAATAGAAACTGTGGATACTGAGATCAGCAAAGCTGAGGAAGAAGATTCAAAGGAGAAGACTGGTGCAGGGGATGAGAACGAAGGGAAGGAGGTAGAAATAGATGATTGGTTATTTGAGTTTGCTCAGCTATTCAGAACCCATGTTGGGATTGACCCAGATGCTCATATTGATCTTCATGAGCTTGGAATGGAGCTCTGTTCTGAGGCTCTCGAGGAGACAGTAACAAGTGAAGAAGCTCAAATTCTCTTTGATATGGCTGCTTCGAAATTCCAGGAAGTTGCTGCCCTGGCGTTCTTCAATTGGGGAAATGTTCACATGTGTGCAGCGAGAAAGCGAATTCCTTTGGATGAGGCGGCACCAAAAGAGTTGATGGAGTCTCAGCTTCAAGTAGCCTATGACTGGGTTCGAGAGAAGTATTCTTTGGCTGGTGGGAAATATGAGGAGGCACTTAGGATCAAACCAGACTTTTATGAGGGGTTGCTTGCCTTAGGGCAGCAGCATTTTGAGACTGCAAAGCTGCACTGGTCGTTTGCTCTTGCAAATAAGATCGAACTGAAAAATTGGGATCCTACAGAGACGATTAAGCTCTTTGATAGTGCTGAGGAAAAGATGAAAGCTGCAACTGAGATGTGGGAGAAGTTGGAGGAGCAAAGGGCTAAAGAACTCAAAGACCCAAGTTCTAGCAAGAAAGATGAATTACTGAAGAGAAGAAAGAAACAGGGAACATCTGCAGATGAAGCGACCGCAGGAAATGACAATCAGGGCAATGTGTCACCTGATGAAGCTGCAGAACAAGCGGCTGTGATGAGATCTCAGATACATCTATTCTGGGGTAATATGCTTTTCGAACGTTCTCAAGTTGAGTTCAGATTAGGTTTAGATGGATGGAACAAGAATCTTGATGCCTCTGTGGAAAGGTTTAAACTTGCTGGAGCTTCTGAAACTGACATTTCTGTGGTCATGAAAAACCATGCCTCGAATGCGGAGGCGGTGGAGGGTGAGGAGAAAAAGGATTCTGATATTTCTATTGAAGCGAATGGTAAGGATGAGGGTAACCAAGTTTCAGCCAGTTGACTTGATGTATGAATTGTTCTTCAATCTTAGAGGTCTGGGTGAAGTTCTTGCATATCGGTTGCATGACCTAACTCACATCTAGAATTTGGACTCAAAAGAAGGGTTCTTCAGGCAAATCTGGTGAGAATCTTGAGCTGGGATCTTCTGGTTATCGTCTGAAGCTAAAAAGAGAAATCCAGTCTTCATGGTACGATTCACTCGAATTTCTGTCTGTGTTCTTCAGATCGGCATTAGAGGTGACTTTGTGGTTTCAACTTTACTCGTGTGATATCAATTGAGTTTTATTTAATGGCATTTGTGTGCTTATTAGTTTATCTAACTTCAGTTTAATTTAACTCAGTTTCTAGTGTATCTTTACACTCATTACCTTGTGAGTGCATGAAATTTTCTGACACGAAAATTACCTTTATCTTTTGATCTTGATCATATTTTTAAACCAAGCTAGGTCTGATACTTTGCTTAAAGACACTTTTTGAATCATTAGACTGTCAACATGCAACACTGCACCCTGTGATACCACCATCAGCTGCATGGCACTTGAACTGACATTCATTTTGATGGTATCTTCTGATTCTGAAGTCACATGTATGCCCATTCAGACTTCAGAGAAGACTGAAGACTTGGTGTGGTTAGGATGATGTTGACCCACTATCTCCAAAACTGTATACTAAATTCTAGCCTGGTGTAGTTTAAATCCATTTGCACAAATTCTGGGTTTCTTTTTTCTCTGGAACACCGACGCTTTTGCTTTTGCCAGCATTTTCTAGATTTTGATCATTGTTTCATGAGTAAGAAAACATGAAATACTCATTTTGGGGTTTTCACTGCAAATAACATTTAGGGTGCTTTTAAATGTTTGTACTGATAGATAATTGGTACAACTTAAAACCATTTAAGTACTAGTAGTAGTAGAAAACAGAAGAAAATATAGAAGAAAATATACATCAAGAGAGTAACAGGACTTGCTGAATACTTCCCCAATTTCCATGTTTCCTCGCCCAATAGAAATACTTCCCGAATTTCCTTTTGCTGGTGATTCCATATAAGTTGTCTTCAGTCATCTAACAGATACACTCGGAAAAGCACCTCCAGCCACCCCTTTGGCTTGAGGCATGAATGGACTTGATTAGTTGTATCCCATAGAGAGTTGTTCCCCATTCGTGGATTCGTCAGTTACACAAACGACAGATGAAAAATAGAAACAAAATGGCACGAGATGGCGTCTACCGTTTCTATGGTTTTTATGTAAACTAGATAGTAGCTTCAGAATGTATTTATTTAAACTATATAAATTAATCAAGCCAATTAAAATATTTTGGTGTAAACCTCACCGTGTATTTGTAGCATGTTTGATGGTAGACTCTTGTTTTAAGCCTCCTCCAATTCAAGTTCATAGTTGCTAAGGGATTTAGAGATTTCAACACCTTTTATTTCTCAAAGTATTTTAAGACGTTGAGGTGATCCTCTAATAACATTGGTGAAACAAGTAACTAATAAAAATTTAAAAACCTATTAGGGATTTTTGAAAAATAACCCTGAGTGGTTTTTCTGGAAAGAAAATCTTTTTTACATATGTGAATTTCGGACAAAGGAAATTTCCAAAAATATATGAGGGAACGAACAAATATTGGTTTGGTTATTTCCAAAATAGGCAGGCATTGCTATATTTGGTCCGAAAGAATTTTATTAGCTAGTTAAGAAAATCTCTTGATGGCTATACATATCTTGCTTATACTTGTATAATTCTCACATAATTTTATTCTGAGCATGCCTTTAGTGACTCGTAATATCACCAGGGTAACCAAAGAAGAAGCTCAGATATTGAGAATTGGCAAGGCATTGAAACAGAAAGGAGGAAGAAGAGAATTCCCAACATGATTTCAGATTACGATTCAGATGCGTCAGAAGAGTCACAAAAAGAACATGTCTTTTTGCTTATGATTTTCAAGATCCGAAAAAAAAACATAATTGTTTCCCACTGAAGGCGTGATCAGTTACATCAAAGGATTTGAAGAACTCAAAAATAAACTGATCATCTCTGTCCAAAATCAAGATTAACTCAAGGAGAAAATTGATAAATAACTGCTGAGTTAAGACTCCTAAGAGAACAAGTTGATCAACTTTCAAAGAAAATTGTGACTATGAAATCCTTGAGGAAGATTTCGGAAAGTTAAGCATTGCAGAAGAGTCGGTGAATAGCAATCAAGTTGTTTCACCACAAGTTTAATCCCTTCAAGAATTTGTTCTTATGATTATACTAAAAATCAGATTAATCAATATTGATGTATTTCAATTATTTTGTAAAAATATGTTTCTTGAACTATCAATAAACTATTAAAGATAAGTATTTATCTTATAAATCTTTTGTCTTATTTAATAGTAATGATTGGTGGTATGATTGCAATACTTGTTCTTGTCGAATATTTTCTTGTGTTGTTTTCTGTTTTGTGTAATAAACTTTTGGTCTTATATAATGGCTTATTTTCTTGTGATTTGTGGCATTTGATATTAGATGATTTTCGGATCATATCCTTGTGATTACTATATCAAAATCATAAGAAAGTTGTGATGATTTAACTCATATGTGAATCACTTATACTATATTTTTTATATGTGGCAGTAATTGATTGTTTAGTATATATATGAGCAATTTCGGTTTTAACCTATTTTCGTGGCAGGTGATAGCTGCAATCATGTTCTTAACCTTTCTCTATTAAAGGTCGTTTTGTTGTTATTCTCATTCTGTTAAAGGATAATTGATGGGATTTTAGAATACTGGTAACAAAGGTTTGATTCTCAGACTTGTGAAGATTCGATTTCTAGACCTAATTTTTAATGACTAAAAATAAAGAAAATTAAAAAGAAGTTGATTTAAAATTAATGGGAAGAACTAGGGCTAAAATTCCACCATTAACCAATATTTCAAGTGATAAAATCTTACAATTCCTGTATTCAAGTTATTCTAAGTATTGCCAAAATTAGGTTTTTGAAAGAATAATTGTAAATCGAAAGCATGAGACATCAAAATTTTAAAACTAAGCATGACCCATCAAAAGAAAACACAATCATTTAAGATAAACCATTTTTTCCAATTTAATTCAAAGCAATTAATAATAAAAGAATTGTAAATTATAGTTAAAATAGAAGTTACCACTTAATTATTGGAGAAATAGCTTCCTCCATCGCCCCAGTGATGATGATTAGCTCATTGTATTGGAAACACCCTCAAAAATTTATTTCAGAGCTCAAAAAGTGCTTACAATGGTGAAATACTAGTAACACAGGAGAACAGAGACGCTTATAAGCGTTACAGAGAAGTGTTCTCTGTGTTACAGAAGAAAGAAAAGGGAACAAGAGAAAAGAACGGACTGTAAATGCAGCAGGAATACGACTGCTTCAGCAGCTGAAGATACGACTGAAACAGAGACAAAAAGAATGAGAGTTTTGACGACAGTCTTATGTTCTTCCTCTTCTTCTTCTTCGCAGCAGAATTTTTTCTTCCTTTTTTTTTTCGGTGGCTCTCCCCCATATTTTCTTTGCTTCTCTTTGCTTTATATAGGATTAATAAACCTAGTAACTCATGTGGACCGATAAGGGCTCAAAAACAGATGTAAAATCAACTCTAAATCATTGTAAATCCGAATCAAAGTGTGTTCCCTTTTCCGGCTCCCAAACGTATTTTTCACCCATTTTCCGACGTGAAACTCTCTGGATTGCGTGTGTACAAGCTAGTATAGATTGTATCTTGATTCTGGTGACTTGAAATCACCTAAAAATCCCTTTAAACACGGTTGCAAACTAATCCAGGTGACTTTCTCACGTAAACTTAATTTCCCGCCCTTTTCGGTTTTGAATTCAAAATGGAGGGTCCCTTTAACAACTGTATGGGTGCCTTTAGTAATTTGGTGGGTGCCTTTATTAATTTTTCATGGATGCCTTTATCACTTTTTGAGCCGATTTTCCCATAAATCTTCATTTCTTGAAAATACCTACAAAGACATAAAAAACCATAAATAGTACAAAATCGAACACTATTAAAATAGATAATCGAGCATAATTTAGACACAAAAATGTGTCTATAAAGAACGCACACAAAGGGAGAGTTCTTAACTGAACTTGTGCTTAATAATATATCTTTGTGGGGAGTTTGGTTGTGGAAATTGAAGGGAAGAATTATATCTTATAATTATTTTCTTGATAAGTAACTAAGTTAATTATGACCTTAGTTGACTTATCGAATCAAGGGAAGAATTACTCAGGTTAATTACTTTCCTAAGGAGAAACAAATTTAATTCTAATCTTAGTAGGCTCATTGATAGTGTGTTATACCTCTGGCCTGTCTTAATCTCTTACAGGCTGAATCGAGTTCTTTTGAACTTGAAAGTTTTTTCAAATACCCTTGTGTATTTTTTGGACCTTTATTATTGGAAGCTTCAACAACAGCATTTACCTCTGAATACATGCAGTTATACATGATGTTGAATTTTGGGTCAACGTACGGTTCAAGAATTAAGAGATGTTTATATTTTTGTAGTTTTCTACTAATTCATGTATTCTCCGTATGTAAAGAGTTTTATCACTAAAATTAACAAAGGGTTGTTAGAGCACTACTCGGTTGAACCCACCAAGCATTTGTATATCAAGTTTAGCTCCAAAACTCACCGCTTGAATTGCTTACTAATTAAAGTCAACTTCGTTAAGTTAGGCTTAGGAATTACAAATGTTGAGACAATCTCTAGTTACTCATTGAAGACCTGAAGACGGATTAAAGAACAAAACAAAACATCATCTTTCAGATTGAGGTTAGTGACTATTGAATTGACTTGTTCAATTTTTATCAAGTTCTTACAGCCGTATTCACTGAAAACATAACATGCGAAGTTTGTTTACATGGATTTTAGTATATAAATGACTTGATAATTATTTATGATCAAAGTATCAAAATGAAGGATATACATTAGTTGTTTCTACAACTTATTGCACTGAGTTATATAATATAGTTCAATATTTTGATTAGCGGTGAATGAAAAGGAGAGGATACCTAGTACACCACCAAATTTTTCGTTTGTGAACCTGTATGGACAATTCCTTGTACAATCGATATGTATTGATCTCTAAAATTAAGATCCTTGTTCCTAATTGTATATCAAGGTCAACTTAGTATGTACCCGAACTATTCAAGATCCGAATCCTAACAAGAACAAGTCTTGTAATCTATATTTCAAGATACAAATTCAACAAGAACAAGTCTTGTAGGATCTTTACAATCGAGTTAAAAACTATCTATGTTAATTAACGTACAACTTGTGATATTTCAATTATATAAATAAAAATATGATGCGGAAAAGAAATAACACAGAATACCAAAAATTTTGTTAACGAGGAAACCTACTATCTAGCAATAAAACCCCGGGACCTCGCCCAGTTTGAACACCACTCTGTATTAACCGTTACAAACATTAGTATATTATCATACTCCGAACTAGAATGTAGTTGAGAACAAATTAACGCTCAGAGTAATTCAACTTCAGTCTTACTCCTTCCATCTCTTGGATCTTTCAAGACCCCAATCACTTGATTCCCCTGACTTACGTCCTTTACACGACTAAGAGTTTCTTCAGCCAAAGTGAAGATTTTAACTAACCTGCCTCTAAAAGGTAGCCTATTGGTTTTATTAATATGTTTCAATCAAGGTAATTGAAATATGTTTTCTTATGAGGGATCTTCAAGAAAAAAGAATATAACAAGCAAACCTCAACAATTAGGATAACTTAATCTCTTCAAAAGGTTATAGAGATGCCTAACTGATTCTACCTCAGAAGGTCAATCTAAAATAAGTTTAGATATCAATCTTGTGGAATTACAAAGTCTGATAGGAAGAGCACTTTGTGATTTATATCAATTTTATTCCCTAATCAGTAGTTGTTGAATGCCCGTATAACAGAAGAGACGAACTTTAGAATAGACAAGAACTACGATGATCAAGATAAGATTCCGGATACCAAGAACTATCAGGTAAAACATAGTATGACGTATGGATGCACATTGGGTCGGGTGGGTCGGGTTTGGCCCCACCCGCACTCTACCCTCCAGTTGGAGGGTGACTGGAATATTCACACGCACCAACCCGCCGTAGGACGGGTCGGGTCGGGTCTGACCCGCCATTTCGGCGGGTCGGGTGCGGGTCACCCGCCCAAAAATCAAGCCAAACCAATCAAAGGCAAATTAGTTCCATCCAAAGGCAAAAGCTTTTATCTCTTGCCACACAACCAACTACGAACCAAGTAAGCAGAATCTGGAAAGCTACAATATACAAGATTAAGGTAGCCTCAAGCCTCATTGAAATCTAGATTTAGGGCAATAATAACAAATCTAGACACAACATTATGCTATATCAAGATTCCAACTCCAGTGAAGTCTCATTACATAGAAAAATAAGGTTTACACAACTAAAAGTCGAAAACAGCAACAAAACCAGTAAATTAACAGTAAGATGTAGAAATGAATAGAAAAAAGAGTAATGACAACCATTTCAGTGAGATCAAAAGTATAATGGTTCATTCCACCAGAAGAAGGAATTTAAGCATACATTCCAGATGAGGTCAACCAATTCATAACTGCTTCACAAGCAGGCTGTGCCACTGTATATGACAGAACCCAAAACATTCCAATTGATGTATAATCCAAATTCATATAGTCAAGCATACACTCTCCTGCAATCAATTTTTTTTATTACTAATCGGGCCTGTATGTCAAATTGAAAATTGAATTAAGGTACATTATAAGGTCAAGGTGTGCTTCAATAAAGACCACCAGAAACTGATTAACAACAAGAGACCAGTTTTACTTGGTAAGCATCAGAATATGTAGAGCAACAGTAGGCGTTCTACTCATCCAAACAACAACTTAATGGCCATATAATTAATGAATCTTGGCACACACTTCACAAACCAAAAAATTAATTGTGCTTAAAGATTCATTGCTTGTTATACTAATCATTCCAATAACAACTTTGAAATCAAGCACATAGACAATTTCCAAACTATTGTAACAACCAGGAATAACCAGTATGTTGTTGAAATTTCAAACAATATTTTTTCTAGTTCCCTGGTTAGATTGGAACACTTAGGCACTATGAAGAACTTGCGAAGACAATATGCATGAACTACGAAATCAAAGCAAACAAACATATATCATGATTCAAAAAAATAAAAATCCAATTTCATAATCATGAACCTTAATTTCATAAATCAACAATTTAGTGACGAAATCACGCTGACAATGAATAATTTCATAATCACAAAATATCATGCTGCAATCGAATTAGGCAAAAAACAAACCATAGTTTTAAAATTCCCAATTTCAAAAACCCTAATTTTAGAAAAGCATCATGTTGCAGTCGATTTAAACTTCAACTATAATAAACAAAAACATCATAACATCATGCACGAGTCGATTTTAACAAAAACAAACAAAGGGTTCCGATTACTTACTTGTTTTCAGTGTTCAATCTCTCTCTCTGGATCATCTCAACTCATGATTCAATCTCTCTCTCTCATGATTACAACACCGTCAACGATCATCTCAACTCAAGATTCAATCTTTCTTTCGCCTGTGCAGTGTAACAGAAAGGGAAAAAGGAAGAACAATTTTGTTCTTCTCTTTGGATCGAAGAACAAATAGATCAATCCCTCACGTCACGCGTGCTAAACTCATGTGTGATTCTTTGGTGGGTTGGGCGGGTGAGTCGGGTGAGAGAAGGTGTCACCCGCACCCGACCCATTTATCGACGGGTCGGGTCAAAATGGGCGGGTGCGGGTCGGGTCAAAATGGGCGGGTGCGGGTCGGGTGGCAGGTCTGGGTCGGGTTTGTGCAACCCTAGAATGACGGGCTTCACGAATCCATTAATGAAAACCTTAAAAGTAGTAACCTAATACAATTTCATAAAGAAACCTACATATTTAGAGGACAACTCTAGTCGCAACAAGGACATAACATACCAAGATTGAGATTCTAGGTTGCAGATAATCCTTTTTTTGGAATGATGAATTAGGCTAAATTGCTTAAAAGTTGAAGCAATGATTTTTTTGAGGACAAAGCAAGTTCTTCAGCTATTTTCCATATTTACGAATTATTTTGATCCCAAGCAAACTTAACTTCTAAATATAGACCGTTTCCAAAGAGGAAACCATGTAAGCATGTGAGTAGTTAGCCTTTATTTAAAAAGAAGAATGTGCACCATTGCTTGGGTCTTTGGCCATTTCTCATACTCAATTACCTAAATTTAATCGTAATCCAAGACTGACTTTAGTAGATAATAAATCAAGAGATAGTTTTGGTCATCTAACATTAAAAACAAGCTCGACATACTAATACTTGTGAGTTCAACTGAGCAAGCTCTAACAATATCCTCTTTTGCCAATTTTACTGACAAGACTAAAAATTATATACGGATTTAAATTCAAAATAAAATATCAGCTCAATCTCCATAATGCTTCTTGATTTCTTGAATCTTAAACATCTATTGATGTATTCGTTCTTCAAATTTTTATACGGTTCTGCATGTGTTCGTTCAACACCTTGTTGTTAAAGATATGCAACTTAATAACAACTTATGATAATAATCAAGTTTGAGTATTTATAATGAATATTCAATCTACTCAACTTGTTATGCCAGTACGAGTATTACCTACTTTAAAGTCCATTGTACCAAAATTTTAAAGCAATACTACAGTGATATGTTCACCGCCTTAGTCTTTACTTGTCTCTTTTTGTTAAATTATACACTTACACGCACAAGTAATTCACTCCCCCTTAGACATTGCTCCGGAAAGCCATATGTCTTAGTAGATAACTAATAAATAATTATCCCCCTATTTTTGTCATAAATTGACAATGCTATTGAGAATAGGGATCATAATTAACTAAGCCTAAGAGATTATCAAGACTAAAGATAACATATAATATTTTCACAACTTAGAATCTTCACCAAGGAGGAATTTTATAGGTATAATTCTCTCACAAAATTCCAAAGATGCACTCCCCACAAAGATATCACAATTAAGCACAAGTCAAAATTGAAGTATCCCCTATTTGATGTCATTCTCAAAGAGATTAGCAAGAGCGACATTTCCAATTTAAAGGATTTTTCTTGGACATTAATTGTATCCAATATTAATCATATTTCCTCTTTTAGCCAATTATGAATGTAGAAGTTAAAAGCATGACTTTTTCATCTTAGCCAGTTATGAACAAAAGAATCAGAATTATAACTTGGGAGAAATAATGTATCAAAAGTTTACTCCTCTTTTAGAAAATTACGAATAAAAAGAGTAAGTAAAGTAAATTTTGAGATATGATTCTCAGAATATCATGCTCTACCCTATCCATGTACGAACGTAGGATTTAAAGTCTCAGTCTCTTATTCCCTGCCAATTACGACCGAGAGAGATAAAAAGATGACTAACAACTATCTTATGAAAACCAAACAATACATAATAATAATCAATAAATATCACGTATTGCAAACATCATCATCAACAAAAATTTAACTAAATAAACTTCATAAATTAATAGATAATAAACATGAAATAATAATGCAAAAAGAAAACATCTATAACCTACTTCATACTCTAGTTTTTTCTCTTTAAAACAATAATAATAAATAATTACAAAGATTAAAATAATTAATGCATCAAGTTGTTCCGAAGAGCTTGAACAGAGAATTTCTTATCGTTATTGAAGAATTAATTGATAACTTGATCATTAACTCTTTTTTATCATCATAAATACCTTTTAGTTCATTTAATTGAGCTTTGAGATCACATATCACATGCTTCCATTGGTTATATTTTTTCTCATTATGGGTTTGATAGGTGCATAATTCACATTATTTGATTATCAATTTCTTATGATTTTGTGAGTTATTGTTCTTGTATTTGTGTATATTACGCTTGTTTTTTAGTAGGTACTTTGGAGTCATTTGAAGTAAAAGAAGAAGAATTAGTAACAAGGGAAAAACTGTCATTTCACATACAAGTGCTATCGATAATCCATGCGAAAATACAAGGCTCTTATGGAGAACTGATAAAGGCGGGACCACTTTGATTCGGGGCACTCAAGTTGAAGGATTATTAATTGAAAGATTCAAATAGATGGTTGCCATATCCAACTGTTGGGTGTATAAATCCAGTCTCATGTATTATAACCTAACCTAGGTCGAACCAGAACTTTTAAAGTCTGCGGGCATCCAACTCAAAATCAATTGACAATGAGTGGAGTGACCCTTTCGTATTATATTTTAAGTTCATTATATGGATATTAGCAATGTATGACTATTATCCTTCACACGCCCCCTCACGTGTAGGGCACTCTATGTGGGCCTCTAACACGTGAACATTATATGTAGGGTAGTCGTTGTGCTTACTCTCGTACGGGTCTGGTTCTGATACCATGTTAAAATCTGCGGGCATCCAACTCAAAACCAATTGACAATGAGTGGAGTGGTCCTTGTATATTATATTTTAAGTTCATTATAGAGATATTAACAATGTGGTTCGCATTGAAGGATTATTAATTGAAAGATTCAAATAGATGGCTGCCATATCCAACTGTTGGGTGTATAAATCCAGTCTCATGTATTATAACCTAACCTAGGTCGAACCAGAACAACTCACACTTTTTCCTCCCACCGCTGCTCCAAGGTTCTCTGCTCCATGTCACGCCGGCAAACGAGGGTTAGAAAGATTTTGGTTCACTGACGTTGATTAAACAAGAAATTGAAGAAGAACTTTTGATGGGGTTTTGCTGGAATTGAGAGATGGAGATGTTAGTCAACAGTGAGAGAGAATTCAAGAATGGGTTTGCTTGATAGAGAAGGACAAATGGGTTTTGTATGAAATTAAAGTAAAAAAGAGAAGATGGAGGAGGGTTCTGGTGGTTAGAAGATTTGAGCTCGAGATGAAGTTAGAAGGTGAGAAGAAGAAAATTGCTGCCATGAGTTAGATTGTAGTGAAGTCTGAATGTTGAATGGCTGGTTTGTTCCTGCGAATATGTGATGAGTTCTGGCAGCGAGCAAGAAATAGACAATGAGATGGGTTTCTGTCGTGAGATTGAGGTGATGAATGGCGGTCGATGGCTGTGAAGCTTTGGAACTGGACTGAAGTTCGAAGCGGGACTGAATTGCTGTTTATGAATGAATGATTGTTTGAATGTTAGCCATAGGTTTTGAGAGATGCTTCTGAATTGTTACAGCGAGAGAAAGGAAATAGAAGATGTTGACGCTGTATATTGGTGGTGGTCGTGAATAATAAAGGTTGTGTTGGCGTGAATTAAAGCTGCAGATGGTTATGATTGAATGATTGCAGGAATGGGTGTGTGTTAAATGTTGATTAATATTGCAGGGAAGGAGAATTAGTATAGTTTGAATTACAACCAGTTGACGCCGGAGCTACCAACCAGGCTTGCATTCAAACTGTTCGACAAAATGCTTCAATGAAGTGAGCCAAAGAACTGTCGTAATGGTTTTAAATTGCATTGTCAGTCTTGTGGAACTGACAGGCCTGATTATATATTTTGGGCTTAATTAATTTATGGGCTTTCTTTACGAGTTCGTTTTGAGCATAACTGATTTTTGGAGATTAAAGAGCAAGGGTTTGATTAGGAAAGAGTTTTATGGAGATTAAAGAGCAAGGGTTTGATTAGGAAAGAGTTTTATGGAGATTAAAGAGCAAGGGTTTGATTAGGAAAGAGTTTTATTCTAGGAAGGTTTATACAAGGGAGAAAGCTATAAAATAACAACTTTTACAAGAGGGAGAGATATCTAGGTTTTCACGTAGTTTTCTTCTCACCTCTACTACTTCTTTTTGTAGGTTGGCGCAAGGAAGATTTCTCACATCTAGGGTTTACAATTTTTTTTCTTCTTAAACTTAATTCTGTAAACTCCAAATTCATGAGTAGTTAATTTTATTATTGGTTAGAGAATAATTGAACTTCTCATGTATGATTCTTTGAATTAATATATTAGTTTTGTTTTAATATTATCGATTGCGATTCACTATGCAAAAGTGATACTCCTTGAATACAAGTAGCATAGTGTGGTTATTGCTTGTAGTGATACATCCTAGTAATCATATGTGAATCACGACCTTTGTTAAATTGAATTGGTAAACTTTCCATGTTCAATTGCATTGATTAGCCTAATTTTATGAATCTTAATGCTCCTCGGGAATTAAATACTTTTACACGTTAGGTTGTTCTCTTGGTATAATTCATATTCGCATCTTTTAATGTGTTTTTTGATGACTTGAAGAAATTTACGGGATATTCTTACGACCAAGGTATTCTAGGGCTTTTGATAAAACGAGATTAAATATCATTTATAATCATTAAGATAAGAACATGTTTTGTGAATGAAACGGAACCTTGATCAATATTCTCAACTTATTGATTCTTTTCTATAATTTTATTGTTTCCTTCATTAGTTTATTTACTTTAATTAATCTGAAAATCCTACCTTTTACATAAGATTTCGAAACAATATAACAATCAAGATCTCCTCGTGGGAACAATCCTTTCTTACCCTTGCTTCATAATAAATCATAAGTAGTGGAAAAGTAATAAATAATTTTGATATGAAAACAACCACATCAGGATTATTTTATTTAAGGTATGATCGATCCTAAACTAAGAGAATTTTTTCAAATCACGAATTCTTCCATAACATCTTTTAAGTTAATTTCTTTTGTCACAAGGACATGAAAAGAACAGACAGAAAAGAGAAGATGATTCATTGTCTTTGGACGATTTTTCATTCTTGATTTTGGATGAATTAATCCCTTCACAAAGAATAACATTGAAAGCTTTCACAACATCTTTTTTTATAACACTTTTAGTTATGGGTAGGACTGCATATCGGCCAGTTAGCTCGGTATTTAGTTAAAATCGATCATCTCTTCGGTACCGGTCTTACTCGGTTTTAAACCGATAAATGATGAAAGGCTTCCTGCTTCACTATCCTATTACAGGAAACAACAAAATAGAACCAGGCAAGTTAATCAAAACTTAATATTTCTCTGATTTAATCTTTATTATATATATGATGTATAATTAAATGAGTAGATAATCAATAGTGTGAGTATGATTCCCCCTCGATAGGCTGTATAAGATGAAGTTATCATTACATATCAAAAGAGTTACTATTCCAAAAAGAACGTGAACCCTGATCAAGTGCACGAATCTTAAGAACCAATCGAGATTCATCCCATAACAAAGTGAAGTGAGGTCTTTTAAAATTAAAACCTGATTCTTACAAAATCTAAATGAGACTCATATGCATGTTAATTAATTCATAGAGATTGCAAACAAGCAAAATAAAATTTGACCAAAACTAATAATTTTACATCTCAGTTGAATTTTTATTTTATTTTTTTATTAAGAAAAAAAAAAGTGTAGGAATACAAACCAACTCAGAGGCTCTTGATAAACCCAAATCAGAGCAAAAAAATGTCACAAAAAAAAGCAATTAACATTAGCCATCACTTTTCATTGTTAAATTAATGTCCAATTAACCATAAAAAAAACTATAGATCGAGCCAAAGAAAAATCATCACTAAGCATCATAGTTTCCTAGTGGTGGTATTTATCTCATGAATATTAAGATGAACGGTAAATCGAGATGGAGGTGATGGATGATGGTGAGCGGCAGCGGCGGCACTGAAACGAGTAAGATGAAGAAGAAGAACTGAAGAAAGAAACGAAGAATGAGATATTTTTCTTTAGGGTTAAGTTATATGGTTTGAAATAGAGGCTGAGATTAAAAATAAAAATGAAAGTCAATGATATAATAACTCTCAGTTTATTTCGGTCGGTTTTGGAGCCAAAATCATAGGCCGAGCCGATAGGTTTTTATAATAGAATTGTGCACCGAACCGATAAGTACAGTCTTTCTGGTTTTTCAACTGGTTAGGCCGGTTTTGGCCGGTCCATCCAGTTTCCTGTATAGCCTTATTTACAAGGGCCATAATTTTGATGTTTCAACTTTTCAAAGAGTGTGAATAGTATATAGAAAATAGAATTAACCAAAAAGAAAAATATATTCTTTAGTAAAAAGAACATTTCTTAAATCCGTAAACTGAACAGTATAAAAACCAGAAAAACAAACCTATCCATTCGTAAACCTTCACGAGTTACCAAAGGTATCGCACATTCAAACATCACTTTGAAAGAATTTTTAGGAAAAATTCATGATTATGAAAATATGTTACTAAGATGATAAATGTTATCTAAAATATTCGTTTATTCAATCATCAATATTTATTTAAGAAGTGGGCGCAGCTGAAAGTGAGTGAGGAGAGAGTGTGCAGAAAGCAGTCGCCGGTCGTCGTATTCTCGCCGGAAAATGGTTTTATAATCAAGAACGGTGGATGAGGAGGTCTTTACATCTGTAAAAAGAAGAAAAACAAAATCTAATGAGTACGAGCAAAGTTCGGCTAGTGGCCTGGTTGATGTTGCAAACAGGAACATAATTAATTCAAATCATTCAAGCACAGGAAAATCGATTACTGTGGAGAGAAAGATTATAGGGGGATCTATGGGAAAGGGCAAATGGACATAATCCATTTAGCTATTTGGTCTGGTAGCAAAAGAAGGTTTTGGTGGCTCAATTTCAAGGCTGGAGTATGGTTAAGAAGATTGTTGAAGGAGGAGGCAAAGACTAGAGAAAGAAAAATAGGTACCTGGAGTTATAGAGACAATGTGGAGTGGATGTCTGCATCTCGGAGTAGTAATGAGCATGGCCAGTACATATGTTTGCAGGTATCGCGCAACAGAGAGTACCCATCCTCTCTGTACTTCCGACCGGTAAAAATGGAGATGGATGGTGGAGCTCTGGGATACTGCTGGAAGCTCTGATGGATAACCCTACAACTCACAAAGAAAATCAACAAAAGGATAGATCAGATGGAATCAAAAGACAACAGAAAGAATTTATACAAGCTAAGCCTGATAGAAATGTATGGGTAAAAGGACATCAATTGAAACTGAAACAATCAACTTCTGTTACTAACCAAACAGGCAAAATGGAACTTAATGATAATGCTAACTGTCAAATAGAAAAAGGGAATTAAGCTCCCTCTGGAAAAGAACAATGGTTGTCGAAGTATGCTCAAATGATTTTAACTGGAATGAAGTGGGAATCTGGGTGATGGAAACATTCAATTGGATTTTTGGTTTCGATCTTCAACCCATTGATGAGACTATGGCTGTTTTCTTAATTAAAACTATCAATGATTTCAGAAGGGTCAGAAACTTTAATAGATGGAAAATAAATGAAACTGAAATAAGCACTTACCCATGGTTCTCTGAGATCAATGAAATTCCGAAGCAATCAATGATGGAACCCAACCCAGTTTGGATCGGAGTTAGAGGGATGCCTTTTGACCTTTGGGAATACTCCATATTCAAAATCATAGGGGATTCCTATGGGGGTTTGATTGAGGTGAGCCCGGAAACGGTAATGGCTACAGACTTATCGGAACTCAGGCTAAGGGTAAAGGGATCTATGCTTAACGGTATTTGGTGTCAGGATATTTTTTTCGGAACTTATAAAATTTGGGTTGAATTTCGCTTGATCGGTGAAGTACTGGAAACTGCTAAATCTGATTTCAAACCTATAGAAATAGATAAAGATCAATGGTATGATCAGGGTAATAGGGTTTGGCGTCGGAAGAAAGGGGTAACTACCGGAGTCATGAAAGAAGAAGGTTTGTTGTGTGATGAGATGGAGATGGGGTTTAGACAAGAACAGCCGAAAGTTGGGTTTGGTCAGAATGGTACAGAGGAAGAGGCGGATTTGGCTGAACTAGCCACCGGAGTCGGAAAAGAAGAGTTTCGGCTGTGTGAGAAGATGGAGATGGGTGTCAGTCAAGTACAACCGAAAATGGCTTCTGCTCAGAATAGTACAGAGGAAGAGGCGGAGAGTACTATGTCTAGGTCAACAGATGGCAGAGAAGGAGTGGGTGACGCAGAGGCACCGAATGGCGCAAGGAAACATGGCCCTAATAATCCAAGTTTTGACTCTGCTCAAGTACGGCCTCCCTTTAATTCAAATCACATTTCAAGTACTCAACCCGTAAAAGTCTCAATTTTCGACCCAGCAGAAACTAGAACTGGGCTTCATCTAATGGGCCAACGGAAAGACGACTCAACCCACTACTCGAAACTGTTAGGACACTCGGAGGCTATCCCAACAGGAGGTTTGCCTATTTTCTTAGCTCCCAATCCAGAGGCTCCTAATGCCTTTGGTGCTTCTATGCACTCCGGCGGTTCTTCGGCTTCTAGCTCCATTTCTATGGGTGATTCCTCCCTTAGAAGTATAAAAAAGCAACTTAAGGCCAAGCTCTCCAATGAAACTCAATTTAGTGCTAGTCCTCTCTCTTATCATAATGAGGAAGTATCAAGCAAAGATGAAAATAAAGGTTTGGAATTGCTCAAGGATTTTTCGCGCGATAATGAGGATGCGGCGTCTCAAACAAGTGGTGGTCATAAGTCTAGCGATGATGGCAATAATGTGGAGATGGCAATTGGAATTCAACGGAAATTGATGCGTCTCTTCGACAACATTAAGAAAACCGGTAGAGTATCGGGGATTGAATTCTCCAATCAAGAATCAAATTTCGTCACAAATTCTATCATATCTCACGTGTATGCTTTCAAAGATGTTATGGATGCGGGAGTTAGCGACGCAAGTTAATGCTTGTATTGCTTGGTTCTTCTCTTTTTTGTGGATACTTCATTCTGTTATGTGTAAGATAATTTCTTGGAATGTCAACGGTATTGGAGACCCGTATAAGCGCTCTAAATTAAAAAAGCTTGTGAATCGGTGGAAGCCAACTATACTCATGTTACAAGAGACGAAGCTTAAGGCTTGCACCGAAAACATTGTGCGACAATGTTGGGGAGCAACTCCATGTAAATGGATTGCACTTCAATCATATGGAAGATCGGGAGGTATTTTGATAATTTGGAATTCGGATTTGGTCAAAGTGGAAGATTTTCTCGAAGGTACTTTTTCATTAGGTATTTCTTGCCGTAATTTGGCGGATAATTTTCGTTGGGTCTTAGTCGGTGTTTACGGTCCTTGCAATGTGAACGAAAAGAAAAATTTTCGCTTGGAAATAACTACTTTATATGGTTATTGGGATGGAATGCCTTTGTGTTTTGGTGGGGACTTCAATGAGATTAGATTTATGGAGGAGAGAAGGGGATGTCGTAGAATATCAAACTCTATGAAACTTTTTAACGATCTTTGTAATGATCTTGACCTTGTGGACGTGCCTCTCTCCGGTGCTAAATATACTTGGGGTAGACCGCCAAATAAGAAGAGTAAGATTGACCGTTTTCTCGTCTCTTCGGATTGGGAAATGCACTTCCCAAATATTGCTCTCAAGCGTCATGCAAGACCTTTCTCGGATCACTTCCCTATCGAGATAGGTTCATTGGACTCGGATTGGGGTGCTCGCCCCTTTCGTTTTCAATTAGCTTGGCTTGAAGACGCTAAAATTATTCCCTTAATGAAAGATTGGTGGGAGTCTTTTTCCTTTGTAGGTACGGCCGGCGAATGTTTTGCAAAAAAGATAACGCTCTAAAGGAGAATTTGAAGGTGTGGAACAAAGAAGTTTTTGGGTGCATTAATAAGGCCATCGATATGGCGCTTACAAAGATGAAAGAGTTGGATGATCTAGATGATGGGATGGGTCTCACCGTAGATGAAGAAGACTTGCTAGTGACGGCTAAGGTGGATTTTGAGTTGGGCCATAGGCGTCAAAGCGTAATGTTGAGACAAAAATCTAGAATTAGATACTTTAGAGATGGGGATCGCAACACAAGGTTTTTCATAGAATTGTAAAGGGTCATAGAGCATCAAACAATATCATCAATCTTCGCATTAATGGTAGGTGGACCGGCAACAAAGAGGAAATTAAGTTGGGCATTGCAAATCATTTTGAGCTCGCTTTTAAGGAGACTTCTAACTTTCGTCCTAGAATCAAAAACATGTGTCTTAAGAAGATTGATGAGAAAGCTTGTTTATGGTTGGAAAGGTCTTTTAGTGAAGAAGAAGTGAAAAACGCAATTAAAATCTTGGGAATCGACCATGCACCGGGTCCGGATGGTTATCCTATGAAGTTCTTTATTGTTTGTTGGGAATTTATTAAAGAAGATTTGATGAATGTTTTTAAGGAATTCCATGACCTCAATGTTCTCCACTCGTCCTTAAAAAACAATTTCATCGCTCTCATTCCAAAGAAGGTGCACGTTGAGGAAGTTAAAGATTTTCGACCTATTAGTCTTATTGGGAGTGTATACAAAATCATCTCTAAGTGTTTGGCGGATCGTCTTAAGGTATATCTCCCTTCTCTAATCTCCTCGTCCCTATCTAGCTTTATTAAAGGTAGAAAGATCCTTGATGGATTGTTGATAGCAAATGAATGTTGGATTCTAGACTCCGTCAAAAACTACCGGGTTTGGTTTGCAAGCTAGATTTTGAGAAGGCCTTTGATAACGTAAATTGGAAATTTCTCAACGAAGTCCTTTTTAAAATGGGTTTTGGTGGTATTTGGAGGGTTGGATTAGAAATTGTTTAACTTTCTCTAAATTCTCGGTTCTTGTCAATGGATCGTCTTATGGCTATTTTGGTAGCGAAAAGGGTCTTCGGCAAGGAGATCCTCTATCTCCCTTTCTCTTCACAATTGTAGGTGAAGTCTTAAGTTGTATGTTGTGCAAAGCTCAAGAATTGGATCAAATTTCGGGTTTTTTCGGTTAAGGAAGGAGGAACAAAAATTAATCATTTGCAATTCGCCGACGATACTATTGTCTTTCTCGATGCGAAGGAGGATCAAGTAGCTACCCTCCGTTATCTTCTCCTTTGTTTTGAGATAACATCGGGTTTGAAGATTAATTTTTCTAAGAGTAGCTTGTACGGAGTAGCGGTAGAAGAGAACATTGAAAATTATGCAAACTTGTTGGTTGAAAATTCGAAAGCTTTCCTAGTATATACCTTGGTCTTCCGTTAGGTGGAAAAGTAGGAGGATCTCAAAAATGGGAGAAAACGCTCGATATTTGTGCGAAAAGCATTCTAGGGAGTTTACCAATTTACTACCTTTCTCTTTTTCTTGCTCCTTGCGCCATAACTAAGGAAATGGATAAGGTGGTGAGGAACTTTTTATGGGATGATGATCATAACACTAAAAGAATTCACAATGTTGGTTGGAATACGGTATCAAAATCAAAAGAAAAAGGAGGTCTTGGTATTAGAAGATCGAAACTAGTGAACTCGGCTTTGTTAAAAAAGTGGTGGTGGCGGTTTGGCTTAGAGAAAGATGCTTTGTGGAGGAAGATTATAGTTGAAAAATTTGGTGAAACATCAAAAGGTTGGGAAACTCTCCAACCTAAAGGTTCAAAAGGAGGTAGCCTTTGGTATAACGTCTATAAAGAGCTAAAAGATTTCAATAAACATATCAAATTCAAGGTTGGCGCGGGTGAGGAAACTAGATTTTGGGAAGATGTTTGGATTAGGGATGGAAAACTATGTGATATGTTTCCATCGTCTTATGAAGTCTCAAGGAACAAGGAGCTTATGGTAGCACGTATGTTCGATGTAGTCGACGACGAGATAAGTTGGAAATTTATGGCTAGACAAAGGTATTCTCAAACCATCTCAATTGAAGTTTCAAGCATTTCAAATATTCTATTTTCGTTCTCTTTTCAAGAAGGTGTTTCGGATAGCCGTGTTTGGGACGGAAATATCAATGGTAAATATACGGTTAAAGATGGCATGAAGATCAGAGAGGAACAAGCGATGCCAACTTTCACTATAGATGTTGTGTGGAGCCGTAATTACCCATGCAAAATCAATTTTTTTCTTTGGCTTCTTGCTCATGATAGGGTAATGACAAAAGACAAGCTTATAAGAAGGGGCATGGAGGTCTCTAGCCTTTGTTGCTTTTGTGGCGAAAATGACGAGACAAGTGAGCATCTCTTCTATGATTGCTGGAGGATCCAAAGGATTTGCGATTACTTTAGTGAAGGGTCGAGAAGTAATTGGAGTTATAACTCCAATGTATCTATAAACGTAAATTCTTGGAAACTCAATTGGGGTGACGATCGTCTTAGTCGAATTTGGAACGACATCCCGGTTGCTATTTGGTGGAGTATTTGGAGGGAGCGCAATGCAAGAGTATTCGCAAACAAAAGGAAAAGATTGGAAAGTATAATTAGAAGTGTTAAAATTCAAGCTTTCTTTTGGGCCGAATCGAACACGAAAATGCTAGGTCTAACCGCCAATATGGTTATAGCTCTTTGGGACTCATAATTTCGGCCCCATTGATGGTTGTCTTTTGTTTTTTGGTTTCTTGTTTTTGCTCTTTCTTTGTTCCTCTTAATTTTTGTTTGTGTTCATTGGGTTGAGGTACCCCCTTAAGTACCTCCTCTTTTTCAATGAATCTCCTCTTGATCGATCAAAAAAAATAAAAAAATATTCGTCTATTCGTTTGATAGCTTACTGGGATATAACTTTAAATAATATTTCCTCTCATGTTTGAGTAACATGAGTTTAAAAAGGGTTAATTAATATTTGATATTTATTTTTTGTCCAATTTTAATATTTGATCTAATTTTTGTCCAATTTAGAATTTGGTACTTGGACTTCATGTTGACCCGTATTAACTCCGCTAACCGATGGCATGTTTAGCTTTCATACAATTAAATCGTGCAAATACTAATTTAATTATGACTTTCGTAAGATCTTCAAAGAGATATCATAAAATCTATGGGGTTATCTAGATTTCGTTAATTCACTACGAATAACGACTATAGATATGGGATTAGTAATCAGACTTCGGGTAAACCCAACTATGAATAAAAATCATAATCAATAAACTCAACAAGTTTAATAAAAATAAAATAATTTTAATTAATCAAAAACTCCCCTAATTTTCGTTTTTGGAGCTCTTTATATAGATAACTCCTACTAACAAACCCTAAAATTATCAAAAACCTATAAACTTGTTTCCCAAGGTATCTACTACCGTTAGGAAACTTTCCTAACTTATTAAAACTCTTAAAATAAACTTCTAGATTCTTTTAAAATTACCCTAAATTATAAATCCGAAAATTAATTATTTTTCTACTAAAAATAACATTAATAAAGTGTAAATAATAATAAAAAAATAATAGATTTATTTTCCATAAATCTCCCTCCATCATTCTACCGGTGTTGGAGAAGATTTGTCCTCGAATCTTGCCGGTACCATGTTCTGCATGTGTAACTCGTTGATGACAATCTTCATACACATGAATTGATGTTGTAAAAAAATAATTTATACACCGTATAGAAGCATGAGGTATGATGGAAGCCCAAAACGGATCTTCATAAGTTGATTCAACGAATTCTCTCTTCTTAGGGTAGATATGAGAGACCATTTGTGTATCCCAATAATCAACAACTAGCTTACTCTTGGACAAAGACAACTCATCAATATCAGGAATTTCTAAATTAATAAGTTAATCAGGATTAGATGACTCACCATGAAACTCCATTAAATCATGTAACACTTATTGGGCTTGTTTTCCTTTGTCAGAAATAGGATGTTCTTCGCTTTTTTGAGAAGAAAATTTCATATCCTCCTCATCATCGGGATATTTATCAAAGATCGGAGTTGTATATCTCTTAATAATAACTTGATTTTGTGCATCATTGTCATGACGAAAAAACAAGTCTTCAACGTCGTTATCTGCACTATTATTTTCTTCTATAAGCGAGCATGGTTTAGATCGGGATTTTAGTGACTTCTTCAAATAACATTCTATCACTTTCAGAATCTCCTTTTTTGATTGATCAGATATTCACATCTTTGCAGATCTCGTCTTGGTGATAATTTATTAACCCTGAACACTCGTCTTAGTAACATCTTATTAACCCTAGAATCAAACTTTGCTTTGATACCAACTGATGCAGATCGGAAGCGTTAAAAATATAATAAACCTCGCGGCGGAGTAGAATCATTGAAAAGTAACCGGTAAAATGGGTAGAAATCGATAGAAATTAGTTGATCTTCAAAGAGATATCCTAAAATCCACGGGTTTATCTAGACTTCGTTAATTCACTACGAATAACGACTATAGATATGAGATTAGTATTCAGACTTCGGGTAAATCCAACTATGAATAAAAATCATAATCAATAAACTCAACAAGTTTAATGAAAATAAAATAATTTTAATTAATCAAAAACTCCCCTAATTTTCGTTTTTGGAGCTCCTTATATAGATAACTCCTACTAAACAAACCCTAAACTTATCAAAAACCTATACACTTGTTTCCCAAGGTATCTACTACCTTTAGGCAACTTTCCTAACTTATTAAAACTTCTAGACTCTTCTAAAATTACCCTAAATAATAAATCCAAAAATTAATTATTTTTCTAATAAAAATAACATTAATAAAATATAAATAATAATAATAAAATAATTGATTATTTTCCATAAATCTCCCTCCATCAGTTTTGATTATAATCATTGATTACGGTTTAGCATTGATTTGGGTATTTAGTTACATATAAACGAGAAGAATCAGAAAACCAAAGTGGAAGGATAAAGAGGTACGCGGAAGAGACTGCAGCTAGCAAAGGTTTTTGGTTTTTGGAAAAAAGTTTTATTGAAACTGAATCAAATATCAATTACTGGTTAAGGGTTTCAACTGTGAATAAAAACCATTTTGAAACCCTAGCCTAATCCAGAAAAAAACTAATTGAAACCCATTAGTATGTTGTTATGTTACAGATTGTCTTTAAAACTTTTAAAAGAATCTAGTACGGGTCTTAATTAAGATTTCACCGCAGTCAATTGATTTTGATTGTAATTGTTGTTGTAGAGATCGATTCACTTCGAAGAAGAAACAAGGATTTCTTTGTTCCATAATTTTCTATTAACTAGTGTTTTTTGTTTGTCTCAGAATAAATCAAGATTAACATTTCATAAATTTGTAGATTTGTTTCAACTATATGATGTTGATTTTAACCAAAATTAATGGAGATTTAGGCAAAAAAACAGAGCTTGAGGGGGGGAAGAAGACCTACGATTTATACGCACTATTTGTCGCACGTGCACTCAGACTTGTTTTTCTTCATGACGTTAAATAATGAAATTTTATTTAATATTTTTAATAATTATCAGACAGGGTGAAGACTTAACCTAGTCAACGTATGTGAACGTTAATTTTAGATACCAAATCTAAATTGGACAAAAGTTAGACCAAACACTAATGGTGGACAAAATCCAAGTACCAAATGTCAATTAACCCGTATCAATACTATGATTGGATAAATATCTAAGTGCATAGATTTTTCTAGCTTGTCACATAGAAATTCCCATGGATCCTGTTCCCATATCGAGTCATTACATTTTGGACTTACTATTACAGATGTGGTAGCACCATGAGCCAAATTTCATGAGATTAACTTTTTTTAAAGGTGCATAGAAGAAAATAATGACAACTTCATTAAGATTTCATAGTTATAAAGTCATTCAAACAATAGGTCACGTAACTTGTTGAAAGAGGGTTCATCTCTTTGGAGCAAGAAGGTCAATAATAATAAAACAAATTTTATTGACTTCTTAAAAGAGATAATTGTATCTCAGAGGAAATACTAGGACCCCACCAAATCATATAGTAGATGTAGAGTATTCAAAGGAGTTTTGGTTGGTGAGGAATAAGATGGCTAGGAGAGCAGCAGTGTTGCATACGAGAGTAGAAGAGAAATAATGTAGCGTGGAAGTGAAGGCAAGAGTTTCAAGGATGAAGTTATGAGAGAAGATTTATCTCAAGGTTTTTCATATTTTGAGGCCACGAAAGAGTGTATATAGGAAGAGTATAAGACATACATATTACGGGGTGCTCGTGGAAGTCAGTCATACTCGACCAAGTGACTGACTCTGAGACTGATCAGGAAGAAGATAAGTATCCGATGAGTTAGATTTTGATTTCGAGTGATGTACAACAATGGTAAGACTTCTCATAATTTTAGTTATTATGTAAAAAGATAATGCATTATTCAATGCTGACATCTTACAGACAAATAATTTACTATGTATGAGTCTAAGTTTATCAACTAAACCTAAAAATTTCACTAAAATATTTTCAAAATAGAATACAATTCACAACAACATCTAGAATCACATAAAAATTTCCATATTCACAACCAGCAAACACAAAAACCATCATCAGAAAATAAGATATCAAATAATAACCTACAAGAACATATAAATCTGAAAGATACAATTCTTCATAATCACAATCAATAGTTGCATCATTGAGAATCACAATTTCAATCCCCAAATGTCGGAAACTTTCGATGAGAAAAAAATGAAATACCTTAGATGAAGATAACCCAGAGGAATCGTTAGATCCAAAATTTTAAATCATTGTCAACCCTTCAATGAGAAATCCGATTGAGCTTACATCTAAGATTCAATAATTGTTCACATGAGAACTGATTTTTTTTTTGGTTTTAATGAAGTATTATGAAGTTGAATCTCAAACTGAACTTGATGAATTTTCCAGGTAAAATCGTTGTCGATGGAGAAAAAACAGTGAAATAAATGAAATGTGAAAGCTGTAGAGATGAAACATAAGATAGACTAATGTCTCACCTGTTTTTCTATCGACACATTAACTTGTTTCCTTTACATTTTAACTAATTTGAACACTTCCAATGATTTTCTTTCTCTTTTCTATTTTGTTTTCTGATTTTCATAATTACGATGTACAGTTATATGATTTTAATACGTCAGAACAAAAAACCCAGTTCTATTTGGATAATGGGATTCTCATCATGCGAGAACAAAACTTAGGCGGAGTAGCAACAGTCAAAGGTAAGAAAGGACGTTTAGAAAAATATAAAGGATATAGAAGTAATTGAACCTGGAAGGTAGAAGAAGATCCTAACAGCTTCTAATTAATCTAACCGATAGATGACATTAGGACCTTAGTAACGTTACTTAAAAAATATATGTGACAACGTTACTTAAAAAATATATGTGAGAAAACTGTTGCCACAAATCCCCGGATTTCGTGTAGCATTTATGCAAATCGTTATAGGAATGCCCTTCCAATATTTATTTTCCAGGTTTGAATTTCACACGATTACACTGAATCTCCAACATAAACCACAACATGCGTAAGTTCTATATGTCCAACATAAACCGTAGTTTATAGGTGTGAGTACAACGTCAGTTTGGATTTTTTTTCATGTGTGAATCAGACGACTTATATTGATAATCCTCTAAACGATTTGGACAAGCCCATTAAAATTTGTTCTAGACAGGAATGTGCTTCCAATGTGCTTCCTAATAGCCATCCCCAAAGAAAATACATAAAGGGAAAATAAGGTTACATTTAATAAACCAAAACAAACAAGATCAAAACTAGCTAAAAAGATAAAATTACATTTGATAATTCATCAAAATCATAAAAAATTCTTTGTTCTCCATCGGTATCTAAATGAGTTGTTTTCTATTGCTAGCAGTATGTATGTCGCCGTAACGTGATAAAAGTATCAGTATGGCATCCTAAGCCCTTTTATCATACATGATAAAAATGCTACAAAAGTTTATATTGGATAAGAAATTTATTCTCTTGGTGATTAAAAATGACGGTATAGCATTTTTCGTAATTACGGATTATGAGAAGATAGTTAGATCTCTCAAGATATACAACTATAGAAAGTCATGATTTATAAAACTGGACTTAGAGAGAACGTACATAACCAACAATGATTTCAACATCCTATTGTTTTATAGGAGCCGTCATATTTCCGGTTTGGATCGGAAGATTTTAAAACTAAAACTCTATGCAAATTACTTACTTTTCTTAAATAACATAATTATACTAATTTTCTATAAAGATTGCAAAAAAATACAGATAAATTTAGATAACTAATAAACTATGCCAGTGCATGAACTGAAATAAGAATCTGATCCTTCTCTTTGTGGGAAGCTTAGATTATTGATTTTATTTTTCTTTTATTATTTCTATTCTTCTTTTTTTTTCTTTTTAAATGATTAATGCAAAGGATGATTTTCCTAGGCCAAGTATTTTTGTGTGTGCAGTATTATTGAGAAAATTACAACACCACATATCAGAGAATTGTAGATAGATTGTACTTAACTTTTGACATCTGAAGAAGCAATTGTGAGTTAACAAGAGAACAATTGGTCATTCTGAATTGTTCAGAAATTTTGGCTTCTACAGCAGCTCTGCTTGCTCAAGGTTTGTAGTATAAGAAGCACAAACACCTCTTCTCCTTTTTTTTTGCCAATGTATGAGCGAGCACTCGGTTTGGCTTTCGCCTAAGGCTACTGTATATCCATATCCACGTCCATTTGACGTGCACATGTGCTTCTTAGGTAGGAGTAGTCTTAATAATAGTATAAAACTATAAATACACCCTTGAAATTCCTTCCGCTAAGTTATTGCTTTCTATTCTCTCCCCTGAGCTTACTTCTTTTGCATGTTTGAAGCTCCATTCATGTCTCATGTCTGCTGAAATATCTATACTACCTAATATGTTCCTGTAGGACCCCAAGTTTATAACCTGTCAGAGTCTTAAAATAAATATTTTCCATTGCAGCAAAAAAAATGAAAAAGACTGTTGTAGACTCATTAAATCCAGTTGAAGCTTAACATGTATGGATTGGTTAATTGTGACTTTCCAGTGTTTTAGTTAGTTTAGTCAGTTTTTCTAACTTTATGTTATTCTCATTATCATACGATGAGATAATATTAAAAAGAAGAGTATCATCTGTTTTCCGAAAGCTGATGACTGATTAAGAAAAAGATGCCTGTTGTTGATAAAGTTGTTATATGCAAAAATTTAGTCTCAAAATTTAAGATCTTAATCCTTTGTTTTGGTCTGGTTTCCTGCCATTTTAGCAATATATATATATATATATATATATAAAAAGCAAAATGCTCTTGCCGCCCCACTTGCCCCTTTGAGGTCGTTAAGAACCATGCATATGACCTACGCGATGGTAACAATGCTCTAAAGGATTATGACCCTTGGAAGATCCTAACAATTCTATTAAGCATGTAAACGTGAGTCCTCTTCCTCTTCTTCTCCTCCTCTTTTTTCTTGTTAGACATGAAATACAAAAATCTCGGAAAATTGTTGCCTCTCGAGTAACATTTGGTAAAAGTTTTCCTATGTCAAAATTACCGAGAAACAAAATAGAGATATCCCGTGAAACAGGGTGTCTAATGTCTCCGAAACCAGCAGATTGATGGAGTTTTTTGAAGAGCAACACCAGCTAATGCATTCGTTAGTGTCTTGACTCTTGACTCTTGAGTTATAAGACACTGTCTAGGCTCTATATGATCACGATCATTAAAAAGAGGTTGCGGATCAACTTTATGAGTGTGAATCAGTGTAACCTTACAGCAGACAAAATTAAGTATAACCAAGGAACCAAATTATCTTAAAAAGTAGAAAGTAAAAATAAAAATAAAAGGGTAAGAAGAACTATCAAGTACTTGAAATTTGAAAAGTCTTCATCTTTTGACAAATTAGCAGTCATTGTCTCATATATTTTGATCAGTCAAATTTTGAGTTACAGTAACATGGCAAAGCAGCTGGGATGTTGAATGCTCTTTTAAGTTAGTAGTAGGTTTCCCTTGATTGATACATTATTCCATTTTACCACATAATCTACATATAGAACGACAAAAAAGAAGAAGGTGAAAACTAGTTCGATAATAACATTATTGTCATTAGACTATAATAAGGATTACAAACTGGACACTCTAAATGCAATCCACATTTTCCCTTTGTCATTTTTTTTTTCATACATCAAATTTTATAAAAAAAAGACTAATAATTAGTCCTTACAAATTTATATCACACACACACTCACAAAAGACTAGTAGTATTTGTTAACATCAACCTCTGTTGGTAATAAGTAAAAATAACTACACTTACACATTACAGAGATTAAGACCAAATAAACACACTATAATTCAGTAAAAGGTAATTAAGATGATGATGATGATGATGGTAATTATTAGGTGGTAATTAACTAACTTCTGTTTAAACTGTTGCAATGGGTGAGATACCGACACTGTTTTCCACTGTCTTCATGGCTTCAAACCTTGGTTCCTTTGCTTGAAATTTCACTCCAGCATAAAGTTTCATGTAATCTTCAAAAACAAATTTTGGGTACACTTGATTTTTCTCCTCTTCCGTTTCTGTCTGGATCAATGTGGGTGCAGGGTAGATCACTGCGTCGCTACCCGGGTTGTAGAAAGAAGCGATGGACATCCTAGCACCGTCAGTTTGTGCAATAACCCTGTGCATCACACTTTTGTATTTCCCATTTGTTATCACCTACGTAACAAGGAAAGCAAATTATTAACACTATCATGAAAATTTAATTAGTACTAATTAATCTGGATTATAAGTGGTGTTTCAAAAAAAAAAAAAAGTTATTTACCTCAAGTTGATCACCAAGGTTGATAACAATGGAGTGTCTCATTGGAGGAACATCAATCCATTCACCATCTTTGAGAAGCTGAAGACCACTAACTTTGTCATCTTGGAAAAGTAAAATGAGTCCACCAGCATCAGTGTGAGCCCTTAATCCTTTGATTAGTTCTGGTTTAGGACAAGGTGGATAGTTACTAACTTTGGTCCCAAAAGTTGGACCATTAGAACCACATAATGCTTTCTTTAAGTAACCCTTTTCAAGTCCAAGATTTTCACAGAACAAGTCTAAAACCTCCTCAGCTAGTTTCTCCAATCCTAAAACAAATTCCTTCATGATTTTCCTGTAATCACAACAAACGGATACGTTAGAGAGACCAACAAGACATGAGACAGAGAGAGAGAGAGAGAGAGAGAATGTACCTATAACTATCTTCAAGATCAGGGATCTCAGACATGTTGGAAGTTGGGAGGTGGCGCAAAAAGAAAGTGCTTTCCCAATCCATATCAGTGATTTCAGATTCGACTCCCTCTAGAGCTTTAGTAGCAACCAATTCTTTGAATCTTTGCTCCATACTTTTCTTGTAATGTTCTTTTGTAAGTTTCTCTACTTTGTCCATCATTTCATGAGCAATTCCATGATTCACCAACTGCATAAAAATAAGCAGAAAATTATAATATGATCACTGAAGCAATATTTGGAAGTAAATAAAACCATACGAGAAAACAAGAAGAAGCAGAAAGAGTTAAGTTAGTACCTCAAAGAAACCCCAGTTTTCACAAGCATCTTGAATGATGTTCATGGTGTTTCCTCTTTCTTCACCATTGAGTTTCTCCATGTCAATGACGGGGAAAGTTGCCATTTTCTGTTGAAAGGAAGGTAGCTAGTGGTGATGATATTGTAAAGGCTTTGTTTTCTCGAAGAATGAAAACTCAGTCTCTCTCTCTCAGATGTGCTAAGTAGGGATTTGTGTATTGGTGGGGATTGAGGGTACTTGGGCTTTGCAATTTATAGGCAAACTTTTGTACATAGAAATGAATAATAATATCCGAGGGGGATCTATGAAAAAATAAATGAGTTGATGTTTCTCTTTAAACATATATACTCCACTGTGGGGATGTATGGGATGGCCGGATGGGAGACCATTTTTGGTAAATGGTCTAGTGTGGGATGTATGGGAATACATTTTGATGAGCCCCCACCTGAATACTAAATATGTGGGTGGTGTGGGGGGGATGTATGAAAAAATGTATAACTTGATGTTTATCTTTAAACATAAATTGTGTAGTGTGGGATGTATGTGAATACATTTTGATTAGTCCCCCACTCACCACATGCATCACAAATGGGTACCTTTTGTCTTTACTATCTCAATTGGGTAAGCCACCCATATCAACTGTTTTAGATTAGTTCGTTTTAGTTGTTTCTAAGTTATTTCTCTCAACCCCATAATTACTTATTAGAACTTCTCAACTCCACAATTAGCAATAACAGCTGTCTTATAACCTAACTCATTTTGTTTTTTCTAAATCATTTATATTGTTATGGAATGGAAGAAACTCAAAAATACTTTCACACTACTACTTTTCTCTTCAGTGATACGGTAATCATCAGTTAAGAACTAGACTAGCGTAATAGCATTTGTAGAGAGGCGAGTCCTCATACCACCCTCACACATGGATGAATGGAATTACATTTTGTGAAAACCCCACACCCATGGGCGTGATAAATAAGCCAATTAATTGGTTATATAACCCTTAGTTTTATTTTTATGGGTCTAAAAAATATCTAAAGTTAAATACTGCTTAAATACCTAAAATCCTTAATTTACTTTTTTTCTCACCTGATTTTTTTGTCTTTTAGTGTAACTAATCTTTGCAACATTGATTAAAATAACCTTTTCAAGTGAATGGAGTGTACATTATATACTTGTAAAACCCTTATACTTGAATTGCGCTGCAAATCTGAATGCGTGTAGTATAATTGGTATTGACTGCTACATTGTTCGATTACAAGTGTAACGAGTCTTAATTATGAAAACACCAACTCTTAAGTTTGTTCTTTTAACCTTTAATCTCCTAAACTAATAACACCATGTCCCATTATTTTTTAAAGATCCAGTGGTCTTTCTAACAAACTTATTTCACTTGGTGATTTTGTGGACGTGAAATGAAGCAAGCCAAGTAGGTGGTGCTACCAACATAATTAAGGTCTTTCTTTCTGGGTGTCTTGAATAACATTAGTTTTTATTTTTTTTTGCAAACGCCAATTTAGCGCATTTTATTCGTCGGTGATCGGATTTGCTTGTCTTTCCAACAAATGGCTTAAAATATCTCATTTACATGCTTATAGTCACCACTTGTTTTCGTTTTTTCCGCATATTTAAATCATAGTTCATTCATAATGACCATTGATCACATATTAAACCTTTTTATCATAGTTTAAACATGGATGAAATCAATTTCATTCTAGTATATATATGGATGAAACTATGTATATCACAGATTAAACCTGGATGAAATTTGTTTCATCCTAGTTTAAGCATGGATAAAAAAAATTCAAACGAATCTAAAACAGAATGAAACTAGTTTCATACCACTTTAAACAAGGATGAGAACATGTTCAACAAAATCTAAAATAATATGGTGCCAGTTTCATCTTATATATTTTTTGAGTAATTTTTATATCTTAATTTAAGTCAGGATACAACCGCTTTCATCATAGCAATTTTGTTTAAAAAAAAATTCAAATTTACTTTCAACAATGGATCTTGTTTTGTAGATCTACTTGAATCCTTTCCAAAAATATAAGTTTCATTAAACTCCGATATATATTTCGGTAGTTATGATTTTTTTCGTGACTGATTATAAATTGGAGAGAGAAAATACAAACCGGAGATAGAAATAGATAAAAGGAGGAAGAAAAATAAAAGATAAAAGGCATTGGTGTCTATGAGTTTTAATGTCTATTTCACCCGATCATAATTTTTAGATATCTTTTAAAGACAAGTTTTAAGGTTTTTTGGACATTAAATCCACTTTCTCAAAATAAACATCCTTACTTCCTCTCGCCCGACTCTCTTTTTACTTCCTTTCTCTAGATCCGCCCCCCTTAAAAAAAAAATTATTGACATTTGAGGTGACTGCAGTCTTTTATAGTTTATTTGTTAGTTTTGTGAACCCGCGAAGGCGAAGGCGAAGGCATATATAATTTTAAATTCTCATGGTTTCTTCATTGCATGCGACATATTCTTGGAATGGCTTGTATGTTTGAATGCTGACTCCAACGAGCGAAGCTATTTATCTCTTTCTTTCTTTGACACATTTTAGTTGGCCGAAACCCGCCACATTTGAGTTCCTTTTCTTTTATAAAGACTTCAAGAACTTTTCAAATTATAGACACCTATAACGTAATTGTTCTGTTAAACTATACATAACCTTTGCATTAGCTGTTTTCTTGGGGTTTTTGTTTTTCCAGCTATCATATTGTCCATCTGCCCAATTGATTTTTGTTAATGGACGCGGACCAAACATGTTAATTATTTATTTATTTTCTCGATAAATGTGATAATTTTTATTGGAAGAACTTACAATAATAAAAAAAACGCAAATAAAAAAAATAAAAATATTATATCAGGCAATGTAATGATAAAATTATTAGATAATAATATTAAATATCTAAATCCGATACCAAATTTTTTATAGAATAAAAAAATAAATAGTTGTACCAACTTAAAAGAGTAAACCAAAAACAGACTATATATGTTAGTCTATCCCATCACACAGCCTGAAAGCTACTTTCATGGCTGCCCATGGTACACACTATACTGGCTTATCCCACAACAAGCTCGGAGGCTACCTTCATATATCTCACCATACATGCCCAAGTAGTCTACTCATTTTTATCCTGTCGTTTTTGAGGGCGACCAAAAACTATTTTAGGACGACTAATAAAACAAAATAAGGTCATTTTGAAGTAATCTCAATATATCCCTTATCCATATATTTTATATAATGGTTAATCTATCCTTGCTTAATTAGTGTTAATTTTGATTAATTAGTTAATTAATTTGGTTATAGTTAGTGTTAGAAAATAATTTGAGTTAGTTTTGGAATAGAAATCGAGTATGTTTTAGATTGATTTTCCGAGTTATAGTTTTGCACAATCGGTAGGCTCGTGATTTTTATTCCGACCGATTGTACAATTGGTAGTTTAATGGAGTACTTAAACTACCGATTATAGGTGTCGCCCCAAATTGAATTTCTCAAAACCTTCCAAAATTTCTAACTCTTCATCTTTCACAATCGGTAGGAATTGAAAATTTATATCTACCGATTGTAGCCTGAATTGAAATAAACTTCAAAATTTTTAACTTTGTAATCGGTAGTTGAAAGATCAATTTTATCTACCGATTATAATAGTTTTCTTGTCCAGGACTTTTCTTGCCATAATCGGTAGTTAGTGAAGAACATAAATAACTATCGATTGTGGATAATCGGTAGCACGGGAATTTAATAACTACCGATTGTATGTAATCGGTAGTTTAGAAACATTATTATCTACCGATTATGCCGATTTTACTTAACATCTAACTTCGTAATACTATTTCAACATCCGAAGAAAAACTTGTTCAAATAAACTTACTTCACATTGTTCATTAAACTTGTTCAAAAAAAACTAAAAACATCCGAAAAAAACGAAACAAAACACATCATAGAAATTCTCAGGAAATTCTTCCACTCCTTGTTACTCTCGACTTGGTCCTAGTTTCAGCCCGCTTCTTCTTCTTCTTCTTCTCGTTCCCCGTAGGAACAACAATAACTTCATCATCCTGAACTGGACCTATGTACTCTCTAACTTCATTGCAGTATGGATTTAAGCCTGAGAAGTCTTTCTTCCTGAAAAAGAGTCGAGGTTCAAAATCCGGATCAGCCGCTATCCTTCGATTCATTTCTGCCTCAGATCCTTCATCTGAAGATGAAATATCAACCCAATTGAAGGGATTGTCAGGACCGTTCCACCAACAATTAGGATCCTTTATCATTTTTGAGAAATCCGGATCGTCCAGCATCATTTGATATATTTCTACATCAGAAACTCCTTTCGGCAAATTAAAAAGAGGACGAGAAAGCAATTCATCCTTTCGAGCAGGAGAAAGCAATTCATCCTTTCGAGCAGGAGAAAGACTTTCATCGAAATCATCTTCATCCATAACCCTAATGAACATACCCAAACATTGATTATTAACTAACTACATAATAGATATTATAAAAATATGAAATATCAACCGATTACACACAATCGGTAGAGAGTGTTTTCAGTAAATATCCGATTGTATAATCGGTAGATAAAATTGTGCAATACCTACCGATTGTGCATGATATTCTTCAGAAATGATAAACTAGAGGCACAATCGGTAGATAAAGTTCGTCAGATTTCTACCGATTATGCGTTAGACAAAAGTCTATAAACAAGAATTATCATGATTTCTTCAAAGTAATAACTAAAAACATAAAAGTTGGATGTAACTTACTTTTCCTTTCCCTTCTTTGATTGGGTAGGATATTTTTTGGTCGGAGTGGATGTTCATCGGTATCGGTTGACGGAACTCCTATATCGCCATCTTTTCCTTTCCCTTCTTTGATTGTTTAGGTAAAGATTTTGGAGATATTTTCAATGGAGGATGAGAGTAAAGGGAGTAGAAGAATCGGTAGAGGAAAAGGAGGCTATTTTAGTTGAGAATAGATAGAGGTAGAGGTAGAGAAGGAAATGAGAAGAAAAAGAGGCGTGAATAGGTAGAGAAGAAGAAGAATTAGGTTTTGGTTTTTGTTTATAAACTTTCTGTTTTACACTATTATTATATTAATTATTATTTTACACTGTCTTGGAAAATTCCTTTCTGCTTTAACGGCGTGGACGAACCTTAAACGGGTTAAATCTGTCCATCACCTTAATGATATTGAAATGAGCTTCGTAACGGTAATTTGATCGTTTCCATCGTTGTCATTCCTTTAAAGATCTCGCTATAACTTCATCATTAGTTTCATCCCTCAAACGACATCGATTGACAAGATAAGTTTAATTCACAAATGGATCAACTTTTCTGCCTATAGAATGAATCGACAAAAAAGATCAGCTTTATTACGGTTATTGGGGTTCCCGGTGCCAACACAAAAATGTTCATGAACACTATCCAAATAACTCATACTCATTACACCATTTTTCCTACGTTCTTCTCCTAGCTTCGGATAGAATTGCACATAGCGCCTACATAACGATAAATCTTCCTCTACCGTGAACGGTTGAGCCATTAATCTATACGGTTATTTCTTCGATGTTGGAGAGTTAAAATGTATTGGAGGTGCATAAATGAGAATATGTCACCCTTCTTATATAGATTAAAGTCTTAACGGTTCTTTTTTTCAAAAAAAAAAGCTGTTAAGGCCTGGTGTAACAAGAGTGTACAAAAAATATGTACACGAAGTTCGAACTAATATTAACAATCAGAAGTTTTGGGATCACCATTATCTACCAATTGTGTTAATCGGTAGTTTAAGAAATTATTAAACTACCGATTCTAATAAGTAACCCCAAATATGAAATCGAATTTTTGTACAAAATTTTAACATTTTGTACAAGCGCAATCGGTAGTTTAACAAATTCTTAAACCACCGATTCTAATAAGTAGCCCCAAATTGGAAATCGAATTTTTTTAAAAAAATTCAACATTTTGTACAAGCACAATCGGTAATTTAAGAAATTC
>JAJJMC010019832.1:10048977-10061137 GCA_023531435.1 Papaver californicum
CTACCGATTATAATAAGTAGCCCCAAATTGGAAATCGATTTTTTTTTAAAAAATTTCAACATTTTGTACAAGCACAATCGGTAGTTTAAGAAATTCTTAAACTACCGATTATAATAAGTAGCCCAAATTGGAAATCGATTTTTTTATAAAAAATTTAACATTTTGTACAAGCACAATCGGCAGTTTAAGAAATTCTTAAACTACCGATTATCATAAGTAGCCCCAAATTGGAAATCGAATTTTTTTAAAAAATTTCGACATTTTGTATAAGCACAATCGGTAGTTTAAGAAATTCTTAAACTACCGATTATAATAAGTAGCCCCAAATTAGAAATTGATTTTTTTTTTAAAATTTCAATATTTTGTACAAGCATAATCGGTAGTTTAAGGAATTCTTAACATACCGATTATCATACAAAAAGTGGTCAGGAACAGGCAGTTCCTGGGGTAAATACAATCAGTAGATATTTATCGAGCGATTGTATTACGTTAACACAATCGGTAGTTTGTTATCTACCGATTGTTGATGAATATACACAATCGGTAGTTTTTTCAAACCATTTAACTACCGATTATAATGTAAAATTTGAAGAAAATAACTTGTTAAAAATAAATGGATTGCAAATCAATTGATAACTCAAAAAAAGAACATAAAATCCTTTCAAATGTTAGACATTTAAAACCAGTAATGTTAAACATTAGAGACATATTCATAAAGTTAACAACCACAATCTAATTTCTAACTCTTTTGGTTTTGGTACGAGGAGCACCAGCACCAGGGGATAACAATCTTTCAGCATCAGCGACATCGGCTTCACCCTCAGGGACATTTGCTTCAGGAGCAACACTCGTTGAACCGCGAGATCTTTTACTGTGCTTTGATGTTACCCTTTTCGTCTTATTTGCAGATTTCTCTCCAAACTTGCTAACATAGGCTTCATTATCGATGTTGTCAATGAGGTCTTTATGCTCTCTCATCGTCTCAACTGATGGAGGCATTCCCGTATTTATGCACCCAGCTATCTTCTTTGAGAAAAATACAAACCTTTTTTTTTCTTTTCTGTTTTTAGGCAATAACAATCAAACGATTATTATCTAAAATATTGAGCCGTAATACTAAAATCAAAAGGAAATAACATTACGTACCAGCCTTTCATAGACCGAGGGTTTGTCTTTGATGATGCAGCTATATTCGGGCACCCTGGTGCTCTTTCCTTTATTAATACTAAAATCAAAAGGAAATAACATTACGTACAAGCCTTTCATAGCCCGAGGGTTTGTCTTTGATGATGCAGCTATATTCGGGCACCCTGGTGATCTTTTCTTTATCTTCACGAATGACGTGAAGATGAGAATACTGCTGGTACCATACCATATAGCCAGGATATGCTTCATCAGCTCGGGTAACAGGTCTCCCCTCGTTGATCATAGATTGCATCATGTTGTCCCAATGTTCAACCGATGGGTTACCAGAGTAAACAATTGTGATCGAGTCCTTACCACAAACACAATTCTCCACGTCCAACTCAAACCTTCCCCTGAAACGACTCCAAGGTTCTTCTTGGACATAACCTAGTTGACGCATCACCCTTGTGGCATTGTACATGACATATCCATTTGGATGCCACAAGGGTCCATAGTAGAACGACAACTCAGACCTTCGCGCTATATGACCACTAGCTCGGTCTTCCCTGTATGGATTAAACAAACATCTTTAGACGCCATCGAGTCTAATTTCCTCCTTAAAGAAATCAACTCCTGCTCCTTGGTCCTTGAATGGTTGCCCTCAAAGATGTATATTGTGCCTCGGGGTGTGCCTTTCTCCCATGTCGGATTCTCTCTGGCCAACTCGAGGGACGGGAAGTGATCATAGATCCATGTCTAGTGTACATATCAAACCAAGTATGAGAAAATTGATTTTTAAAAGGGGAAAAATAAATAACAATCAAACCATCAATGAAGTTACCAAAATACCTGTAGTAAGCTCATGTTCCCAGAAATTTGGTCAGTCTGCTCCCTGGATGCCTTTCTCATCTCTTCCATCAAGAACGCATGACATGTCGTGCCCCACGAATAGTCGCGAACTTTGTTGAGGGGATGCAAAAGTTGTAGAAGGTTGGCGTCGACCTGGTTGCCACTAGCATTGGGGAAAATTACACATCCCAACACGCAGAGAAGATATGCAATGGATGCATCTTTGACCTGGTCATCGCTAAACTCTGGGTTCATCAGTTGTACCATGCTGAATTGTCTGGTTTTGTAAGAAGCGCACTGTTTGAACTCTTCATCGGATGTCGCTCGATCTTAACCAAAGCACCTCTCAGTGTAAACATAAAGATGGTCCCAGCTTAACTACTTCACGTAATCAAACTTCACCGTCGTACCATGGTCAGTGAGATCTAGAATCTGCACCACATCATTGGGGGTGATCGTCATCTCTCTCCACGGCATATGGAAGGTATCGGTCTCAGGATACATCCTCTCCATGAAGAACGATATCGACATCCGGTCGTGATGTAAATTGAATTCTCGACAGCCGTAGATAACCCCTAGTGCAGTATAATTTGCTGGAACCGTTCACACTACCTTCCAACGGCCAATCGTTCATCTTTGTTGGTGAAGCTGTATGTTTGAATAGACGGACCGCATTAGAATGGTCCTAATATACACGACGAATTAAAAAATAATTAGAATAACAGTTAACACTTCTACGAATAAAAATACAATATGTTAAGAATGGTGTTTTATAATTATTACCTCTGTTGAGTAAATCTCTTTCGCCCAAGAGTCTTTGTACCCAAACAATAGATCTCTTCCATCTCTTAGGAGGCCAGGGATTTGGCTTTCTTGAAGACCCTTCATCTTCAAAGAGTCGGGGACCTTGTGTCATCCTTTCTTCTTATCTTGCTTCTTTGTACCACTTCCTTCTTCTTGTCTACAACTTGGTTCTCCTTCATCAAAGTATCTATCTTGTGGAGCACTTGGTTCTCCTTCTTCTTCGTTTCTACTTCTTGGAACACTTGGTTGAGTTCCTTTGGTTATAACAATTCCGCTAGCACTCTTTTGTCTTTTTGCACTAGCAGTAACCTTCTTACCCCCTTCACGACGAGGCCTCGTAAGAATTGTATCGTTGGAATGCTTAGCTCGCTTTTCCCTTCTATGATTGACAAGATAAATAAAGAACAATTATTTCCAACAAGACACCGTTTAATCAGTACATAATTGGTAGACAAAGTACATTAAACTCACCCAATTGTTCATAATCGGTAGTTAAAAAAACAACGTAACTACCGATTGTGCATAATCGGTAGTTTAAAAATCAACTTAACTACCGATTGTGCATAATCGGTAGCTCGGGCTCTACATAATCTACCGATTGTGCATAAAAAATGGAACAGAAAAGTCTATGGACACACGTACAATCGGTAGTTACATAAAAAAATTAACTACCGATTATGACTATGGGTACAAGAATATAATCGGTAGTTTATGACCAAATTATAACTACCGATTATGGTCGATGTTTGAGGAACCACTAAATTTCACAATTCGGAAGTTTAACCCTATACTAAACTACCGATTATGTGTAAATCTGGAGACAGGAATATAATCAGTAGTTTAGGTGTAAAAATAACTACCGATTGTGATCGATGTTTTTGAGGATCACTAACTTGCATAATCGGAAGTTTAACCCTATATGAAACTACCGATTATCACTAAATTTTGGTACAGGAATACAATCGGTAGTTTATGACTAAACATAACTACCGATTGTGCATGATGTTCATGAGCAATGAAGAACACTAACATGATCGGTAGTTTAATACAACCACGAAACTACCGATTATGAAATCTAACCTAAAACCATTGATATTCTAGTGACGAATTCATTCGATTGAATCAATATAAACACAAATAATGGTAAACCCTTACCTTATTGGAGTCATTATAAAGTTCTGGAGAGGCTGATTGTCGGAATCGGTCTCCGTTCTTAGGTCATCCTCTTTGCGTTCTTCGCGTTCTTCGTGTTCTTCTTCAACAATCTCTCGATCTCTTATTCTTGTGGTAAAATCCGGCCACTGTGTATTAGGAGGTTGACGAGTTGTTTGCTTCTTTCTTGCCATTTTTAGATTGTAATAACGACGATGAATTGGTTTACGATTAATCGGTTGAAGATGAATTCGATTGTGCCACAATCGGTAGTTTGAAAAAATAGAAGAAAAAAAGAAAACAGAAATTGAAAATCGGTAAGTAGAGAAGAAGTAGTGTGAAATAGGTTTAAGTTTATGTTTTATTAGTGAAAGGTTTTATGATAATTATTTGATTAGTGAAAGAATATTTTAATATTTTTACATACCCCTAAGTTATCCTTTAACTACATCTATGAAATTGGATTAAACAAATCACCCTAAATTAATTTTTGGTCGTCCTCAAAAACGCCAGGATTTTTATAGCCCAAATATCAATTTTTTGTATCTTACTCAGCCCATCGATAATCTTAATAAATTAGTCATTATCGCGACCCTTACAAATGGACCGTCGTTAACATTAATTGCTAAATTGTCGGCGAATATACCATGAAAATCGCTACCTCCTTTATCGTGACACCCTGCCTTGAACATCAGGATTTCTTTAGCATTGCAGCTCTCCACTTTCAACAAGTCAACTCCCATAAAATTCAGTACCACCAGTCTATTGGAGTTTTGAAACCACGGACCGTTAGAGAATGGGATATCCACTGTGTCTCTACTACCAGTGATTTACTCTTACCAATACTTTACTATCCAGCACCGACTTTGAATCCAATTCGAGCATAAGACCACCATGAATCTCTTTCAGCAACCCATATTCAACGAGATGAAACCTAGCCACTTCATCATTGTCAATATTGTGTTGATCCAACCATCAAATAGACCATGATCATCTCTTCCACGGCTAAAAAAGTAGATTCAATGCATATTACCATCTCCCACCATCACCAAAACAAAATAGCAAGCGATTAAAGCCATCACCATTGATAATATGCACATGAAATTACAAAAATCTAATCTAGGTCAAAGAATATGAGAGGAAAAAAAATAAAGATAAAAAAACTAGTAATGGAAGGGAGGATTGGATACATGGAGAGAGACGGTTTAAAGGAAAAATACTTTAGTTTTTCAACAATATTAAAATTTTCATCTTACTTCACCAACACCACTCACTGTACCTCCAACCACTCACTATACCTCCAAAATATTATTCAGGTCAAGTGATAAAATGTATTCATGAGAGTAACAAAGAATTATTCATTTTTATGTTTATTCTTTTGAGATAATTTGATATTGTTTTTATAGTTTGTTGATTTTGGTTAAAACTTAAAACTCATTAGTTGGACTAAGGATTAAAAGTTTTTTTGGGCTAATTTACTATTACCTTTCTTGTGGGTGAAGAAATGGATGTCGGGGTTAATTTATGCAGAATTGGTTACATATTCAAAAATTGACGTTGTTAATAAAATGTTGAGAATGTTGATGGTAAAACTCCTATATATTCGAGAAATAAAGAGTCTGACCAATGATATTAAATCGTAGAATAACTTTGGTGCCGATGGAGGTGGTGGTATAAATAATGGTGTAGGAAAATGAACGCTCCTAAAAATAATATTTCTCTGTTTTTCATTTTTTTATTTTAGTATATAAAAATAGATTAAATTAAAAAAATAATAATAATATTTTTTTAGAAACGAAAAAATAGTATTTTTTATTTATTCTATTAAAAAAATCAACTAGACTAAATGGACCAAAAAACAAATCTTTTTTATTTAATTGATAAGTAGGTGATTCATCTATCAAATAGAGTGTTACAAAAGGATTATACCACCCGAAAGGGAAGAAAGGGTACCGAATGATGCTCACTGTGATGTTTTCCCCGGTTTCTATGCAATGGTAAGGTCACAACTTCTGACTTCTTTCGTAAATTACAGCTTGTAAGGAAATTTAATGCTCAAGCAAGGAGTGAGCATGGGATCATTTCCAATTTCCTGACAACATCTTTCAAAATTGGGATGAGGATATTTTAAAATGGTTACTCACTTTTTCAGTTAAGTTTAGCTGAATGGACCATTTGAGGATTGGAAAACGATTTTTTTTCTTTTTGTAATGACAGTCCCCGTTAAATTGAGATTAGTTAATACATACGCATCCAATCCATAATAATTATTTAGAAATAGAAAGTCACAACCACATCTTCTTCTTTTAAATCCTGTTTTCATTTCTCTTTTAGATTAAACATGTGTCTTTCGGATGTATTCTCACAAATATTAGAGTAAATATGGGTAACATTAGAATTACGTTTAATGCTTTTAATAAAACTTATCCTTGCCTGACATGGATTTTAGGTTTAAGTTTATGTTTATTTCTTTTGATATTATAATGGTTAGTTATTGCTGTTTTGAATACTATAATAGTTCAATGGGTCTTTATCGTCATTGCTATGTATTTAGAGCAATTTTTTTATAGCATTTATTGTTGGTTGTTAACTTGTGATGATATATATTCATGTATATCATCATGAACGATATATTTTTGTATCACTTATTGATGAAATAGAAAATAATATTTGGAGAATTTTCTCTATATTTTCACATATTTTGAATACAGGGATTATAAGGCTATTTATATCTGTACAACAGTTCCTAGAATATGAAGATATTAACAATAGGAAATTACAGATATTATGGAATTTGTTATGAACTATTGCACAAAAGAAATATAGAGAGAAGAAGAGAGAATTTCTCATTACTAGATATTATTATACATTACAAAGGAATGAGCCTCAATTTATAGGCTAATACAAGAGAGGATGATAAAGATAGCATTAACATTAGGAAGTAATGGAATGCATTCTCATAACTAAGGTATTAAACCTAAGTTATTACACTAAATGTGGGGGTTACCAAGAAGTGAAAGATGTGAAGAGGTGGAAGGGGGAGATGATAAGGTGGTGGTGTAAGAGGGGTGTAAGAGTGGTGGAATCCACCAAAGAATTAATTTACAACACTCCCCCTTGGATGAGACCACTCTATTATGATATTGCCTCGTTAAAACCTTGCCAGGAAAACCCAAAAGTGATAAAACCTAGACGAAGGAAAAAGAGTACAAATCATATCATGGTGTTGGACGCGTCAAATATTGCCTCATTAAAACCCTGCTAGGAAAACCCATTAGGACAAAACCAAGCGAAGGAAAAAGAGTACAACACGCATAAATTTCCATCACACAATACTGATGTTCTCCCCCTGATGATGTGCACCCAAAGAAGTATAGAAAGACTGATTACATAATGTTGATCTTCAAATAGAATCACTGATCGTCTTTGTTCAAAACAAGATATAAGTTTGTCTTCAATAACGTCTTCGAATATCTCTTTAAGCAAATTTCTTCAAGTTCGTTGCCTCATCAAAACCTTGTCGGGAAAACCCAGAAGGAAAAAACCTTGACTAAGGAAAAAGAGTACAACTGTAGATAGATTAAGAAAAGGAGTTGGACATATATATATTGCCTTGTTAAAACCTTGAGAAGGAAAACCCAGTTGGACAAAATCCTTGACTAAGGAAACAGAGTACAACTCGTAAAGTCCAATATATCCTCCAGCAGAAAGAAGATATCTCAGTTGATTTACCACAAGTAGCTAATCAACAACCATCTTCAGCTCAAAAATTTTTTTTGTTGGTAATGGAGACCTTTATGTTGCCATAACTTAATTTCAAATCTCAAGTTGAATTGTCTTTGTCAAATTCCCAATGGTTGATTTGTAGGATCTGATATATCTTTTATTCTTCGTAAATTCCTTTCAAACAATAATAGATGATCATCGTTGTTGCTGCAAAAAGGATGTTGTATCGTCTAACAATTTGGAAAATGGAAACTGATTATCTGTAGTTCATTACTTACGAGACTTTGGATAAACCGTCAAAGCAAAGATCAAATGTTAGAGGTACTACAAAATCCAATATACACAATGCCTCCATATTAGTGTTAATTAAGTTTGGCAAACAAAACCACTACCGAACAATTTCAAGTATAACATATAAAGTTATACATAAAATCAAGCACAAAAGCAACTTGTAATTAGTACGTAATACGAACCAGAGAGAGTGTTACATACCCGTTACCGAGATGAAAGTAGATTGCTATTACACAAGTTTTATTAGGAGGTTACGTACTTATCCATGTAAACATGTCAAAACTTTCTAAAGTTGACAAAATCATGGACCATTATAATGCCTAATAAGTTTGATACATGATTCCAAGATCTTTTATCTTGAATTCTTTCAATAAGGAAGTATAACCTGTGATAATCTTTTAGAAGTTTACACGAACATTATCTTCGATAACAAACAATTATGTCAGACTATGACATGTAAAACTGGCAAATAATAGTTTCCCTTAAAATTCATCTATCAACGGGGTACACAATACTTACCAAAGTATTGGGTATTTTCAAATCATTTAAGAGTAGATGATGTAATTTCACAGATCTCAAGTGTCTGTAGAAACTAGATGCCACGAGTGGCGCTGTGCAATTAGCGTCCTTGTTCCTCTCGTCTCACTTTCATGCAAACTAATTAAGCATCAAACTTGTAACCTTCCGGGTTCACAATTTTTATTTATGTCCAAAAATGTTTATTAGTGAGAGGACAACCAAATATGGATGCCTTTCACCCATATTAGTCAACCACACATATTATCGATACTTCACGGCAGTTTCTCTACGAAAAAGGATTTTGTCTATAATACATGTATGGTTGTCGCTATTCTGAATACATGTTCGACAATAACTACGATTATGTACGCGTATAAAAATCATTCTTTAATATCAACACCACTTGTCCACTTAGGAATGAATTCCTCTTTAGGAGATAAATATGGCTCGGTAATTAAAGATCGTAGTTAAATAGTCTCATTGAGAACATTATCAATAGCCTCCCCAGGAGCACTATTTTGATCCAGCGTGATTGGCTTCCTCTATCAAGGAATATATATTATTTTTTTTATTATTTTTTTCATCAACAATTCAGATGAGTTGTAGACGACTCAATTATTGTTAACTCATGGCATGCCCTGCAGGGACATAAACAAATGCCAAACTACGTGCAACAACAAATGAGTTTTAATTATTCTTCTTGTAAGAATAAAATTCTTCAAGCATATCATAATGAATAAATAACTTCTCCACCTTATACCGAATTGGTGCAAGAATTATGATGAGACCAATTCATGACGTTCTTATAACGACTGCTTTCCTCCCTCTAACGGCGGGAAGTCTCATAACATCTAGTATTATTCATGCAAAATATATTATAGGTGAGTGATCTTGGATCCAAGTAGGTCATCCGATTTTTTTTTTCTTCGGATTGTTTATCATAATATTACAATTAATAATTTTAAATCACCCATGCTCATATATGTAATTAAAATTTGACAGCGTATACTTTCTCAGTGTGCACCCTGATTAGCATTTATTATAAACGATGGTCATATGCTCTTGTATTGGTACGTCTACCAAAATTTGAGCGGGAAATTCCGCTTGATTGGTACTAATCAATCAATATGTCGGAAACGTTTAATGTTGTAAAAATTGTGCTCTTGTAGCAAAGAATATGACATATGTTTTGAGTTTTGATAATAAAACCATTAACAAAAGTATAGATTGACGAGAGAAAAATAATAAAACCATTAACAAAAGTATTTAGTAACTATGGGCTACTTCGGGAACCCAGAATTTTATGGATACCTGAAATCCAAAAAATTTCATAGACCACTTCTGGAGTCTATATTTATGGATTACTGCGGGAACCCACAATAATTTGGATTGCTACAAAAATTTATAATTTGCATGTTAGACTACTTCTGGAGTTAATAACATCCCATGGATTGCTTCTGGAATCCTTTTTTTTTTTTTTTCAAGACCAATAATTAAAATAAACAAAAATCAAAACAAATAAAGAACATACACAGATACAGTACCAACATAATTTAAATATCAATTTCGTCATCTTCGGGTTTGACGAAATATGCATTGCCAGTGTACACGTGGACACATTATTTGTAAAATAAAATTGTCTTAACATCAGGGTCATGTTACTTCAGGAACCGCGGATAGAGACATGATGTCACTTTGTTACGGGTCACTTCAGGGACCGACCGATTAACCGAGTGAACTTCTTTTGTCCATATTGTGTCACACTGAGTTCGAACTTCAGGTGGAACAGTTTTTTTTAATAATAATAATAATAATAATAAATGTACCAACATGTTCATGAATATGCTTAGAATAGTTAAACAAATAAATCAGATTATTTTCTTAGAATAATAAAAAAAAATTATTTTGCAAGATAAAAATTATATCTTAATTTCTTACCGCTAAGGAGAGCTAGCGTGCTGATAACGTGTTATAAACTAAATCAAAAGATGAACTATTGCACAAAAGAAATATAGAGAGAAGAAGAGAGAATTTCTCATTACTAGATATTGTTATACATTACAAAGGAATGAGCCTCAATTTATAGGCTAATACAAGAGAGGATGATAAAGATAGCATTAACATTAAGAAGTAATGGAATGCATTCTCATAACTAAGGTATTAAACCTAAGTTATTACACTAAATGTGGGGGTTACCAAGAAGTGAAAGATGTGAAGAGGTGGAAGGGGGAGATGATAAGGTGGTGGTGTAAGAGGGGTGGAATCCACCAAAGAATTAATTTACAACAGAATTTGATTCTCTTAATATAGTCATTTCCATATTAATATTTCTAACACCCCCCCTCAAGTTGAATAGTAGGATCATCAATATTCAGCTTGCACAAAACCTCTCTGAAAATCCTCCCATTTACGACCTTAGTGAGAATACCTGCTAGTTGATCTTCAGAACGTACAAAAGGAAGAGCGATAATCTCATTCTCCAATTTCTCCTTGATAAAGAAACGATCAACCTCAATATGTTTTGTGTGGTCATGTTGTACTGGATTCTCTGAAATACTAATGGTTGCACGGTTGTCACACATCAACTTGCATGCTCATTTCACCGCAAACCCGATCTCTGCTAGCAACTTCCGTAACCACAACATCTCTACCAGACCTCGAGTTATCCCTCGGAATTCCGCCTCAGCACTTGAAAGTGCCATAACCTTCTGCTTCTTACTCTTCCAGGTGACTAAGTTCCCTCCAACCAGAGTGAAGTAACCTGAAGTTGACCTCTTGTCCATCGGACTACCTGCCCAGTCGACATCTGTATATGCTTCTACATCCAAGTGACCATTCTTTCGGAACAAAACTTCACTGCTGGAGACCCCTTCAGATATCAAAGAACCCTCAAGGAAGCCTCCATGTGATCAGCTTGTGGCTCATGCATAAACTGACTCAGAACACCTACTGCATCCGCAATATCAGGTCGTGTGTGAGAAAGGTAAATCAGTTTCCCTACCAGATGCTGATATCGAGTGCGGTCTGCCGGTTTTGCCCCCTCCACTATCTTCAACCCATGATTCACCATAATAGGTGTATCTACAGGCTTACTGTCGAGCATACCTGTCTCAACTAAAAAATACAGTATGTACTTTCTTTGAGAAATGAAGATACCTCTTTTTGAACGTAGTACCTCGATCCCCAGAAAATACTTGAGCTTTCCCAAGTCCTTTATTTCAAACTCCCGAAATAAATTCCGCCTGAGATGAGATATCTCCTCATAATCATCTCCTGTAATAATCATATCATCAACATAGATAATCAAACATGTCACCCGGCCTTCTCTTCTCTTGAGGAACAATGTATGGTCTGAATTTCTCTCCTTGTAGCCATACTTCTTCATAACAATTGTAAACCTTCCAAACCATGCCCTAGGTGACTGTTTCAAGCCGTATAAAGCCTTCTTCAACTTACATACATCTGAATCTCAAAATCCTGACTTGAAGCCCGGAAGTGGCTCCATATAAACTTCCTCATTCAGATCGCCATGCAAGAATGCATTTGTTATATCAAACTGATGGAGTGGCCAATCACGATTGGTTGCTACTGAAAACAAGACTCTGATAGTGTCAATTTTAGCAACCGGAGAAAAAGTTTCTGAATAGTTGATGTAATTTTTTATAGTGGTAAAAAGAGGTTCGATTCTCGAACT
>JAJJMC010019832.1:10069411-10169619 GCA_023531435.1 Papaver californicum
TAGAGTAATTATTATCTTTTACTTTCTCGATCATAATATAATATAGTATTAATAACTTTTTGCTTTCCCGAACAGCTATCAATCAATGCTGTTTGTTTTATTCGTTGGTGTTCAGCTTTCTCGATCTTATGTGTCACTCATGCAGCTCTTTGCTCAGGAAACATCTCATGCCTTTTCGATATTCGATATCTTTGATAGTGATCCTGTGTTTCTCACCTTTTTTAATCTAGATGCTTCTTTACTTGATCCTCTTCCACGTGTCGTGCTTTTTTAATTTACTAACAGACACCATATAAAAATAGTAAACTTTAATTTGCATTTGGCTACAAATCGTAAGGAATATATGTAAGATTCTCTAAATGCACGAGATAAAAATAGGTTTAGCTAAACTCCAAAAGAGAATTCGGGAACCAATTTTAAACTGTGCAAGTTGTTAATTAATTACAACTGTAAACCTAAGATGTTTAACAAGGGGGACGTTTCTCTAAAGCAGAACACTGTTACCTGTTAATAATAACAATATTATCGATCATAATAATATTATAATAACCAGAGTATTATTTATTATTCTAAAATGATAATAATAAAAATACAAATTAATAAGTAAATGTAAGAAAATAATATAATTATTAATTTATCCCTAATGTTGTGGCAGTAATGGTACAGTTACAGGTTGTCATCATGTCGCATCTGTTTGATGTCTGTTTCTCTCAAGGAAGTTGCTAAATAACCAGGTGCAGAGTAAGATTTTTCTGGAGGCCAATGTTGAAAACAAGTGGTCATAAATTATAAAGAAGTAACCAAACAATACCAAGATTCTAGTATAAGTCTCAACAATAAAATTTAAATAGTGGCAGGAGCCGCACAGATCAACGAGTGGACGCGAGGTTGGTCCACCCGTAGCTGCAATATTGCGCAACACCGATGCTCTAGCAAAGTTTTCTTGACATCACAAAAAAAAAACGTACTATATACTTTTGCAACAACAAATCAGAGTAAACATGATGCATAAGTTCTTCTTTTTTGACCGATAACATGCATATGTTCCTCTACTTGGCATTTTTCTTCCGCGTGTCTAATATTTATCTCCTTGTTACCTTGCCTAGTTGAGAAGGCCTACAATGATGCTTTAATAAGACAAGTTTTGCAAGAATGAAAATTACTGACTCATCAGTATTTTTGTATTAAGTCTCATTTATGTTAAAGGGATTTTGTGTTTAACATAGGAATAAGATTCCTTACATACAACAAAGATCTCAATAATGAGTAGTCTGATAAATCAAAAGTTCTAAAAAGAGAAAAACATGTGAGTCTGCACATACATGGCAGACAAACTCCACCAGTCTAAACTGTCTTAGTGTAGGATTATGCCCACAATTATCAATCAAGTGATGCTTATAGCAAAAAAATACGTTTATGTATACTTTTCTTATCTCATAACTCATTCAATAAAATACTTTTTTTTCGGAAGAGAAAGGTTAAAAATACTTATTATCACTGTTATTAAAGATTGTTATGCCAAACTAAGATATATAGAGCCAAGAAAGAATGTGGTGGTTTGGTTCTTATTTCATAAATGAGGGTTGCATATGCCTTCAATAATTTAAACCTTTTTAAGTTATGGATATGTGCATGTACTTTGTATACGAGTGGATCCCCCGATTTAAACTCTAAACCCCACTTCCTTCTATGGGTACAAAACCATTTCTATTTACTCAAAACCGTAATGCGAGCATCAAATCGTGTTGCCGCCCACTAGGAAAGACAAACTCCCAAACTTAAACTCGAAACTTCCAGCGCACGAATGGGGGAGCATCCGATGCTTAATTACAAACCAAAATTAGCTTAGCGAGTAATGTTGGAAGGTGCGAACCTTAAATTGTGATGCCTACAAAAAGGAAAAGAACGATTAAGAAAACAAAAAAACAAACTCGAGTATTCACATCTGATATAAGGGAGTGAGTGTTCTAAACCATGCTATTAGTAAGTCAGTCCTCATGGATATCGAATGAAATCAACAATTGAATACTACTATTATTGCAGCCTTTAAGTCTGCTTTCTTTTTCAGACATTAAATTTAACGTTGTGTTTTTAAAAGCTACTTAAAAAGATTTTAGGACTATTCATTTAATCTCATCCAATGAAGATGGTTACGAGGTATTTTAAAATAAAAAATGTCTATACTATCCTTTATCTTTACACTAAACTTAAATTTATATCTTTTATTTTGAATTTGTTTTTTCCTTCTCTACATCTACCTGAAATTTTTTGTCCATTGTTTTCATTTTGATTGAAATCGAACATCATTGACCAAACAAACTTTAGGATTAATTGTTTGAACTTAAAACCAAAATTCATTAACCTTAAAGTTGAAACTTAGAACATCAAAACAAATTCGAGTTAAACAAACAAAACAGAAAAATAATAGTACTTGTGTCCAAACTTAGATTTTATTGCTTGAAATCAAAAATTGATCGAAATTTTTTCTAGGATTTATAGTTGCAGAAACATAATCGGTAGGTAAAAAGTTGATTTTATCCACCGATTATGGTTGATGTTCTTAAGAAATGAAGAACATCAACCATAATCGATAGGTAAAATTGATCGTTATCTACCGATTATTTTTGTGTCAACAAATTCAATTTTTCTATACTAAAAATGAAGCATAATCGTAGATAACATGATCCCGTGTCTACCGATTGTGGAACCATAAAAATTCAAAATTTGATAAGTTTTGTAAAAATTGTATTTGTGACTACTTTCACAATCAGTAGATAATGAACATCACGAAACTACCGATTGTGAAAGTAGAGAAATTCAAAATTTTATTAGTTTTGCTAAATTTCAATTTTGGGCTACTATCACAATTGGTAGATAATGAAAATCACGAAACAAACAATTGTGAAAGTAGAGAAATTTGAAGTTTTATTAGTTTTGAAAAATAAATAAATTTGGGGCAACTATCACAATCGGTAAATAACGAACATCAGGAAACTACCGATTGTGAAAGTAGGAAAATTTAAAATTTTACTAGTTTTAAAAATAAATAAATTTTGGGCAACTATCACAATGGTAGATAATGAACATCAGGAAACTACCGATTGTGAAAGTAGAGAAATTCGAAGTTTTACTAGTTTTGAAAAAAAAATTGGGGGAAACTATCACAATCGATAGATAATGAACATCAGGAAACTACCGATTTTGAAAGTAGAGAAATTCAAAGTTTTACTAGTTTTTTTAAAAAAAAATTGGGGCGACTATCACAATCGGTAGGTAACAAACATCAGGAAACTACCGATTGTGAAAGTAGAGAAATTTGAAATTTTACTAGTTTTGAAAAAAATTTAATTTGGGGCAACTATCACAATCGGTAGATAAAGAACATCAGGAAACTACCGACTGTGAAAGTAGAGAAATTTAAAATTTTACTAGTTTTGAAAAATAAATAAATTTGGGGCAACTATCACAATCGGTAGATAATGAACATCACGAAACTACCGATTTTGAAAGTAGAGAAATCCGAAGTTTTACTAGTTTTGAAAAATAAATAAATTGGGGCGACTATCACAATCGGTAGATAATGAATATCACGAAACTACCGATTGTGCTTAATTTACATGTTTAAGCATCCACAGTCACACGACTAGATCAAATGATCAAAGATCAAAAAATTTGATCTTTACTCCGGTCCAAGAATAACCATGGATAGTCAAGTGAAACCCTGGGATGACGCTTAAGCCTAAGCGAAATGTTAGCGCATCGCTTGAGAAGACGGACGGGAAACTGAAGTTTCGCTTGGTACAAACGAGATGCTAGTGTACCGCCTATACAAAATGAAACCAAACGAAATCCCAGATATTCACCCAAACAATAAACAAAATGCCAGCATTTCGCCTGGCCAAACGAAATGCCAAGAATTCTCGTGACCGAAACGTTGGGGTGGCGCTTGGGTGTAAGCGGAAATCTGGCTTCTCGTCTCAGCAGGCGAATCCTTAGAAAACCACTTGAACTGGCGAAATTCTAGCTTCACGCCCGTGTTTTTAAACGAAATCCTGGTACACCGTTTGGACACAAACGAACTTCTAGTATCTCGCTTGATCATAAGTTTTAGTCGACGACGAGCGATTACTTTTAATCCTGTACTGTGGATTTCCTCGATTATAAATCATTTATAATCGCACGGCTGTGGCTGATAAATCACGACTAAAGATTAAATTTAATCTTTGATCCTTGTTTTGATCGCGTAATTGCAGTTGCTCTTAGAGTGTCAAATACATACTTGTTATAGATATAATTCTTTCATATTACTTGTTATTACGTTTTTTTTCTACTTTACGTATTATATCAGGTGAATCATTCGAGAATGATTTACAAAGTGCTAAAAGAGCAAGGAAGTGTTATTGATGAAGAATATCCAAAGAATAAATTCAATTTATTAAAATCCAGTATTTATTATGATCATATTGTAGATAATTCAAATACAAAGTGAATGCAAAAAGAATGAGGTCATTCCGAGTTCAGATGAAAAAGTTGTGGGCAAAACAACCAAAATAAAGAGCGAAACACACATCAAACAATCGTAGATAATGGGGAACCTGAGACTACCGATTATAGGCAGTTTCGGACACAGAAGAAGTATGTTTTAGAGGTCTTACAATCGATAGATATGATAGGTATCGAGCTTACCGATTATGAGCACTGTTGGGTACAGAAAACTTGAGTTTTGTGGACATTACAATCGGGAAAAAGATGAGAAACGAGACTACCGATTATGGCAAGTTTGGGTACATAAAACTTGTACCCAAACTTGAGTTTTTGGGACATTACAATCGGCAGAAAGATGAGGAACGAGACTAACGATTACGGCAAGTTTGGGTACATAAAACTTGAGTTTTTGGGACATTACAATCGGGAGAAAGATGAGGAACGAAACTACCGATTGTGAAAGTAAAGAAATTCAAAGTTTTATTAATTTTGAAAAAATTAAATTTGGGGCAACTATCACAATCGATAGATAATGAACATCACGAAACTACCGATTGTGCTTCTATTTTGGAGCAGAAGAGTACTATATTATCTACCAATTTTGGGTCGTTAATGGCGCTGAATGCATTCAATTGTCATCTCTAATCGTTATTGAACCTTCAACATGATATTCTTAATGATGTTTCCCACCTTCTTCTTCATACTCATTCATTTTTGTTATTGATTTTAGATAAACCTAGTTTTTCCAAACTTCTTCTTCTCTAACACACTCTCTATTTCTTTTTAAAACTATAACTCAAATGATTTTTTCTAACACTAATAATCAAATTAAAATAATTAATTAAGCAAGGATAGATTAGCCATTATAAAAAATATATGAATAAGAGTGTGTTGATATAACTTTGTAGTGATCCTATTTTATTTTATTAGTCCTCCAAATTCTTTTTGGATCGCCTTTGAAAACACAAAAAAATTTAAGTCCACTTTCATGTGATGCCATTATAATTGTTCCCAGTTTTTTTATCTGAGAAAGAATCTGAAATATTAATATTTGATGAGAGTGCGATTACTAGTTTGGGAGTTGAACTTGAAACTTGATATTTATTGTTATAAACTTGTAACTTCTGTGTTAATGCAAGATTAGTTGAGAAAATTTATCATAAATAAGGAAAAGACTTGTAATATTGTGGTTAAGAATTTACTATAAATTTATTTTGTGACTGTAGAATGCACTTGAAATGAAAAATAGTGCAGACTATATGCTACGTTGCTATCTAACTGATAGCATATTTGCGTGGAAATGAGATGAACTTCTTTCTTCACCGTTAATATGTTCTCATTTACTCGAAAAAGAAAAAGGAAGAAAAGTAGAAAAAAACACCTATAGACTAAAAATGTTGATTTGAAATTGATTTTTTAAAACTAAAACATTATGCTTATACACTAATATCTCCAAAATAATGAGTCTGCGACCTTTGATTTGTATTCAAGTAAACTCCGCAGCCACTCGGCCAAAAGAATTTAGATACGTGTGGTTGTAGCGTTGTGGTACAATAAGTCCGGTGCATGAGCCCGCGATATACATATGAACAGTGGGTTTTGATTAGGCTTAGTGTCACGGCCCGTCCATTTCCCACATATTGGGCCGACCCATGACAAGAGTCTAGGTCCACATATTCTAGAAGTTCTAGAATATTCTTGGATAAGAATATTCCCTTGTATATTCAAGATAGTGGTAGAATACTCTAGAATATTCCCATATTCTAGAACCCTCCATAGCATCTATATAAGGTGGGGAGCTCATTTGCTCATTTCATCCACCAACAATCTCTTAAGCAATTGTAATATTCTCTCTCTTAATCAAATACTCTCTTCCACTTAAAATCTCTAAGTCTCTTCTCTCTTTTGTGATCTTTTAGGCTTACTTGAAGAGTTCAAGTGCCGCACGGTCTAGTCTAAAATCTTAGCCCGTCAGCGGGGCTGCCTTCTTTGAGTATCCTAGGATGAATCTTCGATAGTAGTCGAGGAGCCAGTCTTGCAACTTCCCAACCTAAGCCTTCCGTTCGAGGTGCACACGGACGCGTCAGACTTCGCGATAGGAGGGGTGCTGATGCAAGAGGGACATCCTATCGCGTACGAGAGTCGCAAGCTGAACGATGCCGAGAGAAGGTATACCGTTCAAGAGAAGGAGATGACAGCGGTAGTTCATTGCTTGCGAGTATGGAGACACTACCTTCTCGGATCGAAGTTCATAGTCAAGACGGACAATGTTGCGACGAGCTACTTCCAATCACAAAAGAAGTTAAGCCCGAAGCAAGCTAGGTGGAAAGACTTCCTTGCGGAATTCGACTATGATCTCGAGTACAAGCCGGGTAAGGGAAACGTGGTCGCGGATGCACTTAGCCGAAAAGCCGAGTTTGCCAATCTCACGCAAGCTAGCAGCACATTGATGGACCGTGTGAAGGAAGGGTTAAGCCAAGATCCAACGGCAAAAAGTTTGGTAGAGTTCACCAAAGCCGGCAAAACGAGGAAGTTTTGGATCGAGGATGGCTTACTATTCACCACAGGAAGGAGGGTCTACGTGCCGCGATGGAACAACTTGCGGAGAGACATCATCAAGGAGTGCCATAATTCTCGGTGGGCAGGTCATCCCGGCACTCAACGCACATTAGCCCTTGTGCATGAGAAATTCTTCTGGCCACAACTCCGCGACGACATTGAGACTTATGTGCGGACATGTCTTGTGTGCCAGCAAGATAAAGTGGTGCAAAAGCATCCTGGCGGACTGCTAGAGCCGTTACCTATTCCTGAGAGACCATGGGAGAGTGTCTCAATGGACTTCATCACATGCTTACCCAAGTCGGATGGGTTTGGCACAATTATGGTGGTGGTGGACCGGTTCACCAAATATGCAACATTTGCAGTAGCCACGCCCGGATGTACGGCGGAAGAGGCGGCCAAGCTCTTCTTCAAAAATGTGGTGAAGTATTGGGGGGTTCCGAAAAACATCGTGAGCGATCGAGACGTTCGCTTCACAGGAAAATTTTGGACGGAGCTCTTCAAGCTGATGGGTACGGAGCTCAACTTCTCAACAAGCTTTCACCCTCAATCTGATGGGCAAACCGAGCGGGTGAATGCTTTGTTGGAACTATACATTAGGCACTATGTTAGTGCCAATCAGCTAGATTGGTCGAAGTTGCTTGACATAGCCCAATTCTCCTACAACTTACAACGTTCGGAGTCTACAGGGAAGAGTCCCTTCGAGCTTGCAACCGGCCAACAACCCTTGACGCCAAGTACTCTAGCCACTTCTTATGCAGGTGCTAGCCCCGGAGCATACAAGGCCGCGAAGGATTGGCAGCAACAAAGGGACTTCGCGCACGCCCAATTGATAAAAGCGGCTAAGAAGATGAAGAAGTGGGCGGATAAGAAGAGGCGTCATGTAGAGTTCCAAGCTGGCGACATGGTGTTTATCAAGCTCTTGCCCCAACAATTCAAGTATACTCGGCCGCTACACAAAGGCTTGCTACGCAAGTACGAAGGGCCGTTCGAAGTACTAGCCAAAGTGTCTTCCTACCGAGTCGAGCTCCTGACAAAGATGAAGATTCACCCCGTCTTCCATGTGAGCAACTTAAAGGCGTTCAACAAGGATGAGGAAGACGAGAGCCGAGGAGTATCAACTCGCGCACCACCCATGATTGCGGCTTCCTTCGACAAAGCGATAGATGAGATATTAGCCGAACGAATAGTTCGAAGAAGGGGAGTGCCGCCATGCAAGGAATACTTAGTGAAATGGAAAGATGCATCCATACAAGAAGGAACGTTGGAGCCCGAGGCTTCTCTATGGCAATTCAAGGATGCGATCGACCAATTTCACAATCAAGCCACGACGAGGACGTCGCGAGAATAGGTGGGGGAGAGTGTCACGGCCCGCCCATTTCCCACATATTGGGCCGACCCATGACAAGAGTCTAGGTCCATAGGAAGAACCTAGAAGCTCTAGAATATTCTTGGATAAGAATATTCCCTTGTATATTCCTTGTACATTCAAGATAGTGGTAGAATACTCTAGAATATTCCCATATTCTAGAACCCTCCATAGCATCTATATAAGGTGGGGAGCTCATTTGCTCATTTCATCCACCAACAATCTCTTAAGCAATTGTAACATTCTCTCTCTTAATCAAATACTCTCTTCCACTTAAAATCTCTAAGTCTCTTCTCTCTTTTGTGATCTTTTAGGCTTACTTGAAGAGTTCAAGTGCCGCACGGTCTAGTCTAAAATCTTAGCCCGTGACATTAGTCTTTTAAAAATGAGTATGGGTTTGGGCCTCATTTAGGGAAAAAATCCACCTAGATGATTGAATAAAAAGACTGTTTTAAGACATACTTAATAAAGACAAAATAAAATTACTATACAGTTAAACCAATACCCTTTCCATTATTTTTTAATAACGATAGAAATACTTTTATGTTTATACTTTTATAATTATTTTTTAATAACGATAGAAATTCTTTTATGTTTATACTTTTATAATTATTTTTTGAAGTTTTCTATTTTGATTTTTTTCAAGTTTTTTTATTTTGTTAAAGTTTTTTTTTTAATTTTCTTTATTTTACAAAACCTACGCCTGGGTTCGACGACTGACAACGAACTTTTAAAAATATTAAACTAAAAAAAATAAAAAAATGTGAAAAAATTAAATAAAAAGAATTAAAATCTTTAAATAAAATAATTAAAAAAAAATAAAAATATTCTTTTAAATAAATAAATAAATAATCAAAAAAATTAATCAAAATTATCTATTATCTAAGTTAATTGAACTAGCCTTAGGACCTTCCTAATCAACCTTCACTAGTTAGGATAATCATCTTGTATGTCTTAAAACAATCTTGATAAATTGATTGGGCCAATTCCTATTCATATAGGAATAAGAAAAGAAATTTTAAACTCAGGCCCAAATAAAAAAAAAATCATATTATAAGGCCCAAATTATTTTCTAATTTCTGTGGAACTTATAATTATTTAAAATTATAAAAAAGACAAATAAATGCCAAATTACCCTTTATGTTTTACATATGTTATAAAACCTTCATTTACATATACTCCTCTTTACAAAACTAATTTCTCTCTTCACCATTACCAAGACCTCCACCTCCGCTACCACGACTTCTAGCACCTTCAGCACCACCATCGCCGCCACCATAGATACAACCGCCGGCACCTCCATCATCACCACCTCATCCGTTAGCACCACCACCACCACATCAGCGTCCCCCACCAGCATCACCGATGCCTGTGCCACCAGCACCACTACCACCTCCATCGCCACAGTGACCTCTGCCACCACCGCCGCCACCACCACCAGCCGCACCACCACCCGTGATACTGCCTAAACCTCCATCACCACCTTCGCCGCCAACAACACCAGCACCACTTCCAAAAATCGTTGTCGTCGTCGCCGCCAACACCATCCTTTCAATTTAATGCATAACAAGTTATGTAACTACTTTAACCTGCATAACCTATTATGCACCCTTTAATGATGGTTGTATAACCTATTATGCACTCTTTCAATTTGCTGCATAACAAGTTATACAACTATTTCAATCTGCATAATGGGTTATGCAGCCATTTTTTAACTGTAGTCACTTAAATTTTGAGTTTTAATTTTTGAGGCCTACATTACTTAGTGACTTATAATACCAAACAACTACATATGAACAAAAATGATCATTTCAGTGGTGCAGTAAGTGTCCAAAACACCAAAATCTTAAACTGATATGTCTATGTTTTCAATTTCAACCTTTCATAGAAGTTTTTCTAAATTGTATTGGAGACGCTCCTAAATCCCCCTGATTACACCATTTTGAATCAGACACATGTTGAAGTTGTGGCCAGCAGCTTCATTTTGTTCCTGATTAGTAGTACTACTACCTATTCAACAGTAACTACTAATGACTAATTATATGATCAACAAAATCAAGATCAGTCTAGAACTATTGTTTGCCTTTGCACGGAAAGTAGGTATCATCACACTCTGAATACCAACAACGAAGTAATTCCTGCTGCCAAATAGGTGTGCACCTACACTTGGATTACTATTCAAAGCTACAACTGATCAAAATTAATATGTAATTTTGTAATTCTCATATTCCTTGACTATAATATGCATCCATGGAAATCAAGTTTTACACTTCTATTAACCGTTCTACACACATTTTCTTTCAAACTTAGCAAGTGGATACTGTAAATGAAAAAAGATCCATTTGCGCAAATGAAAATAAAATAAATTCCAAACTTACCTACAATTCCACGGGGGATGAGTAGATAAACCCATATTAGTATCAACATAAGGTTTTTGCTTAGTATTAGACTAAACAGAAGCTGGTGTATTACTCCCCTGCTTCACCGCCAACACCTCCACCATCAACTCCACCACCATCACCACCTCAACTACCACCAGCACCAACACCACCACCATCTCGCCCGCTGTCAAAATGGATGCATAACTTGGTTAAGAGTTTCATGTTTAGGATATTTTTCACGGTAATGCAGTCAAAATGGTTGCATAACTATGCACCTTCAAAGATGGCTATATAACCTGTTATACATCTTTTCAGTTTGTTGTATAACAAGTTCTGCAGCTACTTTACTGCATAGCCTGTTATGCATCCTTTGAAGATGGCTGCATAAGTTGTTATGCACCCTTTCAGTTTGCTGCATAACTTGTTCACCATCAACACAGATAAATCCAAATGAAAGAAAAGAATGAATTTATCATTATAAGAAATGTAGAGCCGATCTTACCATTCCCTAATCGATAGTACTTGATGGGTAAGGTCCCATATGAAACGGTTGTCCTCTCCACCGGTACAGTAAAAAGATAAAAGATCAAGAAAAATGCGAGTGAACTTACATAATAAAGAGGCATTTTATTCACAGTAACCTTTGGAAAATATTTCTGAGAGGGGATAAGAGCACTGGTCACATTGGCATAATGCAATTCAAGTTGCAAATGCAACTCAGAAAGAGTCATATACATGTGAACTTTAAACTTGAGTTGATGACCAGTAAGACCCGATTCAGGCACGTCAAAAATGCAACGCAGTAAACCACGGGGTTTCCTTCCATAGTCAAATGTATATTTCTTGTGCTTTTTCAAAAACCAAAAGACCCCAAAAAAACGAAAACTATACACCCGGACTTCATCTGAGATTGAATTGAAATGCCAATCCAACGTACACCAGTCAAATTATTAATTACTTGTTGCAAAATTTATAGAGATTCCAAAGAGTACAAGGATCAACACAAATCTTAAAAATGAAAATGCAATCGTCAAAGCCACTTATGTTTTTCATTCCACCCAAAGCTATTGTATATAGGCCTTTGGGTTTATTAAGTTCAACATAAATCTTAAAAATGAATATTCTCTAATTGTTGCTCAAGATGGATTCAAATGATGCAATAAATTGACTCTATTTCTAAAACTTCAGGTATATATGAGCATCGATAAATAGTAATTTTAGGGGCTCAACTCAACCAATTGTGTCTATCTGCATTGAATTGCGACCATGCACTTGCAAACTTGCTATACTAATAGTAATTCTAACTTGAAAGGAAGGCACAGTGTGGAAGCCGAAGACTATAAGTCTTGAGAAAAACCTTGAATTTTCTCATTATGATTAGCAATTTTTCGTGGGAAGTACTTAAATCAAAGTCATATGAAATGGTTAGATGCCAAACCAAAAATAAATCCGCATAAACTATTATGCACCTTTTCAGTTTGTTGCATAACAAGTTATGCAACTATTTTAGTCTGCATAATCTGTTATGCATCCTTTAAAGATGGCTGCATAAGTTGTTATGCACCATTTTAATTTGCTGCATAACTTGTTCACCATCACCATATGATAAATCAAAATAAAGAAAAAAAAATGAATTTGTCGTTATAAGAAATATAGAGCCGATCTTACCATTACCTAATCGCTAGCACTTGATGGGTAAAGTCCGATCTGAATATGGTTGTCCTCTCCACCGGTAAAGAAACAAAATGTATACACTGCAATTTCAAACTATGAACTTCAACCAAATAAAGAGATTACATGATTTTTCAGAAATTTCAATTGTTGCAGCCACAAACAGCAAATATACATACATCAATCAATACATAATAAAACAAAAGGCAGTTAAATCATATTCACAACAATCTCAACCACTAATGCTAGAATCCAGGTAAATATGACATTTCTAATGTAATGCATCATACTGAAATCCTAGATTAGGCCATGCATTTCCTTAGTTATCTAAATGGGAACAAATCAACATTCTTATATACTGATAACAGAGATTTAAGAAGCCCAAAATCAAAATGAACTCAAATATCACACATCCACGTACCTTTTTGAGGAATCTGATCTTGGGGGTACTCCTCTAGGACCTCATCAGCAGCATTACTTGGAGGAGTTAGTGCCTTTTTTCTTCCTCTTCAACTGAAAAATCGACAAAATAGGTCTCACTATTTCGGACTATTCCTGTTGTAGCCCAACATCTACCGTTTTTTGTATAACCTCCGTCATTATCATCTCCAAATACTAACGAGCCTTGGATTTAGCTTTCCTTGGGTGTAATTTAGGTATGGTACCAGATATAAAGAGATGCTCATATTCGTCTGTGCCTTGCAACTCAACCTCTGAATCTTGCACAAGATATATAGCTTTGAAAAACCTTAAAATCTTTTAGCAACCTTCAGATCATAAGAACAAGCCTGAAATGACAGAACCCTGGTCTTAAACACACATTACTAAACAATCAAATCTCATAGATTTCACTCTTAGCTACACGAAATTAAAAAATTCTCACACAAATTTCAAACATTTCTAACTTTGAATCGGAAATCCCCTAAAATCTAAGGCCATTCTCATTGCCCCCATTTCAAAATCAATGCTAATAAAAATATTCAACAAAGAGGGGAAGTAAATACATACGTTTTAATAGAACCAAAAGCTCATTTTCTTAATTAGCATCTTCTGGTAATATACTTTTCAGCAGTTTTGGTGCTTCTGTGCTAGTAAAATACGATAAATTCTCAAAGTGGTAAAAATAATTCGTTCACTTTAAACTAGAAAATAAGTAAAAGATTTTAACAATATTGAAAGAAATTGGGATTTAGGATTCCACCAAAATCACTTTTGAGTGATCTTTACAATGATTCTTAACAATTAAAGCTCTTTTATTGACTATGTTTCTTTGTCAAAAGTAGATTTCTAAAACATTCACTGTAAAACGTAAGCATGGCGCATCAAAAGCTCTTAAATCCCAGCATATACCATCAAACAAAATCACAACTAAGTAGTAAAAATCATAAATCAATTTAAATCAATGCAAAAAGTCATAAAGAATAAAAAATAATTATTATTCATTCATGAAAAATGGCTTCCTCCATTATCCTAGTGATGGGTTTAGTTCATCATGCTCAAAAGTGCTTGAGAAGAAAAAAAAATCAAAAATAATATAAAACATCCAAACTACAATGTTTAGCGTTGCAGAGTACTATATCTTTGTTTCTAAAAATAATAGAAAGAACATAGTCGAGTAAACGACTCTTCTTTGGCGCAGCAAAGTATAAAAGAATATGTGAAGATCTCTGCGATGTTCCTCTTCTTTGGTATCTTCTTCTTCTTCCTCTTCTGTTTCGATAGACTCAGATGACAAACTATATAACCAAGACTTGGCCTTGTCTCTCAGGGAAAAAGGAAACAACCTAAGTTTCAAAGCTTCATCAGTAAGGTTGTGGATTCTTAGGGTACTACAGATTTCCTAAAATTCCCTAATGTGAAAGTAAGGGTTTTCATTTTCTTTTTCTAAGAATATTGGAACATCTGTATGATCCTAGGTTTCAACTCATAGTTTGCTTCGGTTGCAGCTAACTTGATACATGATGGACGAGTAGTCCTAGTGGGATTCAACAAAGCTTTTAAGGTTGTCATTTCGGGAACTATCAAAGGACAATGAGTGACTTCTCCACACGGTGTCAAGTTTTCAAAATTAAAGTTTCAAAAAATAGGGCTCTCTAGATAGGAGTCTTCGAGATCCTCGTTTTCAGAAACAGAACTACTAGGCTTTTCGTTAATCAAACGACCGAGGGTGTCTCTTTTCCAAGCTCACTCAGTGATGGTCTCGAGCGGTCTTGGCATACACTAGAAAGACTAAAAAAATAAATCCTAATTGGAAGGGAATCTAAGCTAACACAAGCAAGATGACTCAACCAAATCAATCTTATTGAATCTTGTGAACAAAAAACATGATGGCTCCACTTAGATTGTTTCTAGAAAGCTTATATTCTTCCAAAAGGCAACTAGTTACAGTTTTAGCAAACCTCTTGGATCGATCCGAATTAGATTAAATCGATTGAAGAGAAGCAGGATAAGCTCTATGGAGCTTACTTGAATAACCCTACCTCTTTGGAAAACGTTTCCTTGGGTTACAAGTGATGTGATTTTAGAATAGTGGTAAGAACGGGTTTGTTTCTCGAACTTGTGAAGATTTGTTTTTAAATTTAAACTCTAATTCTAAACTAGAAAATATACACAAAAGCTTATAAAAAGTACTGAGACTCAGGATTCCGCCAATACCCAATTGAAGTGATTCAGTAATTATAATTATGCAATTCTTTACGTTTAAAGTGATTCTAATATATTGCAATAGTAGATTTCCAAAATAACAATTGTAAATCGAAAGCATAGAACATCAAAAACCCTAGACTAAGCATGCTATATCAAAAGAAATCACAACTACTTAATAAAAATCTTTAAATCAATTTTTAATCAAGGCAAATAATCATAAAAGAAATTACAAAAATTAATTAAATTAGAAATATACCACTTTTCTTGGGACAATGGGTTCCACCGTCATCTCAGCAATGGGGGGTGAGCTACTCATGTTGAAAACATTCTCAAAATAATTTTTCATTGCTCAAAAATTTTGTTTACAAGGTGAAAAGAAGAGAAAAGAATAAAAAGAATAAAACAGTAAATCTGCAATGTTGTATAGGCGTTATAAATTAACTGTCACAGAAGGAACTGAAGATATCCGTTGCGAACTGAAGATATCCGTTACAAACTGAAAGCTTTAGCAATGGAATCTTCAAACTATAGGTGACGAATTCTTCGTCTTCTACCCTTCTTCATCACGAGCAGCAATTTTTCTGCATTTTTCTGGTTTTGTTTTCTGGCCTCTCCAGCCCCCCTCCAAGTTGTTATCGACTTCTCCTATTTACAATAGACCATCATCAAGCCCTAATAACTTCCAAATCTTCTCAAATCAAATGTTTTCTTTAAAGATCATTCACGGGAAATATTCTCTTGGAGATTTTTGATTTTCTTCTCAAGAGTGATACGTTTGATGTTGTTACTTCATTCTATCTCGGGAATAAACATCTTCACCTTATTTAAACCCGAAAATATATTCTTTGCAAATACGAACTCGAGAGAATATATTTTTCTCTTCCCTGGTTATTTTGACGAGAGATTTTCTTTTGGTTTTAATACGTTTCCAAGATTTATACAACTCTCAAATATATGGAAAGGAAATATCTTGTCTTGAAACTTGAGTTTAACTAAAAATAGTCTTAACAGATTCACGCACATGAGATTGATTTTTTCCCGTCCATTTTTTTTTATTTGAAAAGAAATGAGTGGGTGCCTTTAGTAAAAACCTGCGTGCCTTTATCATTTTTTGGGTGCCTTTAACACTTTTGATGGGGGGGTGTTTTTAACACTTTTTAAGCCAATTTTCTCCGTAAAAGTTTATTCTTCCAAAACTCCTAAAAGTACATAAAATAATAATATTAGTACAAAATATGAGAACTATTAACACAAGTATGAAATTAAATAAGATACATAAATGTGTCTATCAAATACCCCCAAACTTATTATTTGCTAGTCCTCGAGCAAATCTAATCTAAAAATCCTAACTCACTTTCGCAGGCATCATGATTGCACTTAGCGTGTGCAACAAGCCTTTAAACCCATAGGTGTCCCTATCGGACGAATTTTAGTCTCGTGAGGGTTTACAAGAGGTGTACCCACAAAACCTATACTCCAAACCCTAACTACCTGTGAACGATTGAGGTAAACACTAAACAAGTTATTCAGTTGGCATACTAAATTCTTCGGCTATGGGAATCGTTACCCTATATGATAAGTTGCAACTTTGGACTCATAGTCTGCAACTTTGTCAATGAGTATCTTGCATGCTAACTTTGGCCTCATATTTTGCACCTTTTGTTTTATGTGCTATTCGGATGAAAATTTCCTTTCAAAAGGCTCTTCATGTAATAGCAAACATGAAGTCCGCAATCATTCCTGAAATTAACAAAACAATATCTTTAAATTAAAAAAGATAAAAAAGGATTGAAATGAAGATATCACAAGTTCTTTTAAAAGTACTCACACATCTTGTTGACAACACAAAGGGGTGTTCAAAATAAATTCTTTTGTTTTACTTGCCGGGTCTAGGCTGAGCTTTGCAACATGTTGTTTGAATGCTGAAACCATTCTTTCTTTCATGCTTTCAGCACTTTTGTTGCATTCATCTTCAGTGGAGGCCATTGAGTTGTAGTGAGAGAATTCTCCAGTCTCATTATCAAAGACTAACAATGTCCAGTGATATGAATTTTCACTTATTTTTGTTAGCAATGGAACGAATACAAATTCTGGAGTGTAAACTATTTTATCAATGAGAGCTTCAATTGCAGTGTGGCAACTTTGCCCGATTGAGTGCATTGTCTGAAATTCATTAAAAAATCAAAGATTAAATTTTAATTTTTAATCCTATACAGATGAAATCTAACATCATGCTGCAAACAGATGAAACCAAGATGAAAATCAGTGAAACCTATTTTTATAGAAAAATGTAATTGAAACAGATGAAACCTTATTTGATGAAACCAAAATTGGTTTCATCGTTTTCAGAAAGACACTTGTATAAGAGAGTTTAGATGAAACTTACATAGACATATGTGCTTAGAAAAACTGCCCTTTTGTACTTAGGAGCGCCATCTGGTTTCTTGATGTTCTTTGATATGTTTTTTTTGCAATTTGAGCATGTAGAACTCAATCATATCTCCTGCAATGTCACCTTTTCTTATCAAGGTGTTCATATTCCTTCCTGTAATGTACATGCCCAGATCTTTCTTCTCCCAAGCCATGTCACTGTTGTTAAATTGTTGAAAAACAAATTAAATATTTAATAAGAATAAAAGAAACTGAAACACTTAAATTATGAAACCAAAAAACTTAATGGTATGAATGCCATTTACCTTTCATTGTGCATTTTAAAATATCTGCACACAATCGGTTTTTCATTTGAATCCAGCACTTGCATAATTTTTAAGTTGTCCACTGCTTTCAACTTGACTTCCCTTTTCTCTTTTTGTTTTTTCTCCAACTTTGTAGTTTGCTTTCTGCTCATACAACGAGTCTTGTTTCTTTTCTTCTTCTTAGCTTCTCCAGGTGTATAGTCCTTCATCTTAACATGTGCTTGCATGCTCCTTTTGGTTTTTCTCATTCTTGAGATTATGTTACTCACTTTTTGTTCGGGACCGACGTCTTCACTATCTTCTTTGTCACTGTCAGTTTGCGTCAATCCCAACTCAAAATGAGGCACATCATCTTCTAAAGCAATTACATCATTTGCCATGTTTATAACAGAATAATAGCACATGCCTTTACTTTCTGGCTTTGATGTAGAAGTACTTGTTTGCATATTCATCTTCCATTTGCTGAAGAATAGTTTCATCAATTGAACCCTGGCTTTGAGTTGACACATCAATCTGTATCTCTGGATTTGATGAAGAAATTTTCTTCGCTTCCAGTTCTACTCTCTCAGCCACTCTGATATTTTCTATTGTGGGGAGTCAATTCAGAAACTTCTTCTATGCACTCCTCAATTTAGTCTTCGAAAAAGAAGATTTAATTTGTTCATCCACCTTTATATCTTCAGCTGTGTTTGGAGTTATCTCCAAAAATTCTTCCATTATATTATCTTTGACTTGCTTCCCTTTCATTTCAGATTCTACTTTCTCATCCACCTCCAAATCTTTAATTGTGTTCGGAGTTAACTCCGAAATCTCTTCAATCAGTTGCTGAGCTTTGCCTTCAGATGATGCAACCTTTTCTGGTTCCATCAGCTCTTGCTCCTGAACTTCTCTTTCATTTGATGAAACTTTTTCTGTTTCCATCATCTCTTGCTCCTGAACTTCTCCTTCAGTTGATGAAACCTTTTCTGGTTCCAACAAAGAATCCTCCAAATCTTCAGTTAATCCTTGAATCTGAACTTCATGAGCTGAAACCTTTTCAGGTTCCACTGCATCATGTTGCTCCTGAACTTCTTCATGAGATGAAACCTTTTCAGGTTCCACTGCATCATGTTGTTCTGTTTCTTCAGACATATTCATTACCTGCAAGATTTATTGATTTCAAAAAAATTAGATTCAATGACAACAAACAAATCAAATCAAATCAAATCAAAGTAAAGTAAATTATCACCTCATCATTGTCAGACTTTTGTTCACTATCTTCTTCAACCTCAACATTACCAGCATCTTTTTATATCATTTCATCCACAATATTTATACCTTTGGTTATCAATTCCTGCGATATTTAACATATGTTAGATACTACGATTAACCCAACACACACAAATAAACAATATCATATTTAACTCATCTAAGATTCTACATATCACCTCCACATCTTGTTCAGTGTTTGAAACTGTTTCTGTTTCATCTCTCTTACGTTTCTGTCTCACTAAGTCTTCCTCACTGGTTCTAACTTATCTTCAGCATCATATTTTGCAAGAATTGATTGATCTTCTTCCGAAAGCCCATTGTTACCAACGCTTGTAAGCTTTTCAATCAATATTCTCGCCCACTTATATTTTTCCTTGTAAGTGGTATCTTCATTTCCAGTTCCAACACTCTCTTCATTGCTATCACCAACACTCTCTTTATTTCTTTCACCAACAATCTCTTCATTTCTTTCACCAACAATCTCTTTACTTGCACTATCCTCTTCATTTCCATCACCATCTATGTAATCTTCAACATGAATTTCGTATTCCTCTATATGCTGGACCAAGCGTATTTCTTGTTCATTATATTGAAGCAAGAAGGATCCCTGACGGTAACCCACATTCATCTGCGGAACACAAGAAAAGTTATGATTAATAAGTTGGAATTAAATAAACTATGAAACCTTTTTTTAGTTCCATCATTTGCTTTTCATCTGGAATAAGGTGTAACCAAATAAATGATTGAAAATTTTAATTCTCAGACATTAAAAATTATAAACAAACAAGAACTGTTGTTGCTTTTACCTTTGAGAAAATTTCTGGTTTATTGCAGAGATCATCAAAATTATTCACCACTTCCTTGCTTATTTCATCAAGGTTCCATCTAGCGAACCTTGCGTACATTTTGTTCCCATCTTGTCTCAATGTTATGTTTGTCATCTCGGCAAACCAATACTGAAAAAATACACAACACAACATTTAAATTAGTAATCAAACTCGGAAAAATAAAAAACAAATAATTTATGAATCAAAAGAAACAAAAATTAACTTACCAATGGGTAAATGACGCAACCTGATACATCATCAACTTCTTTAGATTTAATTATAGACTCAATTAGATACTCATGAAAAACATCAGGCCAACACACTTTATTCATCTCAAATACTTGGTACAAGTATTTTGAAGTCAGATTCTGCCCACCTTTGTTTGGGAAAAATATCGAAACCAAGAGATAGAGTATAAATAGCTTGACGAAGTCTTCATCTTTGGTTTCATTTGTTGCAGTTTCCATCATAGCTCTGACAATATCAGTTTTCCTCATCTTCTTATCTCCTTTAAAATACTCGCCCACAAACATGTTCACCTTTTTCTTCAGCTCAACATCTTTGGGTATATCTACATTCTTCATCATTTGTAGACCAAAAATGACAGCGAACTGTTCAGGTGTTGTCTGTAGTATCATATTCCTTGCTCTCATCAACTTGAAACAATCTGGTTTCTGACGCTTGACACTTCTATAATATGACCCTAAGATCATATGAATTGCTCTGGTCCTTTTCTTCAATTTTTCTGCTTGAAGGGTACCATCGAAGAACGGTTTGAAGAAACGCCAAAATGGACAAGCAACAAGTGCCTTCATGTGTTTTTCTTTACTTTGTATCAAAGATTTTATCTTAGGTGCCTCTGCACACAAATGATGGAACGAGCACCTATATGGTTCTGTCAGTCTTTTTTTTTCTTGTTACAGAATAAGTAAACCATAAGCACAAACAGAACTTGTCACAACCATACACAGAATATGATGAAACCAATTTTGGTTCCATCAAAATACCCATTAAGTAAAAAACACCAACACTGTTGTTCACAACCATACATATACAGAATATGATGAAACCAATTTTGGTTCCATCAAAATACCCATTAAGTAAAAAACACCAACACTGTTGGTCACAACCATACATATACAGAATATGATGAAACCAAATTTGGTTCCATAAAAATAGGCATTAAGTAAAAAACATCAACACAGTTGGTCACAACCATATACAGAATATGATGAAACCAATTTTGGTCACAACCATACACAGAATATGATGAAACCAAATTTGGTTCCATAAAAATAGGCAGTAAAAAACACCAACACTGTTGGTCACAACCATACATATACAGAATATGATGAAACCAAATTTGGTTCCATAAAAATAGGCATTAAGTAAAAAACATCAACATAGTTGGTCACAACCATACATATACAGAATATGATGAAATCAATTTTGGTTCCATCAAAATACCCATTAAGTAAAAAACACCAACACTGTTGGTCACAACCATACACAGAATATGACGAAACCTGTTTTGGTTCCATCAAAATACCCATTAAGTAAAAAACACCAACACTGTTGGTCACAACCATACACAAAAATTGTAAAACCTTTTTTGGTTCCATACAAATAGACATTAAGTAAATAAATTAGCTCAAAACAGATGAAACCTAAAACCATGCTACAAACAGATGAAACCTAAATGAAAATCAGTGAAACCTAGTTTCAGAAAAATGTAATAGATATTAAGTAAATAAATTAGGTCAAAACAGACGAAACCTAAAATCATGCTACAAACAGATGAAACCAAGATGAAAATCAGTGAAACCTAATTACAGAAAAATGTAATTGAAACCTAACTATGAAACCGGTGATTTCGAAACAGATGAAACCTTATTAACCAAATTCATTGATGAAACCAAAATCGCGAAACTAAAAATCATTGATGCATTTTGATTTTCAACCATAAACAATCACAGAATATGATGAAACCATAAACTTCGATTTACCTTTTGGAGATTCTTGTTTCTTAACTGTTTTATTAAGTTTTTTGTTCATCTTTTTATCTTTCTTTTTGTTTTGTTTCTTCACCATTTTTAATGATCTTCATTGATTTTGGTTAGGTTTAAACTGTTAGAGAATGGAATAAGAACTTCAGGGAGATGATGATGAGTTAAAATTAGAAGACTCAATTCTACTGATGATGATGAACAACCGTTTGAGAATCAGAAATTCAGGATGATGATGGCTCAGTTCTACTGATGATGATGATGATTTATGTGATGATGTCTGTTTCAGGGAGATTTATGTGATGATTTTTGATATGGATGATGATGACGATGATGCTGTTTCACGATTTTTTTGTGATGATTTTGAAAATTCAGAACAGTTTGATTTTGGAAGTTGTTGAAGAGAGAAGTTAAAGAGGGAAATAATGAGGTCAAATTCAATTTAGTGAGCAGTTAATGAAGTTGAACGGTTTATAAGTGAGGGTAATATGGACAATTGAGTTGTAATGGGTTTTTTGTATCAAATTTGTTTTTGTTGGGTTTTATGTAGTTGGATAGTGATACCTTTGGGCTTATAACCCACGGACTGTTTATAAAAAGTAAAAAAAGTTAGAAAGAGACACCACCCAAGAAAAAAAAAATCCCAGAGGCTCCCAAAAACTTTCAAAGGCTACTTAAAATGATAATAAATTTTTCCGGGCCATTCCACAGACAAAATTGAATCGTGCCATTCCACAGACGGAATTGAATCGGGCATACCCTCATAACGCTCAAAAACTCCCTCGGCTAGCAAACAAGCTTTCTTGGCCAAGTGATCTGCAATAAATTAACTTCCCTATAGGTATGTTCATAACGAATAACCTCATATAAAGCACAAGCCGCCCTTCACTTTTGCACCAGATTCCAAGGCAGAACTCCTAGCTTCAACACTTGAATCGCACTAGCAGAGTCTGCCTTGACGTAGATTCTCCCCAAACTCCATCTACTAGCCCATTCTAAACAAAAAATCACGACATTAATTTCAGCAACATAATTAGTTTTCCAACCCAGGCCAACACTCAAGAATAGCACAAGAAACGTCCCTCGCAATAACACCAGCACCGGGTTGCCCCTTGCAGCCCCATCGTAACAAATCATAATCTCACCTTGATTTGGAGGAAGCCATGAGCATTCAACAAGAGAAGAATTTCTAGCTGCTCGGTGTATGAGCCTAAAGTAATTCATTATGTGCAGATCATACATAGTGTTAGACACATAATCTTTCATACGGACAGAGTTATCCCCAATAACTTGATACACTCTGCTTTTAAGTTCCATCCATTTCACCTCAGCATTCTCAAAATAAACCTTGTTGCGTCGCTTCCAAAGTTCTGTTCGAACTGCCAAATTTACAACAAGCCAAAGGTCTTTAATCATTCTATTACGTACCTTCGCAACTTTATAAGAAATAACAACGTCAACTTGAGGTTGCAAGCCAAAGATATGGGAAATCCATGCCCACAAACATATGGCGAGTCTACAACTCCAAGTAATGTGAGCCATTGACTCACTATCCTTTTTACAAAGATAAAAACGATTAGGCATTTCAGTTCCTAGCTTCCTAGTCACCAAATCCTAAGTAACACAACATTTACCCCTCTAAATCTTCCAGAATTACGCTGAGAGAGTTGGGTGAACCACAAATTTCCAAAATAGTTTAGTAGTTGTACTCTCCTCATAAGCATTCCTTAAAGCCATCTTAGATGACTTGACTGAGAATGCACCTTTCTGATCAAGGTCCTAAATCTTATAATCTTTATCCATCAGCAAGAATTGGCAAATGATTAAAATCCACACCAACAACAATTATTAGAGCACGGACAAAACCTGGAATTTTGCCATGCACCATTAGCAATAATATCGCTGACTCTTGAAACAAAGTCATTCCTGCCACCCGAAGTAAAACCTAACCTCTGTACTTTTGAGAAATCCCCACACCAATTATCAAAATATGAAGAAGTACTTCCTCCATTTCCAATTATACATCTAGTATGTCTCTCAACAAAACTATGAATCCAACGAATACCAGGAAACACCGTAGACTTAAGCTTGTAATCAACTATAATGCCATTCACTTTGAAGTACTTTGCCTTCAATTTTTTTCCCCAAGTCTTGTTCGAATCCCTAATGCTCCACCAAAGCTTCACAAACACTGCCTTGTTGACAACATCTAGTCTCTTAATACCCAAGCCACCTTCATTGCGAGGACAACAAAGACTATCATAGTTTACCGTGAACCATTTGTGTTTTTTAACATCACCCGACCATAAAAAATTCCGAATGGCCCTTTCACTTTGTTCAATAAGCCATCTCTAAACTGCCATATATTGAATAACATAGCTAGCAATAACCGATCTAACTAGAACCAATCTAGCCTGAAAAGAAAGAAGCTTTCCTTTCTAGCCCACTAATTTGTCACAAATCTTCTCAACAACTTGTTTAACATGAATGTTACGGACAATACCTGACTTAAGTTGGACTCCCAAGTAACGATCAGGAAAGATGGCTCTCTCCATTCCTAGAAAATTAGTAATTGCTATACCCCTCGAAGCCGAGCCACCACCATAATAAAACTTACTCTTATGCCTACTAACCGATTGTCCAGAAACATGTCTATAAGTATCTAGTAAATCCAGTAAACACTGTAAGCTATGCCAATTACCTTTACAGAAGACCATAAAGTCAATTCTCTTGGTAGCAAAGAGCTTTGCAAGATTACGATTTAACACATCTTCAATTAGAGCAAAAATTAGAAGTAAAAGAGGATCACCCTGACGTAACCCCCTAGTAATGCTGAAAAACCCCTCAGGACTTCCATTAACCAAGACCAAAATCCTAGCCGAATTTAAGATATTAAGAATCCAGCTGCACTAGTTATCAGAAAAACCATACCTTCGAAAAACTTCAATTAAGAAATCCCAACCAACTGTATCAAAAGCTTGAGATACATCAAGTTTGATACATTCCCATATTTCCTGTCCACAGTAATTTCATTGATCATCTCCGGAGCCAAAGCTATATTATGTATATATTTTTTCCTTTCATAAAAGCCACTTGCAACTCAGAAACTAAATTTCCCAAAACCTTACCGAGACGATTGGCCAGAATCTCGATAAACATTTAGAAGAAAAATTACTAAGACCAACTGGTCTAAAGTATTTAATTGAGTATGAAACATTATTCTTGAGGATCAAAACAATAAAACTAGAGTTAATACTAATCTCCCAACAATTGACTACATCCCTAATAAAATCTGCACTAATAACTTCCTAGCAGTGCCTATAAAAGATGTCGGAAAGCTCAGTAGGCCCCAGCGCAATGTCAACTCCAAGCTCAAAAACTGCCTCCTTGATTTCATGAATACCAGGAACATCATCCTGTTGGAAAAAATGAGTTTTTAACTACATGTTTTTGGTCTTGGTGTGGTTTGATCTTAGGACCTAATGGTTCTACGGATGCTCACTCATTTCCTTGAGTGAATGAAACTCTTTAGTTTAGTCCCACATTGGGTATTCTAGAGAGGGATGTCCCCTATATAACTATTCTCATGTGTATAGTTAGACAAACATGGGTGGAATGGATGGGAAAACAATATATGGCCCAACCCATGCCATATGTGTGAATACCATGCACCAAGTCCTATGTCAACTCAAAATTATTTATGCAAGTTTTTCTTTAGGAAATTAATTCCAAAAATATTTTCTTTAAGAGTTTTATTTATGGGAAAATTCCTTTTTCGTTTTTAATTGTTTTACAAGAAACAAAACCTTGTTTTATAATAAAACCTAAACCTAACTTGATTTGCAAGTAACTTTCTCATATAAATACTACTCAAAAATCTGTTTTCAAATCATCCCAGAAGCGGCTACTATCCTGCCTTCTTTTCACCATCTTCTCACTTTGTTTTACGTTTTTTGAGTATTTATTTCCCTTCCTTCCCTGTTGCTAATTTCAAGAGTGGGTAGTTTGTATTGTGCTAATACAAGCTATATCGAGCAGTCTTATCCTGGACACATCTTCACACGTTGGGGTTTAGCATTACTCTTCTCGAGTATACCCGCGAACTAATGTGTTAGGGACAACTTGTTGAACCTGTGATTCTGCCCTCGTAGTTGTCTATGGTAGAGTTGTTTTTAATTCAGTTCTTTATATATTATTCTGATACATCTAACGTTGCTGTTCATTGTTGCAAGATTCCAACAATCTTAACATATTAGTTTCTATCTCGTAACAATGGGAAAGAACGATGTTGAAAAACCACAGAAGTTCAACGAAAAGGATTCAAGAGATGGCAATCCAAGATGTTGTTTTTCTTGAGTTTTCATGATTTAGACGCAGTACTGGTTCCTTTTGATGATTTGATGAATAATGAAGATGATAAAACGTTTTATAAGAGGTAGAACTATCTGCCAAAAAATCATATTATGAACTTTTTGGAAGATGCGATGTATGATTTTTATAATGCTAAAGAAAATTTCAGTGCTTATGATTTGTGGACTACGCTAGAAGCAACAGGAAGAGACTGCTGGTAGCAAGAAATTTCTGGTAGCGAAGTTTATGGATTTCAAGATGACAAATGATAAGCCTGTTGTTGATCAATTCCTTGAACTTCAACAAATTATCAACGAGATTCTTGCTGAAGGTATGGTCATTGATGAGACTTTTCAAGTATCTGCGGTAATTAAGAAGTTATCATCATCTTTGTCAGAGTATAAAAGAAAATTGAGGCATGAAACTGGTGAAGTCAGCATGGTTGAATTGGGAAAGAAGATTCAAGTTGAAGAAATGTTATGCACCAAATACAAGAATGTTTCGTCTGCAAGAGATATGACAAATAAGGCTCATATGACTGAAAAGGTGATAACAACAAACGCAACCCAAGCATGGTACTCATAACAAAGGTACATTTCGTAAACCTGAATCTGGCATTACTAAGACTAATGGTGCTTGTTATGTCTGTGGAAATCGTAACCATATGGAAATTCACTGTAGACAACAAAATGACTTTAATAAGAAGAATAATGCTAACTTGGTTGCTGAGAATAAGAATGAGTTTTCTACTATGGTGTCTGAAGTTAATCTGGTGACCAATGTGAGGGAATGGTGGGTAGACTCTTGAGCTACCAAGCATGTGTGTGGAAGCCGATAATTGTTCACCTCCTATCAGAAGGTAGGGGAAGGCGATAAACTCTATATGGGTAACTCATCTGCAACAGAGGTTACAGGAAAGGGGAAGGTTAGGCTGAAACTCACATTTGACAAGACTCTCACATTGAATGAAGTTCTTCATATTCCAGACATCTGCAAGAATCTTGTTTCTTGTTATGTTTTAGATGATAAGGGTTTTAAGGTTGTAATTGAGTCCGGAAAAGTTATACTAACTAAGGGGAAAGATTTTGTGGGTAAGGGTTATAAGACTGAGGGTCTATATAAGCTTAATGTAAAATCTGATAAAATAAATATGAATGATTCTTCTGCTTATATGTGTGTGTCTTTGAATGTTCGACAGGGTAGACTTGGTCATGTAAACTATAAATCAATGCATAAATTGGCTAGCGTAGGCTGCATACCCAAATTCACGATTGATAGAGGTCATAAGTGTGAGATTTGCGTAGAATCTAAGCATGCTAAGAAATCATTCAGTAAGAACATCCAGAGAAACTCTAAACCCTTAGAATTAATCCATTCAGACCTAGTTGATATGAAGTCAGTTTAAACTAGAGATGGTAAGAAGTGGTTTGTCACTTTCATAGATGATTGTACTAAATACTGTCATGTATACTTGCTTAAGGGTAAGGACGATGCCTTAGAAGCCTTTAAGATTCCTTTGAAAACCAATTATATGCTACCACTAAAACTGTTAGGTCTGACCGTGGTGGTGAGTATGAAATTCTCGTAGGAGATTTCTGCGAAGAATATGGCATAATACATGAGATGGCAACACCTTATTCACCTCAATCAAATGGTGTAGTTGAACGTAAGAACCGTACCCTTAAGGATATGATGAATGCCATGTTAATTAGTTCAGGATTACCTAAAAACTTGTGGGGGGAGGCCATCCTCTCAGCTTGCTATATCCTGAATAGAGTACCCTTTAAATGATAAGATAAAACTCCATACGAGTTATGGAAAGGTAGATGATAGACACAATTTTGTGTCTAAATTGTGCTCAATTCTCTATTATACTAGTGTTCGATTTTGTACTATTTATGGGTTTTTATGTCTTTGTAGGTATTTTTGAGAAATAAATATTTGTGGAAAAACCGGCTCAAAAAGTTGTTAAAGGCACCTAGAAAAATTACTAAAGGCACCCAACAAAAGTGATAAAGGCACCCACCATTAGGATTGGGGGCACCCCTTCTTTAAATTCAAAAAAGAGCGGGAAAATTTTCTTTACGTGAGAAAAATGTCTGAGTTATTTCAAGTGCAAATTTTAAGGGATTTTGGGTAATTCTGAGTTACCCAAGTGAAGAAACCACCAGGATATGATCAACACACGTTAACCAGAGTGATTCACGCCGGAAAAATTGCTGCAAATTCATCTCACATCCGGAAAAAAAAAATTGGGGTCTGTTTCGGATTTACAAGTAATTTGAGTTGGATTTGGATGAAGATTGGAGTCCTTATCGATTAAGGATGATGTATTAGGGTTCCCCAAACCTATAAATAGCAAGAGGATCGAAGAAAAATCAAGCCAGAAGCAACCGAAAAATAAACTATTCTGCTGGTGGAAGAGAACGAAGAACATAAGTCTCCAGAAAACTGCCGCTAAACCCGTCGCTTATTCCTTCATATTTCTACAGCGTCCAGGGTCCGTACTTTATTTCTATTTTCTTCAGCAACGCAGAGAACAGTCTCTGTAACGCTTATAAGCGTATCAGTTCTTCTGTGTTACTTTTATTTCTTCATTGTAAACACTTTTTGAGCAGTGAAAAACTATTTTGAGAGTGTTTCCAACATGATGAGCTAATCACCATCACTGGGGTGATGGAGGAAGCTATTTTTCCAATAATAAAGTGGTAAGTCTTATTTTATTTATTTATTGTAATTCTTTTACTATTATATGCTTTGAATTAAAATTAGAAAAAATGATTTTTATCAATTAGTTGTGTTTTCTTTTGATGAGTCATGCTGAGCTTAGAGCTTTTGATGTCTCATGCTTTCGATTTACAACTATTATTTTGAAAACCTGACTTTGGCAATATTTTGGATAAACTGAATATACGAGTTGCAAGATTTTTATCACTTGAAAAATTGGCTAATGGTGGAATCCTTAGTCTCAGTCCTTCCCATAATTTGAAAAATCAATTTTACTTTAATCTGTTTTATTTTTAGTAATTAAAAATTAGGTTTAAAAATCAAATCTTTACAAGTCTGAGTATCGAACCTTTTACTACTATTTAAAAATTACATCAGTAGACAACCATCTTATGCTTACTTCAAAGTGTGGGGGTGCTTGGCAAAGGTGGCCATTCCTCCTCCTAAGAGAACTAAGATAAGACCCAAAACTGTTGGTTGTATTTTTATAGGGTATCCTAAGCATACTAGTGCTTATAGGTTTATGGTTGTGAGTTCTGAAATTTCCGATTGGTTTGCATACCATTATGGAGTCTAGGGATGCAGAGTTCTTTGAGAATATTTTTCCTATGAAACTTGGTTCTCGAAAGAGATGTTTAGATGAACCCCTAGATGTTCCTTCAACCAGTCAGTCATTACCTTTAAAGGAAGATGAACCAGAATTAGAACCTAGAAGAGGTAAAAGGGTTAGAACTGAGAAAACCTATCCTGGTTGCATTACATACCTAGCTGAGTCTGAGCCACAGACTTATAGAGAAGCCATGACTTCTTCTGAAGCTCCATGGTGGAAATAAGCCTCTATTAGTGAGATGGATTCCATCCATCATAACGGTACTTGGGAGATTATAGATTTACCTCCAGGGTGTAAGGCCATAGGTTGTAAATGGATCTTTAAGAGAAAACGTAATATAGATGGAACTGTTGATAAATATAAGGCTAGGTTGGTAGATAAAGGCTACAACCAGAAAGAATGTTAGATTTCTTTGATACTTATTCACCTGTGACTAGAAGTACTTCCATTAGGATGTTAATTGCTATAGCTTCTATCCATAACCTTGAGATACATCAAATGTATGTAAAGACAACGTTTCTAAATGGTGAATTAGATGAGGAAATTTACATGGAACAACCCGAGGGCTTTGTAGTGAAAGGTTGTGAAAAGAAAGTGTGTAAATTGATTAAATCTTTGTATGGTTTGAAACAAGCACCTAAACAATGGCATGAAAAATTTGATCATGTGATGATTTCTAGTGGTTTTAGGATTAATGAGTCTGACAAGTGTGTTTACACTAAACTTGTTAAGGATGCCTGTTTAATTGTATGCTTGTATGTTGATGATATGCTTATACTAGGCACAAATATGGATGTTATTAATTCCACTAAGAAATTGTTGAATGAGAAATTTGACATAAAAGACTTAGGCCCCCCTGATGTAATATTAGGGATGAAGATTAGAAGAAGTTCTAATAGCTATAGTCTGAGTCAATCTCATTATGTTGAATCTATACTTAAGAAATATAATCAGTTTATTGTAATCTCAAGAAGAATAAGGGTGAAGGAGTTAACAAACTTGAATACTCAAGAGTCATAGAGAGTCTGATGTATTTGATGAATTGTACTAGACCAGACATTGCTTATGCAGTGAGTAGGTTAAGCATGTATACTTGTAATCCAGGGAAGATGCATTGGGATGCACTTATTAGAATGACGAAGTACTTGAAGTAAACAATGTCCTTCTGTTTGAACTATGAAGGATACCATGCCATCCTTGAAGGATTTTGTGATGAAAAATAGATAGCAGACTCAGAGGAGTCTAAGTCTACGAGTGGGTATGTATTCACTCTAGCAGGAGCGTCTGTTTCTTGGAAATCTTCCAAACATACATGTATAGCTCATTCCACTATGGAACCAGAGTTTATTGCGTTAGATAAAGCAGGAGAGGAAGACGAATGGATAAGATGCTTTTTAGAAGACATTTCTCTCTGGCATAGGCCTGTGCCAGCTATATCTATACACTGTGACAGTACGTCTGCGATAGCTAATCTAAGAACAATGTTTATAGCGGGAAGTCTATACATATTCGTAGAAGATATAATTCTGTAAAACAACTTATCTCTACTGGCGTTATTACCGTTGACCATATGAGGTCTAAGGAGAATATCGCAGATCCTTTGACGAAAGGATTGTTTAAAGATATAGTTAGTGCTGCATCGAGGGGGATGAAACTTAAGCTCATGAAATAAAAAACTGCCATGAAGGATACTCAACCTTACTGACTGGAAATCCCAAGAAGAAGGTTCAATGAGACAACTAATTTGTGGTGATTAAAGGTATTCACTGTCAAGAGAATTACATTCTCTGTCCCTCCCTATGATGTATTGATGTGATAGTGTGACTGCATATGAAGGATGACTTTTAATAAGTCTTAGTGAGCTCTATAGTTTCAATTTAAGATTGAAGTGGGATGTAGCATTAACACTCTTGATAGAACTCACCTATCTGAATGAGGAAGTGGGACGCTTCCTATGAGAATTTGAGTGAATTCTCTAGAGTATTCTAAGAAACGGGATACGTCTAGGGCCAAAATGGACACAACGACACGAACTTAGAAACTCCAGGAGGATTCATGCATGGCTGCTATCGCAAATTACATCAAACGCTAGCAGTTCAAGACATCACGTTCACTGTCTCTAGCAAGTAGTTTCGGTAACTTCCCACTAAGTAAAGGTTCAAGACCTGATGGACACCTTTGCCTATATGGTATTTTTCGCATTCTGATTTTTCTCTTTTCACCAAGATTTCATTCATGTGGGGGATTGTTGGAGAAAATGGGTTTTTAACTAAATATTTTTTGTCTTGGTGTGATTTGATCTTAGGACCTAAGGGTTCTATGGATGCTCACTCATTTCCTTGAGTGAGCAAAACTCTTTAGTTTAGTCCCACATTGGGTTTTCTAGAGAAGGATGTCCATTATATAACTATTCTCATGTGGATAGTTAGACAAACGTGGGTGGAATGGATGGGAAAAAAATACATGACCCAACCCATGCATATGTGTGAATACCATGAACCAAGTCCTATGTCTACTCGAAATTATTTATGCAAGTTTTTCTTTAGGAAATTAATTACAAAAATATTTTCTTTATGATTTTTATTTATGGGAAAATTCCTTTTTCGTTTTTAATTATTTTACAAGAAACAAAACCTTGTTTTATAAGAAAACCTAAACCTAACTTGATTTGCAAGTAACTTTCTCCTTAAATACAACTCGAAAATCTGTTTTCAAATCATCACAAAAGCGAATACAATCCTGTCTTCTTTTCACCATCTTCTCGCTTTGTTTTTTATGCTTTTGAGTGTTTACTTCCCTTCCTTCCCTGTTGCTAAGTTCAAGAGTGGGTAGTTTGTATTGTGCTAATACAAGCTATATCGAGCAGTCTTATCCTGGAAGCATCTACGTATGTTGGGGTTTAGCATTACTCTTTTCGAGTATACCCGTGAACTAATGTGTTAGGAACAACTTATTGAACCTGTGATTCTGCCCTCGTAGTTGTTTGTGGTAGAGTTGTTTTTAATTCAGTTCTTTATATAAATTCTGATACATTTAACGTTACTGTTTATTGTTGCAAGATTCCAACACATCCATCACTTCACTCTCGTCCCTTGAGATGCAGGGATGAACATAGTCAAAGATCTTAAACTCAATATCAGAAACGCCACCATTAAATTTATCTGTGTAGTGATTAACAATAAAATACTAATTTGATCCTGCCAAAACAAAGTAGTATTAGTATCAATCTTAAGTTCTGAGATGGTATTCTGATTTTTCCTCATACGGATACTGTTATAAAAAAATCTCGTGTTTTGATCACCATCTCCATCCAAGTATCTCTAGACTTCTACTTAAGCATGATTGCCAACTCATATCTCACATCATCAGCAATCTTCTTAGCATCCATAATTCTATTGAATTGCAACTCATATTCTGGTCATAATCCAAGAGATCATTCTCAGTTTCCAACCTTAATTCGGCCTGTTTGAGTCTGAACTGCACACTGCCAAAGACAGTTCTATTCCACTCTTTCAAACATCTTCAATCTCTTAAGTTGATTCGCAAAAACAAACGGTGCAACACCTTGCAAAGGGAGCTGCCAACTATTTTTAACAAAATCCATGAAACCAGGATGTCCAAACCACATTTTTTGGATGCGAAAAATGAGCACGAGGAGGCCTAGGGATGTTAAAAGCAAAACCAAGAAGAGGCGAGTGATCCGAGCCAATCCTTGCAAAGGCCTTACAGCGCCAGTTTTCAAACTTTTCCATCCAAGCATCATTAACAATAGCTCGATCAATTTTGAAACAATTCTCTGAACTTCACACTGACGATTAGACCAAGTATATTTTTTACCAATGGCATCAGCTTCAACCAAAATATTGTCATTTATCCAGTTTCTAAAATCATTAAGATAGGCAACCCGTGGGACTAGACCGCCTTTTTTCTCTTCTAATCTCAAGACACAATTGAAATCCCTAATTATAAGGCAGGGATTAGACAATGCACCCAAACTAAGCTGATGCTACAGGCTACGCCTTGTAACAGGATTAACGGACGCATGCACAACTAAAACATAAACACCATCAAAATCCAGGGTAATAGCCTGTTGAGTACAAGAAAGAATGTTTGGTTTAGCAATATTAGTAGACCACAACACCCACAGGTTACCTTTGCCACCATCCACTTCATTTGTAATAACATCCACACACATACTATCCAACTTCGTACTCTTGACAAAACTAGCAGTACAGTAAACCATTGGCTCTGCGATGCATAGAATGTCAGGTTTGTGCAACAGAAATAACTCTTTGAGCTTGGCCTTTGCACCATCTTTAGCCAAACCCTGAGTATTCCAATAAAAAATCCGCATTAAAACTTTTTCTTTGGAGGGCTTGCTGAACCCTTTTGTTGTGTTCTCGATCTACTTCTTCCCCTTCTATAAGTAGTGACCCGATGTTCAACAGGTTCATTAGTTCAGCAACGTTTTTAATATTTATTTCTTCAAGTTTCTTGGCTGCAGTTTTGGCCTGTTTTTCTTTTTCAGCTCTATCAGCTTCTGCACCCAAATTAACCTTGTTCGGTTCACTATCTAGGACCTCAGCTTTAGGATTAACTCCTTGAACTGAATCTTGTAGTTCCGAGGTTGGTAGTTTGTCAGCAATAATATCTTCACTGACTTCCCCCTCCAAAGTATCCTTATCAGCACTAGGTATAAATCTATTAGAAGTTTCAATAGAACTTGAGGGCTAGTAACTGTCCTTTTTGCAGTTTTCGATGGGGATTGAAAATGAGTATCATCGACAATTTGTTCAATAACATTAGTACCCATTAGCTCAGGATGATCTACCTGCATCGATGAACTAGTAGAACCATCCTGAATAACCTTGTCCGTCACAGATTTCCTCCTTTTTTCCATAACTAATTTCCTAGCCGCTTCCAACTTAGCCATAGCAGACTCCTGTATAGTTCTAGCCAAAAATCCGCTGTATCTTCCAGCTCCTTAGCTTTCTTTTTAGCTTCATCAAATTCCTTGAATACTATCTCCTCAGATAAAACATCCGGGTCAGCTGCATCAGGTATTGTAGCATCGACATAGGCCAGCACAACCTCACGAGTAACATCTACACCATCAGTTGCTAGATGTGCCTTTTCAGTATCAATGACACCATCTACCTGTTGAACCACAACACCCCCATCATTACCATTCTGTTCTTCAATTTCATCTTCTGGAAAATAAGTATGTTTGTTACCAAAAGCTACACTCCTACCAGCTTCCCTTTGCTGAACACCAATCCTACCAGCTGAGTTTTCTTTGGGAGATGGCTTCCTCATCCAGTCATTCATTATCTGTTGCATCTGATTCAAGAGATCTTGTTTTTTCACAGAGTCCTTCTCAGCTTCAGCAGCCTCTTTCAGCTGTTTATACTTCTCATGTTTACATTCGGCCTTTGTATGGCCGATAGCAACACAGTGCTTGCAAAATTTAGGTTGATTTCAAATTTCCACGCACTGCCAGAAACCCTCTTCTCCTTCGGGTTCTGCAAAATCAATGTCTGACAAGAACACTAGCAAAATATCCATATTCGTGTTTTAAGGTTCTAGCATCGACAGCTACAGGTTTACCCAAAACACCTGCAAATTCGAAATAACAATTCTTCACTCCAAAACTCAATAGGGAGAAAAGGCAACCTACACCATACCGTAGCCCTAGTTATTTTCTCCTTCTCAGGATCGAACACGGGAGTCCATTCCTGCACCTTCAACACCTGTCCTTTTGCTTTCCATGGACCATCATAGTGAACTCTCTTCTTATCAGCATCATTTGTAACTTGATTATGAAAAAACCTTTCAACCATGGAATGAACTGAACACCACCATAAAGTTTCCATTGTTGCAACAGCTCCTTCTTAGCATCCTCAAAAGTTATTTTCTTGAAATCCAGACGACCAACCAAACTATATTTCCATTCAGCTCTAGCTGGAATATGACTTGCTCTCGGAAGCTTCACCACCATGTTTCCCGTTTGATTACGAGTTGGAGGATCAGACAAAGCTTCAACGTTAATATGAGACACAACATAGGTTCGTTTCTTGAAAAGAGACGCAAAAGATTTATTAGCAGTGTGATTTTGAGCATTACCAGCGTCAGAATTTGGTAATTCTTCATGTTTCCTATTACCAGAAGGATTAGAGCCTCTGTAGACAAGGTTACTTCTGGATCTTGATCGAGACCGAGATTTAGGAATTTGGACACGAGCCTGACCTGAATTATTATAGTGATCAGGGGGTTTTGATTGATTCTGCAACATCATGAATCAAAGGATGCTACAAGATGAAACAGTGAAGAGAAAAAGAGAAAAGAGAAAACCGAAGAAACCAGAGCTCCTAGGGCTTTCATGAGAAAATTTTGCTTTTTGAGTTGTTAATCTCTTGCTGCATGCCATGCAAGTATGAACATCATAATAAAACTCGCCCCATCTCTGTCTTCCTCCGGTATCTGGCATTGCAGATAACACAATTCGCCTTATCTCAGTCTGCGACTCAAGTTTTGAAAATGAACGGACAACATGGTCTCGTATGAGCAGTGAAAACACAATACTTTTTTTATTTGTTTTTGCTAATTCACAATTTTATTATCCTAACCAATTTGAAGGCTACCTCAACATAATTTGGCCAGGTTTATCAATCAGTGGCTAAACGAATACAAAACAAACCCAGAAGTGGCTACAAAAGAAAAGAAAAAAAAAAAAAAGTAAGAAAACTACTTAACTACTGATTCTGAAATAAGCTACTTAGCATCAAACTCATCTCTACAACCACTACTAAGCCTAGCCCCTCTTTTTGCCAAGCAATCAGCAGAAAAATTCAGTTCCCTATAGTATAGGTATGAACAAACTTAATATACCTCACAAATGATAGATTCACTGCCATTTCGTCAGAACCACCCAAGGAAGTCTATTATGCTTAAAAGCAGAAATCACAACCTTCAAATCAGAATAAACAAGAAGGTTGTTCATATTCTTATCCACAACCCATTCCAGAGCACATATATATAATTGCTTAAGTTTCAGCAACATGATTAGTTGCTACGCCAATTCCTCCAGCTACCGCTCCCAAAACCTGACAACTATGACCTCTGCAAATGAACCCAAATCCAGCATTACCAGGATTATCAAAAGCAGCACCATCAGATCACTAGCAAGAGCAATCCATCTGCACACAACCGTAATATACCTTTTCACCTTCCTAGTATTAAGAGGAAAGTAACTCAAAATCTGTAAGTCAAAGGACTGATTCCACATAGTACCCTTCATTGCCATTCCTCCCTCAAATACCAGATGGCAAATTCTTGTTTTGAAACCAATAATGTGCCTTCATAGACAGCCTTATTTCTCATAAACCAAAGTTCCACCATTGTAGCATAGGCTACGCTTAACCAAACCTCTTTAACAATTGGACTCTTATCTTTAGCTGAGGCAACCATATCATCAAATTTTTGTGGAACAGTAAACTGAAAAATGCCAACTAAGGACTAACCAACTCCAAACTTGAACTCTAGAATGATCCCCACACACAACACACTTAGAAACAATCTAGAAACCTGATGCAGATGAGCAAGCTATAGCCTATTTGGAGGTTAAAAATTCGAGTATCGTAATTAGTTCAAGAGGGGTCCATTTTAATTGGAAACGGGACAAATATCAAGACATGTTGATCTATAGATCTATAGATCCACATGGTCGCCATAATTTAGAAAAGTTTTTGTTTTATTAATAACTTCTTCGTTAGGAGTCCGTTTGGGTCGCCATTTGCGGCAAATAGTTTTATTTTAAGAGTACTTTCATTATTTTAGGTCGATCAAAATTTGTCAAAAATTATAAATTAGGGTTTGTGTCGGTTTATTGTATTTTTTCATCCTTTCTTGCTGCGCAAGTTAGAGTTTTTCCCAAAGTCTATTTAAGAGTCTTCAAGTTATTGTTCTATACAGTTGAATTTGATTAATACAAATTATTTTTTTAAACTTGTAAGAGTTTAATTGATTATTATTTGTAGTCGGGAAACCGAAGTCTAAATAATTATACTGTTCATAGTCGGTATTCATAGGAATATCTTGAAGTCAGAACAAACCATCTCTTTTCTTTCTTTTCTATAATATCCGCTGCATCAATTGGTATCAGCGCAAGGTTGATTCTAAGTTTGATAAGATGCCACCAAGAGTAGCAATCGGTCGTGGTCGAGGTCGAGGAGGAGGTCCTGAAGATTTCATTCCATGGATATCTAGAGAAGAATTCATTGAAGACGTCCAAGATTTGCTGGGTCGATATAACCTTCGGTATGAAGAAGAAGAAGATGATACTTCCAACCCTTTTGCTAGAGGACATCGCGAAGGTAGAATAATTCAACGAGAACATTCTGATCGTTGGAAGGCAGGAATAAAAGTAGAGATCCCGTAATTTTATGGTGGTTTGGAACCAGAAGAGTTTCTCTCTTAGTTGAATACGGTTGAGGAAGTATTGGAATTCAAATAAGTACCAGATAAAAAACGTGTTTCGTTGGTAGTGACTATGTTTCGTGGGAGGTCTAATTAGTGGTGGCAACAACACAAACTGGTACGCAGTCGTAAGGAAAGACAAAAGTTAGTATCATGGGAGAAGTTAAAGAAACACATGAGAACAAAGTTTTTACCATATAACTACATTGGACTGATGTACCAGCAGCTGCAAAACCTACACAAGGGAGTATATTCTATAGACGATTACACCAAAGAGTTATATCGACTACTTTATCTTAACGACTTGTCAGTGTCAGATGAGCAAAAGGTCGCTCCTTATATAGGTGGTCTCCCTCAACAATATCATGATACACTCAACATGTTTTATTGTAGCTCTGTTTCAGATGCACATCATAGAGCAAGCAAATATAGAAACAAATGGGGTGTAAAAGCTCAAATCAGGGTAACAATGTGACAGCATCTCCAGCAAGTAACCGTAGTATTTCAATACCTAGTACTTCTAATAAATTTAATTCTGTGTTTAGACCAAATAAAAGCTCGGTTAACACTTTTGGAGATAGGTGTAATAAATGCGGAGAATCTTGGAACAAAGCCAGTGAATGTCACAAAGTAGAACGAGAAACCAAGGTCCATTTCACTGAGAACGACCGTGAAGAAGATGCATGGGTAACTGATTATGAGGAGGATCCTGAGGATAATTCTAAACCTATCGATGAAGAAGCTGTTGGAGATAAATGAGTGAACTTTGTGGTAAGAAGAAGTTGTCTCACTCCACGTAAAGATGAGGGTGACAACTGGTTGCGTAAAAATATATTCCAGTCAACATGTACGATCGAAGGAAAAGTTTACCGTCTAGTTATTGATCCCAGTGTTTGTAGGTAAAAACTATTTGAGGGTAAGAGTGAAAATGGTGAAGAAGGGTAATGCTAGTCAAATCAATAAGAGATCAAGCTATGCTAATCGAATCAAGTCACTCGGTTAAACACCAAATTTCTTAAACATCAAATATTTGTAATGTATAAGTACTTTTAAGATTTTAGAGATCAATCTGTACGAAATCATCCTAAATCAAGAAATGACCGTTCCGATTTCGTTTCAGTCACAAAGGAAGGAGAAGGTTTCACCTGTAGGGAGTGAAGCAGAGAGAGTATTGAGATCGATGAGGTTGAATGTCGATGGTTGTATGTGTTTGAACAGCTGTAAAAGACTAATGATATCTTTGTGATCCTTTGAGTTCTTATGAGATGCAAAACTCTTGTCCTATGTCGATAGGTTGAAGAGCCTATTTATAGCAGAAGAAGTTAACACATTGATCTCGCATGTGGCGACAGCTGTAGAGAAATGGAAGAGTGGAGAAGTGGAAGTCATAGTGAAACTGACTCCGTCGTGTGAGTGGGACTTTGAAGTTGTGCAACCACTATTCCCTTCACTTCTTCAACTGTCGATACGACTTTTTACTTTCTCGTAATGGGTGTATAGTTACACCACACATGTTGTATAGGATGCCAGACCAAAACCCTAATAAATATCACCCCATGTGACATAATTGATGTCTCGAGCATGGTTGAGTCTACTTTGTAGACAATTGGTCAGTCGTTAACCAAGCTAGACTGTCAGTCTTAGCGTGTTGATGAGTCTAGCATGTTGACTCAATGAATGAAGAACTAGTTATGTACTGAGACAAGCAGTGATGCTTAATAGATTGCGAATGTAGAGAGTTTGATTAATGTTGACACTGGTAGTTGTGTCGTATCATCATGTAAGATGAGTAGCAAAAATACTCGAATGATGCTTATCGTTCGAGCCTCAAGTCGCGTGAGCGCTTGGTCGTGCGAGCACTAAGTCGAGTGAGTGTTAGCAAATTATAAAATATTTAGTTTCGCCAAAGTAGGACAAAACTGAGGTTATTTTAAATATTGGTAGCGGGACTAATAGAGTTAAACCTTAATATGACAGATGAGTTAATGGCAGACGAACAGTGCCAGATGAACAATGCCAGATGACCAATTGTAGATGAGCGATGCCATATGACCGATGGTAGATAAGCGATGTCAGACGACCGGTGGTAGATGAATGATGCCAGACGACCGATGCTAGATAACCGATGGTAGATGAACAACTAGTGAAGAGACTAACTAGAGAAGAGGGAGAATCCCAGAGAGGAAGGACCGACCAAAGTGGTGGGACCGGTCATGCGTAGGTCCAATTATTGATTAAACACGAATTTGGTAGTTAGTATGACTATGCTTCGCGTACCATGTCGTCTCTCTATAGCTGTGCAAAGCTATGTGTTTGAAGCAAGAGAGCTTAGGCTTTGATGGAGAAAACATAAAAAATTTAATGGAAGAGGAAATCCTAAAATAATAAAAAATTTAAGAAAAAGAATATGGGAGTAGGAACGGCCAAGGGAGGCCGAACAGTTGGCGCCGGTCCCACAAATCCCCTATTTTCTTTATTATTTTATCTCTCTTCGACCGATGCTCTGAAGAGCATTATAGTTATTTAGACCCGTGGGTGAAAATTTTAGACATGACGTCCTTCAGTAAAAACGCTATAGATTCTTCATATGATGTCCTTTTTTAATGATCAGCCCCAATTCGGAATCCTGAGATCACTGACTACATCACTCGTAGGAAAGATTTAGGTTTTGAGCTTATTTCGTCCGTCAAACAGAGCAAACAGTAACCTTCTAGATGAAATTCTGACAGTTTTTATCTTGTAGTTCATCTAGTTTATATCATATCTCCTAGACCGTTATTCGGAATAGGATGCCCTTTTAGTATGTCGTAGTAGACATGTATAGGAACATATGTTGTTTATTTTACCCCGTTCCACACCCATGGTCAAGTTTTTACAAGGTGACATGACGATGTGAAACCAATATTAGGGTTTCGTTGTATTTCAACCGATATTGGGATTTTAATGCAACCAACATTGAAATTGTGTATTATTTAAGCTCAATCAATCATTATTGGATCCCTAGCTTTGCATTTGGCGCGACGGCGACTTAGTGCCTACACGAAAGTGTGATGTTTCGACTTAGTACATCCGTGCACAGCTCGTTATGCATTATGACCAATCAATGTTATTCAATTAGAGTTTGAACATTAATGTAAAGTCACTCTAAATATTCAACCAGAGAATATAAAGAGGAAATAAGTTGCTCTATACTACGAGAAAATATATCTAGGAGCATTAATATTCATTCAGGAACAAAGAGGTGTTCTGGATGCTTATTTTGTATAGTGAGAGATCATCTGGGAAATAATTGTAATCATCACCAGTAATAATTTGAGGAGAATGATGCTCTATACTAGTGATTAATTCATCTAGGAGCTTCCCTGTTGTTGTAGAGGAGTAAGCACTGAGTTGTACAGTACTGGTGTTATATGTAGAATATTAAGAGCTCAGCAGGGTGAGGCTCTAATATCGTATGTGTACTTTCAGAGAGGTTGCATGATCAATATGAGATGCCTGTAGTGAGCGTTTAATATTTTAATTCTCTTGCGGAATGTAAAATAAGAATTTTATGCTTTTGATGCCGAGTCAATAGCATAGACGAAATTATATTATTTCTTCGATTCTATTGCTGGGTAAAGATAATTTTACTATTTTATCCTTTGTTAAAAATCCACCATCTACACCTGGAAGTTACGAGAATATTATTGATGAAGAGGTCGTGAAAAGATTCAAGATGAAAACCAAGATACATCCACATCCATACAAGTTTTTTTGGCTTAAGAAAGGGAATGAGGTAAAAATAAACAAACGTTGGTTGATTTTTTTTTCAATTGGTAACAAATATAAATATAAAATATGGTGTAACGTTACTAGTATGGATGCTTGTCACTTGTTGTTGGGTCGTCCACGGGAGTTTGACAGGAAAAGTAATCATGACGGGTATAAGAATACCTATAATTTTTTATTGAACGACGTATGTATAATACTTGTAACCAGTAAAGAAATTGCACGTACACCATCCACTGGAGAAGCTACCAATCTCTTGTCATTTAAGCAGTTTGAAGATGAGGTACAAGATGCAGGTGAATTGTATGTCTTGATTAGCAAATAAAAACAGCCGGATGAAAGTAGTATTCCCATTGCAGCTCAACCTTTAATTAAAGAATTTATGGATGTTTTTCCTAACGAGTAGCCTGATGAGCTACCACCTCTCTGTGATATTCAACATCGTATTGATCTAGTTCATGGATCAAGCTTGCCAAATAAAACGTATTACAGAATGAGTTTTAAGGAGCATGAAGATTCTAATTTCGTGATATTCCAATGATGTCAAATCAATCGTTGAAGGAGCAATAGTTGGTGTAGTGGCGCTCGTAGGATGATAGAGCATCGTTTAGAGAGCATTGATTGGTGAAGCATAGCTGATTTGCATGATGGAGAGACCAAAGTTGACCCGTGTGCAGTCCGGGCGCATTACTCCAAAGAGGAAATCCTTGTTGGACCAAGATTTGGAAGCTTGTTGCTATAAAAGGGTAAACCCTATTATTATTTTCTTATTCTTGTTTCACCGATCACTCTCTCTTTTTTCTTCTTCATGACCGTCGACAGCAATAGGTGTTCCCTCTTTTCGCCGACGTCTATAGCTCCGTCTAAATTCCGCCCAAAAATCTGGTTAGCTTTTCTTTTATGAGATTTTTTTACTTGAACGAGGGTGTTCATGATTTTACATGATCAGAAGATTTTAATCACTTGATGATTTTTTATAGTAAGGTATGGCGCCTCCAGGTTATGGTTGTTATTCTGACTCGGATTCTTCGGAAGAAGAAAGGCAAAGTAGAAATAAGAAATTGAAGCTAAACTATTCAGAGGATAAGAAGTTTGCTAAGTACCAGGAGAAACAACGTCGACTGGAGCGTAAGAGACTCGCATGGGATGATCAAAAGAAATCTAATGCTCCCGTTGATGGTGTAGCTTCTGATTCTGATACGGATGAACAATCATCTTACTGGGAGCCTATTGGTTATGAACCCAATAGGCTATCAATCTGATTTTCGACTTATGATAAAGAAGAATACTTAGATATGATTGACGGAGATCATGAAGAGCACTTGGAAGAAGCTGGTGAACTTGAAAAGAATTCTAAAGAAGAATATGAGGAACTTGTGGATTCTGAGGGAGACTCTGAAGGACATGAAAACGATGATCTGGAAGATGATGATGAGGAGTCTGATTAGAATCACTTGCGTTGCAGTTACCATGTCTTTCCTTAATGCAAGAAGCTTTTACTTTCATAGTTTATGATTACTTCCTTAAGATTAAGCATCTTTATTCAGTCGTTAGTTAAGCCGAAATTTCTTTAGATAAATAAATATATATATTTTTAAGTGTTCTGATAGCATCTTTGTCCTCTCGAGATGATTAACTGAATGAAATTTATGTGTATGAATGAAAAATCTCGTCATAAAATTTTCAGATTTAGGGTTTTCACTGAAAACGTTTTAAAATGTTCATACAGAGTCCGTTCTCGATGATCTACCCCAACTTTTTCATGCTCGGGAGATGATTTATCTCTCAACATGGAGGAATTCGAGTTTCGAGTCAATTCAAGGCCTCAAAAAACAGAGGTCAGAAAGAATTCAGGAATTTTTCAGTTCTTACTTAGTTGGATGTTTTGCTCATGTCTATTAGCTAACTTTTCCGATTGACGTGAAATTTTGATATGTTGTAGTGGACATCCATACGAAGAGTTTAATATATAAATACCCTTTAATTCCTCACTAATTGCTCCCATATCAGAACTTTGTACATGGCAACACAAAATTGCGTCTGACGGGCTTGGTGTAAAAACGCCTTTCATGTGTTTTAGGCTATTTGCTTGTGTCTTAGATACTTAATAACGAATTTTTATGTTGTTAATATGTAATGTTGGTTTTGGTGACGTATTGACACGGCTTTAGAAGGATGATGAGATGATTATGAGTTGAGAGATTGAGGCCCATGCATCTGTGAATAAAGACTAAGAGTTTTCTTTTCTTCTGCTAACATTAGTCGGTGGACTAGTAGTCCCCTGTGTTGTTCCAATATTGTTGAAAGTATCTAGGTTTCAGTAATAATCAGAACTGATTTGACTAGTCGTATAAGATAAGTGTTTATCTTCTTATGCATGTCAATCTTCAAAATTTTGGGTTTTGCCTTCATATAAATGAATATATCATCTTCATCTATTTTGTCTTCAAACTTCATCGTTCATCCATCTTGGTCATCATAGTACCTATGTCTGACAATAACACATCATCTGACGGATCTCTTTCCAGACACAGAGTTAGGCCATCAAACTTGGTAAGAGATATTTTTTCTTTACGACTGATAGTTTGATCAAAAGATTTGTAGTAGAAGGATCAAGTTGAACATCCTTCCTCATCTCTGTATAACTTAAGACCCAAGCAGATAGTTAAGTTTGGTGTTCATCGCTCTTCTGATGATTCTGTCCTGGCAGTTGCAGGTGAAGTAACATTAAGTCCAGCTTTTAAGAATTTAGGTTTCTTTCTGAATTTTATACTGAGTTAACGTTAATATCTTGATGGTATAACAGGTTGATGTCCATGTGGATGTTTATAATAGCAGAGAACGTACTAGGGAACCCGTGGTAGGTGATAATAATTGTGACGCTCCTCCAGTTGTTTCTTCAATGGACGTTGCAGACGCTGATCTCGGCATTGACGCACATGAGTATCCTACTGCTGGTCTTCCCTTCGATGGACACATGAAAAACCTATCCCAAGACAGTCAACATATTGGTGGATTCATCATTCCCAAGCGCTATGTAGCTTCTTACACCAAAATAAGGAAAAAGTACGGCCACATCGCTACTACAGAGGTGTGGAAGAGTTTCTCACCTACTCTTGTGACTACTGTTGCTTGATTGTTGCCCATGATTGAAGAGATGGAAAAGAAGAACTTGTGTGACGTTACTAATAAATAATTAAACAAGTGGGGTGACATGATATCTAACTGCGAAACTCTCAAGTTCAAACTTCAACGTAGGTTGGCTTCGTCGTCGTTTTAAAATCATAAAGATTGACATAACAACTATTGCTACCAACATGATTTCTTCCGCAAACGCCATTATGGAAGAAAAAAAAGCATTGTATGAAGAATCAATAAGAGTTGAAGAACTGATCCAGGATTTAAAGGTACGAACTAAAGAGTTCCAGAAATAAATCTAGATGATATACAAGAGGAGTTATTTTCTGTTAGAAGGTTTGTTTTAGGATATGGGTTTGGGATTGTCATTTCTATGTTTTACAATATTTTCTTTGAGCATGTAGGTAATTGGACTGGATGATTGTAGCCTTAGGTAAGGGAATCTTCCTCTAGATCAATAAAGTCTGATTTGAATTTTGAGTAAACAATGATATGTTTCGCACAAAATTGTTGAATAAAGAAATTATATAGTAATAATAAGGAAAAAAAAAATCAATCCCAGTTCAAGCATAGTATGCTTTGAGCCATTTTCCGTTGGTTATAATCCCTCACACACCTCCATTGACAGCAACGATGTTGTAGTATCCACTAGCTATTGCTTTAGTAACTACATACGGGCCTTCCCATTTAGGGGAAATTTTTGGAGTAGACATATCTTGTTGAATATGATTGGTTGTCTTGAGTACCAGGTCTCACACTTGAAATTTCCTGAGCTTTACCGCCTTGTTGTACGCCTTGGCGATTCTCTGACGATAAGCCTCTGCATGCTTCTCTGCTTTAGTTTTCCTGGATTCAATGGTATCTAGTTTTGCTATCCTGTAATTGGATACTTCAGCTTCATCCCATTGTACGTCACTTGCATAGCAATCCTAGCTGATGGGATCTTAATTTCGGCCGAAAGAATGACATCTGTTCCGTAGACAAGTGAATAAGGCGAAGTCCCAGTAGAGCTCCTGGGTGAAATCCGAAATGCCCACAACACCATGGGAAGCTGTTCGTGCCAGGCTCTGGGATTATCATGTACTGTTCGACTAAGAATCCGAATCAGAGTCTTGTTGGTACTCTCAGCTTGTCCATTCCCTTGAGGATAATAAGGAGTAGAGAATACTTGTCTAACGTGGTATCTTCGAAGAAATTTTCTGACTTGCTCATTATTGAAAGGCAAGCCATTGTCTGTGATGATATGCTTCGGAACACCGAATCTACAAATGATGTATTCTTTGATGAATGCTACAATCATTTCTAGGGTTGTGATTTTGAGAGGGATGGCTTCAACCTATTTGGTCAAATACTTTGTTTATGTGATGATGTATTCATGTTGTTTCGACAATGACAGATTAATCTTGCCAATAATGTCTAGTCCCCAGCTATAGAAGGGCCAAAGACTACTGATTGAGGGAGAGGTATACATAGCATATGAATGAGATTCCAGTGAATCTGGTATTTGTGACATCTTTGGACAAATGCGGCTGCATTATCTTCCATAGTTGTCTAGTAGTACCTTTCGTGAATTTGAAGAAATAATTTCTTCTTCCCTTGATATTCGCCTTCATGGGATTCTCTCAATATCGTAGTGGTTTCAGAATTGGCCAAACATCGTAGTAATTTCCTCCAAAACTTTTCCGGTACAAAAATACTTCATGGAGGATAAATCTCTTAGCCTTCTATCTTATCTTGGCTGCTTCTCATTTTTCAGAAGGAAGAAAATTATCTCGAATGTATTTGATGTAAGGTTCTCGCCAGTCCCCAACATGATGGATGGTTAGTCCTCTAACTGAAGTGATGGTGCTTGGCAGTTGGTGCAAGCTCCTTGTAGTGCTCGAGATTGAGACTCCATGGTTGGCCTGTAATACCCGAGCTGTTGAAGACGTCGGTAGAGTGTTACCACTAGAGTTTTACCACATACTTCATCATGCATATGGTTAAGTTGTTGTCGTGCTTCTTCATCTCCAAGATATCTTGACAGTGATCCATCTGGATTTCTGTAGCATAGTACTCCATGAAGTAAGAAGAAGTTCTTTAGGTTTTTGAGATCGATTTTTCCTTGAGAAAGCGAGCTATTGAGTTCGTTGATGATTGGTGTTCTCTAGTCAGTTGCTTGGACATCCTCAGAATGAGCCAGCCATGTCGATGATATAGTACGTCTTTATACTGTTAGTGTTTTCTCCAGCCCTTCGAATTGCAACTTAGAGGCTAGAGTATCTAAACAATCGACATGTATGTTGCTGGCTTGCCCAATATGGACTATTGTTGCTTCAGCGAAGTGAGTTAATGGCTTCTGAGCCTCAATCCTGTAAGGAGCTAGTGTCACTTCTTTTAGAGAATAAACTCCATTCATCTGGTTGACCAACAACTTCGAATCGCCTCTTATCTCTAGGTGTCCTGCTCCTGCTTGCTTGGCTAGCGACAATCCTATTAAGAAGGCTTCATACTCTGCTAAATTATTAGTGCATTCGAAATCTAATTTGAATGAGTGTGAGAATATTTCGCCAACCGGAGACACTAGAACCACACCGGCTCCCCCAGTACTATTGCTAGGTGTAGTATAGCCATCAAAGTATAACAACCACGTTTCTTCTTTGACGAGGGAGATTTATGGAAATTCTTCAAGTACATCCTCATGCAGCATGGTAGTGTCTTCACCTTGGAAGGATGCTAGTAAGTCTTCCACTGCTTGTCCTTTAACCTCCTTTGGAGAGACACATGATATGTCAAATTCTAACATTTGAAACAGCCACTTTGCTGCTATTCTCATCAAGGACGGCTTTGATAGTAAAATATGATAGGATCATCTTTAGAGACCAACACTGCTCTGTTAGATACTAGATTGTCTGAGCTTTTGTATAACATGAACTAATGATAGACATGCTTTTTCTGCTTTGGGATATTTGAGTTCGGCGTCTTTCAGTGAGCGACTGATGTAATAGATTGGGTATTCAACTTCCATGTCATCTTCTTGAGCGAGAAAGGCTCCTGTCGCGACATCGCTGGAGGCTGTGTATAGAAGTAGAGGTCATCCTGCTGTAGGAGATCTCATGACAGCTGATGATAACAATAATTATTGGATTTTGCAGAACGTTTCATGTTGAGTGGTGGACCAAACATATTTCTCCCCTTTCTTCAGGAATGGAGTGAATGAGGCTACGAACTGAGCTAACCCTGGAATAAAACGCCTGATGTATGATACTTTTCCCATAAAACTTTTAAGCTCTCTCACAGTCCGTGGTGGAGGCATAATGGTGATTGCTTGGGTCTTGACTGGATTAACCTTGATTCCTTCTGCTGTTACTTGAAATCCTAGGAATTTGCCGGATGAAACACCGAAGGCACATTTTAAGGGATTCATCTTAAGCTTATATTCACGACATCTTTCGAACACGTGACGTACCACCCGCAGGTGGTCCGTTTGGGTTTTGGATTTTACCACCAGGTCGTCGACATAATCTTCTACTTGCTTATGCATCATGTCATGGAGGATTGTAGTCATGACACGTTGATAAGTAGCACCTGCATTTTTTAAACCGAAAAACATCACAGCATAATAGAAGTTTCCGATTGGAGTTCAAAATGAAGTCTTATTAGCATCAGGCTCATACATCTTTATTTGATTATAGCCACTGTAACCATCCATGAAAGAGAACATGCCATGGCCACTGGTGGAGTCGACTAGCATGTCTATGTTAGAAAGTGTAAAAGCATCTTTAGGGCAACATTTATTCAGATTCCTAAAGTCTATACAACATCTAATTTAACTATTCTTCTTCTTAACAGGAACGACGTTATCTAGCTAGGCGGGATGTTGTATAGGTTTAATAAATTCAGCAGCAAGTAGTTTATGTATTTCGATGTTGATTTGTTCTTCTACTTCACGCTTGAACTTCCTTTGTGGTTGCTTGACAGGTTTGGACCCATGGATGATATGTAGGTGATGAGTGACTAGTTTATCATCTAAACCAGATATCTCTTCATAAGTCCAGGCAAATGTATCTCGATACTCCTTAAGGGCAACTGCAGCGGTTGGAGTATACCAAAGAGCAAAGAGGAAATTTGTTTGTTCTTGAAAAAAAAACACAGCGGAAAAGTCGACTAAATATGATCTTACGCTCCTCTACACGAACGTGTACTGACCAAATGCTCTTCTACACGAGCGTTTCGACTAAATGCTCTTCTACACGAGCGTTTCAAAACCAAAAGTTCTCTTAGAGGAGCGTTTCAAAACCAAAAGCTCTCTTAGATGAGCGTTTGGACTAAAAGCTCTCTTAGAGGAGCGTCTCTAACAACAACGCTCTCCTAGATGAGCGTTACCAAACTTCAGCCCTTACAACGCTGTGACGTTTAACCCACACGCTCTTTTAATCCAGGGTTAGAGAAACGCTGTATTGAGAGAACATTTCACATATCGTTCTCCTACAAAACCGTTTTGTATTTAGAACGTTCTCCTACAACAGCGTTTTGAGTTAACGTTCTCCTACAAGAGCGTCCGACTATATTTGTGTTTGGTCCAGTTGCTCGACAAAAATTGGTCGAATACTGTTCAAAAACTGGACCAAATCGTATATACCCTCGCCCGTTGCGGCTCACAAAAGTGGACCAAAGAGTAAAATTGGTCTTTACTCTTTGATCTACTCGACCGCTGCAGTTGCCCTAAGGAGATTTATAAGTCTTGTCTGTTTGCCTGATGACAGAGTCGAACTAATGGAGATAGGTCTGGACACTTCTTCCGTACCGATGCCGACAGTCTCTAGCTCATCTGTTGCTGAATTTGTACCATCCTGCAACTGTCGCGGCGTGTCTCACACTTCTTCTTCGTCTTGCACCGGTTTATTATTGTTATATTCATCTGAGCGGGAAGGTTCATCAGCAGCCTCCCTTGCTTATTGCTAACATCCCCGATGGAGGTAGATTACTCTTCCTTCAGTACCATAATTGGTGATGAAGTTGTGCCCTCTCTTGGTATGAGAGTGAATTGGAATCTTAGCAATTACAGGTTATTGCTTTGTAAATTATCCTGAGAGAGGTATCTTCGGGAGTTTTACCTCTTCATTGGGTGTTAGAGATGATAGTGTGTCGGCCTTTTCGATTTATGACCAAGTAGGCAGTGGCGTACTCTAGATCTTGTTTGGTGGGTCAAGTTCAACATCTCTTGGTTCGAATAATTTGGAATCATAGACTGGAGTATAAGGGGATGATGCTACTGCTATACGAACGATCTTCTTATTAAGTATAATCATCATGCACTGGTGGTATGTTGAAGGGATGACTTTGTTTTCGTGAAGCCATGGTCGTCCTAGTATCATGTGATATTCAGGTTCTTTCTAAATCACATGAAATTTTACTTTCGAATGGATCAGTCTCATCTTCATATCTAAGTACACATATCCATAGGTGTTAGTCCGATTTCCTTCAAAATCTTTCGTCACAGTAGGATGATGTACGATCTTGCTTTGCTGAACTCTGGATGTTCTAAGAGTCTTGATAGGAATGATGTTAGCGGCTGCACCATTTTCGATGAGAGCACTTTTGAATTCGAAATCTTTGATATGCGCAGTCACATATAAAGCTCGATTATGACCTTCGTCAACCATCATTTCTTCTTCGGTAAAGGTGATGTTGCTTATAAGAGGATCGGACGCAATGTATACTTCCGGAGACGATGACGTTAAATGTGCTTCGAAAGCAATATGATTGAGAACAACAAATCTGTCTAATCGTTGTTCTTTGGATAAGTGCAGAAGCCCGCATAAACTTTCAATAAGGAAAGTGGCTTCTTGGCCTACAAGCTTTTCACAGGTAGTGAAACTCCCAACATGATGATGGGAATGCATGTCTGTTAGAAGAGAACCCCAATACCATAGATTCTAAATCTTCTATGAAAACAACACTACGTCCTAATTCCTCCGTCAGTCGGTGAGGAAGTCGAGGAGGAAGTTTTGCAAATGCTCCAGCCTTGCTAGAGCTCTTGACATGACCTCCTGTTTCTGCTCGATTTCATCCATGACAAGAGTTGGATTTCGTGCATCTCTGATTTCCGTTACGCCATTAAGGAGAAGATTATTGTTGGTATTACTAATTTTAGGAGGAGTAACACCAGTGGCATTACCATTAGCATCAGAAAAGTTAAGTTTGGGATTAGTGATCGTAAGATCTAGTCTAAGGCCGACCATTCTGATGTTGTGATAATTGAAAAACTTGACGAATTGGCTTTGCAAATGAGAGATTAATCTCCCAATGTGGTCGCCAAAATGTTTGTGGGTAAAAAAGATTTGAGGGTAAGAGTGAAAATGGTGAAGAAGGGTAATGCTAGTCAGAGCAATGAGAGATCAAGCTATGCTAACCGAAGCAAGTCACTCGTGTAAACACCAAATTGCTTAAACATCAAATATTTGTATTTTATATTACTTTTAAGATTCGAGAGATCAATCTGTACGAAATCATCCTAAATCAAGAAATGACCGTTTCGATTTCGTTTCAGTCACAAAGGAAGGAGAAGGGTTGACCTGTAGGGAGGGAAGAAGAGAGAGATCATGATTCTTTGAAGCGCATCAACATTCAAGAGAAGATTTCTTCTAGACATGGTAAGTGGGCTGGTTATTTCTAAAAGTTCACTTTTGTACTGAAACATATAGCTGGGTTGCAGAATCAAGTTGTTGATGCCTTAAGCCGAAGGAGTATGATACTCAACACCATGTGAACTGAGGTAATGAATTTTGATTCATATTCTGATCATATTCTAACCGATCCAAACTTTACGGAGATTGTGGATAATATCATCTTAGGTAAACGAAGTGATTACCTTATGCATGAAGGATTTCTCTTCAAAGGTAATCAATTGTGTAGCCCTGATTCTAGCCTCCAATTGAAGATTATTAAGGAGTTACATGACAAGGGGAACATGGGAAGGGATAAGACTTTCCAACTTGTTTCGAAGTCATATTACTGGCCAACAATGAGGCGTGAAGTTGCTAGATTCGTGGATAAATATTGAATCTGTCAAGTGTCAAAAGGAAAAACAACTAATGCAGGGTTGTATATGCCATTGAAAATTCCAAATCAACCCTGAACATATTTGAGTATGGATTTCGTGTTGGGCTTACCTCGAACTCAGAGGGGATATGATTCAATATTTGTAGTTGTTGACCGTTTTTCAAAAATGTCCCATTTTATTGCTTGCAAGAAGACTACTAATGCACTGAAGGTAGATGAATATCTCTTCCGCGAAGTATATCATTTACATGGATTGCCATGTTCAATTGTTAGTGACAGGGACACGAGATTCCTTAGTTAATTCTGAAAAACTTTGTGAAAATTAGCTAAAACAAGGATTAACTTCAGTAGTGTGTATCACCCTTAAAGTGATGGCCAAACAGAAGTTGTGGATCGTTCATTGGGTGATATACTACGGTGTATGGTTGGAGAAAATCTGAAGAGTTGGGATTAGAAATTTTACCAAGCTGAGTTTGCGTTTAATCATTCAGTAAACCGTAGTCTGGGTATGAGTCCATTCGAGGTTGTTTATGGCTACAATCCACGAACACCGGTATATTTGGCACTTGTTCTTGATATGAAGAGAATTGAAGTTCGAGCTGAAGACCGTATCCAACAGATTCACAAGTTGGCTGAAGAACAATTGTTTTGAGATAATGAGAAGCATAAGGTGGTGGCAGATAAAAATCACAGAGTTGTGAGTTTTGAATTAAGGAATTTTGTGTGGGCTATATTGACAAAGGATCGTTTCCCAGTTGGAGAATATAACAAATTGAAGGCGCACAAGATTGATCCCTTAGAAATAGTCGCGAAGATTAATCGAATGCCTAAAAGTTAAAGCTTCCAAGTCACATTTGTACTTCTGATGTTTTTAATGTCAAACATTTGGTTCCGTATAATGGCGATAATTCTGATGATGACCAAGAAAATTCGAGGGAGAATTTCTCTCAACCCCGGGAGAATAATGCAGATGAGCAAGCTATAGCCTATTTGGAGGCTAAAAACCCGAGTGTCGTAATTTAGGTCAAGAGGCGTCCATTTTGATTGGAAACGGGCCAACTATAGATCTATAAATCCACATGGTCGCCATAACTTAGCCAAATTCCGTCGTTTAGGGCTTCAAACAGGCGTTTTTGTTATTTTTGGAAAGTTTTTATTTTATTAATAACTTCTTCGTTAGGAGTCCGTTTGGGTCGCGACAAATAGTTTTATTTAAAAAGTACTTTCATTATTTTAGGTCGATCAAAATTTGCCAAAAATATCAAATTAGGGTTTGAGTCGGTTTATTGGGTTTTTTATCCTTTCTTGCTGCGCAAATTAGGGTTTTCCCCAAAGTCTATTTAAGAGTCTTCAAGTTATTGTTCTACATTTGAATTTGATTAATACAAATTATTTTCCTAAACTTGTTCAAGTTTAATTGATTATTATTTATAGTCGGGAAACCGAAGTCTAAATGATTATCACTGTTCATAGTTGATTTTCTTAGGAATATCTTGAAATCTGAACAAAACATCTCTTTTCTTTCTTTTCTATAATATTCGCTGCATCAAAACCTCCAACTCATAAGCTCCGCTTTTAATTTTCCACATATTGCTGCTTAATCTTGGGTGAATCAAAGGATTCAGTCTTTAACATCCCAACCAAGCAACTCATTCCTATCTCTAATATTTTCTACAGCATCAGGCCATCAACAATATTAAGTATTCCTTGCAAACTACCACTCAAAACTCTACTATGCTTGTGTATTCTCACTTGCAAATATCACAATTTCAAAGCGAACTTCAAATAAGTGAAAGGAAAACCACCTAACTATCAACATCACAAGTAAAAGGGTTTCTGATGCATTAAGGCTCTTATTATTTACAGTGTCAGATGCTGATATATCTAGAGTTCTGGAGTTTGAAAAAGATGAAAACCAATTGATATTACCACGACCAAACATGAAAGGAGCCACCACTGGCATCATTCTATTCAAATGAAAACCAATTGATAATCTTGGGAATGTGGCTGTCATTTGCATATCATGTTGTGTTAGAATTAAAAACGGATTATTACTTAAAATGATTTTTGATTATTACTTAAAATGATTTTTTTTACTAAATATATCTTAGTGGGATCAAGGGTCACTAGTCCAAACTTGGGGTGGAAAAATAGAGCCATCCATTTTCACTTCTTAGTGAATGAGAAACCTTTGGTTTGTCCCATATTGGACAAACCAAGGAGGAAGTTTATCCTCTTTACCACAAACGTTCTATATAAGGAAAAAGAACTAGTGGATTGGATATGGACTTAGGAAATGGACTAGTGGGCAAATGCACACATGTGCGGTACTTCGCACCGAAGCACCGCGGACCGCGGGCTTGCGGAGCTTGCGTGTGCTTTTGCATGAGCCTTGGCGCGAGCCTTGGCGCGAGCCTTGGTGCGAGCCTTGGTGCGACCATTGGTGCGAGCCTTGGTGTGACCATTTTTTAATTTTGTACATTAAGTATTTTACCGTTTTGAATTTTAAATTTAAATCAGATTTAAATAACAAAATCTTTTAATTAAATATCTCAAATTAAATTTGTTTAATTAATTGACTTTTTAACGTTTGATAATCAAGAGTCTTCTTCTTCCTTAAAAGAAAAAACAAAGTCAGATTTTTTTTCTTACCCCAGTCGCAGCCACTGTCCTGACGACTTTTCACCGTCTTCCTGCTTTGTTGTGCGCACTAGATTTATTTTTCTTTATCTTCTTCTACTGTTAAGTTCACAACGGGCCAACGAGTGTTGCTAACTGGGTTCATATCAGGTGGTTGTATCCTGGATTCAAATTTGTCAATTATAAAGGTATAGCAACACCTTCTAGGTGTACCTGGCAAATATTGAGTTAAGGGCAGTCTGTTGAACAGGCGACTCCACCTCTCTGTGCTTGAGTGATTGTGTGCTTCTTTATCTAACCCTTCCTTAATCAGATACAAGTTTCTATTTGGTTTGTTTTTTCTGTTACAGGAATAATATTCGACAACAATTTTAATCAACAATCTTAACTCAATAGTTGCTTTCTCGAAAATTATTCTTCTGTATCAATGACAAAGACTGATGTTGAGAGACCTCAGAAGTTTTCTGGTAAGGATTTTAAGAGATGGCAGTCGAAGATGTTGTTTTTCATGAGTTTCCACATGCTTGATGAAATAGTGTTGAAGCCGTATGATGAAGCTATGGATCTTCCTGAATCATCCAAGTAAAAAGATACTTGGACGAGAAATAATTATTTAGCAAAAAATCATATTTTAAATTGCCTTGAAGACTCTATGTATGATTTTTATAATGCTAAAGAGAATTTTACTGCCTTCAATTTATGGACTGCAGTGCAAGAAAAATATGTAGCAGAAACTGCAGGAAGTAAAAAATTCCTGGTTGCACGTTTTTTGCAATACAAGATGATGAATGACAAGTCTGTAGTTGATCAGTTTCTGGAGTTGCAAAAAAATAATAAATGAAATCATTGCTGAAGGAATGGTAATTTCTGAGACCTTTCAAGTTTCTGCTGTGATTGAAAAATTACCAAGTTCATGGGCCGAATATAAGAGAAGACTAAGACATGAAACTGGTGAGATTACTATGATAGAATTGGGCAAGAAAATCCAAGTTGAAAAATTGCTATGTTCAAAGGACAAGAATGTTTCTTATGCAAGAGACATATCAAACAAAACTCATGTGATCGAACACAAGTTTGCCATTCTCAGTCTGGACCACAACAAGCGCAAGCCTGGCCCTCAAGGAAAAGGTAAATTTCAAAAACCAAAGTCTGCTATTGGTAAGATTAAGGGAGCATGTTATGTTTGTGGTGTGTCTGGCCATATGGCAATGCATTGTAGAAAACGCAAAGATGCAAATTTTAAGAAATCAAATGTAAACTTAGTTGAAAGTAGTAAAAATGAATTTTCTTGCACGGTGTCTGAGGTTAACTTAGTTACCAATGTGAGAGACTGGTGGGTAGACTCTGGAGCTACCAAACATGTCTGCGGCAGTAAAGACATGTTCACCTCCTATCAGACGGTAGGAGAAGGAGAAAAACTCTATATGGGTAATTCATCTGCAGCACAGGTTGCAGGAAAAGGAAAAGTTTCGTTGAAGCTCTCTTCCGGGAAAATCCTCACATTGAATGAAGTTTTACATGTACCAGACATCTGCAAGAATCTCGTTTCAAGTGGTGTGCTAGATGATAAGGGCTTTAAGATTGTATTTGAGTCTGGGAAAGTGATTATCACTAAGGGAAAGGACTTTGTGGGAAAGGGCTATAAGGCTGAAGGCCTATACAAATTATCTGTGACCTCTGTTGAAGTTAATAAAATTGATTCTTCTTATGTTGTTGTCTCATTGAATATCTGGCATGGTAGACTTGGTCATGTAAATTATAAATCAAATGAACAAATTGGCAAACTCTGGCTGCATTCCAAAATTAAATTTGGAATATGAACATAAATGTGAAGTTTGTGTAGAATCAAAATATACAAAGAAGCCTTTTAAGAAAAATGTCCACAGAAATTCTAATCCCTTAGAGTTAATTCACTCAGACTTAGTTGATATGAAATCAATCCAAACTAGAGGTGGTAAAAAATGGTTTGTCACTTTCATAGATGACTGTACTAGGTACTGTCATATTTACTTGCTTAAAGGGAAAGATGATGCTTTAGAAGCATTTAAATTATATAAATTAGAAGTAGAAAACCAATTGAACACCACTATTAAAACCATTAGGTCTGACCGTGGGGATGAATATGTAATCCCTATAGGAGACTTTTGTGCACAACATGGCATTATTCATGAGGTAACTCCTCCTTATTCACCACAATTAAATGGAGTTGCTGAACGGAAAAACCGAACCCTTAAGGAGATGATGAATGCCATGTTAATCAGTTCAGGACTACCGGCGAACTTGTGGGGGGAGGCCGTCCTCTCAGCTTGCTATATCCTGAACAGAGTGCCCCTTAAAGGATCAGTCAAATCACCGTATGAATTATGGAAAGGCAAACAACCCTCCTATGGATACTTCAAAGTGTGGGGGTGTTTAGCCAAGGTCTCTATTCCTCCACCTAAGAGGACTAAAATAGGACCTAAAACGGTTGATTGTGTCTTCATAGGATATCCCGAACACACCACTGCTTATAGGTTTATGGTTGTGAGTTCTGAAAACTCAGAAATTGGTGTGAACACCATTATGGAATCTAGGGATGCTACATTTTTTGAAAATGTGTTTCCATTAAAATCTGAATCTCGCATGATATGTGATGATCCCCTAGATGTCCCTTCTTCTAGCCATATATTACCGATAGAAGAAGATGAATCTGTTTATGAACCTAGAAGAGGCAAAAGACTTAGAATAGAAAAATCTTTTGGGCCAGACTTCATAACCTGTTTAGTTGAAACTGATCCATAAACCTATAAAGAGGCCATGACTTCTTCTGAAGCTCCATGGTGGAAAGAATCCACTATTAGTGAGATGGATTCTATTGTTCAGAATGAAACCTGGGAGATAGTAGATTTACCTCCAGGGTGCAAACCCATAGGCTGTAAATGGATCTTCAAGAGAAAACGTAAGGTAGATGGAACTGTGGAAAAGTATAAAGCTAGACTATTAGCTAAGGGCTATAAACAAATAGAAGGTGTAGATTTCTTTGACACTTATTCACCGGTCACTAGAATTACTTCCATTAGGATGCTAATTGCAATCGCTGCAATTCATAATCTAGAAATACATCAAATGGATGTAAAAACTGCGTTCCTAAATGGTGAATTAGATGAAGAAATTTATATGGACCAACCCGAAGGCTTTGTAGTGAAGGGTTATGAAAACAAAGTGTGCAGACTTAAAAAGTCTTTATATGGCTTGAAACAAGCACCGAAACAATGGCATGAAAAATTTGATCATGTAATGTTCTCTAGTGGATTTAAAATAAATGAAGCTGATAAATGTGTGTACATTAAATCTATAAACGATGCCTGTGTGATTGTATGCTTGTATGTTGATGATATGTTTATACTAGACACAACCTTAGAAATCATTAATTCCACTAAGAACATGTTGAGTGAGAACTTTGACATGAAAGACTTAGGTCCTGCTGATGTAATCCTAGGGATGAAAATTAGAAAGGAGTCTAGTGGATTCAGTCTTAGTCAATCTCATTATGTTGAATCAGTTCTTAAGAAATTTAACCAGTTTGATAGTAAACCTGCAAGTATTCCATTTGACCCTTCTTGCAAACTCAAGAAAAACAAAGGGAATGGAGTCTCACAACTTGAATATTCACGAGTCATAGGAAGTCTGATGTATTTAATGAACTGCACAAGACCAGACATTGCCTATGCTGTGAGTAGACTTAGTAGGTATACATGTAATCCAGGAAATGAACATTGGGATGCACTTTTCAGAGTGTTGAGGTATCTTTAATACACTTTAAACTACCGTTTGAGTTATGAAAGACACCCTGCTGTTCTTGAAGGATACTATGATGCAAACTGGATAGCAGACTCAGAGGAGTCTAAGTCTACGAGTGGATACATATTCACTCTAGGCTATGGATCAGTGTCTTGGAAGAGTTCCAAACAGACCAGTATCGCTCGATCCACTATGGAATCCGAGTTTATTGTGTTAGATAAAGCAGGAGAGGAAGCCGCTTGGCTAAGATATTTTTTAGAAGACATTCCTCTCTGGCATAGGCCTGTGCCAGTTATATCTATACATTGTGATAGTCAAGCTGCAATAGCTAATGCTAAAAACAACAACTATAACGGAAAATCTATTCATATCAGGAGAAGACACAATTCTCTAAAACAACTAATCTCAACTGACGTTATTTCTGTTGACTTTGTGAGGTCTAAGGAGAATATCGCGGATCCTATGACGAAAGGCTTATCCAAGGAGATAGTTAGTAATGCATCAAGGGGGATGGGGCTTAAGCTCATAAATTAAAACTTGCCTTGAAGGATACTCAACCTTGCTGACTGGAGATCCCAAGATCAAGGTTTTGAATGAGACAACTAATTCGTGGCGGGTAAAAATCAAACACTATCAGAGAATTATTTTCTCTGTCCTTTCCATATGGTGTAGACGTGATAGTGTGACTGCATGTGAGGATGACTTATAATAAAGTCTTAATAAGTTTTATAGTTTCAATTTAAGATTGAAATGGGGTGTAGCAGTTAACACTCTTGATAGAACTCACCTATCTGAATGAGGAAGTGGGTCGCTTCCTATGAGAACTGAGCTGATTCTCTAGAGCATTCTGAGAAACGGGATATGTCCAGGGCCAAAACGGACACAACGGCGTGAACTTAACAATACTCTTGAGAGATATCTCGCGTAAGGAGCTATTGATGAATTACACCAAACCATGGCAGTTCAAGACATCGCGTTCACTGACCATCAAGCAGTTCCAGTACTTCTCACTAAGCAAAGGTTCAATTCCTTATGGACACCTATTGCTTAAGAGGTATTTCTCGTTTTCCGGTTTTCTGATTTATCGCTTTCTTCATTCATGTGGGGGATTGTTAGAATTAAAAATGGATTATTACTTAAAATGATTTTTGATTATTACTTAAAATGATTTTTGTTACTAAATATATCTTAGTGGGATCAAGGGTCACTAGTCCAAACTTGGGGTGGAAAAATAGAGCCATCCATTTTCACTTCTTAGTGAATGAGAAACCTTTGGTTTGTCCCATATTGGGCAAACCAAGGAGGAAGTTTATCCTCTTTACCACAAACGTTCTATATAAGGAAAAAGAACTAGTGGATTGGATATGGACTTAGGAAATGGACTAGTGGGCAAATGCACACATGTGCGGTACTTCGCACCGAAGCACCGCGGACCGCGGGCTTGCGGAGCTTGCGTGTGCTTTTGCGTGTGCTTTTGCATGAGCCTTGGCGCGAGCCTTGGTGCGAGCCTTGGTGCGACCCTTGGTGCGACCGTTGGTGCGACCATTGGTGCGACCATTGGTGCGAGCCTTGGTGTGACCATTTTTAAATTTTGTACATTAAGTATTTTACCGTTTTGAATTTTAAATTTAAATCAGATTTAAATAACAAAATCTTTTAATTAAATATCTCAAATTAAATTTGTTTAATTAATTGACTTTTTACCGTTTGATAATCAAGAGTCTTCTTCTTCCTTAAAAGAAAAAACAAAGTCAGATTTTTTCTTACCCCAGTCGTAGCCACTGTCTTGACGACTTTTCACCATCTTCCTGCTTTGTTGTGCGCACTAGATTTATTTTTCTTTATCTTCTTCTACTGTTAAGTTCACAACGGGCCAACGAGTGTTGCTAACTGGGTTGGTATCAGGTGGTTGTATCCTGGATTCAAATTTGTCAATTATAAAGGTATAGCAACACCTTCTAGGTGTACCTGGCAAATATTGAGTTAAGGCCAGTCTGTTGAACAGGCGACTCCACCTCTCTGTGCTTGAGTGATTGTGTGCTGCTTTATCTAACTCTCCCTTAATCAGATACAAGTTTCTATTTGGTTTGTTTTTTCTGTTACAGAAATAATATTCGACAACAATTTTAATCAACATGTTGTAGTCCTATACATAACATAGTCTTCAAAGCTGCGGCCAGAACTTTCGTCCCATATGCAAAATCGGTCGTTGATTGAAAGACAGAATATAGTTGCAATGTCATATGTAGATCCAAAGCATAATGAAAACTACGGAAGCGGTTTCTTGAATGAATCTGCCATTTGCATATCATGTTGTCCTCCTAAACATTCATTCGTTTTAGTGTCCAGCGAAACAAAACATTTATAACACTTTGTGAAACGTGCATTAACACTACATTACAAGATTTTAAGATAGAACCCCCAACTCTATTTTACACTGATACTTCACATGTTATCCCAACACAATGATATTGTGGTAATCCAGGTTATTATGATTAATACAGTAGCTGCTATTTTTATTTTTTAAATGGATGTGCTTTTGTGATAGATAACATTCTAAATTAGTACTCCCTCGGTTTTATTATTTTTATCCTCTATTTCATTTTCTTTATTTTTTAAAATAGTATCCAACTTCTGTTTATGATCGTATTTTTAATAAACTTTCGAATATACCTTCATATCTTTTATATTTATAAATTTATTTTTAACGAATTCTAGTTAAAATATAATAGAATATTTATATAATTAGAAAACAAATTTTAAATATTTTTTTTTAATCTTTCATTTAAAAAATATATATATTTGGCTTCACAACTTAAATTCCTTATTAACTTTATACTCCGTAAGTATATAATTTTAGCTTTTCTTTTTCTTCTTATTTAAGGTCTTCTTAATAATTTTAGGTAGTTTTTAATACTAATATTTTTATTAAAATAAAATAGATAAATAACTAAGGGTAGTCAACTAAGATACTATAATTTCCTTAATATTTTGATAAAGTCAAAACGGACTAAAATTAAGAAACGGAAGGAATACTAAAAATAGACAGCTCCTATAGTTCTAAATTTTACCCTCACATGTAGGTACAGACGGTTACACAGGCATTAGCTTCAGATAGGGCTGTCAACGGATGCTATCGAAACGGATATTGGCTCAGCCGGTTCCGATATCCGATAAGCTTATCGGATATCCAGTATCCGATAAGTTCCGACGGAATCTTAAACTTCAAATCTGATTCCGTTTCGATAAGCTTATCGGATATCAGATATTATCCGATAAATATCCAATAGCTGATATAAATCTTAACACCTGTTTTTTCACTTCAAATTTCCGATAATTTCCGATAACTTCCGATAATTTTCGATACTTTCTATATGTTATCGGTATCGGATGTTATCGGACGGATACTGGCTCAGTCGGTTCCGTTTCGATAACACGAAAATATCCGATACAATATCCGTTTCCGACATCCGATATCCGCTATACCGGATAATATCCTATAGGATCCCGGATTTTTAGAAACGGTTATCGGATTTCAGAATGGGATTGACAGCCCTAGCTTCAGAGAAATATTTTTGGTGTCAGTTACAGCACAGTTTAATCTCTAGCGTCTCCTTCGCCTGGTCGTGTCAATAACGAATGATCCTTGATTCCAACCTCCCCAGGACTGGCTACCCCCAATTTTTTTCTCAGCAATTGCTTCCTCAAGCTGATGTCTGACTCGCAGCAGCATTTCCATCAACAACCTGAGTTTAATCATAGTCCTCCAATCATCTTTAGTTATATTCCCTTCACTATGTTCTTCTGTACGTGATCCCCTTTATTCTACCCAGAAGATTGGTTTCCAACAGATTTTGTGGGTGGCAAACTCCAGTTAGGTGCTCCACTGCCCCAGTTATCTGCACCATTTACTTGGTTCCAAGCATCTGCATTTTTTTTGTTCTCTCCATCTTCTTGAGTTGGATTACCTTAGCTACAACCTGCGTCTTTATTCCAACCCGAAGAAGCACCACTATTTCAAGGCAAATGCTAAATAGGTTCAACTTAAAGAGACTGACAAGGGATAAGAGTTGCTGACGGTCCTATGCAACATAAATTATTTACGGAACTAGCGTTGATCCATGCTAAATTTACAGGAATTCGTTCAAATGTTTTTAAATTTCGTTTGAATATCAATTTCTTTTTTTTTTGTAAGGCTTTATAGACAAGTATTGCTGTTTTTTCTTACACGGTATATTTGCTCATGTTTCATATAACTGGTAAAAATATTTAGTGTTGTAAATATCTAACCATTAAATGGCTGATCATCATTGGCTAGCTATATTGAATATGGAATTTAGTGGGTACATGGTGTTATGTATTGTGTTGCGTGCTTTTTTATTGATATGTTGTACTAACAGGTATCACATGGTAGTGCCTATTCTAAAACACTATATATATATATATATACCTTAATTGTATGTATTGTTAATAGTAAAAATGTATTCTCTATATCTCTCGAGTTTTAAGTATAAATAATTGTTACCTATTCCAAAACGTACCTTATATGCGATGTAAGGTCAAAGTTTAATTCAATGATTCGATAATAACTCAAAACGTTATCAACACGAATTGTTCTACGACGAATGGTATGGGACTGATAATATGAAAAAGGATAATTTTTTTCAACCGTTTTATATTTAATTTAACTATTGTTAAGTAATTTTATGCATACAACTTTTATTGTGTCTAACTTAGTTCCTATTTGATTAGGACCTGTTAAGGAAGAAGTTAGACGATTGCCGCATATTATATATGCTAAGGTCCGCATAAATAATTAATTTTTATGCGAAAAAAATCCAAATAGGTACCTATGAAACTAACTCATATATGTGATATTTATTCAATTTTCGAATTTAGCAAAACATTTGAGTTTTTGCTATGTTCGTAATTTTCTCATTAGCCAAATAATTGAAGGTTTTTCCTTATCCTTTTTGGATAGCGTAGAAAATAAAATTTCCTTCGTTGTTTCACCATGGATTTTGTGGTATATAGTTTGTCTTGAATTTAGAGAAGATAAATGCGCCGTGTAAAATGTTACGGAGAGCAATAAGGAAAAGCTACAAGTTTTATTACGCCCTTATGTGCTTCCGCGAGCTTTGCGGTAGGCATAATATGCGTTTCTTATATGCATAGACGAGCTTCGGGGAGCTAGTGCGTATATTGACACCTTGTATATATTGTGACAGCAACGACAAAAGCTACGTAATTTAACTGCCCCTCGCATATATACAACGTTAAGCAATAAGGAGTCTGCATTTCTTTAAATGATGTTAAGTGTTAATATCTAGTCTTGTCATCGCCTAAGCTATTACCGAAAATAACACATTTGGTGAATTAAATCTTGGATTAGTGTTTATGTAAATAAGTTTATTTTTGACAAATTGATAGGCATAAAAAATGAGAAAAATGCATAACGTGGTAGACATATTTATATATGGAAATTGAACCACGATAGTTTTTCAGGTTTAAAAGCCTGATAAACACCGTACCATTAGAAGTGGAGAAATACGGAATGATAACATCATAATTGGTTGAATAAGCCATGCATGATCGAGCTTTGCTATCGTTGTGGCATAAAAAACACAGAACGGGCACCTGAAGCGTTGTTCATTTATGATAATCTCTATCGGTCGTCTTGGCAGGAATGGGACTGATATTGAGATAATATCTATGTTCACAGAATTTATTTTACGATTTACTGTTGATTTTACATGAAAATGTAAATTCTTAAATTTATTGCAATTGGACAGTAAACGAGAGAGGAAACTTGATCAATTATCTCTCCTGGGTTGCGTGGTATTATTGTTTTCGGCACCTAGTTGCTACTTTGATAAGGTAGAGTAATGCGGAACTGAAAGTCCCGTTGATGAGACATTCCCGCCTAGGGATCAAGGGGAGAATCGTCGACGATATTGATTAACTCCAATTGTGTCTCTTCTAAATTCTCACACCTATAAATGCCTAAGGTGTTGGAGATTACTCTGTTGATTGGTTCAACAAGAGTACGCTAGCATGATTCAGCATAAATAAAGTCCTTGCAAGACATGCCATGGAACCACACGATCGTTTCATCTGAAAATATGCTTACAAGCATAGACGAAAGCCTCATATACGAGGTATGCCAATCTAATCATATAACGTCCATATTCTCTTTGATTAATGAGTTGATATCTCCTGACGACGAGTAAATCCATAAAAGTTGTGTTGATATCTCATGGAGAAGAATATCCGCATAATAAAATTTGGTACCAATGGATTAGAATATCCTCATACTCTAGAGAATGATGTAAGATTGTTTGCTAACTGATTGTTAACTGGTTGTCGATAATGTTCAGAGTAGCTACTGAAATCAGTGTGGATTAATATCCCCCTTTTGCAAAGGAATTATTGACAAAGTTTAGATGATTGGCAAATATGGACCTCAGTCCATTTTGAGTTATTTTGTCAATTGTATACACTTTTAGGACCTTAGTCCTAGCATCGGTTGTAAATTTTATGCTTATCAGAAAGCGTGATGAGAAAATTAAGGTCGCTTGATATACAACGCCACCTCTTTGATAATGAGTTTCCACAGACACTTAATAAGGTTGATGGAAGTATAGTCTTGTAGTCTTAATTGACTCGACCGATCACCTGGGTGATAACTGTGTATCTATACTCATGTAGATCCTAAATGAAACTCTTATTTGTTAATTATTCGTTCATGTTGTATCATCCTAGTGATGCTATGTGCATTGATGATGAATATTGTATTATTCTTGTGCATTCATTGAATGGTTTAGTTGATTCATTTTGAACTTATTACTCGTAAAACCATTGACATGCTTCTGTTTGAGACGTGCTACATTCCACTGTGAGTGCTACTTTCATTAGATTGCGATTCCTATGAGATAGTCTCCCCATCGTTTGGGGGAGGAAGACTACCGCCTGAAAAACGACGTGACTTATCCTGGAATAGACCAAGATGTATCTCATCCTGAGCAGTACGTACCGGCCGGTACGGCCGAAATTTCGGCCGGTTTGGCCGGTACCGGTCGGTGAGCGGTACGAAACCCAAGTTACCGCCGAAACGATATTTCATTGAGAAAATCGGCCGGTACGGTTAAAAACCGGTTTTACCCGGTATTGTCCGATATTAACCGGTTCTACCCGGTATGTATTTTCGGCCGTCAGATGGGAAAAAAAATCTGATCCTACGGCTGATACCCGGTATGTATTGTCTCCATTGATCCTTCATCTCTGCAACTTCTTCTTACGGCTGGCTGGTCGTCTGGTATTCAACTGTCATCTCAGCATCTTCTTCTTCGAATCGTGCAGCGCCTCCATCTCCATCTCTTCCTCAATCTCTTAAGTTATGCATTAAGAGACAAATAAGAAGGATGTGGTTTAGGGACACAAATACTTTCTGTTCTTCTTACGTAATTCCTCGATCTAGGTTTACTGATTTTGGTTCAATTTTACAAATTTCACTGTTTGAATATTGATAATTTTTGGGGTTCGATATATATATATATATGTTAATTAGAGTGGAAGAATTTGTATTTATCTTTCCTAAGTTGCTCTTGAATGAACTGTGTTTTTAGGTGCATTTTGTGAGCTTCAATTGATTCAGTAGAATCAAAATTTTCGGTCAGTGATTCAGCACTTGATAAGTAGCTCTTATTTAGGATGTTACATGTGTATAATGATTATCAGTTTTTTGTGTGTACAAATTTTATGTTAAGGATGAGTTGTTACAATTTTCAGAAGTCAGAGCTGGATGGTGAATTTGTTCCGGTGCCAATAGTTTTGATAGATCAAGATTCAGTTTGTTTCAGTTTGTTGGTACTCAATTTTACTAAAAGATTAATTGTGGTCAGTTTGAACTTTGAAATTTTATAAAAGATTAATTGTTTCAGTTTTTTCTCTGACTGTTTACATTTTGCATCTTTCACATCTTATTCAATCCCATGACTCAATTTTCTTTTTGTTTGAAAAGCGAGGAAATTTTAAGTGCACACAAAATTCAGTTGGGGTTCAGTCACAAGACTCACAAATCAGCACACTAGCAGAAGTACTGAGAGTTGTTGATCCAAAGCTTCATCAACATATAGGTATGCTTTTCTCGCATTTCAGTTTTTTCTCTGACTGTTGTTAGTAAGGTGGAGTACTCTGTTGCCTTTAAGCACTCATGTGCCTTTAATTAACTTCTGTAGACAACAAGTACATCTAGTTCATTAGACAGTTAGACTTACCAGCCTACCAGTCTCTGCATGATTAGTCAAGTGGTCTTAATTGCGGGCTATATCACTCATTTCTTTTGCACCTTTACTGTAGCCTTTATAATCAAATTAGGGTAGATGTGGGTCTGCTTTAGACTCACCTCATCGCCACAAAAACACTTAAAACGTTCTCTCATATATCTGCTGTTGTGTGAAGCTTGGGAAGCCTCATGTAGCTGTCCAAGGTCCCGTTGATTACTTAGGGGTGGAGATCTTTAGGTTCAGAAAATTTGATGTTTAATACTTGTACTCAGAATGCTTTGGGGTTTATTCGATCTCTTTCTGATACCTAATTTGTTGAATTTCGATGGTCTTTGAACTGATTGGTGTCATCTTTGCTGCCCAAGTTTTGGATTTCTTTCAACTGGTTTCAATGTTTCATCTATTAGTACCAGGGATTTGCTTACTACATTCTAATTGTTCTAAATCTGAATTCCTCCTTCTAGAATAAGCACAATAACATGCCCTTGTATATGATAAGCTATTGGGATACTATCTTCGTATGGACTATTTTTGTCAAAATAGGAATCAATCAACTTATAATCGTATAGGCATGGAGAAAACTATGACATGATTTGATGACATTTCCATCTTTAATGTCCATGGTGTTGTTAAATGACAAGAATCTGAGCTGATTATGACTCGAGATTGTTGGGCATTATAGAACAGTTAAGCTGATTATGTGGTTTTAGGTTTCTTTTGAGTCTTAATCTTTTTTTACTAATCATAAAAAAGACAAGTAAGACTTTGTTATGTTAAGTTTAATAGTATGTTGATTAAGGCTTATAATGATCAGAATCTTCTTCTAGTTTGTGTGCCTAATATGAACCCAAATAGTACGAACTGTGAAGCTGTTAGTAAGGTGGAGTACTTTGTTGTTAGTCTTATTAATAAAGAATCTTATTTAATCTCAAGAAATGAAATGTTGCTTCGGAAAAAGAAGTTTGAGTTTTGTGCTTATAGCTTAGTTATAATTTAGTAACTCTTTTCCCATCTTTCATTTATTATATTACTTGTTTTTTTTTCAATTTTGTTACTTTAGGTTGTGAATCAGGTGATTATGGATATCTATAATGATTGTGATGATATCTATAATGAATCTAACGATTTTGATTAAAATTGTAATATGGTTGTTTTTATGTACTTTAGACGGTGAAATTTTAAATTGTTGTTGTTTATCTTGTGTTTCTTGTTTAAACTTTGAACTATATGTGGAATCTATGGATCTATATATTTCGGATGAAAAAATATTTGTTATAAGTTATATGATATTTATAACATTTTGGAATATATTTATAGTTATAAAATGTGAGCTAGTATTTTTTTTATAAAATTTTAGGTATAAAATATATGGACCGATATTTCGCCGGTATATAAACCGAAATTTTCCCGGTATACCGGCGTACCAGTATATCGCTCTCGACCGGTACGAACCGAAATCCGGTATGGTACAGCTTTGATCTCATCTTGATGTTTTCAGCAATGAAAGACATACAAAAGATTTAATATCTTCTGACATTGTAAATCAAGTTGTTTCCTTGAAAAACTGTGAATATGCAGCAAGTGTATCATTTAGAACACACCATAACATGGATGAATAGTTGATTCAAACTATTCTGCTCCTCCTGAAAAGAAAGGATCAATCACAATCATTGAACGATAGTACTCTCAAAGAGACTATCAAAGGTGGATCTGATTTCTCCGAGTGTAGTTCTACTAATAAAATGACGTATCTGCAAAGGTTGTAAAACCTTAAAAAAAGAAATTTACGATCGTACTACAATGGTTGTTGGTGACATAGTATCCATTGATAATGATAAGTGCATATTTTACATGTTTTGAGTATCAATTTCATAATTGTATTTGCTAGATTTCTTGTGAATTATAATACATTACGTTTCTTTTGTAGTTTATGTCTTTTATTGGATGAATCATCCAAAAAAGAGCTACAAAGTGTTAGAATGTGCGAGAAAAGAAATTTTATAAGTGAAGAAGGGAAAAAGACCAGGTATAACTTGTTGATGTCCAGGATTTTCTGTCATCATCACGTAGGAACGAAGAGACAAAGCCAAAAACGAAAGAACGAAGTCATTCCAACTTCGTATGAAGAAGTTATGGGGTGTAAGAAAAACTTAGGCTTGTCTGCTACCCAGAACTGACAACTAAAATAGTTTGAACAGATATTGTTAAAGGCAATATAGGAATTACTATGGGATGCCATGAGTTTCAATATTGATACATGCACTTGTCTTTCGATAATGAGCAACCACATCTTCTCCCAAATCCAAACAAAAGATATTATTCCCTACGTCCACCAGGCTTTACTAAAATGGACACGAGCTGTGGATATCTTCTCGGTGGTTGACGGAGCTTGTGATGATTGAAATGATCTCGAGGAGATCAGTCGAGTAGTGGAGATGAAGATGACTTCGAGTCTGGCAGTTCATTGCCAGTGAGATGATAATCATGGAGTAGAGATAGAGCTGCTACCATCGATAATTGAGGAGGAATTGAACTGCCAGTGAGTAGATGTTGATGTCAATGTTAAGGAGTATCTATAAATCATGATGGTGGTGACTGTGATTCATGGGAGGTGAGTTGATTCCATTGATTAATCATGATGATCATGGAAGACGTGAATGATGAAGATTGAAGTCAGTGATGTAGTTCGATTCTGTAGGTGGATTGTGTTGCTAATGGTTGTTGAATGGACAGAAAATATGGATGAACAACAATGGTAGTAAACGGTGATGGTAATGGCTTGCTTCTATTATCTATGGTAACTGAAGTAAGGAGCTCGTGTTACAAGAGAGAGAGAGAGAGAATCTGTTTTGAGGAAATACTATTTGCTGTAGAGAAGAAGGTGAGGCGAGATGGAGTTGGAACCTGATGGTGACGCTTTTTGTTCGAGAACAGGGAGATTGGTGAGATATTCTCGGCTATAAAAATATGGGAAGAAGATGACATCCACAAGAAATTAATTTTCTCGGCAGCCAAGACCCATCGAGGAAAACTGGACAGAAATAAGAGAAGTCGGAAGAAAAGTTTTTACTCGATGACAAGTAGCCATCGAGAAAAGCTGTGTACTTAAAAATCAAAGAAAATATTAAATGGTGTAGATGGTGGGTCTTAGAAAAGGGTATGAATTATAGAACTTACAACAAACATGCCCTTGTCATTGATAGCACTATCTTACAACAAACTTGCATGCTTTGAGTTCGTGACTCCACTAACTTCTACGAGAAATCAAAACAACTACATGAGGGGATTATTCATGGGGTTTTGGTCTGGTGGTTACAACAAAATGTCGCATGGAGACACCCCATGATGAGAATGTTACAAAGTAGTGGTGACGGTTGAAGCGGTTGAGGAGATAATAGAATAATGGTTTTCCATAAACTTACAAGAATAACGAGCGGTTACACCATCACCCCATAATCTCCATCACTCCATATCCTCACTACCTCCACTACTTTACAAGGAAACATGTGTGTTCTCAACTATTATAAATAGGCTACTTAGCCTATTTTGAAAACAGAACAAGCTTACCATTCTCTCATAAGCTCTGTTATTCTCTATAATTCAGCACCTCTACAAACAATTCGTTCCTTCAACTTTCTTTGCTTCCCTCCCCTAAGATCAACCCATCTCCTCTCTTTGTGACCGAAGTAGGACGGAACGAATTTTTTCGTGGTGTAGGCTTGTCTGTACGATTTTGATTTCTGAATCTAAAGAAAGTACTTCTACGGTATATTGTTTTTCATAAGAGTAATTTTTAGGTACTAACAATTGGCGACCGCGATGGGAGATCAATCTATCAGCCACGAATCCAGTTCTTCAACCATCTGAAAATCAATTCTTTAAAAGTTTGACAATAAAGTGGATCTTAGATATAGTTCAATCATTAAACTCAATCAGGTTCATCAACCAATCTCAATTCTGGTGTTTCATTCCTCAAAATGCTTTCACCAAAAAAATCGACACTCCTCTCTCAAGTAGTGCTACTGGAAATGCCATGGATAACCAAGCATCACCAAGTCTCTCAAATATGATGAAGAGACCCTTGTTGAAGCACAAGAAGACATGGATACCACTTATAATGAAATACTCGCTCCTCTCAAGAATCGGATGGAGCAACCGCCTCCAGAGCAACACATGTATCATATGAAGCAAGCCAGAAATGCCTCCAAAATTATTTTTGATGCTAACATGTCCAGGTCCCATGTCCAAATAGATAAAGGAGAAGTTCGTCTAGCCCGTGATCTGGTACCAGGAAACAGTCAACAAGAAAATTTCAATGCCGGTGAAGTTCTGAAAGGCCCCTGCAAAAATCACAAAAAAGAAGAAGAAAGGCTTATCTCTATTCCACCAACACTAGCCTCTCTGTCTACATAAGATCCAGAGAACCCTACACTAATGGGGGATATCTCTCTCCACCTTTCTTGTCACATAAGGAGATAGGGGTCTTCACCTTTCTCAAGCCGTCACTAGATGGAGCCAACCAATGTTCCTAGCTACCAACGTCAACACATCCAGAGTCGACATTCGACGCAATATCGAGATCCTCATTAAAAAAAAACAACCAAGGATCTAGCAATAAAACTTTGTCATTCATAAGGGTCTATAGAGACCACTACCATTTTGTGGCCAGGAGTTCCGATACCACTTCATCAGCAATGATCATGTGGATTCAGACTACGACATGGCTATGGGATGTCCATGAATCCACAACAACAAGGCAAGTCTCGACGCATCTCTGGAGAAATTATCACCAAGAGACCCACTTGTAAGCGCCAACAAGCCATCAGACCCTAAAGATTGCTCACCTCCAGAACATCACCAAACAACGGATCTGGATACTAAAAGATCGCATAGAGGAGAGGTCGTACGCTCATGGATTTCGCCTACAAGTAAGTCCTACTCAGCAACTCTCTTTACAATCAGTTATCCCACGTCCCATCAAGGCTTGGGGACTTGACTTGAGTATCAACCTCACGTTCCTTGACGATGTGAATGGAAAGTTGATCCTTTTCAAAAGTTTGTCGAATGGATAGTGGTCGTCTCTACTTAGAATATTAAAACCAATAACCCAATCATCCTTGAAATGTGTCATCAACCTGAGATACCGAAACCCAACCCTTTCCATATCAGAGACACTACGGCCTCTCCTGGAGTAAAACCATATCTGATCATTAAACTATATTAGGTGGATAATAAAAACTTGTCTATACTGATAAGCCAACATGGGTAGTCATACGTGGCAAGTGGCTTAAAGCTGTCAAGGCTTAAACACTTCACCACCCCTGACAAAGCTGCCAAGGCTTAAGCACTTTACCACCCTTAGCAATATTTCCCTGTTTTTACGCAATTCCTCCAAGATGTTTGCATTGCCTTGCATTCATACTTAGGATTTAAATTTTTTTTATCAAACAAAGTATTATTTTTCTCTCTAGAAAATCCTTTGCAAACCGCTCAAAATCTACCTACTTAAAATCCCAAAACAAAACCACAGAAAAATCGGGTATCTCAGAAACACATAAAAGACCTCAAAACTTACCATTTAGAAAAGATCTCTGAAGACTGGTTCAATACTATCAACATATGCTCTCTCCATCTTTGCAAGGGCTTCAATTGCAAGCCTCAACTCTCAGGATAGTATTTCAGCATCACCTGAATGGCTCACATATGACGACAAAGTCATCCAACAACAAGCTTAGTTGCCTCAGCTTCCTCCAAGAGTTTGGTCCTGTCAAACTCAAAGTCAAAGTTAACTCCATCATTTTATACTCAATTGGTGTAGTTTTCATTGCATTGGCATCTTACGTAACGACACCACTTGAAGCACCAACTTCAACAAACTGCATCTGAAGGATCACAAGAACCACATTTGAGGACTAAAGATTTGCAAAAAATCCCCACGCCATCAAGAACCTCTCCATCCTATAAGATATGGTCAAACAGAGAGTCACAACCATGACAAAACCCTTTACTCTTCAAAGACATGCCGCAAAGGTATCTTCATCTCTCCCAACTACGTCATCAGATCTGATAGGCACCTGCGACCTCTGACGAGGCTGAGACGCATTCCAAGCCTATTCCAGAAAATATAACTTCAGAAATCAAAGAGAAGTGTGACAGGGGACTGCTCACCGCAACACATCTCATAACAATCAAGGATTTAGAAGATATCTCAAGAGATGCCTCCTGGAACATAGTTTTTGAAGACACTTGCAACACCGCGTCGGCAACAGGATACCTTTCAGCTCATCCTCTTCACCCTCGACGCCCCCATAGGAATCTCCCATATACGCATTCCAAGCATACCGTCATCACATCCAGAAAGGGTAAAACAAGCTTATAAACCAAAGGGTCAGAATAAGACACAATTTCATTCATTCAATGCTCGTGAAAACATCTTAGTTGCGACTCAACAGCCCGGGCACCAACAAGGACTCCAACTTCAATTCAAGTTCTTGCTCCAGCCATGGTGCGCAAAGACAACAATAACAATAGAAGGTATGAACCTTCCTGGCTTCCCTTGCCTGATCATACCCTAAAGGCATGGACTCATGATGATACTATTAAATCATCCATCATTGAGCAACAGACCAAAGTAGCTCAACCTGGGGACTGAATGATCTTCAGTTTCATAGATTTTTAACGCAGTCACCTCCTTCGACCAGAATATTTAATCAAAAATAGTAGAAGCAACAAGACCCCTCAATCGCATCATCCTGAAGAAAGCATTTGTACGTCAGTACCTCCAGAGCTTGTAAGATTCCTCTCCTAACCTGATCACATCCATAGCATGGGAACTTCTCCTTTGTTGTTGCTGATGTTGATTTCAACCACACTAGTCAACTATGGAAGACACACTGGATTCATAATTCTCAAAGCGACGCCAGCAATTCCCCTCATGCTCCAAGCAAACCCTAAACGACAGAACTCGTGGTCATGATCTCAACTATCACTGTTAGCGAGGCGGCCACGACCGTCTCAAGCAAAATGAACACTCGACATGCCTGACCACTTCAGATTCATGCTTCTCCTCTCAACACCTGGAATATGGGCTTACAAGCTCATATCAGGAATTCATCTTCTCCAAAAACATGGCTATGACGAGCATCACATTCTCTTGGAAATCTCAAGATGCCCACATCCCCACGACAGCACTTACCATCACGAGCTTTCCAATTTGTTGTGACTACTCCTGCTGTCACACCTGCATTCTATGAACTCAGAAATCGGCAACCATCGGTGGGAAAAGAGGCAAAACATCCTTCACGAAAAGTGTTCATCTGTATCTCCGCTACAACATATTAAAAGGGCGTATCAATCGGACTTACGGGCTATGAGATGTAATTCTTGCCCTAAAGCCTCTGAAGTCCAAAAATTTGCACGAGATTACAAATTACAAGTGTGTCCGCATGATTGACTGACCATACAAGCTCCGAATCAGAAAACGTCATAAACTTCATGTAATCATCGTTTCACTGCTGTGGCCTATGTCGTCTCAATTTCTGATACTGCTGCTGCTGCTGGGCGAGATGAGAAAGAAAGAGAGCGCTGGTGGTCGGTGATGGTCAAACAAGGATTTCCTCTTTGAAGCCATGGTCTCTTGCTACACACGGGTCAATTATGGTCTCTCCATCATATAAATCAGCCACGCTTCACTAATTTATGCTCTTCAAACGACGCTCTATCATCCTACAGGCACTACTACATCAAGTATTTCTCATTCAGCGATTATTTGACATCATCAGAGCGTCATCAAATCAGAATTCCTGGTAAAATTCGACAACTAAGCTCAATGATTTATTTTGATTTATTTTTCCTAGTTGCAGAAGCATGAGAGAAATACGATAAAAATTCTGACAAGCATCAGGATTATGGATACATACTCCTATCTTATTTTTTGTAAGATAATTGAGAATGATAAAATTCTGAAAAGCATCAAAATTATGGATACGTACGTCTATCTTATATTCTGAAAGAAAATTGAGAATTCATATTTAGCTCCTGGTAAATTAAACATTGTAGCTCCTTTTGCATATATATACGCCTCTAGAAATTTCAGGGATTTACGCAGCTAAACCCTCGTTATTTCATGTACATCCATGCAAACCATTTGTATTAAACCAGAATATGCTGATAATACAAAATTACGAACATTCCATATAGAGGTTATGCCACATCTGAATAAAAACGCTAATTATACGCATATCATTTAAATGCAGAGTCACATCAAGCATTATCTCAAGTAGAAAACTTCCACCACTGAATATCTTGAAAATGTTCTGTATGCACTACATAAAAGTTAAGCATAAATGCTAAAATTAAATCTCACATAATTGAGAAACCCTAAACAGGCCACAAATAGGGCCACGATATTAATGAATGCCAACGCTAGCGGTGCATAGGCAATAGCCATAACACTAATAAGCGTCATCCTTAGCAAGCCCTAGTAATGCTCCAAATACCTGAGAGTACAATCGCAGAAGAAGCAAAACTTGCTCAGCCAATTGCTACTCTTCTAATAATATTTAACCATTAAATGATAAAAATCATATTTTATTTTGTCTAGCCGACCATCATCTAGTGCTTGCCATGCAACATTACTCTTTCCGTGCTAAGAAGGGGAATTAATGTAGATGGTGGGTTTTTGACAAGGAAAAAAATTGTAAAACTTCCCTTGCTAGGCTGCCAAAATTTAATAAACGAATTTCTGACTCAACATCAGAATTATGGTTACGTATGTCTATCTTACATTCCGCAAGAGCATTGAGAAGGCATACTCAGCTCGTGGCTGAATTATCCTTATAGCTCTTTTGTATAAATATGCGCCCGTAGAAATCTCAGGATTTACCCAGATAAACATCCATATTAATCAAAAAGCGCTGGTTATACAAAATTACGAACATTCAGAATGAATGCTATGCCATTTCTGAATAAAAACGCTAAGTAGATGCATACCATCTAAATGCAGAGTCGCATCAAACATCATCTAAGTCGCAAAATTTCACGGATGAATTCCTTGAATATGTTCTGTATGCACTGCATAAAGGCCAAGCATAATGCCAACAAGTAACCTTAGCGCCAACATTACCCAGGTAATGTTAGCACCTTACCAGCGCCATCGCCAGCGCCATGCTGCCAGCACCAGCACCACGGCCACACTGCTAGTACTACTCAAGTGCTAACGTTACCCAGGTAATGTTGGCGCCAACACAATCCAGCGCTAGCCCCACGCCAACGCTAACATTTCTCCAGCCCTAGCCCCACGCTGTCATCACTAGCACTACTCCAGCGCCAACATTACCCGGGTAATGTTGGCACCAACAAAACACCAACGTCCAGAGTGCTAGGGCATACATGAGCGCCAATACCGACGGCCAGAGTGCTAGCGCTATCACTAGCGCTTACGATGGGACCAGTAGCGCTAGCGCTATGCTAGCCTTCCCTATTCCTTTACCTTTCCTTTTGTGCGCTTTTGCTAGCATCATCCTCACTTGCTCACATGCCAATAAATATGCCCTTGCCATTTATAACACTATCTTAAAACAGACTTGCATGCTTTGAGTCTATAACTCCACTAACTTCTACGAGAAATCAAAACAACTATATGTGGGGATTATTCATGGGGTTTTGGTATGGTGGTTACAACAACATGCAGCGTGGCAACACCCCATGATGAGAAGGTTACAAAGTAGTGGTGACGGTTGAAGCGGTTGAGGAGATAATGAAATAAAGCTTTTCCCGAAACTTCCAAGGATAATGAGCGGTTACACCATTACCCCATAACCTCCATCACTCCATCTCCTCACTACCTCCACTACTTCACAAGGAAACGTGTGTGTTCTCAACTATTATAAATAGGCTACTTAGTCTATTCCGAAAACAGAACAATCTTACCATTCTCTCATAGACCCTGTTATTCTTTATAGTTCAACACCTCTACACACAATTCATCACACTCATTTCCTTCAACTTTCTTTGCTTTCCTCCCCTAAGATCATCCCATCTTCTCTCCTTGTGACCAAAACAGGACGGAACGGCTATTTTCGTGGTTTAGGTTTGTCCTGTACGGTTTTGATTTATGAATCTAAAGAAAGTACTTCTACAGTATAATGTTTTGTCTAAGACTAATTTTTAGGTACTAACAAATGGGGTGGGCCTGGTTCAAGCATTTGATACAAGCCTATTTGTGTGCCAGCAATTTCTATACATGGGTAAGATTTTGGACGTGACCTACTTGGCATAATTTTGGAATTCGACGTATTTCTGGAAACTGATTTCGACCGGGATTTGAGCACAAACCCTTCTACAACTTGGAGACCTATATAAGAGAAAATTCTAATACTTTATGAGATACTTCTACATATATATTCTTAGACTTAGGGTTTTACATAAACAAGGAGAGAAGGGAGATTAATTCCAGATTTTATGATTTAACCCTTCAGGGGGATACCATGTTATTTCTTCTTCTTTCTTGTAATACGAGTAGTTAGTTTTTATTGATTACGGATGAATTCAATGTTCTAAGTGTGAAACTTTATTAGTTATACAAATCTGTTAAGAGCTTTAATCATTATCGTGTGTTTTCACTAAATCTAGGGTTTATAATTGATTTTCTAGATTGTTGAAGTGGTCAAATGGATTAATATGTTGATCAGTTTAATGCTAGTAGAGAGTTGTGAGATAAATGTAATAGTCGAACACATCCTACATAAAAGTAGAAATCGCGAAACCTTACAGAGGGATTATGTGGAGAAATTGTGAGTAAAGACAACACCGGCAAGTAGACCTTGATCTAAGAGTTTAACTAATGGGATCAACCTAAATTCACAAAGCGTAAATCGTCGATTGGAGTACACCTTGTGTGATCTACTACTTGGTGGTTCAGATGAATAGAATCTGGTAGTCAAGAACTTCCATATCCAGTTATAAGAGAAGTTTTGGGAGATGACAATGATTTAGCTGTTATTCTACGGTTGGTGATGAATGATTCTAACGAAATATAAATAAGTATACTAATTAGTTTAACATTTGATAACGGAGAATGACTCCCTAATCATATTTATTTCTTATTGTTATTTTTAATCATTTTAACAACCAACCCCCCTTTTTTAGTATTTATTCTAGTTTTCCTAATCTAAATAACCTATCAATTACATAACTCTCTGTAGGAACGATCCTTACTACCGCTTTATTATAGTTAACTAGTGGGAAATATATTGATTAATTTGTTGCACTTACGACATGCATCAGATACTACCATAGATGATGTTGGTGTTAAACCACTCTCTACAAAGGATTGTCATCAAACAAATGATTGGATATACTTGAAAGGAAGGATTAAAGCAGAATAATAGTTTCTTGCAAAAATGCCTACATTTAGAGCGGCCGAACACTTAGTAATATATATGAATATTTGCCACTTGTTGGTGATTGTAGTCTAAACATCCAAAACCATAAGACTTATTAGCTACATGTGTTCGTATAATGGAAAAAATAAATAAAGTCAACTAACGACACAAAGTCTTTCATCGAAACAAGAGATCAATTACACAAAAGCACATTCCATATATTAGATGCAAATATATTTTCGTTATTTGATTAAGTCTGGGAGTCCTTGAAGGACTCGACGTGGTTACTAGGCATCTGTATAAAAGATAAGATACAAATATCTGCATAAAAATTCCTGAATATTTTCAGCTACTAGTAGAATTACCATGTCATGTAAGGCTTAATCGAGCCTTGCGTAGATTGAAATGATTTAGAAGAATATGGTACAATCGTCTAATATTCATTAAGCTGGGAATGTGTGAACCATCTCATGTGCCCATAAACTCTGCATTTGCTAGATTTGATAAATAAAATATCAATTTGATTGGAACGTCTGAAGAGCACTCTAAAACACAAAAATGCTTAAAGCAAGAGTTCGAGATGTAAAATATCAGTAAAACAAGGTCTGGGTATGTTGGCTGAGTTGTATCTAGCAGTCCTTTAATTTCGTCAAACATTAAGGTTTATACATGGACAAGCTGGCAAAGTTACAGTTGTGCGATCTCTTACTTTTAAGATTGATCGGTTTACATCTCAACAAAAGAAATATATCACTCTGTGGTATGTGTTACACCAAAGATTTGTAAATGGTATAGTAGTTGAAATATGCTATAATACCTAATATTGGGTTTGTCGTAAACATGCAAGCCTGGTTCTACCCAGCACCAATATCGAGACATTGGTCCGACAAAAAGTTATCTATCTTCATGGTACAACTAAGCGTGATATTTTGTACTAAAGATCGCATAATGTCTCTCACAAGGAATACTGATCATACTGTTTCAATTTTGATTTCTAGCAGGTTTGCTAAAGAAGTTAAATATTCTCCTAGTTAATAGTTTGGTAGTAAACGATGTTAGACTTTTTTATGGTTTAACAGCAAATCATGTTTAGTTTAATAACAAGATTAGTCTAATCTAAATCAAGTGTGTGCATAAGGTTTAGATCATGTACTAAAGACAAAGCATTTCTGTTTTGTGGGGATGTGTACATAAAAGCTAAGTACTTCAAGTTCATCCATAGAGTGTCATACTAGTATATTTTCTAGAGTCAAGGATGTGTCTCAACTTCATGATGGCTGAGTGGATGACACATGTCTTTGCAGTTGAAGGTGGATTCCCTTTTAGCCTTATTTAAAGTATTTTTGCCATCGGAAAGAAAAGGTGATAGAAGTGGATGAAGAACCTCCAACAAAATAAAGATCATTTATTATTAATGATTGTCTACAGCAAGCATTGCAACCTGAGTTAAACTGAACAAAACCTAAGGTATCTGTAAGTTATCTTTTCATCGTTTTTTAATAACTCAAGTTATGTACTTGTAATTACTATCTATTCAGTTTTTATATTGGTTGGAGAATATTTGATCCTAAGTACACCGCATGTATGAACATGAAATGGTTGTACTTAACATGATGGTATGCTCAGCTGTAATAAAGTAAATTATGTTTTCTCTGCATTATGATCATGTTTATGTTTCCATATGTAGTACATGTGATCCTAAGCATAAAGTAAATTATATATCAGCATATGTAGTAAGTTGTAACCTTGATTATGTAAATCATACTTAATTGCCAATAAAGTGTATAATAAAGCATGATATGAGACTGATATGCTAATAGAGGATACTTGTGTTTCCTCCGATCGATTAAGATTGTTCAAACAAAGCTAGTAGAAAATAAAAATTTACACAATCAGAGGATCATTAAGAAAGTGCACGTAGGAAGTTCATAGCAAGTTTTCTTGAGTAAAGGAAGCGGATGGAGACATCAAAGATGGATTTGTATGCAGTATTATCGAGAACAATGATCAACTGGGAAGGCTACTCATCGGGGGGGAGTAAAGTCATGGAAGACTATGGATATTGGACACTTTGAACTTTTAAGCTTTGTTCACTTTTTCCTTAGTCAAGGTTTTTTTCCTATTGGGTTTTCCTTGTCAAGGTTTTAATGAGGCATGTGAGTCCACTGCTACCCGTAGTTCGAAATATTGTACTTTTTTTTTCTTCTTCTTAGTTTTGTCCCTTTAGGTTTTTCCGGGCAATTTTTTTAACGAGGCAATATCTGTGGGCCAATCACTGTTTTGAGTACTGATATTTTCCTACGTTCAGGTTTTGTCCCTCTGGGTTTTCCTGGCGAGGTTTTTTAATGAGATAACAACTTAAAACTGTGATCATCATCTAAAGAGATGTATATCCATATAGTTTCTTGCGGTCATCGGATAGTCACCTGTATCATTTTGATTTAGATTTGTATCCCATATGGTTTCTCCTGAAGAGATTTTCATGAAACTGCGCGAACGTACACGTAAAATTTAAAGCCTAGTTCTGGTTTTGTCCTAAGTGGTTTTCCCGTCAAGGTTTTAATGGGGCAGCAATATCATGGGTACTAACATCATAAGAAGCCTTGCCACAGTTTCCCCAAAAGTCAAGTAGAAGGATTTCAACGAAGTGAAATGAGCAGCAACGTCAATATCATCATGAAACTCCCGCCTTCAATTTTTCCAAAGTGACTTTCCTGACGCAGTTTTTAATAGGGACAAAATTTATAACAACCAACATCCTTCTCAAATCGACATTTGTAAATAGTGATCATCCAAGGGGAGTATTGTAAATATCTATCCATTAAATGGCTAATCACCATTGACTAGCTATATTGAATATAGGTTTTAGTGGGTACGTGGTGTTATGCATTGTATTGCATACTTTCTCATTGACATGTTGCACTAACAGGTGTCACATGGTCCTGATAATGCTTACTCTAAAACATTATATATATATATCATATATATATACCTCAATTGTATGTGTTGTTAATAATAATAATGAATAAGAACTTTTGTGATTCTCTTTATATCTATCCTTCCAGTTTTAAGCATAAATAATTATTACATATTCTAAAATGTACCTTATATGCGGCAATGTCAAAATTTAATTCAATGATTCGATAATAATTTAAAATTAGGTTGTTTTCCAACCCAATATTTTTGTTAAGACACTCCATTAATTTATTAGTTTTTGATACGATTATATGTATGGAATACATATTATATCATGCAAAAAATAAAAAATTATATAGGTACTTGTATATTCCATCTGCTACGGTGTTTTAGTTTCGGTTCTCCTCACCTAGCACATGTTAACAGATGGTGCCCCGATCATATTTTCATACAATACTAAGACATATAAGATTAAAATATTTTTAATATTTTGAAATAATACCGAGGATATGAACACTTACGTTCTTTTGTCAATTAAAATCAAGTCTAAGCTTGATTTTATCATATTTTCATTTTTACGTTGAGAGGAGATACCATAATGCGATACCACCACAAGAAATTAGTTTGGATGTCAGTAACATCATTCGTCATCATCCACTAACCCATTCACAACCTAATGACGAAACAAACTTAAAAAAAAACAACCTATGTCGAGTGACTTGAAATCTGTGCAAATACCTTTTTCGGTTCAACCAGAATCTTCATCTCCTACAGTCCTACTGGCAGACCGCCTGATACCATTGAAGAAATAGAGATGGAAGAAGCTCCTTCTCAATCTCTAATTCCTTCAAATTCAAAATCTCTATCTTATTTACAGACTGTTACCAAATCCAATCATCCTTGGGACTCATGGAATGATAATAAATTGATCGAAAATTTCTTTGAAGATTCTGATGATGAATCAACAACATAAGAGGATTATGTTAACAAAACTCCTGATAATAAACTAGCAATACAGGTACGCAATATACCATTTGTTATGTTGGATAAATCCACCAAAGAAAGAATCAGTAAACCCTGGAAAAGGTGTTTAATTGGAAAAGTAATGGGTAAACCCATGGGAATCGAAATTCATTCAGGAGAAAGTTCAAGTTCTCTGGAAACCAATTGGGTCAATCCAAATATTGGATTTGGGGAAAGATTTCTTTTTCTTTAAATTCTATGAGATTGCAGATCTTAAAAAAGCCTTGCTACAAGGTCCCTGGTTCATTAATGGCCATTATTTTTCTTTGGTTAAATGGTCTTCGGACTTTAATCCTTCAGATGCTAAGTTCCTCAAAACAATTGTATGGGCTCACCTTCCAGCTTTACCTATTGAATACTTTGATAAGGAGATCCTATATAAAATAGGTAACTTAATTGGAAAAACGATTAAGGTTGATGTTACAACTGAAAGTTTAACTCGTGGAAGATTTGCACGCTTCTGTGTTGAAATTGAAATGTAGAAACCTCTGTTATCAGCTTTCAGTATTGGAAAATTAGTCCAACACATTGAATACAAAAACATTACTTCCATATGTTTTGAATGTGGCCGAATAAACCATAATAAACAGATAACTTCCCTCTATTGGAACAAGCTCATTCAATTCATAAAAACCAAGATATGAATGCACCTACTTCAACTTCTGCAGATTAGAATAGTAATTATATACTTTCATCATCCAAAGCTACGTCTGATCTTGAAAGATATGGTCCTTGGATGTTCAACGAAAATTTTGCCGGAATTTCCAAGCTTCAGATCGGAATTCTCATTAGCAACATTGATTTCGGTTCTCCGCCTTACAACATTCCGGAACCACTGAGAATGAACAGGAACCATCCAATTCCATTCCCAAATCTCTGCCTTTGAACTCATAAATAATATTTGGTCCCCAATCTTCTATTCAACCCAAATACATAAACTCCATCAAAACTTACAGTCGGTAAAATTTAAATCTTTCTCCAATTTTGACCAACACAACTCAACAACAGCTAAATCTAGTAAGGATAAGTCACCACTCTATGCTACAGGGGATAATGTTGCCTCCTAAACCTACGCATGAGTCTAAGTCTAATTCTTCTAACACGCATGGCCTTTCTAGTGTCACCCACTGCAATAAAGAGAAAAATATCACTTATAACTCAGTTTCTGATCCCTCTGCAACTTTTAAACTGTTGGAGAAATTTCTATAATAATGAACAAACCAAACAGAAGCTTGAAGATAATTAAGGGTTAAAAGAAACAACATCAGATTTCAGACAAACACACACACAGGAAGATGGAGTCGCCTGTTCAACAGACTGCCCTTAATCGATATTTGTCGGCTACACCTCTAGAAAGATTGTTGCTATACCACTAGTGAGGAAAAATCAAATCCAGGATAAAACCACCTGATACCAACCCAGCTAGCAAAAACTCGTTGGCCCGTTGCGAACTTAACAACCGAATAAGATTTATAGAAAAATAAAACTACGTGCGCAAACAAAGCGAGAAGAGGGAAAAAGTCGTCAGGATAGTAGCTGCGACTGGGGTGAGTTGAAAATGAAATTTTCTTTTTCTTTTATAGGCAAATTTTAGAGAAGCGAATTAAATTGTATTTATGAAAAATCTTTTTATTTAATTCCCATAAATTCTCATAAATAATAAAACGGCTTTTTTATTTATTATAGGAATTTAAAATAAAAAACATTAACTCTTGATAGCCATACGCCGGGCATACGACGGCTCACGCCAGCTCACGCAAAAAACACACGCAAGCACACACAAGCTCCGCAGCCCACGGCCCGCGTGCGTGTGTGTGAATTTGCCCACTAGCCCATTCCCTTAGTCCATATCCAATCCACAAGTCTTTTCCCTTAGAAGCAAATTTAGTGGTAATATAGATATACTTCATCCTTGGTTTATCCCATGTGGGACAAACCAAAGGTTTCTCATTCACATAGAAGTGAAAAGTGGATTTGTTATTTCCACCCCCAATATAGGCTAGTGACCCTTTGGTCCCATCAAGATAAATTAGGTAACAAAACAATTTTCGGTAATAAAACACTTTTTAATTCTAACAATCCCCCACATGAATGAAGAAAGCGATAAATCAGAAAACCGGAAAACGAGAAATACCTCTTAAGCAATAGGTGTCCATATGGAATTGAACCTTTGCTTAGTGAGAAGTACCGGAACTACTTGATGGACAGTGAACGCGATGTCTTGAACTGCCATCGTTTGGTGTAATTCATCAATAGCTCCTTACGCGAGATATCTCTCAAGAGTGTTGTTAAGTTCACGCCGTTGTGTCCTTTTTGGCCCTGGACGTATCCCGTTTCTCAGAATGCTCTAGAGAATCAGCTTAGTTCCCATAGGAAGCGACCCACTTCCTCATTCAGATATGTGAGTTCTATCAAGACTTTACAATCTTAAATTGAAACTATAGAACTCATTAAGACTTTACTATAAGTCATCCTCACATGCAGTCACACTATCACGTCTACACCGTAGGGAAGAGACAGAGAAAATAATTCTCTGATAGTGTTTAATTTTTACCCGCCACAAATTAGTTGTCTCATTCAAAACCTTGATCCTGGGATCTCCAGTCAGCAAGGTTGAGTATCCTTCATGGAAAGTTTTAATTGATGAGCTTAAGTCCCATTCCCCTCGATGCATTACTAACTATCTCCTTGGACAAGCCTTTCATCAAAGGGTCCGTGATATTCTCCTTAGACCTCACAAAGTCAACAGAAATAACGCCATTCGAGATTAGTTGTTTTAGAGAATTGTGTCTTCTCCGAATATGAATGGATTTTCCATTATAATTACTATTTTTAGCATTAGCTATTGCAGCTTGACAATCGCAATGTATAGATATAGCTGGCACAGGCCTATGCCAGAGAGGAATGTCTTCTAAAAAGCATCTTAGCCAAGCGGATTCCTCTCCTGCTTTATCTAACGCAATAAACTCGGTTCCATAGTGGACCGAGCGATATAGTTCTGTTTGGAACTGTTCCAAGACACTGATCCACGACCTAGAGTGAAGACGTATCCACTCGTAGACTTAGACTCCTCTGAGTCTGCTATCCAGTTTGCATTACAATATCCTTCAAGGACTGCAGAGTATCTCTCATAACTCAAACAAAGGTTTAAAGTGTATTTTAGATACCTTAGCACTCTGATAAGTGCATCCCAATGCTCTTGTCCCAGATTACAAGTATACGTACTTAACCTACTCACAGCATAGGCAATTTCTGGTCTCGTACAGTTCATTAAATACATCATACTTCCTATGACACGTGAATACTCAAGTTGCGAAACTCCATTACCTTTGTTCTTCTTGAGTCTACAAAAAGGGTCAAATGGGATACTTGCAGGTTTACTGTCAAACTGGTTAAATTTTCTAAGAATTGATTCAACGTAATGAGATTGACTAAGACTGTAATCATCAGATTCCTTTCTAATTTTCATTCCTAAGATTACATCTGTATGACCTAAGTCTTTCATGTCAAAGTCTCATTCAACATGTTCTTAGTGGAATAAATTACATCTATGGTTGTATCAAGTATAATCAAATTATCAACATACAAGCATACAATCACACAGGTATCATTCACAAGTTTAGTGTAAACATACTTGTCAGATTCATTTATTTTAAAACCACTAGAAATCATTACATATCAAAATTTTCATGCTCTAAAAGATTTCTCTATTCTAAATCTTTTGCCTCTTCTAGGATCAAATTCATCTTCCTCTAGAAGTATTGTCTGACAAGTATAAAGGACATCTAGGGGATCAACACATATTATGCGAGATTCAAATTTCAAAGGAAAACAATTTTTTCCAAAGAACATAACATCCCTAGATTCCATATTGGTATTCAGACCAATTTCTGAAATATCAGAATTCACAACACTAACCCTATAATCTGTAGTGTGTTCAGGATATCCTATGAAGACACATTTAACAGTTTGGGTCATATCTTTGTCCTCTTATGTGGAGGGATAGAAACCTTAGCCAAGCACCCCCACATTTTTGAAGTATGCAAAAATAAGGTTGTCTACCTTTCTATAATTTATTTGGAGATTTATCTGATCCTTTAATAAGTACTTTGTTGAGGACATAGCAAGCTGAGAGGACGACCTCCCCCCACAAGTTCGCAGGTAGTCCTGAACTAATTCATGGCTTCATCATCTTCTTAAGGATTATATTTTCACCTCTAGTTTGAACTGAGTTCAAATCAACTAGTTCTGAGTGAATTAATTCTAAGGGTTTAGAAGAAAAAAAAAAATTCTGAAAATTTTCTTATAAGACTTTTTAGCATATTTAGATTTTATGCATATTTAAAATTTTATGTTTACTTTCCAAATTAAATTTGGAAATGCAGCCTATGCTGCCCAGAATGTTCATTGAAAACATGACCAAGTCTGTCATATCAAACATTCAATGAAACACAAACATAAAATGAATCAATTTTATTTATTTAAATTGAGATTACATTTAAATTGTAAAAAACCCTTTGTCTTATAGTTCTTTCCTACATAGTCTTTACACTGAGTTACACTATTTTTCTCAGATTCATAAAACCCTTATCACCTAATATACCACAAGATACAAGAATTTTACAGATGTCCGGAACATGAAGAATTTCATTCAATGTGAGAGTTTTGCCAAAAATGAGCTTCAGCCCATCTTTTCCTTTTTCCGCAACCTGTGTTGCGGACGAGTTACTCCTATAGAGCTTTTCTCCTTCCCCTACCTTCTGATAGGAGGTGAACACATCTTTGTTTCCGCGGACATGCTTGGTAGCACCAGAGTCTACCCACTAGTCTCTCACATTGGTTACCATATTGACTTCAGACACTGTACCAAAAAACTTGTTCTTGTTGTTTTTCATAACAATTAGCATTATTTTATTTTATTTCTCTATAAATAAAATCCTTACGATTTCTATAAAATATTGCCTAATTATAATATGAATATGATTTATTTATAATCAAATAATCAACACCCTATGCATGCTTTATGTAAAATCATTTCAGTGCATGATAACTACGTTTTTATTATGCGTATAATAATTGTCTTGATTTTATGCATTAAATTTAGTGCATAAATTTTAGCGCATAATTACGTTTCACCAAACTTGACCTACGGTTGTTAACTTTAGTGTTTTAACCGTTTTAATAATATCAAGACAGCATGCATACGATTCATATATTAAAAATATATTATGATTATAATTAATAAATCATACCTGTATATTATGATTCGTCCATTTTCAGTTTCTGTTGCTTCCTTTAGAACGACCAAGAAAACTGCCTCTGAAAATTTCGCAATTTAACGACCAAGAAAACTGCCTCCGAAACTTCCGTAATTTAACGACCAATAAAATTGCCTCCGAAAATTCCACAATTTAACAACCAAGAAAAACTGCCTCCGAAAATTCCACAATTTAACAACCAAGAAAATTGTTTCCGAAAATTCCGTAATTTTAACAACCAAGACAAAATTCATTACAGATAAATCTAGACAAAAGATTTGATTTACCAACTCCTGAATTACCAATGAGTATTAAACTAGATAACCAAATTGTCTCCAAATCTTGTCATTAAATTAAATCTTCAACGTTAAGGTTTCATTAAGTCTTCAACGTTAAAGCATTATAATATGATTTATCAAATAATCAACATTTCACATTCAAGCGTTTATTACTGTGTACAAAACGTTAAGGTTTCTTTAGAATTGTCTGTCTAAATTTCTTGTGTACGTCTTATAACACTTGGAGGAAGAAAACAAAAAACGTTAAAGTTTCGTTTCTTCATTAGTTCCTTAACATTCGATTTTGACCCATTAAACCCAATATCAACAAATTCTGAATACGTCATACTTTTCTTCTCAATTTGTTTTAAATTAGATTTCAACATTTCTAAATGTGCTAATTTTAACAACTTCTTCGCATCTTTTACTGAAATCCCATCCAAATAATCTAATTCCTTCTTAACCGGAGGTGGTGGTGATGGTGGAGGAATTAATCCAACTAATCGAATACGACCATTCCTATATTATTAATCGATTTTAATTTCTCAATAAGATTTTCACCAACTGGTAAGGTGTTAGCCATTGATTAACTATTGTCCCATTTTGTTAGAAACAACCGATCCACCTATCTATTCCCATGAACCAGATTCAAACCCAAAGACTATTTAGCCATTGAAGAACAATTTTTGATGTCGCCATTAATGGAGATTTTCCGGGTGTAGATCTTCTGTTGTTTTTTTTTTGGACAGTTAATGAAGAAGGTGCAGAAAAAGGTTCAGAATCTCCATTTTCTTTAAATATCATCTCACTAATCTTCCGCTTAGAATGCTAGCAATAACATCTATCAAGTAAAGAAAATACCCAATTCCAGTATCATCAGAATGCCATAACATACGAGAAGATTCGAAGACTGCTGTCTGTGCTCTAGCATCGAGAAGATTATCCAACGCCCAAAAAATTATTTCTCGTTTCCATTGTTACAGAAAAATAAAATATCGAGTTAAGAATGTTGGAGAAATTCCTGTAACAATGAACAAACCAAACAAAAGCTTGAAGATAGTTAAGGGTTAGAAGAAACAACAGTAGACTTCAGACAAACACACACACAGGAAGATGAAGTCGCCTGTTCAACAGACTGCCCTTAACTCGATATTTGTCGGGTACACCTTTAGAAAAAGTGTTGCTATACCACTAGTGAGGACAAATCGAATCCAAGATAAAACCACCTGATACCAACCCAGCTAGCAAAAACTCGTTGGGCCGTTGCGAACTTAACATCCGAATAAGATTTATAGAAAAATAAAACTACGTGCGCAAACAAAGCGAGAAGAGGGGAAAAGTCGTCAGGATAGTAGCTGCGACTGGGGTGAGTTGAAAATGAAATTTTCTTTTTCTTTTATAGGCAAATTTTAGAGAAGAGAATTAAATTGTATTTATGAAAAATATTTTTATTTAATTCCCATAAATTCTCATAAATAATAAAACGGTTTTTTTATTTATTATAGGAATTTAAAATAAAAACCATTAAGTCTTGATAGGAACACGCCGGGCATACGACGGCTCACGCCAGCTCACGCAAAAAACACACACAAGCTCCGCAGCCCGCGGCCTGCGTGCGTGCTTCGGTGCGAAGCACCGTAGCTGTGTGAATTTGCCCACTATCCCATTCCCTTAGTCCATATCCAATCCACAAGTCTTTTCCCCTAGAAGCAACTTTAGTGGTAATATAGATATACTTCATCCTTGGTTTATCCCATGTGGGGCAAATCATAGGTTTCTCATTCACATAGAAGTGAAAAGTGGATTTGTTATTTCCACCCCCAATATAGACTAGTAACCTTTTGGTCCCATTAAAATAAATTAGATAACAAAACAATTTTTAGTAATAAATTACTTTTTAATTCTAACATAAACCTCACTCAATTAATCCTGACATATGTAATCATTATCATGGTGAACACAACACCTCTCAATAACCCCTTTTAAACCAACTCCAAATGTCTCTCACTCGAAATATGGATGGTCAGACACCTGGAGAAGGAAGAAATCCAACAAGACATACATACTTGGGGTCACGAAATATACTATATGGTATTGCAGCACTGGGAAATAATACTGAACCAAATCACATTGATGATGAGGGATTAATGGAACTCGAATCTCGAATGCGTCAAAGACATTGGTCTTTGGAAGCACATTCTCATGTTCTAGAGGAACCAGTGATGCTGATCAGGCATGCCCAGAATATACTCCATCAACTACGATTTCCTTCAACAACAATATTGCACTTGCAAACAACCACTTTTCTTAGGGAATAATGGTTAAATCGCAAGGTAAACTGCGATATAAGGAGCTGGCATGCAGACAGCGTAGTGGAAATCTTACACAGCCCATTTGTGGAAACTCCAGCCCTACTAAGAGGTCCAAGCGATCTGCAACAGATAGAGATGGAGTTAGCTTCGGGATGGGACGACCAAGAAGCCCAACGCATATTCCGAACTACAGCTTGGAGAAATCTTACGACAACAAAAGCCAACTTGGGATATGCCAGGATTCAGGAAAACAACCATCTCCTACCACAGAATCACGCCCCTATGGAGATAGACATCCCAACGCCCAATCTATTTCCGATGAAAATCCCCTATGGAGATGGTAAGCCCTCTTTTCTTAGTGTTGCTAAGGATTTACTTCGTCAGCATAGGCCCACTATCTGTGCAATCTTTGAAACAAGACTCACTGAATTACACTCTTTAGAGGTGGTTCAAGAACTTGGATATTCTAATTGCATTTGTGTGGAATCTAATGGCTTTTCTGGGGGACTTTGTCTCTTATGGAATGAAGCAGAGATTGATGTGGAACCTACTTCTATTAGCAGATTATCTATACATGTTGTTATAACTCCAAAGATTGGTAAACCTTGGTTTGTTTCCTCAGTTTATGCTAGTCCAGTTCCACCATTGCGCAAAAGAACTTGGGAAGAACTTGAGTCTGTTGCATATATAAATTGCCCATATGCTGCCATTGGTGACTTCAATGCTATAACTGGAGCTCATGAAAAGCATGGAGGACTCATTCCAACATTCTCGCAGTTAAATGAACTCACCTCAAGGATAAATTCATGTGGTCTGATTGATATTCAAGTTGTTGGTCCCCAGTTCTGTTGTAACGAGAGATCGAACGAGAACAATAATAGAGATCAAGACACAGAGATTTACGTGGTTCACTAACTGTTACGTTAACTACATCCACAACAGAGAAAGCAGAGTTTTATTATAGAGCAGAATACTGAATTACACGCACATTCTAGTTACAACGTGTGTATATATATAGGACAAAGAAAAAACCTTAATTCGATTAAATAACGGAAAACAGGCCCGGTGATAATACATTATGTATACCGTAGAGTTTCGGTCAACGACTGATTCAAGACATATCAACAGGTGCACTTGGAAAAACAAACAAGTTGCTGGTAGAAACATACAAGAGAGGTTGGATAGAGCACTGGTGAACGAAAAGTGGAGGCTGCAGTTCCCTGATGCTAAGGTACTTCACTTAAGTCACTTTAATTATGATCACCGTGTTCTTTTATTAGATTTATGTCCCAAAAAGAAGTTCAAACCCAAACCTTGGAGGTTAGAAGCCATGTGGCTTGAAGATGATAGATTTAAGAATTTATTGACTAGGATATGGCAATTATCTTCTAATCCTGTACATCAATCTGTCACCACCATACTTTGACACAATGCTACCATTTTAGCTCAACAGGATAAAATTTGGAACAAAGCTGAATTTGGCTCCATCCATAGAAGAGTTGAACAGGCTAGAGATGCATTAGAAATTGCCCAAACTACTTTTAGCATAGATCCCTCTCTTGCACATAAAGCTCATGAAGCACAATATCTTAATGTATATCTAACTCAATTAAGACTAGAGAAATTATACTGGGCGCAAAAATCCAGAGTCCAATGGCTAAAGTATGGCAATCTAAACACTAGATTTTTTCATTTATCCACTATGGTTAGAAGAAACAGGAACAAAACACATGCTTTAAAAAAGGATAGTGGTCAGTGGGTGTATGAGAATGAGGAAATCGAAAAATTGGTATTGCAGCACTTCAAGAATCTATATTCAGAGGCCACCTCTTCCTCCCATTTCAATTTCACCTCACTAATTCCTCACACTATCACAGAGTCAGATAACCTCTAACTCACTCAACCTATCTCCAATGACGAAATCCTAAATGCAGTTAAAGCAATGGGACTCTCAAGGCCCCAGGACCAGATGGATTACAAGGGGCCTTCTATGTCAAATATTGGGACATTATTGATGAATCAGTATGTCAAATGATTCAAGAATTTTTTGCTACTGGTAATTTTCACCCTCAACTAAACAAAATATTCATTACCCTTATTCCCAAAATTCCACTCCCATATCAGATCTCTCACTATCGACCAATCAGCCTCTGTAATTTCAATTACAAGATCATTTCTAAAAAAAATTCTTTTAGAAAGAAAATTATTTTACCAAAATGCATTTTTATCAATGTTTTCCTCCAGAACAGATCAATTTTTGACTCAATCCTTATTACTTCTGAGATTTTCCACTCAATAAAACACAAGAAAGGTGCTGAAGGCTGGATGGCAATAGCAATTGATTATGAGAAAGCTTATGACAAAATGAGATGGCAGTTTCTTGCAACAGTTATGAGGGCCTTTGGCTTTAACTCTTTATGGATAACTTGGATCTTGGAATGTGTAACAACTATTATTTATCAAGTTCTTCTGAATGGTAGCCCAGGTGAGCTAATTTTTCCTCAAAAGGGTCTGCGCAGGGTGACCCACTGTCACCTTACCTCTTTATCCTAGGACTAGAAGTTTTATCTAGGCTTATTGATCAAGGTATACAGGACAGTTCTTTGCGAGGCGTTAAAATAGCTTCATCTGCTCCTCTTGTCTCTCATTGCTTCTATGCTGATGACAGTATCATTTTCTTAGAAAAAACTTTGAAAAACATCAAAACAATTACTAAGATACTTGATCTCTACTGCTGCTAGTCTGGGAAACATATCAATTATCACAAGTCAAGTGTAGTGTTCTATACTAATGTTCATCCTAGACTAGCAAGGGGGTTACGTATGAAGATGGTCAAACACCCTGGGAAACATTTAGGCTGCAATATTCAATGGGGGCAGACAACAAGTGGTGATTTCCTCAATTTTTTGGTTAACATGACAAACAAATTACAAGGTTGGAAAGCGACAGTTCTAAATATGGAAGGCAAAGATTTCCTTATTAAATTTGTACTAGATCCCTCTCTAAATCATCTCATGACTTCCATACGCATTCCTAAAGGTGTTCTCAAAGCTATAGATAAACTTAGAAATAAGTTTTTATGGGGAGGCAGAGATGGTCAGCAAAAGCTTCACTCTATTGGTGGGCTACAGTTTGTATGCCTATAGAGGCTGGTGGTTTGGGGATTAGAAACTTGTAATTTCATAATCTTGCCTTTCTAGCTAAAACTGCATGGAGGGTCATCATGAATTCAACTTCTTTAGTTGGAACTTTGTTTGCTGCAAAGTATGTTGCAAACTCCTTCATGTGGAATTGCCAACTACCTAAAGTCTCATCTTGGTGTTGGAAAAGTATACTAAGAGGCCGAGAGATTGTCAAGGCTGGTCTTCGATGGTGTGTGGGGAATGGATCTGGCATAAGTGTTTCGTATGATTCTTGGATTACTAGAATCCCACTTAGGGATCTCATTACGGTTGATATAACATCTTCAACATCTTATAGTCAAAGATTTGATTGATTCACATACATGAACTTGGAACCTAGATAGCATAACTGATATGGTCCCTTCAGACATTCTCAATCAAATCAAAGATATCCCTTCAAATTATATGAGTGAATATCAAGACAGAATGGTCTGGGATGAACATAATTTTGGTGAAGTTACAATCAAGTCTGCTTACCAATTGATCTGCAAAGATAATTATGGTACAGAGAATTATAATTCAAAATGGATAAAGCTATGCAATGCCCAACTCAAACATTTTCTTTGGCTTTTGGCTCACAGGAGAGTTTTGGTCAGACATAACCTGGCAAAGAGAGGATTCAACATCTTGGATATTTGCCCCATGTGTTCTACAACTTCTGAAACCATTAATCATTTGTTTGTTGAATGCCCTGTGGTTCAACCTATATGGATTCAACTTGCTGCTGAATGGGGTTTAAATTTACAGTCCACTCATGTCTCATTGAATTGTATATGTGCTTACAGCAAGTTTCATCCACTAGGGAAGAAATCCTTTGCTTACTGCATAATTCCATTTCTTTTGTGGCACATTTGGATATCAAGAAATCAGATGGTGTTCAACAATTGGAATTCCAATGCCAGCTATGTTCTGCAACATGCCATGATTAAAGTTGAAGAATACACTGCCATAAATTCTCCTTGTTCTCAGACCTTACATATAACTAAGATAATCCATTGGCATTTCCCTCTTGCAGGTTACACAATGTTAAATACAGATGGTGCCGCTAATACTACTCGTAATGCTGGTTCAGGTGGAGTTCTTAGGACATATAGTGGAACCTTTGTTGTTGCATTCTCCAAACATATTTTCAACAACAACAACAACAACATGGTTGAACTATGGGCGCTCAAAGAAGGTTTGCACCTAGCCCATACCTTAGGAATTCAGAAGTTACAGGTGGTCCTTGACTCCATGTACATAGTTCAACCTTTCAATGGTGTGTGTAATATTCCCTGGTTTTTTGTTAACATCCTTTGAGATATCAGTTTTTGCTTAATCTCTTCCAGGATGTGTTACTCTCTCATAACTATCGAGAGGGTAATTTTACAGCTGGTCTTCTATCTTAGCATGCCTTATCAGCTGATGTAAATGATGTATGGATAAACCTGCCTCCTCTTTTTTTGATATATGTCTTGTATGAGGATGCAATGGGGAGGGATTTCCCCCGTTCTGTAAATCCCACTTAGCTTTTGTATTAAATCTTACTTACCATAAAAAAAAAAAAGACAAAACAAATTTCAAATTTCATAATGATATCATTTGATTTTGCCCATTTTTTAAAAAAAATTTATCAATTAGCGACGTTAAGAAAACTCACCAACACTTTTAATTGCTAATTACTCCAAAAATATGAGCCTCGAATTATTAATAGTGGGTAAATATTAGTATGTTTATATAGTCCAGAGATGGTAATATCGCATTAATTATATGTTTCACCGGATATATTTTCGTATCTGGGGATAATATTTTAATTAAATATTATATAATATTTTTTATAAAATATTACATAAATTTAGAAAATTAATTTAGGGTCGGGAAATCTTCCCCGGATATCCCTCTTTATGAATCAATGTATTTGGTGTACAAATAACCCCTTGGTTTAATGATTAGATATACTATGTCTGTAAAATTAAATAATTAACTATAAACTGCATAATTATTATACGTGGAACCGGAACATAATAATGTAAAATGTAAGTGATTATTTGTGGAACCGGAACATAACAGTGTAAAATGTAAATGACCGATTATTGGAAAATAATTTATTGTTAAACAATTATTGAAATGTTTATCAAGAATCCATGCCAGTAAACTGCATAATTACCAGTTTACTGCTTTTTATATAGAACTGAAACATAACAATTTAAAATATAAGTGATTGAACTGTTGGAAACTAATTTATTGTTATACAATTGTACAAATATTTATCAAGAATCCTTATCTATATTTACAATTTTACTATTAATTATTCAATTTTACTTAAACAAAGGAGATTATTTGTACACCAAATATATGGATTCATAAAAGGGGATATCCAGAAAAGATTTTCCAACGTTGATATAGTACTTTATTGAAAATTGATTTTCTAATGGTGGGTTTGGTTGTAAAAATTTAAAGGTAGGATTAATTGGACCAGGGGATTTGGTGGAATTACAATTTTTTGGACTTATTTGGTTGTACAAATCCTTCGGATTCACGTTTTCCATGGGATTTATAATTCCACCACATCCTCTATATTGAATCCGACCCTCCCGCCCCTAAGAGCTACTGGAAATATTGAGAAGGGATTCTGTGGCCCACCTCTTTTCACCCTTATTAACATGTATGTTCTTCTTTATCATTAAAAATGCCTCACTAGGTAAAAACAAACTCTTCGACATTGTAATCCATGACATACAATGAAAATAAATTTTTAAGAAATAAAACAAAAGTAAAGTAAATAAATAAAAATTATTTATCTTCAAAAAATAAATAAAAATGACTTTATTTATCTTTGAAAAAGAATAAAAAATTTATTTATCTGAAAAAAATTAAAATTTTAAATTTTATTTATAATTTTTACCTTAAGGTATGAAAATCTTCTTTAACTTTTAACCCCTGCCAAACGTCATATGGGTCTTTAAATATAAAATTATACAAATTAGAGAATTTTTTAATGAGTTACTGTTGTAGCAAAAATATTCCTACAAAATGAAATCTTAGTCGTCAGATGAATTAAGATTTGTACATGATGGATGAAATATGGACCATTAGATGATTCACGATATTCCTCGAGATATGTTCCTGATGGATGAGGAGATTCCAGCTACTAGGTGAATCAACTCTTCGATAACTTTGCTCTTTAAGAATTATTGATAAATGAAGAAGGGAGTGTACCTACAAGGACACTTTGATACCTCAATGAATGAAAGCTCTAAGCAGGTTTTTGTGGAGAGAAAGTGATTAGAAAATGTGTACCTTTCTAATTGAAATTTCTCATCTATTTATAGGTTGTAAGGATATGCATCCAGTCAAGTATATGTATGGATTCATTTTGACTATGTATCTAGACCAAATGTTATCCATGTTCATCCTTATTTATAAATTAGAATTATGTATTAGTCCAATAATAATTCTAAATTCATCCTTTTTTAAGGGTGACCAGATTAATTAATGCATTTGGACTGAATATATACCTAAATTAACTCTAACCTCCATGTTTTAATATATGCATGGTCTTGCCATTAACAAATTTACCTTTTTTAATGGATTCATGGAATCTGGTCATCTTTTACATAAAGGCTAGAAGATTAGGTTACTAGCCTTTTATGGACTTAGACTTCAACCCATGACCCAATTAAATGTTTAATTTAAGGTTAATGGGATGAAGAACTCATCAGGCCCACTTCAGGTATGAAAATCCATTTTAACTTTTAACCGCTGCCAAACGACATATATGACTTTAAATATAGAATTATACAAATTAGAGGATTTTTCACTGAGTTACTAAATGCACCAGGGATTTACATGGTTCCTAGAATTTGTAATCCCATGGAATTATGAATCCCTTAGAATTATGATTTCCGTAACCAAACACACCTTAACAGGCATAATTCTTATTCCTAGATAGCTTTTACCATATATATATCCTTACTTATGATTTTTTTTAAGCATTAAATTTATTAAAAGAGGATAAATAGAGATTACATGCGGGTAAGTGGTACTCGTGGAGTCCTTTAAAACAATTTTATTTAGGAAAGCTGGGATTGCCTGGTTCCATATTTTGGTTGATAGATTCCTTGTCTGACTCTCATATGCAGCATGGTTAGCAATTCCATCAATCGCATGGTTTCCTTCCCTGTAATTGTGTCCAATCTTTATTTCCTCAATCATGCCCGCGATATACCAAGGTGGTTCCAGAGTGGTGATTAGAAATCTTAATAAGTTTTTTGAATTCGTCTCGAATATAACTTTGGGACACTTTCCTTCAATTGTGATTCTTGAAGCCAAAAGCATGGCCTACGTTTCTGCTGATAAGGTAGTTGTGATTCCAAGTGGTTGTGTCAGTGCTAAAATTATTTTCGTTTCCGAGTTTCTGCAAATATACCATACACCGGCCATACCTGGATGTCCTCTAGCATCTCCATCGGTCTTGACCTTAACCCACTCCAAATTAGGTATGGTCCATCATACTGAGATGATTGATCTTCTTCTTACAACATTTGATGGGATAGTAGTCGGTGGTTCAGCATGTATAACCGGAGGGAAAATTGTCTTTGCCCAAGAGAATTCTTATTGTTGTTTAATTGCCCTTATTTATGATAGGCACTAAAACTAATTTAATATTTTTAGTTTTCATCAAAAGTAAGAGATAGTATAGAAAAAATAATAGATTTTAATAAGAAACCTCAATTGGGGAATACTCACACAAATTGGGGGATACTAAAAAAAAACATTATGAAGTAATTTGGAGAACCCCTTATCCAAATAATTTTAGCAATGGCTAAATTACCCTTGATTATCCCCCAAAATAACACAAGAGTCGGCATTGCCTAGTTATCAACATACAATGTTGATTCTTGTCCAAAACTAAGCCGAGATTTTAAACAAGAATCGGCATTGTAGGTTGTTAACAAGGCAATTCAGACACTTGCACAAAACAATGCCGACTCTTGCATAAGGCAATGTCGACTCTTGCAAGGAAATGTTGACTCTTGTTTGTTCATTATTTGTTTTGTTTATCCTATTAGAATACCTATTATTCTTATGTTCTTTTATTTTTAGAATTTCTTATTAAATGATATTTTCCTCACTCTTCATACTTAGATCAAGTGACTGCTGAGAAGGTGATATGGAAAACAATGTCAATGGAGATTGCTCTTCAAAGGGAAATTGAATACCAAGCAAAGATTAAAAGGTTGAAGGTGCAAGTTGGTAATGATTTTGGCAAAGTTCCCAAGCCTACCATCCAGGTGACTTTATCTTTTTGTTTTTGCTTCTCAAACTTTGTGCTTCGTGGGTTTAGTGGTTTACGTAACTATCTTCTCTATTTAATCTTCTGAAAACAGGGTTTTACCACTTATGGAATAAGAGAAGAAGAAGAAGAGGAGAAAAAGGAATCGGCACAAAGAAAAATAAGAACATAGTAAAGGGGAATACTTTCTTTTTATTTTTATTAGGATAAGGGCATTATGGATATTTTATAATTAAAAAAATACCTCCTTAGAGAAAATCAAGCCCCATGTAACCGTGAGTATCCCGCAATTTGTGAGATTATTCCATAATTAAAGGTTCTTTTATAAATCACATGTTTTTCCCTAAGATACTCCCTCAGTATCTAAAGATAGGCAAGGTTTCCATATATGGGTATGCCAAAAAGATAGACTTGTTTTTATAAAAGGAAAGTCAAATGTTACTCCCTCCGTTTCTAAAAAATAGGTTTGTTTGGTTTTGCACAAGAATTAAGAAAACCAATCATTAGAACTATTTTTTTCATGTTTTTCCTAATTTATATTTTTAAAGAGAAAAACAAGATAAGATAAATTATCTCAAATTTTTTAAAAGAAAGAGATATGATCCCCTAGTATGGGAAAAGTAGAAATCTAATAGCATTTGAGCCTATCTTTTTAACATACCCATATATAGAAACCTTGTCTATCTTTTAGAAACATCTAGTATTAGATTACTACTTTGCCCATATTAAGAGACTCTTTCTTTTAACAAATTTAGGGACCATTTCTGCCACTTGTTTTATCTTTAGAAATATAAAGGGACCACTTTTTCATAAGGATAAATTAAGAAAAACATTAAAAAAATAATTCAAATAATTGGTTTTCTTAATTCTTATGCAAAACCAAACAAATTTATCTTATAGAAAAAGGAGTATATCCATATTGTTACGGCCCAGGTTAAGACCTGGTATAGAATAAATTAAGGGGAATTTGCTGGTTGGTCCAGAAAACCCGGACCTAATTATCCTATAGTCCACCGGGAGAACCCAATTATACACAGGTCCAAAATCTTTTTCAAAAGTTAAAATTACTTTAATGGCCATCACTTGTGAACCATCCATGTACTCCACCTCCTCCACTTCTCTTCTTTTCAGTTTGTTATAACCGAATTTTCAGTTCAGCTACCTTCTTTAATTCGTTTAAACCTGAAAATCTAGGGAAATATTTTGGAAACCACCTGAAACCAAATCGAAAAACCCAGCGCAAACAACAAAATAAAAATTTGTAATAACACACTTTGAATCATAGATTTCGTTGAGCATTTTACAGTTTACTACAACTGAACGTAAGTTACTCAGCAACTTTACTGCACTCACTAAGGTTTAGTATTGTGAGGGTTCTCGCCTTCTTCAACCACTGAGAGAAATCTAGCATCAGTAACCTAAAATGGGTACCAAAAGGAAAATCAATAGAAGAATAAAAGAAACAGTAATTAAAGAACAAGATACTCCTCAATCTCCACCATAGAAGAAGAAGAAGAACGCTTCTCAAAATCAAAAAAGAAAAAGAATACCGATGTTGTTAATTCTCCAACAACATCGAAGAAGAAGAAGCAAACTTTTGTTCTTGATTCTCCATCTACAAAGAAGAAGAAGAAGAAGAAGAAGAAAGTTATTCTTACGAAAGCTCTTGTTGTTCATTTTCCATCAACATCAAAGAAGAAGAAGATGGGTGTTGTTTTTTCTGGTAAAAAAGGTATTGATTCTAATCATCGGTGCATATTAGGATATAACATACTTTGTTCATGTTATAGGAGTTAGATCTAGCATACAACATCGGTACATATCAATATATATATATATATATATATATATATATATATATATATATATATA
>JAJJMC010019832.1:10169629-10237464 GCA_023531435.1 Papaver californicum
ATATATATATATATATATATATATATATATATATATATATATATATAGTTTTTTCATGTTATAGCACATAGATCTAGCATGCAACATAGGTTTTATATTGATATGTACCTGGTTTTTAGTTTTAATTCTTGAATTAGATCAGTAAATATCAGTATATACTTATTTTTATGTTATAACATCTAGATCTTGTTTGCAGGATAAGTATATATTGATATGTACTTTGTTCTAGATCTTGAATTGGATCAGTACATATCAATATATACTTTGTTCATGCTATAGATATAAAGAATATATATATATATCGATATATAATGTTCTATATTATAGAATCTAGATCTTGTGTACAGGATATTATATATTTATATATGTACTTTGTTCTAAAAAATCTTGAATTGGATCAGTACATATCAATGTATACTTTGTTCATGGTATAGCAGATAGATATCAGCATATGAAAATATATACTTTGTTCTATATTATAGTACATATTGATATATTGTAGGGTTATTGACAGTGTGTTCATTATATAGGTAATGTCAAAAAAACCACAAAGAAGACAAAAGCGCATGCACCTGCTAGGAAAATCTATAGAGGTGGTTTCATGGGAATTTTCTCACTAGTTAGAGCAATCAGGGATGCAAAGCTTGAGTTGAGTGAAACTCAGTTGCGGATCATTGGTGAGCAATCATACGGGAACCTTTTTTTGATGTTCTGGTACACAAATCTTGGTGTAGATCACTAGATGAAGAATGAAACTGCGGTGAGCAATCTAATACAGTGTTATAAGAGAAGTAAAGTTGCAAATGAGATTTAATTTGAGTTCAAAAGGCATGGAGTTTCACATATTCTGACATCCACTCCTGAATAAATATGTGTTATCTTTGGAATGCCAATAGCAGGGAAAAGACAACATGAAGATATGATGCTGATATCAAGGGGTGAATATCGAAACAATGTTTTCTTCCAAAGGTTCTTTGGTGATTTAGAAAAGACTAAAAAGTTAAATAGAGTGAGGATACAAGAAGAAATCTTGAAACTTTTAAGAAAAAAACCAGCAGCTTAGAAGATAGCAAATGAAAAAGTTGAACAATATGAAGAAAAATAAAGTGACGAAGAACCTGAAGAAAGTGGGAGCGATCAAGAGAATACAGAGAATGAAGAAAATGAACAGGAAGAAAGTGAAGAAGATATTGAAGAAGGGAGTGAGGAAAAAAATGAAGAAGTAAGAGATGTTGAAGACCTTGTAAGGCTTATATGCCTATTCATGTGTATCACGTTGTTTTTCACAACAAAAGATGCAAATGTGTGGACTGAAAAGTACGTTGGTCTTATGGAGGATCTCGAGGCTGTAAAAATGTGTCATAGCCAGATTTAATACATTCTTACCTAGAAAAGTCACTAAATGACAATGTAAATGTTGTCGAGAACACTACCGAATATCTAAACTATTTACTGGTAAGAATATGTACTAAAAATCTTTTTAGTAGTTTACTCAATGAAAATCATGATTTACTTTTAACTTTGTTTTGGTGGGTTTTTTTTTCAAAACAGATTTGGTATGCAGAGCATACCTATTTGCTGGAACCGGAGGAAATAAAGACGATTCCAGAAGAAAAGTTTGTTCCAAGAGCTGTAAAATGGAATCTGACAAACTTATGTGTTGCACTCCAAAAAGTCATTGATACAACTGAACACGAGGTAAATTATTTACTGCATTTATGATGTTTGTTGTCCTACAATATATAATGATATGTATTGAATATATGATGTTTGTTATCATATAGTATATATTGATATGTACTTCATGAAAAAACTAGTTTTTATAGTACATATTTCTGAGTATATATTTTGTTGTTTTGGTACAGTTCCATGAAAATTTCAAGGTTTCGTACACCAATCAAGAAAAGCAAATTCTGAATAGAATCACAAGAAGACTTGGAGAAGAGAAGAGCGAAGCTGAAAAGGAAGAAGATAAAGAAGAAACTGCAGGGAAAGCAGTGGAGGAAGATAATTGGAAAGCAAGATATGAAGATTTAACAAGTACAATCTTTGAAAAATAGGGTGAAGCGAACACCATGCAGCATGAAAATGGACCGCTTGTTGCATCAAAGCTTCTGTAAATGTTGAATGACATATACATGAAAGCTTCTCTCTTGCATCAAAGTCCCACTCATTTGGGTACCAACCAAATAGGAGAATTCCCATCTCCTACTACTCCAACAGATCCTCTTTGTGAAAACATAACAGAAGATGAAGTAGTTTTGGGAGATCCATTTGTTCAGATTCCAACAGAAGATGAACAAAATGTTTTGAGCGACACCACCATCAAAAGGGTTCCATATAATGTTGCATTGTCAACACCACCTTCGGTGCACAAATTTTGTGGTGTTGAAGTTTCTGTTATAAAACATGTGCTAAATCTGACTTGGAGAAAGAGGTCAAAGAGATGCAAGAGAAAATCAACACACAGGTAAGTAATGATGGCTAGTTTCACTCTTTATTATAAATGTTTTTATCAATATAACTGTAAAATATCAATATGTACTTGATTACAAATGTGTTTTATTATTGTCATATAACTGTACATATCAATATGTATTTAACTATCATAAAAAAAACTTTATGGCTGCAGGATGATTTACCTAGACTTTAACAAGAAGCAGTGAAAAAGGTGATTGAAGTTATAGACCAGAGTATTGAAACTATTAAAGGGATATCGCAGAACCCTGATGAAAAAAACATTGAAACCTTGGTCGAAAGCTTCGTGAACATGAAAGTACCTTTTTTTACTGAGATGGAGAAGATGGAAGACATTGAAAAGTTTACATTTGAATAATTTTTGGACTTAGCCATTTTCAGCAAGGGAGTTTATGATGAAGAATATGCATCTCTCAGCCAAGATAATGGTAGTATTTCAAGACATACTTTATTTGGGATTGACATTCGCAAACATTTTGATAATTTATTTGAAAATGATTTGCAACGTGTAGAAGTTCGACAAGTTACAGCTGAGCCGAACTAACTTACACCTGAGAAGAATGCAAATCAAGTCACCCCTGAGCAGGAAAATGACCCAGAGGTATATCTTCTACTTGTGGTAATTTACCTTTCTTGTCTTTATTTGAAAAAATATGATTCAAATATAATACTAAAAATCTGGATTCAAAAATGCAGGAATATGAAGTTACAACCACCCAAACGTCAAGCGACGTGCCACTAGCAACCAAACTTGCCAAGATGATTGTTGCCAAAGCGAAAGAAAAACCAAAGGTTGTTGTAAAAAAGTCAGTACCAACTGGAGAACAAGTTAGCATGCAAGTAACTCGTGTGAATCCATCAAAGAAGACAGATCCATTATTTGATAGTGGAAGTAAGTTTTCTGAAAAGAAGAAATCGAAAACAGAACAACGAAAAAATACAATAAGACAGGAAAGAACTATAAAGCTCGTAAAGTTCAAAAACCTCGTATGAAGTTCATGGATCTTGAGAAGTCACCACTCTATGAGAATATGACAAATGAACAACTAGCGATTCTAATTCCATACTTTGAGAAAGGAAAGAGAATGTAAGTACTTTCTACCTTTCATTTTACTTTTCAAACAAGTAAGTTTTGCAGTACATATCAAAAAAACTTACTTCAATATGTGTTTTGATTATAAATGTGCAGCTCAGTTGCTTGGACAGTAGAGGATGGAGGTGGTATCCGCGTCAGTAGGGCTACAATGGAAGATTTGATCTTCAACAGAGCATTAGAGCAAGATCTTCTCAACTACGCTTAGTATAAGCTTCAAGTGGCGTCTAAAGAGGACCAAGCAAATCCTGAGGCAGAAAAAAAATACTTAAGGGTGTTGCACCTGGATCCAGCTGCTTGGATATGTGTTGTTTTCTTCTTTTATACTTTTGAACATTGGATATGAAAAAAAGTACATATTGATATATACTCTGTGAAATAAATTATTAAATGTTTCCAATTTTCAGTATCATGTCGACAAACCAGAGACTTTACAGGGAGCAGAAGTGACTGGTATTATTATGCCAATCTTGACAATGAGCAACGACATCGAGAAGATCCTTTTACCCATGTGCCATGGCAACAAGCATTGGACACGGCTCGAGTTTGAGTTTGAAAACCAGAAATTCATCCATTACAACTCGTATGTAGCGTTCAAAAATCATTTTTATGAGAATGCCAAAAAAATGTCTGAATACTTGTTCAATCCAATCAATCAATTCTTGGATGAGAATCAGAGAGAGAATGTGAGCAACTTAAGGTTGACTGATTATGGGTGTCCACAACAAGGAATGTGGCCATACTGCCTTTTATATGTAATGCATTTTATCAAGAGGAGATCAATGATTGATCGTGATGGAAAACGTTTGGGAGATGACGAACAATTGATGAAGATTCAGAAGAAAAGAATCAAGTTAGCATGCAGGTTGTTGACAACCACTCCGCCTGAAATCATTTGGGACCCCTCCAAATGAAAATAAATGTTTACTTGTAGAGTAGATATGGATATGTATTGCAGTAACTTTCTTTTTACTTATTGAACTTGGTTTTAAGTTATTGAACTGATAAGGATTTATATACGTATATCAGGATTTTATTATGTTTTATATATATATGATGATCTTTATTAGCATTGTTAGGTTTCTATTTATTTTAGAGTTATATAGAAAGGCAGAACATATTGATATGTGCTAGGAAGTACATATTGATATTACTTTGTTCTGAAACTCTAAACCAATAGATTCATATTCTAAAAAAGTACATATTGACATGTACTATGAAGTACATATTGATATGATTAAAAAATTACTTTGTTTATGTGCATCTTTTGTGTTTTTATAACAACTACAAGATTACTAAATAAAAGAAAAATGTATTGGGAATACAAATCACTAATAACGAGGGGGTGTTGCCCCCTCGACACCCGTATATAGTGAATGACATTCAACCACATGTTCATACATCTTTAAAGATGGAGCAAAATATAAGATTTATATCATCAAATTCTCGTTCTGTCATTAAGAACATAATTCAGTTGGCACACAAACAAGTTCTGAAAAAAGAAACCTAAAAAATGCGACAAGTATCTTCTAAAAGAATTTAAATCCCAAATGTACTAAAAAAAACTATAATGAAATTAATTTTCATCCGTATATTGGTACTGACGGATAACATTGCATGTAGCCTTGTTGTGATGAGCTTTCAATTTACAATTTGAACATGTAACATGATTTTTGCTCCTCTCCCATGCACTCTTGATGGGGTTCTTTTTTCTTCTTCCTGAAGGATCCCTAACTACTATTGGTGGCAGAATAGTATGTTTTGCGGTATACTCATCAGGCCTGTGGTATATTGAAAAACATAAATAAAAAAAATCTGATATACTTGTGAAGTTTTGTTGATGTATGTTACACTAAATATCAATATGTACTATGCTAGTTCTAGTTTATGGTTTATATGTACTGCTTAAAACCATTCTCATGTATGATACTACCATAAAAAATATCAGTATGTACTGCTTAAAAACTTAATTGTCGTGATTAAGAACAAGTCTAATAGAGTTTGAATATAGCTGACGATAACAACTAATTTTGAAGTATTCGTCGATATAATCAAGGAACTTTCCCCCATATGCAACAATATTTACAGTAGCATGCGAGCATGGAAAACCATACACGCGCCATCTTTGACAAGTACAACTCTTTTGTTGTAGATCTACCATATGAGAGCTGCACACAAGAAACAAAATATATTATTTACGCAGTATATATTGATATTTGGCCTACACAAACAAAAAAGAATATAATTTGCACAATACATATTTGATAATTTCCCTACACAAACCGAAGAATATAATTTGCACAATACATATTTGATATTTTTCCTACACAAACCCAAGAAGATAGTATGCACAATACATATTTGATATGTTTTCTGTAGTACCCCTAAGAAACTAGTTTAGTTGATATCTCACATCAAAAGAGCATGTTACCTAAAAAACTAACCTTGGGGAATGAACTTCAAACACGTGAGCATATGACTGACTAACTTTCCAAGGACGACCAATTTGAATGTATAGTTCAAGCAAGGCTTGATACACAGGGGTTAAGAATTCCGGATCCATCAAAAGACTTTCTTCACGACGTTCAGACATCAACTCCATTACCCGTAACCTACACGACAAATAAAATTAAAAAAACAACAAACATATTATACATAGTGCAAAAACCAAAAAATATGTACTTGAAGAAGATTGGTGGAGCATATTAAAAAAAATAGTACATATATACTTGTAGTGTTACAAGAAACTTATAAAAACTTGATTGTGCCAGAGAGCGCAGGGAGGTAACTTCTTCTCGCGGCGAATCCAGTTATTAAAACTCGGCAATGCTTGAAGAAGTTTGACAATACCTACAGCCTGGGAAGTATGCACTAGACCACTTTTCCCTAGGAATATTACGGCAGTATTCAGCAACCCAAGGCCTTCCTAGATAAACCATTTCTTGAAGACCTTCTTCATATCTTGTTGGAGAAAGCGCATATGTTGTTTTTTGGAAACAGTTCATCGCTTCTTTATATTTTTCATCAGACTTACTGATTGTTAAGTTCTTTTTCAAGTGGAAAAAACAATAGCTATGATAAGAATCAGGGAAAACTTCAGGAATTGCATTCAACAAACCTTCACCTCAGTCAGTCAAAAAGGTGATGCGACGATGGTCCATAATTTTTTAAAGATTTTCCATAAACCAATGCCAATTATCATTATCTTCGTCAGGAACTAATGCATATGCAAAAGGATAAAAAACTGAAAAAAAAAAATATAAAGCTCATATCAATATGTATTTCATGTCTGCACCTTCAAATTATGTTATACCTACAGTGTATATCAATATGTACTTTATGTATGATGTGTATGATCCTACAGTATATATTGATATGTAACAGAAAAGACTATGTTTCTCTTTGTACGGGTACATAAGAAACAATTACATATCAAATGTGTACCATATAAAAGAGTTACCTTGATTTCCGTTAAGACATGTTGCAGCCATTAGACCTCCTTTAAACGTCCCCGTAAGAAATGTCGCATCACAAAAGATCATTGGACGACAAAGTTTATAACCCTCTCTACAAGCTCCAAAGCAAATAAAAATTCTGTTGAATCTCTTTGTTGCGTCGTTGAAGTCAAAATCAATATAAGACCCTGGGTTGGTTTCCCGAACAACAGTGGCCCACCAAGCAAGATCAGTGTATGACTTTACATCGTCACCAAAAATCATTTGATGCGATAAGTCTAATGCATGATATGCATGATGATACTTGATGTTGATCCCTCCCCCAACTTTAATATAATCCATAATCTCTTGCGGCTTTACGAGAGGGTTGTGCTTGACACGCTCATGAACTAAATGATTTATAAGCTTCCTCGAAACAGTTTGACTCCTCAACCTATACCCAGCACCACAAGTGTGCCTCCCCACGTAATCCTTTATCTTAAACATATCCAAAGACCCATTCATGGAAACCACATGAAGCATCCAAGAGCAACAGTCATTGCTGCATCTCACCGTGAATCTCTCAAGGTCATTCTTTAATTTTTTAACCTTATATCCAGTCCTCAAACAATATTTCTCACATGATTTGAACACCACCGGAAGAGATGGTTTTTATCTTCAAAAAAATTCTCTCAACCATCGGAAAAAAGAACACTTGCAACCTCTTTACAATCTTTCAAATAATTGTTCCTAGCACTCACAACCAACTCAGCACTGTTGTCAAAATCAACACTTCTCGAAGAACTAGATGCACTAGATAAAACAATATCCACATGCAACTCAAAGAAATCTGAATTCTTTGTAAAATGTAATGCAGCATGCCCTTGAAGCGATACATCAGCAAAGACAGAGACTTTCACTCCATTTTCAACATAATTAACAACAATAGTTGTGGAGTCAACCAGCTCCACTCATTGCAAATAGTAAACTTCAAATCTTCCAAAATCAAAGATAACGTAACCAAATATGCAATGTGGTGTTGCTTGTGGTATACATGAGAGTAGAAAAAGGTATTTGGATTAGAACTAACACCTGACATGTTGAACCTGTAGAAATGTGATCCAAATGAAAATCAGACATATATTTCCAGATGATAGGAACACCAAAATCTACGGTACAACATAATATGTACTGGTTTAGGAGTATAACATATATTATAGATTCACACAAAACAAACAAATAAAAGCATATTATATGCAGTACAAACAATTATGTACTGATTCAAAAATGGTATACCATACAATATATATAACAACAGTACATATCAAAAAGCTTAGAAAAACAGTACATATTAATATGTATTGCAGAATCATTAAAATAAACCAGAACAAAAAACAGAAATCATGAGTTCCTGAAAAAATAAAAGAAAACCAAATCATACATATTATCAAACTACATGTAAACAAATGGAATACGACGATCTAATGAACGAAATAGAACAATTACAAAAATCAGTTTCAAAAATCAACAGAAACACTAAAACACGAACAAAAACGAGATCAAAACATGCATAGAAAAAGATAATCATCACGATTTCAGTGTAAGAAAAACAACAAAATCGTGAAATCGAGTTGATTATCATGATTTCAGTTTAAAAAAACAAAAAACAGATCAAAGCATAAAATAAATCAAATAACAGAGAAGAAAATTAACTAGAAAAAAACCCTAGAGATTTGAGATCGAAACCCTAAAACTGAAAAACATCAGCAGAAGCAGAAAGAGTAAAAATCAGATTTGAGCTGAAGAAAAGAAAAAAACTCTGTCAAGATTTGATTTCAACTCATTTTATATGTACATTAGAGAAAGGGTAAAGTACAAATATTTTAAAAATATCTTGGACAAGCGAATAATAAATTTAGTCTACGAACAAATTTTTAAACTAACAATTAATAATGCTAAAATGAATTGACTACATACTAAACGAACAAATTTTTAAACTAACGATTAATAATGCTAAAATGAATTGACTACATACTAAACGGGTCATCAAAAATAAATTAACTAATATAGATAAATTAATTTTAACCCGAATATCAGAATTGGCGTCCGTCCCCTCTAAGGTTTAATATCCCCTTCATAAATCATGTAATATTTAACCTTGAATGATATCTAATTTTAATATTAGGGGACAGATGTAGCCAAATAGATCAAGGCAGTGGATTGTGAATCCACCACACACAAGTTCAATTTTCGTTGTTAGCCCATAATTTCTATTGAATTATAAAGAGCTATATATTATCCTTTATATTATCCTTATGGTGAGCTTTTCAATTTTTAAAAATAAATGATTAGCAATAAATTTTAAAATTTTGAAATTTCACATTTAGTTAGCGAGCGGATGGGATGTGCCAATGATCCAATCTTTTTTATTGTCGGATGGTATCGTGTCTAGTGATCAACTAGATTCTGCGCAACTTTAGTTAGTGCCATTTAGGAACAACTTTATCCTGGGTTCGGATTACCCGATGATCCGACTTTCCACTTCATTGCTGGATGAATACAGTTACTCAGTGCATGGGCTACAACCCAGTTCAACCAAAACTAATACGCCAGGCAATTTCTTTGTATAATATTTTAAATTAATTTCCGATGGCTTCAATCTCAAACTGAACCCGTGCCCTTGCACGTAAATAAGATTTAAATGTGCTAAGGAAAAACCTATTATTCATTCAGCAGGAATAATACTTGGGGACTTTGAAGCCTCTAGTAAGTAACCTAAGGGTTTTCATTCAGCTAAGAATCAAACCACTGAATGGATGCTTCGAAGAAAACCCAAACAATGATATGATGAAAAGAGTACCAATTGTAATGTTTACTTAATTTTGGAGTTTCAGTGCGTTCAATTGCTAGTAAAGAATGCAATCAGTGCAGAGACCTCAGCTCAAGATCAATATTGGCAACGTTCAGCACTGAAATCACTACTGAAAATAAGCGTATCAGCGACTCTAATTTGTTGCCTTGATTAAAATTGGAAAAAAATAAATCCTTAGAAAACAGAAGTTAAATTGGAAAATCGGCTCAGAAATCAGTAATTATTTTTACATCAACAAGCTTTTTAAGGCTCTCAAAGTTTGATGGTATAATTTTAGTCATCACAGCCTGAAATTATTTGATGATATAGAAGAAAACAAAAAGAAAATAAACATTGAAAAACAGATATAGCCTCAGAATTTGTTTAAAGAATAATCAACGATAAATCTCAGATGGTACGGACAATATTTAACATCATCGGCTAGAATGTTGTTTGATTATGCAGAAACATTAACCAAATATACAAAAACACAAACACAAAGAATGAAACGAAAACGAAACTAAAAGTAAAACGGCGACATAAACACAGTAAAGAACCTGAAGGGGCAAACAGCAGCCGAAGGAGAACATATCAGAGAAGAAGAGAGGTTGGAGGCTTTATACAGGGTGACCAAGTCAAGAATGGCGCAAAGAAAACCCTAATTTATGTTATTAGCTCTTGTTAATTACCAAAATATCCTCTCATTCTTGATTGAACCCACCATGGCCGTAGCCCTCAGTAGTCGGTCCATCATTGCCATGGTGACTCGGTACAACCATCGGCGAATTTATGGCGCAACAGAGGATGCTAAAATATGTATCAGTTTGGCACAACCAAGAATGCTAAAATGTAATGCGTAACATAAATTTCAATCCAAATTTAAATTTATGGCACAGCAGAATATGCTAAAATGTAATGTAGAATAGCAATTCCAATCCAAATTTGTGCACCTCCGAATATGTGCATCCACATGTGTACCCCTTATACAGGGGCTTATGGTTTCATAGAAGTATTTTTTATATGAGGAGAAAATAGGGCCATTAGTTAGTAATTCAGAACCCCCTATCCATCATATTTTTATAATGGTTAAACAACTCTCGTTTAATTAGTATTTTATTTAATTAGATTAACTAATCTAATACTCCCTCTGTTTCAGGAAAAGAGTTACTTTCTCTTTAAATTTTTGTTCCAACAAAAGAGTTACTTTCATTTTCAACATTACAAACTTTCAAAACTACCCTTGTTATTTTAAGAAATGTTATTATTCTCATTATAAAGATATATGTAGTATTAAACTTTTTGTTAGGGTAAATCTAGAAATAAATTCTAAAAGTTATTCTCTCTCATCTTGCCTTAACAATTGTGCAAATAGGAAAAAGTAACTCTTTTCCTGAAACTGAGGGAGTATTAGTTATTATATTAGATTAATGATTTTGATTTATAATTAGAGGTAGAAAATTAAAGTTAGTGTTTTAGTTTTTGGAGGGTCTAGAAGTAGAAGGAAAAAAGAGATTTTTTTAAAAACCCTAGAATTTGATTCACCAAACCAAATTGAATGATTTCAGTGAAAAATTTGAGGTCGGTGAATCCTTATATGATATATAAACCAAATTTTATACCTCATGATGGAGATCGTGATTCATCCAACCAAATATTGATTTTTTTAGCTTTTCATAACTGTTTACGGTTGGGTTTTCCCTTTGTAGCCAACCTTAAGACTAATTTACGGTTAGGTGATGATGAACTCCTAACCGTAACTAGGTAAAAACCAGTTACGGTTGGTTTTGGTATATCAAACCCAACTGTAACTCAGTCACGGTAGGGTTTTGATATATCGAACCCAACCGTAAAAAGCTCCTTCATTCATTTTTTTAATAACTACGGTTGGGTTTTTGAAAAACCTAAACGTAAAATCCTATGAAAATGCAGTTAAGTTTGGGTTTTGAAGAACTCCCACCCGTAACACCTTCATAACTTAATTTTATGATTGGATTTTTTTCAAAAAACCAACTGTAAATTACGCTGAAAACCTAATTTTTTACTAAAAATTCAATCAATCAAACAATTTTCAAGCAAAAAAAAAGATAAATAAAAAGGCTAATTGATGTTTGGTACTCGGGTTTTGACCAGGTTTAGTATTTGGTCTAACATTTGTCCAACGTTAGGGCTTGGTACTTGGACTGACGATTGACTACTATTGACTAGGTTAAGTCTAATTTTAATTAATTTTACCATATAAATATTTATGTATTTACTATTATACCTTTCACTTGGACTAAATTACCCTTATTGTCACACACACTTGTCACACGCTTCAAATTCACTACTCTTAATCAAATTCATTAACAAAAGCCTAATGATTTCTATCGATTTTCATTCATCTCTTTTTCTCTCTTCTCTCTTTCTTTTCCTTCCTTCTTCACTGTTCTTCTTATTTTTGTAAACCGAGTGATGAAAGTGAGGATTTTGAGTATGAAAATAAAAGGGAATGATTAAGAGAGTGTTACTGATGATGATGTTGGTGTTAATTAAACAAGAAAAGAGGTAAAAAATAATGAATTAAAGAAGAATAGAAGTTAGGATTTCTGTAAACGAGATTTGATAATGAAAGAGAAAAATTAAGGATGAATTAGAGAACATGAGATGAAGAGGAAGATTGTATGCTGATTTGAATGATTAATTTCAGTAAAGATCGTGATTTGAATTGAATCAGAAAATTAGGGTTTTCGTGAGAAAAAATATAGAAACTTCTGAAGTTGAATTTGATGTTTGAAAGATGGGTTTGATTGAGTTAAGAGTTTGAATAGACATTTTGATGTTGAATTGAAGAGAAGAAGATTTGAGAATTTAATTAGGGTTTTGTGTTATTCCCAATTTTAAAATTGAAATTAGGGATTCGGGATTGATTTAAATTTTGATAAAATTGAGAAGTAAATCAACTTAATACTGAACGAAGAATGAAAGGGTTATAATTGGATTTGAGTTAAAGAGATGCTTTGATGGAAGAATCAAGATTAGGGTTTCTGTGAGTGTGTTTCCTTGGTTATTATGATCTGGTTTAGTCCAGTGAGGTGGTTTGTTTGGGATTTAATGCCGAGAAGTGTTGATTAGGGTTCGTTGTTGATGAAATTGAAGGTAAGAAGGGTTTTTATGGTTCGTTTTGGAGCTGTAGCTCATGGAAGAGGAGTGAAAGTGATGTGAATCTGAGTTGGAGATGGAAGAAAAAGGGGATTTGAGCTCAAAATTCAGTTTGGGTTCTCATATCTGCTCGAGATAAAGAAATGAGTTTGTTGATTGAGATTTATAAAGAAGAAGGATTTTGTTTTGTTGGTGCTTTGATGAACAACAGATGGTGATTTTTGTGTATGTTGTTGTTGTGAAGAATTGAAATGAGTTATTGATGATTTGATGGTGGTTTTGAGTTCCTAATCGAGAATTCAGGGAGAAGAGGTAGTGATAGTTGTCACTGGTTGGTTTGCTGCTGTAAATGGAGAGATGTGTTTAGTCCAGTGATGTGGTTTGTTTGGGATTTATGCAGGGAATGAGCTCTAAGAATGGCCAAAAACTGGCCGGGAAACAGCTTGAAACAAAGTAAACCCTGCCGGATTTTTAGTCCAACTAAGTTGACTCACGGAGTCAGATGAACCGATCCAAACCAAGTGAATAAGACCAATCAGCCGAGTCAGACCAGCTGACAATTAGTTTGACTCAGATCAGGGATATATTTGTAATCTCATATAATTTAATTTATAAATTAATTAAAATCTAGTCAATAACAGTCAATAGTAGTCAATCGTCAGTCCAGGTACCAAGCCCTAACGTTGGACAAATGTTAGACCAAATACTAAATCTGGTCAAAACCTGAGTATCAAACATCAATTAGCCCTAAATAAAAAGAGGGTTTGTCGACTAATACCTAACATAAACCATGCGTTTTTGTTGGGGAGTTTGAAATAGTCCACCGATATTTTCTTGGATTTCTTGATTGGTTTGTTGATAATGTTTAATTTGTTGTTGATAATGCTCAAGAGAAGAAGATGAGTATATCTTGATTGAAATAGGGTTTGACTTAGTTATTAGGTTTTAATTTTAAAGGAGGATAATTTTGCCATTATTTAGGACATCATTCTAACTAACTATTTGGGCACCTTTAGTCCAGAAAATGCTCCTCTATTGGAACTATAAGCCTCTATATGAGACTTCTTTATTATTGGTTGATGTATTCTAAAAATCATTATTTTTTAACTGAAAATATGAAAGAATAATGATTTTGGATTTCAACCATCCAATAAAAAAAGGATTATTTATGCACCCCGGTTTTTAAGAGGTGCATAAATTTACACTCCATAAATTTCATGTGTTATAATTTTGGATGACGCTAAATTAATTACATTTTTTGGTATTGCACACCGAGTCAATTATAAAGGCATGAATATAACAGAACGCACGTCACAAGACAATACAGCATAGCATGTTTAAAATCTTTGAGAGAGTGATAATGTTACTCAGACTTATTCTTATTGGGTCTCTCTAAAACAGAATATGTGGCGTACAAAACCAACGTAACATAATATTTTCTTTGCCACATAATCTTTTTAACTATTTACTTTGTTCTTTTATATTTTATATTTTCTCCCTAAAATAAACCAATTTTGGTTGAAATATTACATCCTACTTCTAAATCTCAAACAAAAATTCACTGACAAGAATAAAATCACGTTCTACCGAGACAAAAGGTGTGTACTGTTATTCTTTGCGCGTAATTGTTTAATTTATTAGACATTAGACCTCTAGATTACTCGTTTGATGTTCAACCGGAAAGTATGAAATAAATGAGGTTTAATAGTATAATTGTACAATCTTATTTTCATTATTACTATCCCATTTTTATATGTTTTATTTCATATTTTTTATAATTCTTTTCCGGTAATGGAGGACACCGAAGTTGTTGATGACAGAATATGAGAAGGAAAGAATGATTATTCTTATTATGAGTGGATGATTGGTGTAAGGACATAAATTCATCAGTTTCACGTGTTTACATTATAAGAAGGAAGTACCACATTATGAAGCACCGAGAAGTACAAGAGCAAAATAAATGATAAATGAAGACAGCTATAAAACATCTGTCGCACATCAACTGACACCGGAAGCAGAAAAGTCAGACTAGATTAATGCATATAAGACACGTGGAAAGAACACAAGTTACAAGAAAAAGCATCATTAATAGCCAAGACAATCATCTGCGCTCTGCTATCTCTAGCGTTCCACAATCATCCGCGCTCTGCTATCTCTTGCACTCCACAATCATCCGCGCTCTGCTATCTCTTGCGCTCCACAATCATCTGCGCTCTGCTATCTCTTGCGCTCCACAATCATCTGCGCTCTCTTACGCTCCACAATCACCTGCGCCATTTCACGTGCGCACTAATAATTCCAATCATGCAAGAATAGATATGCTCCACGTTAAATTTCACATGTCACACATGCTAACCTCCACATAATAAAGACAAAGGACCAATAAACGCTCAATCCAAAGAGGAGCTGTGCATCAGCAAGCGGAACCAGTAAGAAGCATTACGGATAGAGTAAGATGAGCTGCGCCCAAAGTCAAGATAAGATCAAACTGGTCAATTAAAGATAAGAAGGAGCGAGGAAGAGGGACCCATCATATTTTGCTATAAATACCAACCCCAAAGTAGAAAGAGGGGACAACAAAAAAATAGAGGGAGAGAGAAAACTCTGAAAGAAATTCAAGAAGTGGAAAAAGCTAAAACTATGTTAAGAACTCTATTGAACTGAATTTCTTTAATTCATTATATTACCATGTGTACGAAATAAGTGTTGATAAATAATATACTATATTTTCTTGTGGATGTAGGCTTATTAGCTGAACCACGTTATATATTGAATTGTTTTCATTTGAGTTATGATTCTCTGTATTACAATCTTTCTGTATCAATTACACTTGGAGTATTGTCATTTTTAAACAACTTAAGTTTTTTGGTTGTGACCGAGCCAAAAAACGGTCGTCACAATTTGGCGCTAAAACAGGGGTGTGTAAAGGATTTATCCTACCTTGTATCACAATTTTGATTTCATTTCCATTACAGTTTTGTTCTCTGTATCATTTCAAATCATCTATTGTATCATTTTACCATTTAAAATGTCATTTCTCGACAAATTAAATTTTAGTTGTTGTCGATCATGTAATGGTCGCTGCAATTTTGTTCTCTGTATCATTTCAAAGCATCTATTGTATTATTTTACCATTTAAAATGTCATTTTTTCGTCAAATTAAATTTTGGTTGTTGTCGATCATGTAATGGTCGCTACAATTTATTCTCTGTATCATTTCAAAGCATTTACTGTGTTATACAATTTTGTTTTCTGTATCATTTCAAAACATCTATTGTATCATTTTACCATTTAAAATGTCATTTATCGACAAATTAAATTTTAGTTATTGTCGATCATGTAATGGTCGCTGCAATTTTGTTCTCTGTATCATTTCAAAGCATCTACTGTATCATTTTACCATTTAAAATGTCATTTCTCGACAAATTAAATTTTGGTTGTTATCGATCATGTAATGGTCGCTACAATTTTATTCTCTGTATCATTTCAAAGCTTCTACTGTATTATACAAAATCTTTGATTCATGCAAAAAACATTAATAATTAAGAAAAATTTTGAACTTTAGAATTTCTTGTAATCTCATTTTGTAGGAATTTGTACACATTTAAGGAAAATGAAAGATTTATTCAACTTATGAAATATCTATTCATTGGAAATGGTTTGAATTACTTATGTTTTGATTACATAAATATTTTTTTTGAAATCATATAATTTTATAGAAAACTACCAAAGGAATTCTCGAAAGCAGCAGAGGATTGGTATTAGGAAAAAACAGAACATTACGAAACGAAAACAAACAAAGCGAAAACATGTTACAAGTTGAAAATTCACGAAACCAAGAGAGTTACGCAAGAGGAATTCTTCAACAAAGAGGGATAGTTAATAACCCAGAGGGTTCGCAAAGCAATTCAGAGGGTTATTCTTCACTTCAGGAGAATAATCAAAACAATTCTGAACATAATCATTCTCCATCTCAGTATAATACTCAGAACACTATTGATCATATGCAAAATTTAATGGAGGATATAAGTAAGGTGCGCAAAGAACAACGAGCTTGTGCTGAAAAAATCGCATGATTAACTAAAGAAAATCAAACGTTGAAAGAAATGATCCAGCGGAATGCGGAACCAGCTGCCACCAGAACACGGGGACAAGAAGCAAGTTCCAGTAGATTCGAAGGCAGAAGAGAAAGAAATAGTCGAGATCAAAGAATGGTACTGAGATCCACTTCACAGCAACCTGGACAAGAAAGGATGAATCGGGCAGACCCAGGACCACAACATGATCAATGGCAAAACTGCTTTGAAGCTATGAAGCAAATGAGGGAAGAAATAAGAAACCTAAAGAATAAAGAAGGTGGGCGAATAGAGGAAGTGTTAAAGGAAGTAGGCGAACACCATTGGCACCACATTTAGCATTTGCACCAATGCCCCGAGAATGTAACATTCCTGTTTTTGAATGCTATGATGGTACCAGGGATCCGACCCCACATTTGAAATATTACAACCGAATCATGGTGCGTTTGGAGAAAAATGATGTTGTAATGTGTCGATGTTTCCCATCAAGTTTGAAGGGACTGGCACTGGCATGGTATGATAAATTGCAAGAAAGTTTTATCCATTAGTATGCGCAGTTAATTCGAAATTTTTTGGAAGCATACATGTACAACAGACCCGTTGACTCAGGATTGGATAAACTATATTCACTCGCTTCATGGCCAGAAGAATTAATTCGTGACTATACAGCTCGGTGGCATGCAATCTGCCAGGCAATTGGAGATGTTGAGCCAGATGCTGCCATTAACAATTACAAGTGGGGAATAACTGACCGGAAAAGTCAAATCTTTGTTGATATTCATAATATCAATCCGAAAACTGAGGGGCACCTTAGAGAAATAATCGAGACATGTGCAAGACTGCAAGACATACAGGGGCAATGTCCAAGGATAGTATCGCAACAGCAAGGAGATGCAAAAAGAACAAATTCAATAGAACCATCGTCCGGGTCGGGGAATATTTTTCCAAATAAAGCTGAAACTAGTGAACCAAAGCGTCCACGGATAGAGGGAAGGAAGAAATTTTTTCAGGAGCGAGTGTTCACAAAAATTAACACTCCATATTCTGAAAAAAAAATAAAAAAAAAATAGACCAGACTTCCAATGGCCACCAAAAAAAAAATCGGCAACCAGAGTACACTCAAAACTCAAAAGAATATTGTGAGTATCATTGCTATCGGGGGCATTCAACCGATCGATGCAGAAACTTAATCTTACTAGTCCAAGGGATGATTTACGCTGGAGAGTTAAAAGAATTCATTCAATCACCTGCACCACTGTCAAAGCTTGATAAAGGGAAAGTTGTTAATATCCCCCACAACAATCAGAGTATCAATATGATTTCATTTTCTGAATCAAATCCATCATAGATGAACGCAGCAATTGACAAGAAGTTGCACAAGAGATTAATCAACCATGAAGTATTTAAAGTTGCAGGGAGGATCACTGAAACATGGGAAAAATGGATGGCTTCCCCACTAACATTTTCAGTAGAAGAGATAGATCAAGAAGTAGAAATTCACAATGACCCGCTGGTTCTCACCCTTCCTGTGTCTGGTTGGAATATCACAAAGATTTTGATAGACGGAGGAAGTTCTCTTAATGTGTTGTTATATGACATATTTCTAAAAATGGGATTGAAAGAAGATCAGTTTGAGCCATCTCGCTACACCATCTATGGATTCAATGGAGTAGCATCGAAACCCAGAGGAGAAATCACACTTGAAATAATGACTGGACCCTTGAATGTTGCAACCAAGTTCAGTGTGGTAGAAGCGCCCTCACCTTACAATGCCATCATCGGGAGACATTGGGTCCATCAGTTAAAAGGGGTTGCATCAACGTACCATTAGTACTTGCGATTTCTAACACCTCAGGGAGAAATGGAAATTAAAGGAGATCAGACCATGGCGAGAACGTGCGCCCTCACGGAAGCACACATAAATCAAGAAAGAGGTCAGCAAGTGAAAGCAAAGAAGAAGGAAAGCAAAATCCAAGCTAAGGAAGGAGCAATAAATCAGTATTTGTCTGAAGTCGCAGCTAGCAAGTCAAGCAATGAAGAAGGAAGAGATTCTAAAGTCAAATGAGATGAGTTAGGAACAAGAAAAGGGGGTGAAACCTCACAATAGCAGCTCAAGGGGGATCCCACATTCTTAGGAACCCCCAAATCTGTTTTTTCGGCAATAGAGAAAACCAAGAACATCAACATTGGAACGCCAGAATTTCCATAGGCAATTAAAATTGGAACCCTTATGAGACCAGAAAGGGAGCAAGATTTAATCCGTTTACTTGAAGAGTATGCAGATGTATTTGCGTGGAAAATAGGAGACATGCCAGGAATTGACCCAAGCATTGTTCAACATGAGTTGCGTATACATCCGGCACCATACCATTTCGGCAACGGATGTGAAAAGTAGCACCTGAATATCATGATCGAATAGAAAAAGAATTAAAGAAGCTAATGGACGCAGGATTTATTCGAGAAGTGCGCTACCCAACGTGGATACCAAATATGGTCAGAGTCCCAAAGAAAACTGGAGGTGTGAGAATTTGCATAGACTTCACCAATTTGAATAAAGCATGTCCAAAAGACAGTTATCCACTTCCAAGCATTAATCAATTAGTAGATGCTGTCGAAGGACATGAAGCCTTTTCTTTTATGGATGGACAGTCTGGATGTAACCAAATTGCACTAGCCGAGGAAGATCAAGAGCATACTGCATTTTTTACGCCGCGAGGATTGTATTGTTATACGAGAATGCCGTTTGGATTAAGAAATACAGGAGCAACCTACCAACGGTTAGTGGATGCAATCTTCAAACCTTGGATATGACGCACATTGGAAGTCTACGTAGATGACATGCTAGTAAAAAGCAAGATGGAAAAGGACCATTTACAAGACTTGAGGGAGATCTTCCAAGCTTTGCGCAAGTATAAAATGAAAGTCAATCCGTAAAAATGCATTTTTGGAGTTACATCAGGGAAGTTTTTGGGTTATCTAGTTACGGAAAAAGGAATTGAAGTCGATCCAGCAAAAATTCAGGCTGTCGTAAATATGTCATCCCCAAGAAATGTTAAGGAGGTACAGAAACTGAACGGATGCTTGGAAGCCTTAATAGATTCATTGCAAGGTCATCAGAAAAGTGCAAACCATTTTCTGATACTCTAAAGAAGGGAAGCAAGTTTACATGGAATGAAAACTGCGAACAAGCCTTTCAAAACATCAATATCTATCTTGCGACTTTACCCGCATTACAGAAATCGCAGCCTGAAGAGATCTTGGCCCTATATATAGCTGCAACAGAAGATGCAGTGAGCGCAGTATTGGTGCGAACAAATAATAAAGTGGAAAAACCAATCTACTACATTAGTAAGACTTTCAACCTTGCGGAGAGGAACTATACCAAGATTGAACAGTTAATATTAACTCTGGCATTTGCCACGCAGAAGCTGTGCACATATTTTCTAACGCACTACGTACGAGTACCAAGCAAGGCTCCACTGGAATCAGTGTTAAAAAATGCAGGAAAAGTGGGTAGAATTGCAAAGTGGAATGCTCAGTTGGAACAATTTCACATTCTTTTTGAAATGCAAACTGCTCAAAAGTCCCAAGTTTTGGCGGGTTTTCTTGCAGATTTGCCATTAGACGATGATTTTGAAATCCAGGGGTTACCAGGAATGGAAGAAGATGACTTTCACGACATTTTGGACTCTGTCAACTCTCGGAGATGGGAAGTTTTTGTTGATGGAGCCCAAAATAAAGAGGGGCTAGGAATCGGTATTGTATTAACAACACCGACGGGGGAGCGATTGATACATGCTTTTCGTTTAGAGTTTGGAGAACACACCAAAAATATAGTAGAATACGAGGCTTTGGTTCATGACCTCCGGTTAATTATTGAACTAGGAATTACCGATGTACGGTTGACAAGTGACTCATAATTGATAATCCGACGAGTTGAGCTAAAATATCAAGCAATTGATAAAGACTTGATTCAATACAAAGGCCTCGTGCAAAAGTTAGCGTCCCAAGTTCCAAACATCATTTTTCGCCATTTTTCCAGAGATAAGAATCGTCATGCAGATGCGCTAGCGTTTATCTCCTCAATGATCATGGGTCCGAGCACATCTGCCGTCAAAATTAGGCGCATTTATGAACCATCAATTAAAATATGGGCAGTTGAGGATATGGAAGATGAAATAAGTGAAGATCTTGAGGATCTGGCCATACAAAATGACGCAAATATACCCCAAAAACCAAAGGATAGGTGCGTAGAAGAAGATTGGAGGATTGCACTGCATCATTACTTGTAAAAACAAATATTGCCTGCAGACGCCAAGGAAGCAAGGAAAATACAATCAAAGTCTGTTAACTATCAAGTAAGGGATGGTATTTTGTACCGAAAGCTCTTCATGGGACCACTACTTCGGTGTGTATCACGGCCAGAAGGACATCGAATTTCAACAGATATACATTATGGTGACGCTGGGAATCATAGCGGGAGACGATCATTGGCCCTCAAGGAAAAAACGCAAGGATATTATTGGGTCACAATGCAAAAGGATGCCGAAGATATGGTCAAAAGATGCGAAGAATGTCAACGTTTTTCTAAGAAGATCAGAGCGCCGGCAACAGAACTCAACTCAATACTTAGTCCATGGCCATTTGCAAAGTGGGGAGTAGATATTATCGGACCCCTACCTGAAGGAACACGGAAAAGGAAGTACCTAATTGTAGCAACAGATTATTTCACCAAGTGGGTGGAAGCCAGGGAACTTGCGCACATTAGAGACTCGGATGTGTTCAAATTCTTGTTTGAAGAAATAATTTGTAGATTTGGAATCCCAGTGGCAATAGTTTCAGACAATGGACAGCAGCTGTAGGGAAAAAAATATTAACATGCTGTTTGAAGCCTTCAATATCCAAAACAGAAAGTCAACTCTACTTTACCCCCAGAGCAATGGGCAGGCTGAAGCTACAAACAAGATAATTGCACTTAATCTCAAGAAAACTCTGGAAGGGCATCACAAGAGATGGTGTGAGCAACTTCATAACACTCTATGGGCCTATCGCGCCTCAAGGAGATCTGCCACTGGAGAGTCACCGTTCTTACTTACCTATGGGGAAGAAGCAGTCATACCAACGAAGTATTGCCAACTACCAAGACAGAGGCATGGGAAAGGAATTTAAATGAAGATTTAATGCTTGAAAAGTTGGATGATCTAGAAGAAAGAAGAGAAGTTGCATTACAAAAGATGGAGAATTATCAAAGAAAGTTAGAAAGCGAATATGGAAAAAAAGTAAAGTTGCGCCATTTTGTTGAAGGACAGTACGTATTGTGACAAATTCCAGAATATCAAAAGAATAAAAAAGCAGGAAATTTTGCATCCAATTGGGGAGGTCCTTATATCATACAGGACATTGCGGGACAAGGATCTCATTATTTACGAAATATGGATGGAGAAGTTTTGCGACATCCTTGGAATGCGCAATATCTTAAACCATACTATCCATAATTTTCTATGCAATCATATAGTAATTTGTGCTCATACGGGGTAAAGAAAATAAAGGCAAAATCTCATAGGAGACCCATGTAAAAGTCTTAAATATTGACTATTGGGTACATCCGCTAGCAAGAGATACCCTATATGACATTAGTTATTATATCAAGTAATAGGGGCCACATAGATAATTTCCTCTTGGCCAGAGAGAAATTACTAAGCACACTCAAAAGGAGCCCAAGGTACAATAAATCCTTGAGGTTTCAAATTATATACTCATAATCAATTTGTCTTGATTTTATTGCAGGAAAAAAAGTCAAATATCAAAGGTATGAAAAGAATATCAGAAAATAATTATTTTTATTTATATGTCATCACAGTTTACAAGAACAAAAATGATACGCATCAGCAGCAAGATACAAGAAGAATTTTAAGGAGCAGGATCATGGGTATGAGTTGGGTCAACACTTGAAGCAGGATCAGAAGCTGAAGCAGGATCAGCACGGGGAGGAGTAGCACGGGGGGAAGGCTCGGGAACCACCCTGCGTGGATAGGTTTTGATCCAAACATCCTTCGTAACCCTATCAATGGTATTATTAATTTCCAGAGCAATACCCCGTTTCGTCTCAACTTTCATGTACTCCATCTTCTCACGTGAAGCAATAAGCGTATCCTCGTACGTGTTTATCTTGCCATCAGCTAATGAAGCCCTACTCTCATCCAAAGAAGGTTGATTCTTCCAGTACGCAAGCTATTCCTCCGCCGCGGCCAAGTCATCAGAGTAGCACTTGACAACAGTTTTCCAATTAACATCTGCTTCTTCCGCCTTGGAAGTGATCTGAGTAACTCGGTCTTGCGCCTCAACCAATTTAGTTGTGGCTTCCCCAAGTTGCTCATTGGCCTTCTTCAGCTTGTCATTAGCTTCAGAAAGCTCCTTCTCAACCTCAACGGACAAAAGCTTAACTTTCCTCAACTCCTTATCAGACTCCTCAGCATTGGCAGCTTCTCTCTTAAACTTTCCTTCAAAATCTACATAGAAAATAAAAGGTTGTTAGACTGTGTAAAAAATAAGTAAGAATAACTTTTTGATATAAAATAAACTACCCATAGCAAGGGACTCAAACTTTTGTAAATCCTGGATATTTTTATCATTAGAAAGATCAAGAAACTCAAATTCACTCAGAAGTTTAGCATAATCTCTCGTGAATTGCTCGAGATCTTGTTTATATTGCGCAATCTCAACTTCATCTGCTAATCCTCTATCTCGCTGCAAATCAATCTTCTCAGTGCGTTTATCAAGTTCTTTATGTAAACGCTGAATATCGATATCTCGATAAAGGATTTTATCTGAGAGGCTGCGGACTTGACTTTGCACTTCCGAAAGAACTTTTCCTCTAGAATGAGAATCTGCAGCTGCGTTATCTCTTTCTTTGATGAGCTGTGCCACAAAAGTTGAATGTCTGGAATCATGCTGCGACCTAGATTGAGAAAATTCAGCAAGGATACTTTTGCGTTCTACACAAAGTTTTCGATTTTCCTCCTCTAATTTTTCTACTTTAACCATGGCCTCAGCAACGCAGTCATTATTACATAAAATAGCAGCATCAAATTCCCCCTTTTTGCTATGCATACTCCGTTGAGAGTTTTTTATAGCAATGAGAATCTTATTCCTCTCGTCCACCAGTTTATTGAAATTATCCTTGACCTTTACATTCTCCTCGGTAACTTTCATTACGTGCCCATGTAAAGACGTGGCTCTCGCCCGTACTTTAACAACAAGATTTGAATCCTCCTCTGATCCCATAAAGAGTTTCATAAATATGTGCTAAAGAAAAATAAAATAACATAGAAAATAAAATATTGTAACCTTGGCTTTGAAGAGTAGACAGCTGCTGTCGGAGCTTTTTATTCTCCTGCTTTAACTCAGCAGCACCACCCTCCGACAGTCGAAGGCGAAGTGAATTAGCCTCCGCTCTGACTTCAACAAGTTATTCCTTAGTACTCCTGAGTTTATCCTCCATCATCAGTGAACGATCTTGGAAGAACTTGTACGCAATCAGAGAGCAACTCTCATTATAAGCAAGCTGTAAAATCAAAGATAAGCATCAGAATAGGAAATAAAGAAATAAGAGTCAATAAATAAACAAATTATGAGAAACATACCTGCATAAGAGCCTGTTGCGTACGGGCATATACAGCTCCATCTGCCACTGGAAGGACCTCAGCAAGGGTGGAGGGCACCTCAACGTCGAAATGGCAAGCTTCACTTGCATTATCCTTTGACCAATCCTTCATCACCGTATCAAAAGGAACGGAACGCATGTCCGCTCGCAATTTGGCAATAGAAGCGGAATCAGTAGGCTTTGGTTGAGCATCGCTAGGAATCAAAAGCAGGTCCTTTTCCTTGAACCAATTCAACGCATCTTCTTCTCTTCCAACGAGATTATCAACGTCGCAGACGCTCTTACCTTTGTCCCTACGAGAAGACCTCTCTCCACTAGCAACTGAAGCAGAATACACTTCTTCCTCAGAATGGGAGACTAACCTTTCTGCGTTCCCAATAACACCTACTGCGTTTTCCTGAAGGGAAGAATCAACAACATTGGAAACCAGGGCGGGAGAAGGATTTGCTACGTTAGAAGCTACGTCTTCTTCAGTAGAAGCATGCTCAACTTATGTTTCGACTATGGTCTCCAGCCTGGTAGGAGCATACTCAATTACAGCTCCGTTCAACTCTGTCAGGGGCGCAGCCTGCTCCTTGTCAGTTAAATCATCCACGAACTCAGAAAGCACGATGTCATCAACGTGAAACAGAGGAGAATGAGATAGAAAATAAGAAAAGACGGAGCTTGCATCCAGAGGAGACTCAGTATCTGCTACTTGGGGAGCTTCAGTTGCAACATCACCCAACGCAGCAGGACGAGAAGCTATTGGAGTTGCGTTCTGCACCTTGCCTCCTTCTATCATCAAAATAGGATGGCTAGGAGGAGGATTAGCCTTATCCACCTTCTTAAAAGAAGCACGAGGAGTAGCCTTCATTTTCTTCTGACCCTGTTAACATTTTCAAGTAAGTTAGCAACACGCACTTTAAACATTCTGAGTACTTTGTCAATAAAAACAGAACAGTACCTTGTCAGATGGAGGAGTAGCTTTACGCTTGATGCCTACATCGGTTTTTAAACTTTCTTTCTCTTTTAGAGGCTGCGTACAAAAAAAAAAAATTTGAGAAAAAACTTACGCAACACTTAAGGTCAGGAGAATTGAAAAAATCATTGCTTACCGCATCACCATAAGAGAAATTAAACCCGTCGAAGTTCAATATCCACGGACAATAGGAGGGGAACCGTTCCTGAAGTCTCCATACTGTATTTTCTGAAGCCTGGCCATAAATCCAGGGCCCTTCAATCACCAATGGAGTAAGATAACACCGGTAATCATGGTCCCGACGCAGCTTTTCAACCAAAGATTCCTCCGTTCCCGGGAATGAGATTTATCTTCGTGGCATCAATATCAGCCAGCAAATGGATTCCATCGCCTCTCGTGCGTCCAGGAATAACACTCCAATTCATATAATTTTTATCAGCAAAGGAATCAGTGTAGGACAAATGAAAGTTCTCCACTGTATAATGGACGCGGTTCGCAGGATCAGGTGTATAGCAGGTGAAGTTGGTTTGCCCAACGCTACACATGCTGCATTCATCCTGTATTCTCCACCAGTTTCCGTTGTACTGCGCAACTGAATGCATGGTGCTATTTTTAGCCAGACTACGGCTAGCTAGGACTTCAAACTGCTAGGGGCATCGACAGTCATATAAGGGCATCCTTAACCCAGCGTCTATTGCACCAGCAGTAATCAACAATCTTGTGGGAGAATAATCAAAATTCAGAATCATATTCAAGGAGATCTTATCTCCTTCAGGGGAGTTATAAAGGGAAACGTTAAAATCCTGAAGGCCATAGTTCCTTTTGAACTTTTCCATATCCATATTTTTAAAGCTAAGAAGCTCATGAACCCGGCCACTTCTGGTAGTAGATCTAACAGGAGGAGGAGCAAGACTACGAATTCTCCTGGGATGCACTGGCATATCTTCATCCCTTTTCTTGCCAGCAGAATGCCGGTCACCTTGAGAAACATGTTTGGGAGCACGGCTACTATCTTTTCCAGACATGATTAATCTACAGACCAAGAAGAAACAAGGTTACAATGATGAACAGTATAAAATAATGCAGAACTCAACAGGAAAATCAACATGCAAAAATTTTTATAGGAGAAGTCTAACAGTCTCACCACTAAAAAAAGATGAAGTTAATCAGCAAAGATTTGATCTTGGGAAGTAAAAACCTTGATCAAACGAGGAATCTCGAAAAAGTTTAAGGAATAAGGACTTTAAGAAGAAGAAGACAGAAGAAGATCAGAAATCAACTACAAACTTGGAAAGCGAAAAGTAATCACAAAAATGACAAAAATTTATCATAAATACTGAACCAGTGAACTGACACAACTGCGAAAAAGAATTCAAAAGACGCGAATCCAAACGACGTATCTTCTTGAAAACGTATGAAACCGCCGAAATTCAAATTTATTAGGGACACAAAACCCAACAGTCATCATTACTTTTTGCCTTTTTGAATTCTAGGAACGTGGGAGAGAAACCCAAAAGACAAAAAGGGGGGAAATTGTAAGGACATAAATTCATCAGTTCCACGTGTTTACATCATAAGAAGGAAGTATCACATTATGAAGCACCGAGAAGCAAAATAAATGATAAATGAAGACAACTATAAAACATCGTCACACATCAACTGACACCGGAAGCAGAAAAATCAGACTTGATTAATGCATGTAAGACACGTGGAAAGAACACAAGTTACAAGAAAAAGCATCATTAATAGCCAAGACAATCATCTGCGCTCTGCTATCTCTAACGTTCCACAATCATTCGGGCTCTGCTATCTCTTGCGCTCCAGAATCATCCGCGCTCTGCTATCTCTTGCGCTCCACAATCATCCGCGCTCTGCTATCTCTTGCACTCCACAATCATCCGCGCTCTGCTATCTCTTGCGCTCCACAATCATCTGCGCTCTCTTACGCTCCACAATCACTGCGCCCTTTCACGTGCGCACTACAAATTCCAATCATGCAAGAATAGATATGCTTCACGTTAAATTCCACATGTCACACATGCTAACCTCCACATAATAAAGACAAATGACCAATAAACGCTCAATCCAAAGAGGAGTTGTGCATCAGCAAGCGGAACCAGTAAGAAGCATTACAGATAGAGTAAGATGAGCTGCGCCCAAAGTCAAGATAAGATCAAACTGGTCAAATAAAGATAAGAAGGAGTGAGGAAGAGGGACCCATCATATTTTGCTATAAATACCAACCCCAAAGTAGAAAGAGGGGACAACAAAAAAATAGAGGGAGAGAGAAAACTCTGGAAGAAATTCAAGAAGTGGAAAAAGCTAAAACTATGTTAAGAACTCTATTGAACTGAATTTCTTTAATTTATTATATTACCATGTGTACGAAATAAGTGTTAATAAATAATATACTATATTTTCATGTGGATGTAAGCTTATTAGCTGAACCACGTTATATATTGAATTGTTTTCATTTGAGTTATGATTCTCTGTATTACAATCTTTCTGTATCAATTACACTTGGAGTATTTTTATTTTTAAACAACTTAAGTTTTTTGGTTGTGACCGACCCAAAAAACGGTCGTCACAATTGCTATGACTGAAGTTGCGATAACAATACAAAAGAAGAAGCAAAAATGACGATTATAATTGTGAGCCAATGGTTAGTATGACATTTGCTAGCATTAAAAATACTATTTGAACTTTATAGAAATTACAGTAAAAAAATTGGGGTTCGTTATAAAAATAAGATCAACTAAAAAGGATGACGATGGTGTTGAAAGATGGACTACATTTACATGCAAGCTTTACAATAAAATAGGTCTTTTTGAGTTATCTTTAACAACAGCATGTCATGTGTGTTGGTATTATACGTCTTCTATTTCTACAAGATCACCTGTAAGTCGTGAGCATGTATTTGCAACTCGTTTTGATGTTAGATAACTCTAATAGTAGACAAAATATAGAAATCAAGAGTTTTTCAAGTTAAACTACTTGAGGCATTCAATTAAAAAAAAAAAAAACTTGACGCATCAATGTTTATTTTGTCTAGTTTTTAATTTGAGTTTCGAGCAAGGTATTCCTGGTGTTGGATTGTCTAGGAGCTGTAGTTTAAGGTTTAAAAGTTATTTAGGTTTAATTTTTTTTATTTTGATGCATTATTTAAGTTTAATAATTCCACCGAATTTAGTTTTCAGGAAGAAAATGTAAAATATAAAAAAATTCTATAAAGTGTAAAATATATAAATAAAAAACACAATTTAAAAAGAGTACGTGGCAGAAAAAATATTTTGTCATGTTGGTTTTGTACGCTCGTTCAGTTTTTAGAATAACGAAATAAAAATAAATCCGAATAGCATTGTTTAAAAAAAAATACGGCTACTTATGGAATCTAAATTGGTGTCGGAATCTCAATATGGAGTGTTTTTGGCGGTAGAGATGTTGTTGTGTGGAGGGTGAAGACGATTGCCACGAAAAATAATTTTTTTTATTTTTTTATTTTATTTTATTGGAGTAAAAGTATGTGTGAGAGAAGAGATGGAGAGAAAGAGAAACGTTTCTATTTCATTAGGTCATATTCATTACTTTGAAAAGTATTATTTATATACGACCAAAGAGAAAACTCTAACTATTTTATTGGGCCGCTGATAGATACATTTATATGCCTAATTTGTTCTCAACTTCTATAGTGTTGGAACTCATTTTGTACTAATATTGTGTTTTTATGTATTTATAAGTATTTTTGGAAAATAAACATTGTTGGAAAAATTGGCTCGAAAAAACTACTAAAGGCATCCGAACAGTGGATATGAGCACCCCCTCTTCTTCAAGGTTCAAAGAAACCATTTTGGCGGGAAAACTGGTTTCAAATAAATGTGAATCTGTGAAGATTTGAACACGATATTTTGTTGGGATTAATTGCAAGATTTTGGGACAGGATTATTCTTGTCTTAATTCGTATATGAGTTTTACAACAGAATCAATCCAGAATTCAAAACAGAATCCCGTATCAAATAAAAAGAAAAAGTGAGAATATATTCGGAGATAGTCCTGTTTAAGAGCCATATAATGGTTACGATCTTTCGATGTTTTTGGGGATATCTAATTACACAGAGCCAGAGATACAACAGTTCACAAAGTTTAACAGGAAGAAAATCAGGACAGAGAGAAGCAAATTATTCTCGAGTATAAAAAATATTTTGTGAGAATTAAATGGGGAGATTTGAGAGATGTTATGGGTATATAAAGGAGTGTCGAGGGTTTCATTGAGGCAGAGAGTATTGGGGAGAGATCAGGAGGTGAAAAGAGCGATCAAAAATCAACTCAGAAAAACTGTTGCTGATGCTGAATGAAGAACAAGGATTAGGCAACAGAATCTTCAACCAATAGGCCATATTTTCTTCATCGGGTTGCAACGAATATTGTCGCAATTGCAACATTTGTTTTCAGCCCTTCTTTAACAGTTAGTCTGTAACGTCTATAAACGTTGCAAACTTACTGTTTTCTTTGTTTTACTCCATGTTTATCATTTGTAAACATTTTTTGGAGCAATGAACCATAATTTTGAGCAAGTGATTAATATGAAGAGCTAAACCCCATCTCTGAGGCGACAGAGGAAGCTATTTTTCCAAAGATTATGTGGTAATGTTTATTTAATTAATTTATGCAATTCATTTATGATTAATTGCCTTGTTTAAAAATTGATTTAATGATTTTTGTTAAGAAATTGTGATTTCGTTAGATGGTACATGCTTTGGCCTAGGTTTTAGATGTTCCATGCTTTTGTTATACAATTGTTGTTTTAAAAATCTACTTGTTGCAATATTTTAGAATCAAATTAAAACGTAAGAATCGCTTAATTATAATTATTGAATTGAATCATTTTAAAATTTGGAAAATAGTGGAATCTTGGCCTCAGTTTACTCTCAATCTTGTTATAAATTTTATTTGAGTTTTCCTATTTTTAGTCTTAGAAATTAGATTTATAAATAAATCTTCACAAGTATTGAACGAAACTTTATTTACCACAACTACAAACATATCAATTTTTGGCGCCACCGATGCGGACTTGTTTTTAGATTTTTTTTTAGGTTAATTAGAATAGTTAGATTTTTGTTTTATTTTTTATTTTTATTTATTCTACTTTACGTTTTTGGGTATTTTCTTTGTATTACAGGTTTTGGATCAAAAAGAAATTGGAGTTAAGGATTATATTGATTGATTAAAGACCTGGAGTCAAAGACAAAGCGAAAATAACGGAAAAAGAAGACAATATATTTTTTTAGTTATTTTTTTTTAAAATTTTCTTAGTGTTTTTAATTTTTTAGAAAATTGTATTAGGAAATTCTTATTATTTTTGTAATTATTATAGGTATTTTTCTGTTTTTTCTTATAATTGGACTTTGGACTTTGGACTTTTCACTTTTGACTTTTTGAACTTTATTATTAATTTTTAAACCCTACGGAAGGGTATTTAAATATAAATTGCAACAGGGAAGGATAAAAATTACGATATTGTATCGGCTTCTCGGGTTCGTACACTAACACAGGAGTTGGTGGCCCGAGTCGACTACAACCGATTCATCCCCCGTCTGGTACGGGAGGTAAGACTCGATCAACCCACGAATCCCCTGCAAGTGGGTTTACTGTATTCCTTTGTATGCATATATGTTGAGGAATTGAATACGGATTTATTTTCTAGTAAAGGGCAAGGATTGGCCATATAAGATAAGGACTCGGATTTCATCATTGTTTCCTTCTTGCCCGCCTTAGGAACACGTTACCTAACGCGAACTTAATCCTTAAAGTTTGACTAGAAAGAAGACCGATAGGGTATCGAGCTTATTGGAAAATCATTCAAAAAGATTGTATTGGTTACTTTGTTAGCCTAACTTAAAGTTCAGGAAGATTATTTTAAGTTGATTAGAGCCTCCTTGTAACCCAGGGAAAAGTTGCCAAAGAGACATGGTTATCAAAGCTCCTTATAGCTTATCATTAAAAACCTTTCCAAGTAACAAAACCAGTGGGAAAAAGTAATCTCGGTGAAGGGAAAAAGAGTTCAGCACATCTAGATAGATGTCGATATCACATCATTAGATGCTCCCCCTGATGTCTCCATCTCTCCATGATTGCATTTAGGGGAGTTCAGATAACTTCCTTAGTCCTATATTCTTCACATGCTTTTCAATAAGGACTTAGGAAGTGACTTAGTAAATAAATCTGTCATATTCTCATCAGATTTTACTTGGATGACTTGAATGTTTAGGAGACATTATTGTTGATTGTAAAAGAACTTTGGTGAAATATATTTCGGATTATCACACTTGATATATCCTTGCTTCATCTGTTCGAAACAAGTTGCATTATCTTCATAAATACAATTTGGCTCTTGAGTGGTAGAACTCAAACCACTTGTATCTTAAATATTTTTAATGATAGACCTTCACCATATACACTTGCGAACCGCCTCATGTAGGGCAATGATCTCAGAGTGGTTTGTGGAGGTGGGTACGAGAGTTTGCTTGGTCGATCTCCAAGATATCGTTGTGTTCCTTATGGTGAATACATATCCAGTTTGGGATCGAGCTTTATGTGGGTCAGAGAGGTACCCGGCATCAGCAAAACAAACTAAAACATTATATGTGGTTTCAGTGTAGGGGGTTTCGTTTGCAGTCCTCCTTGATTTCTTATAGGGATAAAATAGACCCATGTCAATGGTTCCTTTAAGGTATCTAAATATATTCTTTATACCATTTCAATGACATTGCGTTGGCTCTGAGTTATATCTCTAATAAGTTCATTGAGAATGAAATGTCTGGTCGAGTACATTGTGCTAAGTACAATAATGCGCCCATTGCACTTAGGTAAGGAATTTCAGCTCCTAATACTTCTTCGTCGTATTCTTTGCGATGAAATGGATCCTTATTTACGTTTAAGCTTCGATCAATCATGGCAGTGCTAGCAGGGTGCATTTTTGTCCATATTAAATTTCATGAGTATCTTTTGGACATATGCAGACTGGTGAATTAATGTAACACAAGCTCGGTGTTCTAATTCAAGTCCTAAAAAAATCAAGTTTTCCCAAGATCTTTCATCTCATATTCAGATTTCAAATGGTTTGTGGTTTCTCTTATTTCATTAAGAGTACCTATTATGCTCATATCATCAATATAAACAACTATAATCGCAAATCCGGAACTTGTTTTCTTTATAAAAATGCAGGGACATAGTTCATTATTTGTATATCCCTTCCCAATCAAATAATCACTTAAACGGGTATACCACATCCCGGATTGCTATAATTTGTAAACTGAACATTTCAACCTAATTACAAATGCATTTCGTGGTTTAGAATTACTTGAATTGGGTAATGGAAGATCATCAGGAACTTTCATGTATATATCTGAATCAAGATCCACATAGAGATATGATGTAACCATATCCATAAGTTGCATTTCAAGTCCTTATGAAACTACCAAGCTAACTATGTAGCGGAACGTTCTAACGTCCATTACAGGAGAATACATTTCTTCATAATCAATTCCAGGGCGTTGTGAGAAACATTGCGCCACAAGGCGAGCCTTATACCTTAAGACTTCATTCTTCTCATTATGATTTCTGACAAATACCCATTTATGTCCTATAGGTTTTACATTTGGTCTACCGGACTAAATACCCGTCTTTTTGCCAGTGATTCTAGTTCTGCATGGATTACAACTTTACATTTAGGCCAATCTGCTCTTTCTTGGCATTCTGTAATAGAGCGTGGTTCGATATCATCGTGCTCTATGATTTCTTGATAAATAGCTAGTATATAAAAATGTATAATCAATATGCGTAGAAGATCTTTCTATCAACATGTATGCACTCTCATAATCCATAGAGATTTCTTTGTTCGCTGGAATAATTTTAAACATCGGAGCGTCCTCCAGTATTGATTTATGGAAAAAACTATAATGAGAAACAATATCATGAGAGGATTATCAGTATTGATGATAAATGGATCAGGTTGTGCCTTACTCACTTTTTTCTTCCTTGGTTGAGTATCGATCGAACCAAGTGGTCTTCTTATTTTCCTTTCGGGGGCCACGACCTCAGCTATACTTCCACCAAGTGTAGGGTTGGCACTTCTATCTAAGATGCTCTGTCCCGTATTAGGGATTTATAATCTTGCAGGCACGTTTGCGGCTGGTATGTATGATCTCGTCACTTTAGCGATATCAGTAAATGCATCAGGCATTGAATATGTTACAGTTTGAAGATCGATAATTCTTTTCACTTTATTTTCGCATTGTGGAGTGCGGGGATCAAGGTGAGACAAAGTGGGAACACACCACAACAATTCATGTCGTTCCCTTAGAAAATCATTTTTCATATCTCACCATTACGACGGGAAGGTTGTCTCATCAAGGTGACAATCCGCAAATCTAGCAGTAAAGAGATCACCTGTCAAAGGTTCTAAATAGTGGATAATTTTTGGGGATACATACCTAGCATAAATACCTAATAGTCTTTGTGAACCCATATTAATACGTTGTGGGGGCGTAATAGGCACATATATAGTACAACCAAATATGCGTAAATGTGAAATATCAGGCTCATATCCAGTTACCAACGGGTACGCAGAAAATGGTTGGATAACAGTAAGTCTAAAGCGAATAAGTAAAGTTGCATGCAATACAGTATATCTCCGAGCAGTAATAGGTAGATTTGCACGCATAACCAGTGTTCTAACTATCATTTATAATATTTTGATGGTATCTTTTGGGAAACCATTTTAAGTGTGAATATGGGGTACGTACAGGATGCTCGATGTATATTCCATTACACATACAATAATCATCAAATCTTTTTGATGTGAATTCTCCAGCACTATCAAGTATGATAGACTTGATATGTAATCAGGGTGGTGAGCCTTTAAACAGATAACTTGTGATAGGAGTTTTGCAAATGCAATATTTTTTGTGGACAATAATACAACGTGTGACAATGGGTCGAAGCATCTATCAGAACCATAAAATACCTGAATGGTCCGCACTCTGGATGTATAGGTCCACAAATATCACCTTGTATCCTCTGTAAAAATAGGATGTTTTGCTTAGTATCTTTAACATAGGATGGTCTCGGTCTTGTTTTTGTTAAATAACAGGCTTTGCGAAATAAACGATATGCTTTTGACATAGTCAACTAAGCATAAAGGGAGAGAGGTTGCGCATCAGTTGCTTGAGAAGGAAAATATTGTATTATAACACTTTGATCTGTTAGTGGTTGTTAGACGTTGTTACTTTGCAACATAACAGTCTTTTATCCAATTTTCTTTTTGTTTCAAAAAAAATTGATATCCGTGTGAGTTCTTTAAAACTCGGATGATCATATCACGACCTGGGTGTCTTAAGCGGTCATGTGAAAGCATGTATGAGCCACCATTCAACAACATATTGTTGCTAAAAACATGAGATTCAATAATCCGAATAGTAGTAAAGTACAATCCACTAGATTGACTCATTAGTTTCTCTAAAATGTGATTTCTTCCACATTTATTAGAGGTAACATTTATGTATTCAATTCTATTTTCATAATGAGTTTTCAATTGATAACTGTTTGCACACATATCTATGAAACTTAACAAGGTGTGATTAGCTCTCGATGCATAGAGAGCTTCTGTGACTTTAATTATTGTGTCATTGGCAACATGAACTGAGTACTACCTCGCTCAATTATCACTTGTAATGATCCAATCGTCGTAGTCACAAATGTATTGTAAGGAATTAAGTCAACAAACAATTGTCTGTATCTTAAGATAGTATGAGCAGTTTCACTATCAGCTAGACATGCAATCCTTCTTGAGACATTCTTGATATTGAGATGAGAACCAATAAAGAATGAGGAATCAGACTCTTTCTAAGGAGGAGGCAAATCTCGTGTTGATAACGTATTGAAGAAAAAGTATAAGTGAGAGAGAAAAGGCGGAAAGAAAGAGAAGCGTTTCTATTTCATTAGGTTAGATTCATTACTTAGAGTAGTATTCTTTATATACAACCAAAGGGGAAACCCTAACTATCTTATTGGTCTGCACATCCATGGGTCGTGAGCCCAATAATAATTTTGAAAAAAAATAAACGAAAATTATTAACAAACCGTTGATTCAGACTCCACAAAAACCACATAGACACAAATAAATCCAAATACGGGACTGTTTTAGGATAAAAAAAAATGTACTGCAAAATGGTACTTTCAAGTAGGTTCGAGAAATCAAGCTCGAACAAGACGATCCTAAACCAAGAAATGACCGTTCACGTCCTGCTTCAGTTACAAAAAGGATTTGGCTAGGTCTTAGGGGAGGGAAGCAAAGAAGGTTGAAAAAATATCAGTGTGATAATGTATGAAGAAGAAACTGAGAGGAATCCGTAATTATGTAGGTTTTGTTTCTTCAGACTGAGTATCTTGTCTGTCTTGTTTCGAATAGATGAGAATCATCTATTTATAGTTCAGAATAGACACAGTGATTTCTCGTAAGTCGTGGAAGATAGGGAGAGGTGGAGAAGTGATGATTATGGAGATTGTAGTGGGATGGTGCCCGGAAAGTAGGAAAGACCTGTCTGACCACTACTCCTCATCCTCTCAACTGCTTTGTAACCGTCCAGTACTTGTTACCTTCTTATTCGTGGAGGTGGTACCACCACCCACTATGTCGTAGACCGCCAGACTAATACCCCAATGAAAATCCCCCCATGTTATAATTGATATCTCATGGAAATAGTGGAGTCTTAAGCCACTATGGTTTTGATTAAGTCGAGTCAAATGACTTGCTAAGTCAGTGAGAAAAATTGTACGACTCACTGAATTGATAGTCAGACTGATTAGTATCGAGTCTGGGAAGTTTAATAGTCCTGTACTTGATTGAAAGTAACATGGCATAGTTAATGGCTAAGTATTAGCTCAGAAGTGACTTATAGTAAGTCTGAGAGGCAATTGAGGCCAAATGTTGTAGAGGGCCTCTTAAGCAAGAAGACCTATTAGAATCCATATAAGATTTGATGTTGGACCCATTTTGAGATGAAATACGTATTTCTAAGGAAAGTAGCTAGCAATGTTAGTACTGGCTACTTAACGCAAATAAGAATGTGCTACCTCTTTTAATATAAAAGGCTAATGTGCTAACGTCTCAGGAGTAAGACCAATATGCATGGCTTCTGGTAAATACCAATTGTACCTAGGGCTAGGAAGCTATTGTCAAGGAGGTTTGAAGTTAGCACTTCAATAGTATAGTTAGCACTAAGGTGTTAGCGCAAATGCACTTGTGGCTAAGTCGCTAAGAATAAAAGCATTAGGCCAAGAGGCGTGCTAGATTTAGAAACTCGCTAGGGACACTTTTTCCTCTATGGGTGTGCTAGAGAAGCTTGGGCGCACTGAAGCATGGTTTAGAAGGGATGTATTGGCCTTGGATGCGCTACAGAGCTAGGGGTGCATTGGCCACTCTGGGACGCGCTTGAGCTAGGACATGGAGGAATCCAAGGACGCCAAGGATGCTAGGACGTTGAGGATGCCAAAGAGCTGAGACGCATAGGAGACGAGACGCATAGGAGAAGCTAGGGGAGCATTTGCATTGAAGACGCATAGGCCTATGGGACGCATCAGGTCCGAGAGCGCTAGTCCTATGGGACGCATCAGTCCGGGAGCGCTATTGCTCAGGGATGCCTCAGCCAAATAACATCGGTATTCAGGGACGCGTCAGGCTAGAGTTATCCAAAAGAGTTTGTGCCTTTGGCGCTAGGGTTTGGGTTAGCACTTTTAGTGCTAGAGTTAAGGTGCTAAGGGATAAGTACATAATTTATATATTTTAAGTATCATTTCCTTATACTTATTTGCTAGATTTTGTGTGAATTATTATGTATTATTATTACTTTTTTAGTTTATGTCTTTTGTTAGGTTACATCTCTGAAAGAAGTGAAATTGAGATTTACAAGGGAAGAATTGCCAAAGACCCAGTGGAACTCAATTTATTCCAAGATTTCTATGAAGCCAATGGTGAAAGAAAATCGAAAATTGAATTACAAAGCCAACGACGAAAGAACGAGTCATTCCGACTTCGTATGAGAAAGTTATGAGCAAAACAAGAACTAAAGGCAAAAATGTCATTTCAAGGGAAACTACTATTGACACTCTGTCGTAAGATAAGGGGAAGATGAGATTCAAATGTTCATAAAGACACCAGACTGTTTGATAGGGGCTTCCAACTTTTGAATATTATTAATGGCACCAGGCATTCCTCTCAGGGCATCACCATCTTCTTTAGTTTTTAGGCACCGGTTTTAAAGAAAGAAACGATTGATCAAAATCATGATGCAATGATGATTGATTTTGGAAGAGATGATTTTTGAGCTTTAATGTACATCACAGGGCTATTGAAGATGATACAAAACTTGGGTAAGAGCATGATTTCAATAAATTAGAGGTGTTCGAGTGATAAGTGCATAATTTATACATTTTAAGTATCATTTCCTTATACTTATTTGCTATATTTTGTGTGAATTACCGTGTGTTAGTATTACTTTTGTATTTTATGTGTTTTATTAGGTTACATCTCTGAAACAAGTGAAATGGAGCTTTACAAGAGAAGAATTGCCAAAGACCCAGTGGAACTCAGTATATTCCAGGATTTATACTCTCCATCTTGTAGAAAATTCATTACGAAGCCGACGGAAAAAGAACGAGGTCATTCTGACTTCGTACGAGGAATTTATGGTCAAAAGGAAAATTTAAACTTGTCGGTTTCCCGGAACTGACAATGCAGTGGGCTGAAATAAGGAATTACTAAGGGCGCCCGTGTCTTTATTAAGGGCTAGCTAAGTATTTGAATACTTATAAAGGGACCATTGTTTCTACTTAAGGCTGTCACATGATTTGAATATCATTACAACACCCGCCAGTTTTATAAGGGCATCTCATGTTCTTCTTCCAAATTCAAAAGAACTGAAAATTAGGGTTCTCCGTGTTGCGTTAATGGGGCTGGAGATGGCTCGAGATATGGCCTGACTTTAGGGTTGCAGTAGAGGATGGTGGTGACGCTGTTGGTTATGACTCGAGTCTGTGAATCAACTAATGGTAGTAAGCTATCGATAAAGTTTCTGCAATCACTAATTGATGATGCTAACTGTGGCTCGGTGGAGATGCCATTGAAGTTGCTGAGAGATGACATTGAGCTTAATAACAGAGATAGAGGAGTCACTGATGATCATGGCAGACGTGATAGTGTATGATGGAGTTTCGATTGATGAAGGTTGATTGTTGGCAGTGAAAATAGAGCCTGGCAGAGATCATGGAGTTATGATGTGGATGAAAGATGGATTTCTAGCTGTGGTTGGTGGACAGAGCCAAAGGGACTGTACCTGTGCTCGATGGAGTTTAGGAATGAGATGGAGATGATTGATGATGGATGGAACTCAAGGAGATGCTTGAAGCTGTGATGTTTGATGAAGCGCGGTATTTGAGAATTGTGATGGCCATATGGTCGATCACAACCAAAAATACCTTTGAAGGGAAAATATATGATCCTCAATTTAGTATTGAGTTACACAATATCATAGAGAATTCAAATTAATCATAGAGACAATAAGTACAAGATTTAAAACTTTTCATGAATCGACAATTGAATTCTTTTCTTATTCAAATCAAACATTTTATTTATTCACTCCCAATTCAGAATGAATTCTCCAAGAACAAATGCTCAATCCCCATACTACTATAAAGAAAAGCCCTTTAATAATCAATAAACACATGATTCATGACATAGAAAATTACATAACTTCATACATATGCTCTTTGTTCTTTTTTAATTCTTCTCCTTCCGCCCTTTCTTTCTCCTTCTTCTCTTCAGATTTTCCAACCGCTTATTTATAGCTCATTCAATGGACCCCGCTGTCAACCTTTTTGTCTGCTCATTTTTATCCTTATTTGATGAGTCATGCTATCCCGCTCGGATATGTCAAGTTGTTACTTATCATCCCGGTGAAGTCTGACAGCGGTGCAGTTTCAAGACTTTGGGACTCAATGGGGACCATTCCATTCGAAGATGCTAAGGATGCCTGGTTTGAAGATGACGTTATTGATCGGTCCTTCCCGTTGAATCCTCCTTCTTCTTTGGAGAAAACTCTTGCTCTTGCTGAGGGACAATTATACTCATTCCCACAGCAAGCTATTGCTCATGTATTTTTGTTATTCTTTATCTCCCTTGATTTGTTGTGTTCTTTTGCTTATTTAGAACTTTGGTTTTATAGGTTGTGCAAGGCTGTGATGCTATGTTCGCTGGTTCAAATTCTACAAAGCTAGAGCTATCATGATGGAATCTCATTATAAAATTAACAAGGAAAAATCTTTGGATTTACAGCGGGAAAATGATGGTCTTCGTCAGCAACTCCAAGACCTTCAGAATCAAGGTTTAAATTCTTCTACCTTGTCAAATTCTTTTTATAATTCCTTTTTTACATTTTGAATTACTTTATGGGTCCAGCGGGGGATTCAGAACTTGTGTCTATGATGCAGCGTATGATAGCACAGTTGAACGACCATGCCAAAAAGGTTAATAGTGAGATTGGAGTTGTTAAGTCAAGGTTACAAGAGCTTTCTGATAGCCATGAATTAACTACATGGAGGCCTATTAGATCTGAATCAAGGCATCAGCATACTTTGGAAATTTAGGGTCTTAAAGAAGCAGAGTTAAATCCCTCGCTGGAGGTACCTTTTTTACTATATATTTTTGTATACTTGATTTTTTATATTGTCTAACACTTTTCTCTGATCCTAAATCTCGAAAAGAAGTTCGATGATGCAATCGCCATGTCCATGAAGGCGGAGAGTGATCTTGGCGTAGCAAACTCTAAGATTGAGATCCTCAACAAAAAGCTTGAGGAAACTTCTTCAAGGGTCCAGGAAGCGCAAGCTCAATTTGAACTTGCCTCTACCAGAGCTAACGATGTTCAGACTCGGCTTCAACTTTTGTCTGATAAAATTTCAGAAACCGAAAACAAATTTAAGAGAGAAGTTATGAAGGGTGAGAGTCTAGCAAAAGACTTAATTGCTGAAAGAGATCAAAAGATCCTTTTGAATGACCAAGTACGGGTATGCGAAGTTAAAATAAAGGAATAAGCTGGAATTTGAAAAATGGACGTGCTTATGTATTATGGATAAGAAAAGATGCTAAAACAAAAATTACCAAATCATTCAACAGTGCTCTGGATCGAGTACAAGCTGATAGTTCTATACTCATTAGTCGCGCAGTTGTCCCGGAGATTCCTCCATTTAAAGGCAATCTTCCCGCTCCTTGATTTCTTTCACGGCTGGCTCTTTTATTCTTCCCGCTCCTTGATTTCTTTTGTTTTTTGCTTGCAGTTAAATTCCCTCTGTTTCTGTGTAATGTTGTTCCTACAAAATATATTTTATATATATATATTAATCGGTAATTTGTTGTATAAGCGTGTTTTATTTGACTCTCAAGAATATTTATACCTTGAGTCATATTATGGGAATAAAACGCATTTAATCTCTCTCTGGCCGGGAGGAAACTAGAATGCGGTCCCGAAGGTCCCCTGAAACGGAGAACTACACCAATTGATTATCATGTTAGGTACCCCTTCTAGAGAACAATCCAAGAATCATATACTCATGGACATTCTTTGAGGGGTTACGCTTAAAGATTTACCTACAATGTAATCTGTTTGATATATGATTGTGTTGTAGTCTGTGAGCATTTTCTGAAATGGAAAGTACCTGGTACAAACATTACTATCATGTTAGGCATCTCTATATTGGAAAATCCCGTTGTCAAAGACATGGATTTTCAAGAGAAAATGCATTTAAAATGCTTTACCTATTATGAACGCAATTCATTGTGTAATTGCATTTTTGATTAAGGATAATACAGCTTGAGATATTGTGCGTTCCATGGGTGTTGCAAAACTTCGCCGTTCATGTTCCACAAATAATATGATCCTTGTCCCGCTGGTCCTTGTATTGTATATGGTCCTCCCCATGTTGGCCCGAACTTTCCTGTTTTTTTTTCCCGTTGGTATTCCGGAATTTGTCGTAACACATATTATCCCTCTACAAAATTCCGTAATTTTAATTTTCTATAATATTCTCGCGACAATCTCCTTTGATAGTTTTCCAATTTTGGGAGTCCAACCTCCCTTTTTTCTTCCAAATCATCCAATTTTTTCAACATTAGATTTGAATTCAGATTTTTCTCCCATGCTTCTGTTTTTGTTGTGGGTGAAATGATTTCTGTTGGTATAACTGCTTCTGTTCCGTAGGTGAGAAGGAAAGGTGATTCTCCAGTGGACTCTCTCTTTGTTGTGCGATATGCCCATAGTGTGTTATGAAGCTGCTCACACTACTGCTTGTGATGTCCATCCAATGTTTTCTTTAAGTTCGTGGCAATTGTCTTATTTGTTGCTTCGGCCTGCCTATTACTTTGGGGATAAAGTGGTGTTGACTTATTTTTCTGTATATTGAATGTCTCAAAAAGCATATCTCTATTTTTCCCTTGGAATTTTTTCCCATTATCAGATACTATGGTTGCTGGAATTCTATATCTATAAATTATATTTTCAAACAAGACTTTAAACACATCCGAGTCTTTGATCCGTGCGAGGGCTTTGGCCTCAAACCATTTAGTAAAATAATTTGTGGCTACGATCAAATATTTCCTCTTTTTGGTACCTTCCACCAATGGCCCAACAATATCTACTCCCTATTTTGCAAACGGCCAGGGGATGAGTATTGAATTGAGTTCTGTTGCGGGTGCTTTTATCTTTTTCGTGTAGCGTTGACATTCTTCACATCTCTTTACCATATTCTCTGCATCCAATAATAACCTTGTGTTTTTGCCTTCAATGCTAGTGATCGTCTCCCACTATGATTTCCCGCATCTTCATAATGTATATCCTTGAGAATTCGTAGCCCTTCCCTACGGGACAAACATCAAAGTAACGGTCCCAAAAAAGACCTGCGGTATAAAATTCTATCCCGCAGCTGGTAATTTACTGACTTCAATTGTATCTTTCTTGCCTCCTTAGAATTTGTGGGTAATGCCTTATCTTGCAAATAATAGTGGACTGGGATTCTCCAATCTTCTTTATCGAAATCATCTCCCGTTTCTCGTGGAAAATTCGCATCATCTTGAATAGCTGCGTCCTCAATATCTTCCCCAATGTCCTCTTCCATATTTTTGACTGTCCTTAATTTAATTGACGGTTCATATATCCTACCAATTTTGATAGCTGATACATTCAGATCCTTTATCATTGAAGAAATGATTGTTAATGCGTCAGCATGGCGATTCTTGTCACTTGAAAAATGCCGAAAAATTATGTTTGAAACTTGGAGTGCAAGTTTCTGTACAAGATTTTTGTATTCTACCAAATCTTCATCGAGTGCCTGGTATATTAGTTCAACCTGTCGAATTATTAATTGTGAGTCGCTTGTGAGTCGAACATTGCTGACTCCTAACTCAATGATGAGTCTGAGGGCATGAACCACAACTTCATATTCTACTATATTGTTTGTATGCCCATCAAACTCGAGTCAGAAAGAATGTATCATTCGATCCCCCATGGGCGGTGTGATTATTATGCCAATTCCCGCACCATCCTTGTTTCTTGACCCATCAACAAAGACTTCCCACCTTTGGGGATTTACAGAACTCAATATATCTTGAGGATCCTCATCTTCAAATCCCTGCAAACCTTGATACAAATGTGATAAAAAAAAATAAACAACTATAATTATGAGAATTAAATGATAACAAATGTAATTTAGTTGGTTTCTTCAATCGTGTGAACCTTGAATTTCGTAATCGTCTTCTAGCGGGAAATCCGCAAGGAAATCAGCCAGAACTTGCGACCTTTGAGCAATTTGCAATTCAAAAATTATGTTGAATTGTTCTATCTGTGCGTTTCACTTTGCTATCCTTCCGAATTTTCCTGTATTTTTCAATACTGACTCCAACGGCGCTTTGCTCGGAACACGCACATAGTGTGTCAAGAAGTAGGTACGTATTTTTGGGTAGTAAAGACTAATGCTAAGATGAGTTGTTCAATTTTTGTATAATTTCTCTTTGCGGGATTCAAGGTTTTGCTAATGTAGTACACAGGTTCTCAATCTTTTCATTAGTCCGTACTAACACCGTACTTACTGCATCTTCTGTTGCCGCAATGTATAGAGCCAGAATTTCTTCAGGTTATGGAATTTTAATTTTTGTAAACACTCGCTCCTGAATTTTTGTAAAAACTTTTTCCTCTCATCTGTCCTTAGACGTTTTGGCTCATTATTTTTGACTTTGTTTGCAAATCTCTTTCCTGATCCGGATGACGGATCTATTGAATTAGTTCTTCTTGCACTTCCTTGCTGCTGTGATATTATTCTTGGACATTGCCTCTGAATGTCTTGTAATCTTGCACATGCCTCGATAATTTCTCTGAGACACCCCTTACTTTTTGGGGTGATGTTATGAATTTCAACAAAAAGCTGGCTTTTTCGGTCAGCTATTCCCCACTTATAATTATTAATGGCAGCATCTGGTGTAACATCCCCGATTGCCTGGCAGATCGTATACCAGCGATCTGTATAGTCACGAATAGATTCTTCTGGCCAAGAGTCGAGGGAATACAATTTGTCCAACCCCGAGTCAGCGGGTCTGTTGTACATATACGCCTCCAAAAACTTTCGAACTAATTGTGGGTATGAATGCACAGAACTTTCCTGCAAATTATCGTACCATGCCAATGCCAACCCTTTCAAACCAGATGGGAAGAATCGACACATGACCGCGTCATCTTGCTCCCACCATGCCATAATACGGTTGTAATACTTCAAATGCGGGGTTGGGTCTCTAGTACCATCGTAACATTCAAAAACATGAGTGTTACATTCTCGAGGAAGTGGTGCAAACGCCAACTGTGGTGCTAACGGTGTTCGCTTGGCTTCCTTTAACACTTCCTCTATTCGTCCTCCTTCATTGTTTTTCAAGTTTTTTATTTCTCCTCTCATTTGCTCCATAGCCTCAAATTATTTTTTCCACTGATCGTGCTGTGAACTTGGGTCCCCTCGATTCAACCTATCTTGTGCCGGTTGCTGAGATGCGGATCCAACTAATACTATTCTTTGATCTTGATTATGTCTTTCTCTTCTTCCCGCATCTCTGCTGGAGCTTACTTCTTGGCCCCGCGTTTTTGCGGTAGCTGGTCCCGCATAACACTGGATGGTTTCCTTTAATGTTTGATTTTCTCTAGTCAACCGTGCGATCTGTTCAGCACAAACCCGTTGTTCCCTGCGCATCTTATTCATATCTTCCATTAAATTTTGCAAGTGAACAATAGTGTCTTGTGTATTCTCCTGAGGTGGAGAATGATCATGGGTAATTGTATTTTATTTATTCTCCTGAAGTGGAGAATGATCATGCGCAATTGTATTTTGTGTATTCTCCTGAAGTGGAGAATGATCTTCTGAATTACTTTGTTGACTTTCAAGATTAACTACTACTTCTCTTTGTTGAAGAATTCCTCTTATGTTATTCCCTTGATTTCTTGAATCTGCATCTTGTGACATGTTTTCTATTAGCTTGACTTCCTTTTGAGATGTTTTTTCTTCTTCTGATATCAGTCCTTTGTTGCTTATTGAAAATTCCTTTTCCAGTACTCTATGAGAGCTCAAATAATTAGTCATGCAATTTCAAAAACTTTTCCATTCAATGAAAATATAAATAATTCAACCTAATTTGAAGGATAACTAAATATACAAATTGAAAAAGTTTCTTATTTTCCTCAAGTCTAAACAAATTTATACAGAAAAGAAGTAGCATGAAATACAAAAATTAAGGTCTTTATGTAAATCAAAAATTAAGGTCTTTATCATGATATGATAAAGAATCTTGTTCTATATGGCATAATATTTGAGAGTCATAAAGTTAAAACGTATTTGCTAAAAACTCATTTTGAACATAATCAATCCACTTGTCTATTGGTGAAAATCATTTTATCGAAAACTAAAACTCACTGTATAGAAACTTTTTATTTGAAAATCAAAATAAAAAGGAAAATCATTTTTTTTAAAAGGTAGGATAAATCCTTTATACCTCCCTGTTTCTAGCACCAAATTGTGATGGCCAAATGGTCGATCACAACCAAAAATACCTTTGAAGGGAAAAGATATGATCCTCAATTTAGTATTGAGTTACACAATATCATAAAGATATCAAATTAATCATAGAGACAATAAGTACAAGATTTAAGAATTTCATGAATCGACAATTGAATTCTTATCTTATTCAAATCAAACATTTTATTTATTCACTCCCAATTCAGAATAAATTCTCCAAGAACAAATGCTCAATCTCCATACTACTATGAAGAAAAGCCCTTTAATAATCAATAAACACATGATTCATGACATAGAAAATTACATAACTTCATACATATGCTCTTTGTTCTTTTTCAATTCCTCTCCTTCCGCCCTTTCTTTCTCCTTGTTCTCTTCAGATTTTCCAACCGCTTATTTATAGATCATTCAATGGACCCCGCCTGTCAACCTTTTTGTCTGTTCATTTTTATCCTTATTTGATGAGTCATGCTATCCCGCTTGGATCTGTCAAGTTGTTACTTATCATCCCGTAGCATTCCTGCGTTCTAGCATTATTGTCCCGTAGTCTTCTTGCTATCCATTTATTATATTATTTTCTTTAGATTTGGATTATTGCATGCCTGACAGACAACTTCTTATCGGTGCATCGTCATGCTTTAATCTTCTTATCATGTAGTTTTGTAGAGTTGACAGGTTTTCCTCGTGAATTGGTATTCATCATCATCTCTTGATGAATCATACTTTTTCCCGCTCCCCTGTGTCGATTATGCAGCTAAAGTTACTTGGTTAATTGATGCCCCCTACTTTCCCGTTCCATACGCATTTATTGCTCCTTATTTTGATCAGAGTACCAAACTTTCCCGTTCCATATGTGTTACTCATGCAGCGGTACTATCAGTTTTTACAGCTGTCAACTTTTCAGATTTCCCATAAAGTTTTGTTCGGGTGTATTTCATCTTACTTTAATTTATTACTTCAATTTCTAATCCTCAGACACGTGTTATCTCGACTTTATTCCCTCACAAGAATAGTGAAGAGAAACTCGAAGTGATGGCAGATCACGATAGTGAGGCAGCTCAATTGTCTTGCTGTTGATTATGGGTTGCAGTCGAGAACGATGGAAATAGTGGGGCTGAATGGTTAAAGGTGCTGATAGAAGACCTGAACCACTACCAAGTTTAGTCTCATCAGGATAACCATGGGTCTGATGGTTGATTTCGAAGTTTTAAGAGGTGAATAGAGTTTGTGAAGGATAAGGAACATTGGGTTTATTTGGAATTCAGTTTTGAAGCTAGAAAACAGGAAATGACTTAAGTTGATGCCGTCAATATTTTGTGATGAATGGTTATGGATTGAAGTCGTGTTTTAGAAGTTGAGATAGATTAGGAAAGTTGGACTTCAGTCGGTGTTAAACTCTGTAGGAAATATTAGATATATAAGCTACATCATATCTCTCGGGAGCATATCCTCTCTCACGTATACATGACCTTCACGTATACAGGACCTTCACGTACAGATGCAGACAGACAGAATTGGGGAAGCCGGGAACAGGATTAAAGGGTTAGTTTGAATTTCTTTTCTTAATTAATTTTTATGGTTTTTGAGAAAGCCATGTTGGGATAATTCCCTTGTTAGGACGAAAGGATGAACTTGTAGAGATGGTTTTCTTTGTGTTTCAAAACTAGGGTTTTCAACTGTATGAACTTAATATTAATGTTTTGTCTCTCTCTCAACGTTTTACCTTCTCGATGATTTTTCATGTTCTATGCCACGTATAGTTTATTGTTTGATTAGTAGAAGGACTCGTTGAAACCTTGTATTAAATCGTTTTATGAATATTCTTTGACTTTTTATGCCATGTATACTTAGTACTTCGAAATTCTACCTTAGGTTGAGAACAAACAATTCTTTTTGAAAATTCTTTCTTCGATTTTTAAACGAAAAATCTTCCGTGTATTAATAGCTAGATTTGCTATTTTACATGAGTAAAATCGAGACCCTTTGTGACGAACGCAATGCAACCCTAATCTACAACGGATTCCCGGAACCTTAACGTGTTCGTCTTACTGTTTCAAACTTTATTAAATAGTTTTCATTCACTCATTAATTTAATTCTTTATAAAAATAACCTAAAAAAATATTTTAATTAATATAAAATCTTCGTGGGAACGAATCGTATTTGCTCTTGTCTACATCTTTCGACACTGTGCGTTTGCGGTAAAACAAAGTCGGTTTTTCGACGCATCATCGAGTTTGGGAAGAAGTCAGTTGAATGGTGGTTTGTTATTGATGCTCTAAGCTTGAGCCTGTGATTGATGGGTTCCTATCGAGCAAGTATGTGGTTGTTGGTGGCAGAGATTGATGTGGAGCTCGAACCTGATGGTACTGGCAGTAATTAGGTTAATATCTGGATGGAACATGGTTGTTAAAAACAGGGAATACGAAGGTGTTATTGTTGGATCTTGTCGTTGTTCAAGTTATAGAAGAGTTTGAGAAGTCATGGTACTCAAGTTTGATTTGGAATCAATTTCCATGGTTCGACAGAGAAGTTAAGAAAGAGAGAATTATCCTTTGAAGAAAGTTTCTCACTCGTAGAAAGTTGAAGATGCAGTAGTTCAGTACATCTCGGTGTATCGAATTTGGATGGATAACGGTGCTGAAGAGTATTCCATGCTTCACTCGGGTCCCGCTGTAGTTTTTGGCCAATAAGAAGTTGTGCACATCCTGATAAGTTACTCCATATTAGCACCATAACACAATCTCTTAATTTGAAAAGAACAGAAACGTTTTGTTTCTCTTTCACACCGACTTAGCATTCCTTATCTAATAGGGACTTTGCGTACACGTCTTGTTTCGGTGAAGGCTATAAATATCCTTGTCTAGTTGCAACTAAAAACATATTTTTGGACGTAGAAGACTTGTGGACGTGTTTTTGGGAGGCAGAGTACTTTTGACGTTGAGAAGTTTGGGAGAAGCCGTGAACACACGGGAGTCTACGAAGGGTCTAGTTTTATTTTTTAATTTAATTAGTTTATTAATTTCTCTTAATAAATTTTAATGGCTTTTAAAAAAAGCCATGTCTAGCTAAATTTCTTTGTTAGGGTGAAAGGATGAACTTGTAGAGATAGATTTACTTGTGTTTTAAAGCTAAGGTTTTCAACTATAAAAGCTTAATGTCGATGTTTTCTCTCTCTTTCAATGTTTTATTTTCTCAATGATTTTTCATGTTCTATGTCACGCATAATCCATTTTTTGATTAGTAGAAGAACTCGTTGACCCTTTCGCGATAATAGTTTTATGAATATTCTTTGACTATTTATGCCATGATACCTAGTACTTTGAGATTGTACCTTAGGTTGAGAACAAACAATTCTTTTTGAAAATTATTTTCTACGATTCTTAAACGAAATATTTTTCGTGCATTAGTAGCTAGATTTGCTATTTTGCATGAATAAAATCGATACCTTTTATGATGAACGCAAGTAAACCCTAATCTATAACGGATTCCCGAAACCTTAACATTTTTATATTATTGATTTCAATCTTCGTTAAATAGTTTTAATTCATTTGTTAGTTTAATTCTTTACAAAAATCGGAAAAACAAATCTTTTGAAACATCTTTTGACTCGAAATTTACTTGAATTAATTAGTATAAGTGATACACACTCCTCGTGGGAACGAACCGTATTTGTTATCGTTTACATATTTCGTCATTGTACGCTTGTGGTAAAATAAATCGGTTTTCCAACGCATCACTAAGGTAGTGATGCGCTATCTAATGCCTCATCAGGCCAAGATGTGCTAGCTAAGGCCAAGCTAGGTAAATTGGCGCTTTTCAGGTGTTAGGGTTAGCACCAGGAAAGTTAGTGCTTTTAGTACTCAGGTGGCTAAATAGTGTCGATGTGGTGATAAGCCAAATAATTAGTGCTAACTTGGCGCTGATAGGAGAAAAAGATAGGGTTAGCCTAGCTTAGTGGTTCAATGCGTCTTTTGTGGCATTGTTTCTTGATTGTGGCGTATCCAAGAGGAGTGGCGCATTATTTGTGGCTTGTATTTAAGCAAAGTGCTAAAGTAGCATATTTGAGCTCTGAAGAGCAATTTAAGGATCATTTATTGCGAATGAAGCGTTAAGCTAGAGTGTATTTTGGGGTTTAAGCATTAGCTATTCCCGAATTTAATAGATGTTACCAGAACATCGAGGTGCACTCGAGATAAGTTCAAGGAATTCAACCGTGGAATTTTATGCGACTTGAGACTAGTTCGATATGGCATAAATATTGTGAGTATTGAGGAGGCTATGATGCCAGTTTAAAATGTTTATAGTTGTTTAGAGAAGACTCAAGTTGCTCTACACCAGTGGGCAACCCATCTAGAAGCTTGAGACTTATTATATAGAGACTATAGACTACATTGTTAGCATAAAATGCCTTTAGCCTTTTGTAGATATTGTATCCTCAATTCGCTTGCGGAATATAAGTAGAAATACAATATTTTGTATTTTGATGTGAAGTCAGAATCATGCGCACAAGTATGTGCAGATATTTCTGTGTTCTTGTAACTAGGAAGAATGACTATTTTATAATTCTGACCCTTGTCAAAAACACACAATCTACATTAAGTCCTATGTTTAGTGAGGAACAGTAATGTTGCACAGTAAGCACTAGATGGTGACAATATGCTTATAATGATTATATATGCATAATTTAAATTTTAAGAGTAGAAGAAGATATACTTAGCTTCTGGCTTCCAGGTACTGGGATAATTTCCCATTAGTGTGAGTTTTGGACGTGATTAGTAGATGCCCACGTTCTTGCCCGTAATTTCCAATTCGTGAGCGAATGAAAGCGTAGCTGGGTTGAACGTCCGAGATTGGGATATGTGTCCTTTAGCTTGAACTTTGATTGTGTCTTTGGAGTTCTGAGATAGAGATGATTGTGGCTTCCGAGTCCAGAACGTGTCCAACAGTAGAATAATATGGTTGAAGTAAGTAGAGGCAACATGGATGGGGTTACCTTTCTGGATGTGATCAGGTAAGAAGAGGAGGCTCCCCAGTCGTGTGAGTACTGATGTAGAAAAGTCTTGTTGTTTGTACCGTTTCTGATCAGACCTTCTAGTTGTGGGATGTTACTGTGTTAAACTTTCAAAAGTGAAGGAGTTTTCAGTCCCTAGGTGTGACTGACTTGTATCCGCTACCTGGAAGAAGATAACTTTTGGTGTCGTCACAGGTCCATGCTTCCAAGAATTTGAGAGGATATGGGAAATCATGAAAGTTGGAGCCTTCCTTTGCTGCCGTCGAAGTTCTGGGGAGCGCATCTGAATTGAAGTTGAATCCATTATTGTCGTGCGGGCTATTGAGATGCAACAAAGCTGTTTTCGATGAAGACTGAGAGCTGATGGCTCTTGCTCTAATTGTTGATGCGTCCCTAAGGGACAAATACTAGAGTGAGGCAAACAATTCGAGGCTCTTCCGTTAGCTTGGATCCTCCTCAAGTAAGCTTCTTATCTTTATGAACTCAAACTTCTCATATAAGCATAGTTGTATCCAAATTTATAAAACTTTATGGATTTTCGTCATCGGAAATTTCAGAAGTATAGTACTTGGGAAAAACGTTGTAGAATCTTCATATGAGCTCCGTTTTTTATGGTTGACACCTCTATCCTTATTAGAAAATAATTTCCTACATCTTGGTAGGAAGAAATCCAGGTTTTGAGCTTGTATGGGGAGTCAAAACGATGGAACAGTAGAACTCAGGAAGTATCCAGCAAAATCCTGACAGTTTTCAGACTCGACTCCGCTAGCCGTTTTTGCCATAACTCTTAGCTCGCTTGTCCGATGAATGTTCCCTTTTAAAAAATTGTAGTAGAAACCAATACAAATTTTTTTATATAATAACCATACCTATATTCATCACCAATTATTGTCAGCTTCAGAGTTTCCGAGAGGTAGTGAAAACGGTTTCTGACGCAGTTTTTGCGAAACATCTTATAATAGGTTGAGCTCATGAAATACCTCAAATATCACTCTATAATAAATGTATGTTACGTTTTTGAATATGTATAGTAGGTTTTATGGTTCATGCTCAATAATTTCATGTTTGAGATGTTCTGACCTAATATGCCTTGATCCTCTCTACTTTTAGGGGCAGAATGACCAAAATCGGAGAGCTGGGATTATTAGAGAAGGAACAAGAGTTACCGTTGGTTTTGATGTGGATAGTGTACCTCACCATACTGAAAACCATATGTGGGCTCCCCTTCGCGTATTTTTTAAGGATGATGCTCTTACTGACGTTGATGTGCAGAATGGTAGTGTAGTAGGGAATGTGTCAGTTGAGTATCCTAATGCGGGTATTGTCGTTGATTACTATTTAGTAGGGACCTCCCAAGGTACTCTCGTGATGGGGGGTTTTACCATTTCATCGGTTGATGCTAATTTTAATGATCCGTCTCCCTCAGAGTGAAATTGAGTCAGCCCCAAAATGGGAAGAAGCTGCGGATGAAGCTGGGAATTATGATCTTAGAATTACATGAATTTTTCATCATATAGGAGTTGCATGGGATCATGAAGTAGGTAGCGCCTTGCTGAAGGAACTGGTACCGAAATGAAGAGACTGGTACCTGAGTGAAGGGATGCGTACCAGAGTGAAATGGACTGGTACCTGAGTGAAGGGACTCATACTAGAATAAAATGGACTGGTACCTGAGTGAAGTGACTCGTACCAGAGTAAAATGGACCGGTACCCGAGTGAAAGGACTCGTACCATAGTGAAATGGTTTCCACGTGAAACGAAAATTTGAAAATGTGATATGTGGCTTTGGCTTTTGTTGTTGTTGTTGTTGCAAGGTCTTGTCTGGAACGTGGAGCAGATGTTGTCTTTTGGATGGTACTGAGGCTAAGGCTAGAGTTGGGGCTGAGACTGATGGTGAGCGTTCGATTCGTGACGTTTGCTGAGATGAAGCCTCCCTCTTGACCCTTTCATTCTGACATGACCTCATGGATGATCGGATGTTGTAGTGCTTACTGACCATACGGCTGCTCCAACAGATATCTCTACGACTTTTGGACCTTTAATCGACATATACAGTCCCCGGTATATTCTTCATTTATCTGGAACAATCTTTTCAGATCTGAACATTTTTATCCCCCATTATCGAGGGAGAATAGGGAGAGATATATCCCCTTGGTAAAATGATCTTTTGGATGCCGAGAGGGTAAAAGGTTGGTGCTGATAAAGTGAGACTGGTCCCTCTTTGCCTTGAAATTATAAAAGTCCTTTCCAGGTCTTCATGGGCGACAAGGTTGGATAGTTGGCCCCTTGGTTTTCCTCTTTGAATATAGATCTCGTCATCATCTTGAATAATGATTCTGGTACTGTTGACGTTGGTTGGCTTGGAATCGTTGTTTGCTGCAACTAGTGATAGATTTATTATGGAAAAAATTGTTCAATTAGAGTCTTGAGGCAAGTGAGTACCTCTCTTGAGTGATAGCCATGTCTTTCTATATTATGGCAGGACCCTTTGTTTTTGCATCATATCGACCAAGTTGAGTGTTGTTTGGACGTTCCTGGTGTTTTCAACCGTCGTACAATGAGAAAATCGGAGATGAGTAACCTCCGGGCAGAGGGATCCTTTGAATTTCAGGCGGGTAAGAAGGTTGGTGTTGATGGATCGAGGATGAGTCTTCCTTTCCATGATTTCATATGAGTCTCTCCAGATCTTCATAGGTGACAAAATCGAGTTGTTGGTACTTCTGTGGTGGGCGATCATGAATGATACGAACTTTATCGTTCCTTTGAGTCTTTGACGTGTCAGCGTCAGTGGTTGATGTGAGGTTGGTCTTGGTTTGCTCTATCAGGCGATGACGTTGTTCCACGAAGATTCGCTCCGTCAAAGATTTGAGGCAAGCAAGTACCTGCTTTTGAGTTATGGCCATGTCCACCTGTGTTCTGGCAAGGACTTCCTGTCTCTTTATCAAGTCAGTTATGTTGAACGGAGTTTGAGTATTCTCGGTGGTTTCAGCGGTCTTGTCACCGAGAGGAGGTGAGTAGTAGTATTGGTACGGGGAGGTTCAATAGTAACAGGGGTGTTTTCAGAATCACCACCACCAGTGGTACCTGAACCGACTATAGGAGTTGTAACTGCTCCAGACCTAAGATCCACTATCTTGATTTACTGAAAATTGGATTTCGTAATTGAGAGGTTGATCTCCCGTTGCGGTCACCAATTGTTTTAGGGTAAAAAAATATACTGCAAAATGGTATTTTCAAGTAGGTTCGAGAGATAAAGCTCGAATAGGACGAGCCTAAACCAAGAAATAGTCATTCACGCCCTGCTTCGACTACAAAAATGAAAAAGATTTGGGTAGGTCCTAAGGGAGGGAAGCAAAGAAGGTTGAGAAAATATCAGTGTGATAATGTATGAAGAAGAAAATGGATTCTCTGAAAGGAATCCGTAATTCTGTAGGTTTTGTTTCTTCAGACTAAGTATCTAGTCTATCTTTTTTCAAATAGATGGGAATCATTTATTTATAGTTCAGAAGAGACATACTGCTTTCTCGTAAGTCGTGGAAGCTAGGGTGAGGTGGAAAAGTGATGATTATGGAGATTGTAGTGGGGTGGTGTCCGGAAAGTAGGAAAGACATGTCTGACAACTACTCCTCATCCTCTCAACTGCTTTGTACCCGCCCACTACTTGTTACCTTCTTGTTCTTGGAGGTGGTACCACCACCCACTATGCCGTAGACCGCCAGAATAATACCCCTATGAGAATTAAGCCACTATGGTTTTGATTAAGTCAAGTTAAGTCAAATGACTTGCTAAGTCAGTAAGAAAAATTGTGCGACTCACTGAATTGATAGTCAGACCGATTAGTGTCGAGTCTGGGAAGTTTAATAGTCATGTACTTGCTTGAAAGTAACATGGCATAGTTAATGGCTAAGTATTAGCTCAGAAGTGACTTATTGATCATTTCAGAAAAGTGGTAAAAATAGTTTGTTCGCTGAGACTAGTGAAGATTCATTTTAAACCTAATTTTGTTTTAAACTAGAAAATAAGTAAAAGATTTTAATAATATTGGGAAGAACTGGAACTCAGGATTCCACCAAAATCACTTCTGAATGATTTCTGTAATGATTCTTTAATAATTGTAGCTCTTTTATGGCATATGTTTCTTTGCTAAAAGTAGATTTCTAAAATATTAATTGTAAATCACAAGCATGGCGCATCAAAATATCTTAAGTCCCAGCATACACCATCAAACAAAATCACAACTAATTAAGAAAAATCATAAATCAATTAAAAATCAATGCAAAAGTCATTAAGAATCAAAAATAGTTACCATTCATTCATGAAATATGGCTTTCTCCATTGTTCCATTGGTTGGCTTTAGCTCATCATGATGTACACACTCTCAAAAGGTAGAAACATGGCTCAAAAGTGTGTAAAAAGAAGAAAAGAAGCTGAAAATAATGAAACAGGAAATCTATAACGTTTATAGGTGTTACAGATTAACTGTTACAGTGGAGCTTGAAGTTAAGTGTTGCAAAGCGAAGATAAACGTTGTTGATGGGTTGAAGAAACCGTTGCATCTAAAGATAAATGTTGCAAAGCTGAAGATAAATGTTGCTGATGGGTTAAAGAAACCGTCGATGTATCCCTGTTCTTCACTAGCAGCAACACTTTTCTTTTTTTCTCTTGTTTTCTTCTCGAGCCTCCCCTGCTGATTTTTCTTCATCCTCTTTGCTATTTATAGGTTCCACAAACCATAACAACTCATCCTTAATCGATCAGGACCCAAAAACCAATCCAAAACAAACTCAAATTCATATAAATCCGAGTCAGAGGAGGAAACTCTTTTCTGGCAAAAACATGGATTTTTCAGCTTGTTTTACGGCTTTAAACTCTTGTAGTTTGCGTGTTTCATCCTCTAATGATTCTTGTTTCATGTTGATAAGGTTTAAACTCTTTAAAATCCCCCAAAAATCGATTTCAACCTCCACAGAACTTTCACGTGTTTGAAAGTTCTTTTCCCGCCATTTTCTCTTTTTTGAACCAAAGAGGAAGGGGTGCCCCTATCTAAGCTACATGTGCCTTTATCAACTAGCTTGGGTGCCTTTAGTAATTTTTACGGGTTCCTTTAACAACTTTTGAGCCAATTTTTCTACAAATGTTTATTTCTCAAAAATACCTACAAACACATAAAATCACACAATAAGTATAACATCGAGCACTATTAATACAGAGAATTAGGAACAAATTAGACACAAAAATTTGAGGATCATTTGTTGCGAGTGAAGCGTTAAGCTAGAGTGTATTTTGGAGTTTAAGCATTAACTATTCCCAAATTTAATAGATGTTACCAGAACATCGATGGGCATTCGAGACAAGTTCAAGGAATTCAGTCGTGCAATTTTATGCGACTTGAGACTAGTTCGATATGACATAAATATTATGAGTATTGAGGAGGCTACGAGGCCAGTTTAGAATGTTTGTAGTTGTTTAGAGAATACTCAAATTGCTCTACACTAGTGGGCAACCCATCTAGAAGCTTGAGACTTATTATGTAGAGATTATAGACTACATTGTTAGCATAAAATGCATGTAGCCTTTTGTAGAGATTGTATCCTCAATTCAATTGTGGAATATAAGTAGTAATACAGTATTTTGTATTTTGATGTGAAGTCAAGAGTATACGCACAAATATATGCGAATATTTCTATATTCCTACAACTAGACAGAAGGGTGATTTTACAATTCTAATCCTTATCAAAAACTCACCATCTACAGGGGCCCCTATTTTTTCCAGAGGAGAAGAGTGGCGCTCACCTTTTATGTGTCTGCACGGCTTTTGGTTTGTTCAAATTGACCGTCTGTCCAGAACAACTGAAAATTAAATGAATGGAGTGCTAAATTTGACGCCGATGTACTGTATAAAAGTTTAAAGATTTAGTAAAGTTCACCATGAAAGATAAATTACTATCGAGGCTTCTATGCAGTTGAAAACTTTGTTTTCTAGTTCAAAACAAAACATCTTGATTGTGGCGAAAACAAGACTCTCGTCTTATGCAGTTACACTCTAATTTATACAACAAACTCATCCATAGGGTATGGCCGCTTCTATACCTCCATAATGGAGCAGGATCGGATGGATATTTTGTTTACCATGAACAGATGAAATGAACTCTCTTTCCAGTAGTGGCACAGGTTGCACTCAGTGTCTAAACTAGTTTCCAGGGAGACAGAATCAAGCCTGACTATTAGGCAACCTACTAAGAACAGAATGCTCTGGCTTGTGATCACATTCGAAGTCAAGATGCACAAATGCTCGCTCAACTTCTGGCAGTTCCTCAATCTTTATTTGCAAGGATTCACCAATAGCATGGGCTTCTTTCAATGGTAAATCTTCAGGGAGTTCAATGTCGACCTGTTTTGGGCAAAAAAAAAAAGGATATTAAAAACAGAGTTTTCATACAAAAACTATAACTATGAAAAATCTTATGTTGGAGTTGAATTTTATATCCTGAGCGACAAACATTATTGATTATCCGGGTAAATTTTTCTTAGTCTTGTAAAATCTTAGATCCTAAACAAAAGCTGTTGGTTTGTTCAAACTATTGGTAAATCAGTGCGAACAAAATTTGACTCATCACTGCACAATATCATTTAAAAAACAAACTATACTGACCTCAACGAAATAAAGAACCCCAAAGGTGTATGCTCGGACTGTATCAACGCGCTTGATTAGAGGATGGTGCCTTATCACAAGGTATGTCAATTTCTGCAAGACTTCAGGGGGTGCTGATTGTCCGACCAGTGATACTGCACAAAACAAAAGCATATCCTATTTTAGTAACCAAAATATTATTTGGTTACTGCATTTTCTGTTTTCCATTTCAAAATACTATGCTTTTTGTACACTTGAGGGTTTGTGTTATAGTAAATACTATAAATATTTTCGTTCCGCTATATAGAATGAGTTCATCTCAACCTAATCACTAGAGAAAATGACAAGCACCAATTCATGTCATATATTCTTAATAAAATCAAATTGAAGATGTTCTTGTTGTCCTAGCAATAATAGGAAATAAGTAGGAGATAGGTTCATAAGAATCAAACTTGTACCATAGGAAAGCAAGATAGATTCGGAATATTTGCCAAAGCAGGGGATTATGAGTTGTTAGATACTGTAGGGAGCACTGCTAAACTTCCATTTTAAAGTGATGTCAAGGTTTAGATCTATATAAGATACTGGAAATTTCACACTTCTTGCCTTTAAAGTTGAAGGCTCGGTGCAAAATACAAATGTAACATTGCTTCCTACAGTATCAAGACAGTTTTCATTTGCTCCATGCAACACGCAGCCTAAATGAACACAAAGTATGCGATGCAACTTCTGTCAAGGCTACATAACTATATGCGGCTTTAATTATAAATGATTGCAGGTAGATAATTTCAAAATGATTTTCCCATTATCCTGGAAGATGCGCTACAACTTATTTTGCTTAACTAGCCTTCATGCTTTTGTGATGCTATACAATGAACATACTGATGAAAGAAATATGTACCAATTTAATTTGGTTCCTATACGGTTTACTTTAGTGGCGTCATTGTGTGTTTTCGAATTATTTTATTTTTTTCCAATTGCATCCATGACTGACTGCACAAGGCTAGTACTGCTAGAAGTACAGAACTAAAACATAATTTGGTGGTGTCATTATGAGCAGAATCACAAGTCTCAGATACACAACTGGCTCTGCCCATACACAAGGACTCGATTTTATTAACAAACATCACATGCCACTAAATATGGTCACCATCATAGGTGTTGTTGAAATAATATGCCGGTTTAAACTATATTGACTGGTTCGGTGTTGTTTCATATTAGAAAAGTTGAAAGATATAGAAACCCACCACCAAAAGTTCAGCACCTATTATCTTTTTTCCTACTACAAATAATTTAAAGTAGAGAATTAAATAAGACGAGGGTAAATAAATTCTACCTGCATTTTCCAATACGGTGCCCGACCAATTGGTAATAGTATAAACGGCTAGAGCAATGGCCCCGACAGGGTCAATCCACCAATAAAATCTATCACCAAGAACAGCAGCAACTAAACCTATCACGTTTGTAACCACATCGAAATAGTGATCCTGGATTAAAAAATCCAGAAAAGAAGTTGGTAACATTGTGGTGGAAAATAATATAACTGAATTTGTATTAAATAACACATAGCAGATAATGTTTCTTAATTTGAAATGTTATGTGGGAGAAGAACCTTTGCATATGCACGGACGATTTCGTTTCGAGAACTTCTACAGTAAAACCAGAGTGAGAGTTTTACTGCAGTTGCAGAGAGCATAATTGAATACAACCACACCAACTGCGATGAGTCCATTTTCTTTGAAGCTTCGTCCTTGATCAATTGCTCTACAGCCTGAATCAATACTTGAAAACCTGTAATTGGACATGAAGTTGTTTATACTTCCTACATTTTAGCAAAATCCGCTATATTCTCAAAGGTTACTCTAATTATGAAAATTACTCCTGAAACACAAAAATTGAGAAAACATAAAACAACTACTTGGGTTTATATGCAATCTGAGTTATGATAGCAAAATAAGGTTCCAAGATACAGTCTGGGGGTTTAATTCTCTTGATGTACAGTATCTGGGTTTAGTCCAAGAACTGTTTTGAAATCATGTGCATTTAAAAGGACACAACTTCACAGGAATTCTTAAAAGGCTAAAAGCCCTTCTTTCTTTTCTTCTTCAGTTTAGAACTTTTGAATAATGAACCTAAAGTTTTATTTCCAAATGTAGGACCATAAAGTGGTCATTTGCAGTTGTGTATTCCCTAGCTATCTTTGTATAAACTGTGGTATAAAGTATCTTTTTATTCTCTTGACAAATAATATGAAACAGTTTCAATCCTAAGTTCTAATATTGCACTATCATATAAAATATTACACAGGAATCATACAGTGTAGTTAGAATTTCTTCAATACAACGGATCACCTTGCGAAATGTGAAACTATTGTAAGTGAATCCCACTATTAAGAGCAGAGCGAGAAATGAATAATGAAAAGGAATGAGAAAGCACAGCTACGTACCGAGAGTAGCCATGACAGCTGCGAAGATAATAATTCCTACTGGTTGCACCCGTAACTTCCCAATAGGATACTTGTATATGTTAATATTTTTCATGGATAAATGCGTGAACCAAAGTATCCCATCAGCCATTAGATCAAGTAAAGAGTCAAGGGTTGAAGCTGCAATAGCTAGAGAACCACTCCTTATCGTCGCATAAATCTGAGTAATTGAACATAATCAACAAAAAATGTATAACTTTTGTAATTCAAGAAATCAGAAAAAATTTAGACAGTGAATTTGGTTCGTGTACTTAAGTTACCTTGAAAACCAACAAAATAACATTAAGATAGTTAGAAATTCGCATTGCTCTTTCGTTTTGACGTTCTTCTTCATTTTCTTGATCCTCATCAATTTCATTGAATCTATCTAGTGAATCAACTTCTTCAAAGGATCTTAATGTAGCAAATTGTTTTTCATAATATTCTTTTTCACCTGATAAAAACCAAACAAGCAAAATTGCATTATCAATTGAGTATAACAGCAAAAACAAATCACAGTCATGTTATATTCATCTCAATTTATGCACACAAAAGTAAAATAAGAAAATCAAATACTGTTTTAACGCTACCACCTCTTTGAAGAGCATAAAGCGTAGAAACTTACCTGATAAAAAATCTTTACTTTTGGACAAATCAATATAAGAAGGGTTCTCAGGATCAACGCCAGACTTAACTTTGTAAGGCAAGCTAGTGACGAAATCACTTCTAAACTTGTTTACAGAGTTACGTCGACATCGAACCTTACCGTCATATGTTCGTTCTTCTTCCACCATTAATGGTGTTATATGATCATAACCTCCACCCTCCATGAAATTTATCTCCAATTCTTTCTCTCAATGGAAATCAAAGTGCTTTATAAACTAGAACTACAATAAATTAAGAGAATTAACCGATGACCACCACAAAATGGGTTTGGCTATGACTTTGTTAAACCTTAAATTGATTAGCATGTATTTGATTAATAAATTTTGAATTCAAATATATTCATTTCCTATTTCCCTTGCAGTGGGTTTGGCTAAAATCTCAGCCAAGCTTTCTTCTTTTCTTTTACTTTCTTCCTCCCTCCGTGATTTATCCTTGATTTTGCGGATAATAGAATACTTCTTGTTGTTTCTCCCTTTCTAAAAGTCAGTCTCTTCTTTAAATGAGTTTTTGTTGGGGAAACTTCGAGAAATGCTTTAAAATAGGGGTTATTTTTGTGAAATACTTCGGATTTTTAAAATTTAGGAAAATGTCCCGAACGGTTAGTATTTTTATTTTATATATACGTATAAAAAACACGTATAAAATAAAGACAGAACTATCCTAAGAAATGCAGTTCTCATGTGTCATTCACGTGATGTCTATATGATTACTAAAAATGAATGATCTTTTCCATATATGACTTCCGTATCCTTTTTCTCAGATTACTCCACGTCATTGTATGTCCTTACATCCGACCGTTTATTATTAAAGCTACCAGATGCTATCACGTGTTATTTTTAATTTCAATGTCACGTGGATATCATTTTATGTTTTTATTTCCTACCTTGTTCTAGCTTAAAAAATAATATGCAAGCAAAAATTAAAATATAACTGGAAGGTCTAATTGAAAATAAATAATTGCTTCAAAAAAAAAAATAACATAAAATAACTCTTATAAAATTGTCTTAGGAATTCTACCAGTACAAAAGTTCATAGGAAACAGAAGATTAACATATTGTTTGACTAGAAATACGGAACCACTAGAACAAAGAGAAAACTAATAAGAACCTTACATATACTTTGAGTTAGGCTTTCTTTGCCTTTTAAGGTTTGGTTCAATAACATTTTTTTGGTTCTTAATGTTAACTGTGTCATTGTAAATCTGGTTAAAAGCAGGAGTAGATACAGCAACAGAGGTGGATGGTGCAGTATCACTTACCTTCCTTTTAGCACCAGCAGCAGCTGAAGAAAAAGTGGGTAGTGCAGTTGTTGATGTCTTCTTTTTGGAGGCACCAACAGATGTTGATTTTCTTGAAGATGCAGTTGTTAATGCGTATTTCTTCTTTGTCTTCTTTGGGGTTGCAATTCTCTCAACAAATGTATCTCCATCAAACCAAACATTTTTTTGAAACACTTTTCTTCTTTGGATTTGATCCAACTTGGCCACCTTGGCAAGTTCTGTTATTGTGATCCAAACCACCACATGTACTACACTTTCTAGCTTTTTTTCTCCTATTCTTCTCCATCCAAGATTTTTTCCTTTATACACAAAGTCTACTTGCGTCTCTTAGTTTTATTGGATTTATAAGTTTCACACCAGACTACGCAAATGAAGAAAGATTTTAGGGTTAGGAAACTTGATATACTCATATCTAGAAAAATAATAAAATAATAAAGAAAGCAAAAGTACAAAAAAAAGATTATTTAAAAAAAAGATTCTCAAAAGAAATACTAAAGGTCACCTGATTTTCCCACTCATTAATGTCTCCCCATGGAGTAATTGACCAAGAGTAGGTGGTCATATACATGTCCACAGTCTAATATTTACTACAATACATGCACTCATTCATTTCATATGATTCATTGCATACTATAACATATATGAAGTATTTAATAGTAGGAAAATTATTCACAATGTCCAATCAGAATTGAATCTAACCAACACACAGGTAGCATGCTGACATAGAAACTGCCTCACTTGCCATTGTCTGCAAGTGCAAGTTTGATCAACAATATAAACAACAAACACTTTCTTTGAGAATTTATTAGTGACATCATATGTTTTCAACTCCTCTGCAGGTTCAACATCAAAGTTCCCTATAAGCTCACTCATTACACGAATGAGCTTTTTAGCTTCAGGTACCAGGTCACCAATATTCCATGTTGCAGCTAGTTTTCTTCTCTTGAAATACAAGTCATTAACCAACTGTGTGTACATTGTGGCTAACTTGATCACAAGTTGGTTTCTAAGTTTCTTACACATGGCATTAAAGCTCTTTAAAAAATTGTTATTTATAAGCTCACAAGCAACATCACGTGGGAACCATGCGATTGCCCAGCATTTTGGGTACAAATCTATCAAATATTGGTATGCATCTTCATTTATTTCTAGCATTTCATCTATATGTACCTAGAAAATAAATATTTAGTTGCAGTAGATGACTAAAGAAAAATTACAAATCAAAAAATTACAAGAATTTTGCAAATACTTCCTTCTAGTGATGCAACTTATATGCTTTTGCAGCCTGCCAGAGAAGGTTTGTCAATTTAGGACCCTTGAATCCATTGTTCTGGAAACTCTGGTAGAGATGCCTGCAAATTTAATAATATCAAATATTCTATAAGAATGGTGGTACGAATAATCAAAAAGTACAAAATAAATATTACCTAAAGAAATATTTGTGATTTTCCAAAGGGAATAATTCTTTCTCTGATTCAAGATGACCCTTTTGTCTATCAGATATAATTGTCAATCCAACCCTGTTTGGTATATTTTTATTCAATTCTTTTAAGAAAATGTACCAATTTGCTTCAGTTTCTGACCTACATACAGTCATACCAAGGGGGAACAGTGCATTTTCAGCATCTAGAGCAGTTGCAGAAAGCATTACACCACCTAGCTTACCAGTCAAGTGCATTCCATCCAACCCTATAACCAACCTACAACCATTAAAGAATCCTTTAATTTGTGCATTGTATATTAAGGTTACACTCTCGAATCTGTCATGTTCACCATCATTGGTATAAATGAAGTTGGCTATGCTTCCAGGGTTCAAAGTTGTAGCAGCAGTACAAAGTTGTGGAACGTTGGTATATCTATCCTCAAACCTACCATTTAACTTGCCTAGAACCAAATTATGTTTACACAAAAGTTTGTAAGATAAATAAAGTTAGATATTTCTATAACTTAAGAAATAAAAAAAGAAACAAAGTAAAGAAAATTCATACCCTCGCATCATTTACAACCCAATAAGGAATGTCAATAATCAATTGTGTCCAAATGATTTCTTTTGATATTCCCCTTTTTCACTGATGAAGAAACATCTATTGTCTCCAACAAGTAGTCAGCTACAAATCTAAAATTGTATTTTCTACAAATTTAGTAGCACATGTATGTGTTAGGTGGCAACTCCTAATTGAGATAGTCTTCTCACCAGGAATGACTCTTGCCCTCACATGCCACTGACAATTCTTGGTTTCCTTGAGCTTGCAAACAACATACAACCTCGTCTTATCTATCTTGGTCACCTCATACCGCATATGGTTAAGAAGTGCATACTGCCTTACATGCTTCCTGAAAGCATATATATCTTAAAACCGTATTTTATTGCACAACACACCAGGTTCAACATCAGGAATTTCTTCATTGACCATTGTCATACCTGAGGAGCCCACTGCATGCACACCAAAACCTGCTTCCCACTGAGCATATTCTTCTTCAATCATTTCATATGCAGGACGACTAGCATTAGAAAAACCTTCTACATTGCCAGCCAAATTCTCATCACCACCCCCACTAGCATTATATTTTCCTTCTACATTGCCACCCACATTCCATTCTACATCACCAGTACCATCACCAACATCTTCATTTCCAACACACTTAGACAAAAAAAAATCATAATTGGTTCTTTCAACATCTTCATCTTCATCTTCACTAATATCATGTTGGAATTATGACCTATCATCCGGATGACACTGATCCTCGGATTCATTCTGCAGATTCACTTGATCTTCACCAATATTAGCATCTTCAACAATTGTATATTGTGTAACTACAGCATACCTGAAGGTTTGATCACCATTGGATACAACACTAGCTTGTGTAGTAATGACTTCAAACTCATTCCCACCTTCATGACCAAATTTCAATCTTGTTGGTCTTCTCTCGGTCATGTGATGCTGCTTGTTAGACTATTTAGCATCTAGTCTTGGTCTCTTCCTAACAGGTCTCGTGATTTCTATTTGTGTAGAAAGTTATTAGACTATGACACTTATCTCACAACTTCTACTAGTGATAGAAAATCAATAGATTAATTTAGCCGTACACCTAAACAATCTCGAAATTTCTCATAAATAGTAAATATGGTAAAGACAAGTGATATGATGATTAAAACTCCAAATAAACTTGTTTTTTTAGGGTGAAAACAAATGTACTGCAAAAAATTACTTTCAGTAGGTTCGGGAGATCAAAATCGAACAGGACGGGCCTAAACCAAGAGATGGTCGTTCACGTCCTGCTTCGGTCGCAAAGGTGGAGATGATGAGTTAATCTTAGGGGAGGGAAGCAAAGAAGGTTGAGAAAAAAAATAAAATAAAGAACAATTAGCTCGTAAGACACCTTTTAATCACTACATAATCGGTAGAAAAGTACATAAAAAATAATCGATTATTCATAATCGGTAGCTCGGGTCTTAGATTATCATGTTAGAGCCATATAACATTGTCTCAGTAGATAGAATAGTAAAAATAATAAGTAAATAGGATAGTCAGTCTTTACCTTTGTTGATAAAGTTCTTGCAGATGTCTTCGTTATTCTTCATTCTTCAATCTGCGAGAGTATTCGGTGATTTCTCATACTCAACTACCATGTTCCAATTCTAGTCAAAATGACTTTATTAGACTATTAATCAAGATATAAATTTTGGTTATCTAACATTGACAACAAGCTTGACATACCAATACTTTTGGGGTCAACCGACCGATGCTCTAATAATCTCCCACTTTGTTAATTTTAGTGACAAAACTATCAATTACATATGGATATAAATAAAAAATAACTTTCACCTCAATCTCCGCAATGCTTCTTGATCTATTGAGTCTTCAACATCTCTTGAATTCTCCGTTCTTCTAGTTCTTCTATGGTTCTATGTATGTTCGTTCAACACTTTGTTGGTGAAGATTCGTAGCTTGATAATAACTTATTATAATACTTTGATTTGAGCACATAGAATGAATAATCAATCTACTCAAGTTGTTATGCCAATACGTAGTACCTTTACCTAACTTAAAGTCCATTGTACCAAAACTCTAAAGAAATACTACGGTGAAATGGTCTCCACCTTAGTATTTACTAGTCTCTTTTTGCTAAATATGATGCTTACATGCACAAGTAATTCACTCCCCTTATACATTGCTCCGCAAATCCATATATCTTAGTAGATGAAAACTAAATAATTCTCCCCCTTTTTGTCATAAATTGACAAAGGTTTCAAGAATAGCGATTTTAATGAATGCTTACAAGAGATTATCAAGACTAAAGATAACATGTTAGATTTTTCAGATGATTCTACTAAGTTATGCAACTTAGCATCTTCACCATGGAGAAATTTGAAGGTACAGTTCTCTCCTAAAATTCCAGAGCGGCACTTCCCAGAAAAATATAACACTTAAGTCCAAGTTCAAATTAATTATCCCCCATTAGATGTCATTCTCAAATAGAACCACATGAGCGACCTTCCCAAAGAAAACGATTTCTCTTGGACATTAACAAAAATATTAATTATGATTTCTCCTTCTAGCCTCTGGCGAACATAGATATTAAAAAGCATATATTTGAACTTATCCAGTCACGATCTTAAGAATAAAAAAGATAACTTTAAAAGAAGCATTTCCTCTAAAAAGTTCACGGTCCCTTGAAATTCTCATCATACCATATCCAAAGAAATCTTCTCAGATAGAGTAATAAGAGTTCCCGCCAAAAATCAATTTCAAATGAAGAAGGTGGGGTGTCGTTATCAATTGAGTGGGCGCCCATATCAATTCATGATGGGTTCCTTTATCAAATGTCATGGGTTCCTTTAACACTTTTCAGGGTCCCTTTTACGCCTTTTCAGCTCATTTTTCCACAATTATTATTTCTCCAAAAATACCTAAGAACATAGAAAAACAATTATATTAGTACAAAATTCGAGTAGCAGCAATGTAAATATGAGAACAAATAAGATACAAAATTGTGTATATCAAATACCCCCAAACTTATTATTTTCTAGTTCTCGAGCAAATGTAATCTATAAAATAATAATTCGAACTGACTTTCACAGGCATCACGATTGCACTTAGCGTGTGCAACAAGCCTTTGAACCCCTAGGTGGCCCTAGTGGACGAGTTTTGTCTCGTGAGGGTTTACAAGAGGTATACCCACAAAACCTTTTACTCCAAACTCTAGCTGCTTGTGAACGATTGAGGATAGACACTAAACATGTTATTTAGTTGGCTACAAAATTCTTTGGCTATGAGAGGAATTAACTTGTTTTGAATCCAATTGTTGTACACGATTTTTTACTCATGCGTACTAAAATTCATATATAAGAAAACAAAGCACTACTCAGAAAGTCGTACAATTGATGTAATTTTATATAGTGGTAAAAAGAGATTCGATTCTCGAACTTGTGAAGGTAATGATTTTAGAAAATATTGGACTTAACCTAAACTAATAAAAATCAGGAAAATACACTAGAGATTTTTTAGAAAATATGGAGAAAACTAGGAATCATGATTCAGTTATTTCTAACAATTCATGTGATTAATCATGTAATTCTTTTTAACAATTTAATTCAAGTTTGCCAAAAATATGTTTCCTAAAAGAATAATTGTAAATCCTAAGCATGGGACATCAAGAGTAATTAACTAAGCATGACCCATCAAAAGAGAACACAACTATTTAATAAAAACCATTTTTTTCTAATTTAAATCCATGCAAATAATAATAAAAGAATTATAAATAATTAATTAAAAATAGACTTACCACATAAAATTGAGAGAAAAACCTCCTCCATCATCCCAGTAAATAGACTTAGCTCATGGTGAAGAAAACTTGCTCAAAAGATCTTTTCATTGCTCAAAATATTGATTACAAGGTTGAATAATAGTGCAACAGCTGAACAGACGCGTTTATA
>JAJJMC010019832.1:10237474-10268114 GCA_023531435.1 Papaver californicum
GTTGACCGATTTGACTCGGTTTTGACCCGAGTTGACTCGAAGGTACCCCTTATCAACTTCTAGGGTGCCAAATAACACTTGTCCTTGGGTGCCTTTATCACTTTTTGAGCCAAATTTTCCACAAATCTTTATTCTTCAAATGTACCTACAAAAGCATAAAAACACGTAATATTTGCAAAACCGAATACTAACTTAATAGAAACCAAGGTGCAAATTAGACACTAAAATGTGTCTATCAGGACCACGATACTCGGAATATGACAAACCACAATCACATGAATAGATTAAGAAGACAGATATGGAGATAAAAGTGTGTGTATGTTGACTAAGGTGAACGGTGTTTCCAAAAATATCTGTGTGAACGTCATGCCAAGATGAACCCTAATGGATTGAGATACGCACCCACTGGTCTGAATCCTAATTCTAGTATCAACTCAGATGGTATATACAAGGGCCCTAACGATCGATTTATTGAATATAAACAATTACCTTTTACTTTTTTATTATTTATTTTTTTTACGACAATATGATTAGATCTTTTGAATCTAAACGCATGCTCCTTGTCAGCAGATTACATGATAGTTCCCATGGATCCTGCGTTCCATGCTTGCTTAGGCGATGGAGAAAGGGAAAACACACACATATTGCTATCCAAGTGTCTTTTTATTATTATTGTTGTTCAAGTTCAATTAAAATAATAGGGCTTGATCTCAATCACTCTACTTCATCCTAACGGTGACAACAAGGCGATACTAGTGCCCCACCAAATCACTTAGAGAAACACAAAAAATTGCAAATATAAAAATAGAACGTGATATGGTGATGACTACTATCATGTTATTTCTAACACCTGAGCTATGTACTTTTATGAGTAGACCATTTAGCTGGGCACACCAACTTCTATAGAAAAGAATTTTGTTTCTATCTACCTAGAATGGTCAGTGTCATCCTGAATTATTCACAAGTCTTTAAATTTTGGAGTTTTTGGTACAACTAAAATTTTAAATTTTTGTCCCTTACCCCCAAACTTAAATTGAACATAGTCCTCGATGTTCTAAAGATAAATAAATAAAATCATGAACAAAGAGAAAATAATGAACAAAATAAAAGAGATATGGAAAGATATTACCAGCACCGTGTACCAAAAGCATATGGGTTGCCTCCCATAGAGCGCTAAGTTTAAAGTCTTCAACCAGACCAAGAAAGGATTAGTTACAACTTGCTAATCATATAACAATAATCAAAATAATTATGGATCCTTAAAGTCAATCGAGTTTGACTCACAAAGATGACCACAATAAAGTATATGAAAGTGGTGTTTAATCTTAAGAAAATGTGTCGATTCAATTTTCCTAAAATAATTAGGCTCCAATATTCAATATCTGACACATTTGAAATTCATATGTTCCCATATTTGGTAAATAAAATTGTAGTGGGACAACATAGTTAACTATGGTATTATCGCCTGGGTAGACCACATCAACCAGAGGATGAGTTTCTGACGACTGAATTTCATTCTGAACAAAATCAGGCTCTGGAAAACGTGTATGAGGTTAATCTTTTAAGATGGTATAGGCACAAACGTCAAGTCCCAAGTGAGGGATATTTCTAAAATTCACATTTAAAGCACAGGGAGAATGATAATCACCCCCAAACTAAAAAAATTTAGTGTCCTTGGATAGACTAGCCACAATTTCCCTAATTTCTAGATCGTCAGATTCCTGAAAATGGCCAATTGCTTCTTCTAGGTTACAATCGGGTGGTGCATCTTCACTCATATTTAAAATCTATACGAGTCTATAATCTTCGTTAGGGACTATGGTCCTCGAATCGTTGGACTCTAAAACACTAGTCTCGGGATAAACTCGTTCCTCTAAACCATCATCGTCTTCGTAATAACAAGGAAATATTTTCACCGTCTTTAACAATGGTATCTCTAGTTAAATCCTTTTCCTCTTGAATAAGAAAATAATTATCAACATTATTGGGATTTGAACTAGAAGCATCATTATTATCGTGAAGCTCAACTGTTGTAAAAACTTCCTGAGCATTATGACTACGAATTTCAAAATTTTCATCACTACTATCTTCATCCTCATAATGACATGAAGATGATTGAACCTTATGTGAACAAGTAGTACCTTTGATTCTAACCTTGTCCTCTAGATTAGGTAAATATTTGTCAATCTACTCAAGTTGTTATGCCAATACATAGTACCTTTACCTACCTTAAAGTCCATTGTACCAAAACTCTAAAGAAATACTACGGTGAAATGGCCTCCACCTTAGTATTCACATGTCTCTTTTTGCTAAATATGATGCTTACATGCACAAGTAATTCACTCCCCTTATATATTTCTCCGGATATCCATATATCTTAGTAGATGACTATTAAATAATTCTCCCCCTTTTTGTCATAAATTGACAAAGGTTTCAAGAATAGGGATTTTAATGAACTATGCTTACATGGGATTATCAAGATTAAAGATAACATATTAGATTTTTCAGATGATTCCACTAAGTTAGGCAACTTAGCATCTTCACCATGGAGAGATTTGAAGGTACAAATCTCTCCTAAAATTCTACAGCCGCACATCCCATAAAGATATATTAATTAAGCCCAAGTTGAAATTAACTATCCCCCTTTAGATGCCATCCTCAAAAAGAAACAACATGAGCGACCTTCCCAAAGAAAAGGATTCTCTTGGACATTAACAAAAATATTAATTATGATTTCTCCTTCTAGCCTCTGATGAACATAGATATTAAAAAGCATATTTTTGATCTTATCCAGTCACGATCTTAAGAATCAAAAAGAAAACTTTATAAGAAACGATTAATTGATAGATTTCCTCTTCTAGCCAGTTACGAACGTAGAAGTTAAAAGCATAACTTTTTCATCTTAGCCAGTTGCAACAGAAAAATAAAAAACTATAACTTAGGATAAATAATTCAACAAAAGCTTACTCCTCTTTTATCCAGTTACGAACAAAAAGAGTAAAGAGCATAACTTTTTAGAACCAATCATGAGATAGTGTTCTAATCATAATAATTAGATAACAAAAAGAACCATCTCATGAAGTTTACGAAATACACAAAGAACAATCGGTAAAGAGAATTTTTCAATCATCAACAAATAATTTTTTAGCTAAATAAATTTCAACATTTTATAGATGATAAATATGGAGTAGTAATATAAAATAAAAACATTATGAACTACTCCAATCACTAATTTTTCCTTCTTAAAACAATAAGGATGAGGCCTTACAAGGATTATTTGACAGCATGTTGATTATGTTCATGAATATGAAGAATTACTTTATGATCAACAGTGCGAACAAATTCCATGTTCTTCTTTCCTAGAGAGATCATATTTTTTTTTATTACGAATCATAAATCTTTGTTCAATAAGCTTTTCTTAAACGTCGACGTTATTAGCAAGCAAAAGATGAAGATTTGTTATTTCAGCCTTGAAATCTTTACATTCTTGAACCAAATTATTCACGGTTTTAGCATACCAAGTGTTTTGTTCCTTGACACTTATTGATCTTCTTTTGGCAGAAGATCTTTGCAAAGTAACAAATATTTTTTCTTCCTTGATTTTATCTTCTCCCTCGAGAATGATGGTTTCACGAGATCTTTTAGTTTGACTCATTCTCGAAGGTAAGAATGTAGAAGAGATACCACTTTAATGTATACTGTCTTTCATATCCAAGGAATAAAGGTTAAGTAAAGAGGAAATCAAGCAAACTCTACCTTATAAGTTCATACCGCAATATTCAAAACAGGAATTTCCTTAACAGGGTTCGGAAAATAGGGTCGTTCACGAACGTTTTCAGGTTTTTTAGTAGGAAACCTTTAAAGGTTTGAAAACATAAATTTTAAGAACAAGTGTACCATCCAATTAATTATATATATTTTATAAAATTCCTCATAAAAATTTCAAGCACATTTATCATTGCCCAAAATATTTATATGGTAACTTACCGGGAAAAATATTTAAACAATTTCTCCCCTTTTTCGAGTAACCGAAGTTTAAATATCAACATTATGATTAGATTAAATATAATAAGCGCATATATTCATCTTAGCTTGATATATAGAAATTCCCATGGATCACATTCTCGTCTCTTGGTTAGGAGTTATATAGGGATTTTATAGTCATAAAACCATTTAGAAAAATGGTTACATAACTTGTTGAAAGAAACATGATACATTGCTTTGGAGCAAGAATGCTCAACAAAATTTAAAATAAACTTTTATTTTCTTCCCTGCAATATGGTGAAGATTGTATCCCAATGGAAAAAATTTCAAGGCAATATTAGGAGCCCACCTGTTTTAGGATAAAAATAATATATTATAAAAGTGCTTAAACTTAAGATATCAAAATCGTACAAGGCTAGCCTAAACTAAGAAATGGATGTTCCAGTCTTGCTTCGGTTATAGAGGAAGGAGAAGGGTTAATCTTAGGGGAGGGAAGCAGAGAAAGTATGAGAGATTACTATGTAAATGACTAGACTTGTTGGACGTCAGTTTGAGGTATCCTTTTTGAATAGATAAAGCCATCCATTTATAGTTGTAGTAGACACATTGATTCCTCGTAAGAAGTCGAGGTTGTGGAGGAAGTGGTGAAGTCGTGTCCGCTAAGTTAGGGAAGACTGGCAGTTATGTCAACCACTACTTGTTACTTTCTCATCATGGGTGTGTTGCTACACCGTATGTTGTTATAGACCGTCAAACTAATACCCCAGTAAGTATCCCCCATGTGATATATTTGATGTCTCGTGATAAATTTAATAGTAGAGCTTAAGTAGTACTACTAGTATTGGTTAAGTCATAAGAATAACTTACTTAATTATTAATGAGGGAAGATATCCAGTATACTAATTAATTAAGTAGAGTCGATAGATTGACTAGTGTTGAATCTAGTAAAATTATTAAGTCTATCAATGACTCAGTGAACATATTAAGTCGAGTACAGTAGACTTTTAGTGTTATTGAGTGTTGACTCTGATAAAGCCAGTCGTGGGAATTATATGGAGTGGTGATGCTAGTACTAGTGATTAAACCAAATATTGGAAGTTGAGTAAGTCAGGTACTTAATGTTAGTAAAGGACTTCATGGAATCAATGTAATATGACGAGTGACCATGAAGGATTGAAGAGATAATAATGTCAATAAGAGCTTGACATTGACGCATGAGAGTTGTAAAAATTTATTGTGATGCACGAACATCACTATGTCATTCCTGACGATAGATAATGGATTCTAAATGATCATGCATCACTTTAGTGATGATGTGAAGCACTGGCATCATTTCATAGTTGATGCAAGGTAGTGGCATTACCTTGTTAAGTGATACAAGCTATGAGTACTACTAGCAGTGTATTTTTGTGAAACCATGGCATTTCTCTGTGAGTGGTGTCGCCAAAATACAAGAATGTGCATTTATTCGTTGATGATGCACATCGGTGGTGTCAGTCATTCGTGTTTATAGATGATGCCAAGTACTGGCATATCATATATTCAGAAGACTTGGTTATTGAATGCTCTTAGATAGTACATCAACTAGAGATCTCAATAACTCACGACATCAAATTTAGTCGTAGAAGCTTAGAGATGCGCATGGTACATCAGAGGTTTGCGCCACGACAATGATATATGAGGAGCATGGTTGACGCATGAAGATTCAATAGTATATCTTGGAATGGGATGGTGTTGGACATTACCAACAATAGTCGTGGAGTGTTGTACGAAAGCATTTGGCTAGAGCAGGTAAGCACAACACTAGCCAAGGTCAATGATGGTAAAAGGGGTTGTGGTAACTTTGCACCAAGGAAAAGGGGATGGCGCTGGCCAGCACCGTATCATAATGGGGTTGGTGCTTGCAAAGGTCAGCGTCGTTGAAAAAATGGGTTGGCATTTTGCCAGCGACATGAGGTGATATTACTGGCACCAAGCGTCGTGAGATGATATTGTTGGTACCAAGGAGCGTCAACGTAAGATGGTGCTGGCACTGACGTTTACCATATCCAGAGAGTGTTGTTGCTAGCCAAGGGGCGTTAACACAAGTAAAATGCGAATGTGTGCTCCTCCATGGTGCCAGTCTCAGTACTCGGCCATATGAAATTTGTCTATTTATGTAAGTTGCACTAGTAATTTTTTTGTTATGAGAAGATCACGTAGACGTTAAATTCCAATTTATGGAAAATATCATGATGGATCCATGTAACTCAGCGAAGAGTAAACACAGATAAATTCAGTAATATATATATATATATATATATAACTATGTCGTCTATAACAGACTTGCTAGTTAAGTGTTTTGTAGCAGACTCGCTAGCAGTGTGTTCATCGTAAATATTAGACAATGACATTATTATGAATCCATATGGCTCAGATGAGAGCAACTATGAATGTACTTAGCAATTCTCATTTTAACAAATGAGTATATAGTTGATCAATACACTTCATGTACTGAAGATTTATGTCGATACTGTGAGTACATTAATAATTCAGTATTGTTCAACCAAGGATATGAACTTGATATGTATATAGAACGAGTTCAAGGAATTCAGCTGCGAAATTATTACGACTTGAAATAGGTTCAATATTACTCTATACTAGTGGGTAACCATTTAGGAGCTTGATATTTATTTGAGAACAATAATATGTTCTGAATGTATATCTTGTATAATCAGAGACATCTGAGAGGAGTTGCAATCATCACCAGTGGCATTCTAAGGACATTGTTGTTGTATACTAATGGTCAATCCATTTAGAATTTTTCCAATCAATGTACATTCGATACAGAGGTTAGTACTAAATTATACATCGCAAATATTATATATATACAAAATATTAAAATTTCATTTGAGTAAAAGCTCTAACATAAAAGATGTATATATTTATATAGTGTCTACAAGGTCAGTATAGAGTACTCGTAGATATTAATAGAAACCATATTCTCAATTCTCTCACGGAATGTGAAATAGAAATACAGACTCTATAGTTCCGATATAGGACCAGAAACAATTATATATAAGTTTTGTATTTCTGCTAACAGGCAGAGGTGAATTTATAATTTTCGTTCTAGTTAAAATAAATCACCATCAACACCACCAAAACAAATAGTAGAACATTAAACTCAAATCACTAAAAGAAATTTACATGAAAAACTTTTAAAAATTGGAGCAACCTTGATATCAATAATAAATCAATATCATAGTATCTTTTGCAATCCTCACATTCTCAAGCCAATAATTGAGGATGCACATGTTACTACACTTAGGTAGTGATGGGGTAAGTGAGAGACTCACCACATGTGTCAGCGAAAGACACAACAAGGTTATCTAAATTCTTATGATGAATAAGTGGTTCCTTACCTCTTTTTCCTTATTTACTGCTGGCTTAATTTGGAGGTGATATCTTAGAAAGAGATGTCACACTTCCCGTGTTGCTGTTAGAAGTGTCTTTTTGCAATTTTTTCCTTCTTCTGAAATAGTGGGTGTTGTCATACAATCTCTTATCAGATGAAGGCTTCATCAAAGGAGAAACTTTGGGATCTTTTAGATTGCTTATACGTTCTGAAAGATGAAATCCGTTTGGAGTCCATATCCAAGAATAATTAGAGCACGAAGATGAACTTTTTCCATTAGAAATGGATCCAATGGTAGAAATATACTTTTTCCTCCAGTTAAAAGTGTTTAAATTTGACATTGTATTATGAGAGTTACCTTTCTTATGAAATATTCAAGGAGAGTTGTCTCGAATATTCTTGGCATAAGTTTTATGGTCAGATATAGTATAACTGGTATTTACATCAAATGAAGATACTGTCAAACTAGTTACTTTTTTAGTTGCAAATATAAGAAACTTATGAATATTATTAACTTGTTTTTTTATATTATGACATTCCATTTCAAGATAACCCTTGTTATCATAGTGAAAACAAAACTTAGTATAACCTGTAAAAGGATTCATGTAAAGGTTATGATTCAGAGTTTTTTTGGGAACTGATTTATGATGTGATTTACGACATCCTTTATCAGTTGAAAAAGAGGATATTTTATTATCATCATATAATATCCCTAGCAAAGTAGCAGAGTGTTTATCGGATAATAATTTAAGTTTTTTCCTCAAATTCGTATTCTCTTTTTCAGGAGACAACATTGCTCTTTTTCCAAATTGACATCATATTCATCTTTTCTTTTCAAACTATGGAGGTGATCCATTTATGAGGTATGAGCCTCTACAAGTTATTTTTCATGAGCATTACTTTTCTGATGACATCCTCAAGAGAGATAACCTTCTCCCTAGATGCCTTCAGTTCTTGAACAAGCTTGTCAATTTTGAGGAAACATGATACTAGAGCTTCACAAAGAGAACTTTCTTTCAAAAGATTTGTTGAGATCATCAAAACATTGAGCATACTTTTCACAAAGACTGCTCATCTCAGATACTTGGTGATTTAAAACCTTAAAAAGGTCCTCAATTTTTTGTGTGGTATCTCTTTTGATTTAGAGTCAGAATCATCTGATACGTGCATAGAGAACCGACTTTCCTTGTTGGGGGAATGTACCACCAGTTCTTTACCTTTGATTCCAAAAGAATTAGTCAAGGAATCATCCCTTGTAGTAACACCTAAGTACTTCGCACAATTAAAACAAGAGGATACCATATTTATACTTTTTGTCAGCAGGTCTGGATTGCTACAAACACAAACTTATTAGGTCTTGTGATATTTCAATTATACAGATAAAATAATATAATACGGAAAATAAATAATAAAAGACGTCGTACATTTTGTTAACGAGGAAACCTAGAATCTAGCATTAAAACCCCGGGACCTCGTCCAGTTTGAACACCATACTGTATTAAGCCGCTACAAACATTAGTCTTCTATCAGACTTCAGAATGAAATGCATTTGGGACCTAATCAACCCTCTAAGAATTTAACTTTAGTCATCCTACTTACATCTCTTGGATCTTTCAAGACCCTACACACTTGATTTCCCTAGCTGACGTCCTTTACAAGCCTATGAGTTGCTTCAGTCGAAGTGAAGACTTTAACGAACCTTCCTTTAGCAGGAAACCTATTTGATTTCCTTCAGATATGTTTCAATCAAGGTAATTGAAATTTATTTGCTTTGAGGGATCTCCAAGTAAAATAAGATATCAAGCAAATCTCCACAATTAGGATAACATACTCTCTTCAAAATGTATAGAGATGCCTCATCGATTCTACCTCACAATATGAATCTAAAACAAGTTCAGATATCAAAATCTGAGAAGAAAAACACTTTTTAATTTTATCAATCTTATTCCCTAATCAATGGTTCTTGAATGGACGTATACCAGAAGAGACGGACCTTTAAAATTGATAATAAATACTATGATCAAGGTAGACTCCATATATCAAAGATCTATCAGGTAAAAGATATTCTGAGGGGGCTTCATGGATCCCTTAGTGAAGACTTCAAAGTCGTAACATACTTATGTTTCACGAAGAAACCTATATCTTTAAAGGACGACTCTAGCTGCAGTTAGGACACAACGTGTCAGGATTGAGATTCTAGGTTGCAGAGAGTCCTCCATTTTTAATGATGACATATGCTAGATTTATTAAAGTTCAAAAAATTATTTCTTATGAACAAAGCAAATTCGTGAACTAGTTTCCATGTTTACGAATTACTTTGATCACAACCAAAATTTAAGTTATGAATATAGATTGATAAGATAAGTATGGACTAGCGTATTTGTCGATTAAAGAACCGTGCACAAAATTTAGCTCATAATGGACCAATTAAGGTCGTTAACCATCAACCTATGTTAGAATTCAGTAACATCCCAAAACATACTAGTTTACGAACTAAGAAATTCAGTTTGTGAACACGAGATATTTGAAGTGTACATGAATAACATCAAAGGTGTGTAATTCACAAACTCAATAAATATGTTCGTGAACAAGAGCAAACTGAAGTGTTCGGGACCATACCCAAAAATGCCTAGTTCGTGAATGATAGGTGCATAATCTACATTTTTTGAGTGTCAATTTCATGCTTATGTTAGCTATTGTTTTTGCATATTACTTTTTATTACGTTTGTTTTCTATCTTATATCTCATCTCAGGTGAATCAACCAAAATAAGTAGAAATAACTATAAAAGTGTTAAAAAAAGAGTCTATTAATGGAGAATGACCAAAGACCATGCATAACTCGTACAAATCCATGAGTCTTATCATCATCTTGAATATAATTGAAATACGAGGCCAACATAAAAAGATTGAGGTCACTCCGAGTGCGGACGAAGAAGTTATAATCAAAATAGTGAAACCAACTTGGATTTGGTTTCTATTGGGCTTTATTGCGCCTGCACGAGAACGAAAGAAAAAATCGTTTTTTGGGCTTGCATTGGACGTGGAAAATAGGATTTTTGTTGGTTGTTGAGGAGGTTAAGTCTCCTAATTGGATAGGAAATAAAAAAAGGTGAAAGAGTTTGAGGAGGTTAGGTTTCCTAGTTAAATAGACATCAAAAAAAGATTACCAAAGCTTATATAAAAGGAAACCTAAATACAATTTTTTACATAATTTATTTATATTATAAAAGACAATGGTGTTTTGTCAATCAACGGTCACAGTTTGAACACATAAAAAACGATTGGGTTTTCAACAATAAAATACAAACAAATCAGCGTATGGACTTAACTCATTTTCCCCGTTGGACGGTGATCTACAAATTGGGGAGATAAAAGAAAGGCTTTGATCGAGTGGTATACTGGCATTCCACTAACACTCAGCATCTTCGGTTCTTCCTTTCATTCAAAGCAGGAGCACCTCTTATTCTTCGCATTGAAAGTCACGAGCGTTTCTATTCGCATTCAATGTGAATCAATGTTTTAGGCGTTTCTCTTTTCAACGAAATAATTTCACAAATTCGAAATGAAAAAAATGGTTACTCATTAGCTCAGGTACCCACTCTTCTTATTAGGGTTAGAGTTGATTCAGATTAGGGTTCTTCTTTGCTACACTAAATTTTATATTTTGAAAGTCTTAAATAGTTTTGTCTGGGAAATTTTGTCCGGTCCATTTTGATTCCCCCAAAGTTCTAATTTGATTTTCCTTTTTTTAATCATAGGGTTTCTCAGTTTGGGGTACAGAAAAATTATTCATGAAGAAATAAGAAACGGTGAAGTTGATCAGTGCTTGGGTTAAGAATTGTGATTAGTACTTAGACGCGGATACTTTCGCAAACCCTAAAAAATATGCTTACTTCTCCCCGGTTTACTCAAAATTTTATTATGTGGTTCCATTTGACTTTGACTTTCAGAATTTAAGCTTAATTTTGGGATTTTTTGATGTATTTTAGCATGTGGTTTTGCGGAAGCAGGTATTTGCCTCCTCTCATTAAACCCAAAAGGCAAAAGCAATTCGAATCTCTCATACTCATCGTCTCAACATGTAAGTATCTAACTGAGGATTCCATAGATTGTCAGTTTTTAAGTTTTACTATGTCTTAGACTCTTAGACTCTTAGTAGATCAAACAATGTTTGTTGAAGATTACTTAGTTTCTATAAATTTATCTGGAACTTGGATTGCTTTTTTCTGTATGAAAACGGTTGAAAGTTGAGACCTCTCTACTTATTTCCATGCCGGAGAACATTTGATCACACACGCAGCAAAGGAATGGATAGAGAGAATCTCATGATAATGATAAAAAAAAATTCTTCAATTTCTTTCTACTTTTTCGAAGGCTGCACTGAATCTTTTTTGCTTTAAGGTCTAAACCAAGTGTTATCCTTGTGTTGCTTTTCTTTCTATCATCTCAAAGACAATCTTTATAGGTTTCAGACCAATTAATGTGAACTTCAAATATTCAGGAATTGAGATTCTTGAAACTACTACAAAAAGGAAAAGCAACTGATTTTGTACTAAACCGTATACTTCTGATTCAGATGATTGGAGTGCAGCAAGTTTGTGGCTAGGAAAAGCAACTGATTTTGTACTAAACCGTATACTTCTGATTCTCATGATTGGAGTGCAGCAAGTTTGTGGCTCATATTATGGACAAATATTGATTCACGGAATTTAAAAGAAAATTGAATTGTCAATTTGTGTTATTAACGAAGGAATTCAAGCTGAATCTATGAATTCCTTATCGTATTCAAACATATGAAAGAAAATACTCCTAATGCAAAACACCTTTAGTCCATGGTTTAGTCATTTAATCAATGTCGTAAAAGTCTATCTCAGTCTATGAGTTGTATAACTGTATTGGTGTTAGATTTTAATGACAGAAAACCATTTAAATTAATCACCCGTATAGCTAATGTATTCACATTATATTTTGCAATTGTTTGTTGATTTGTTTTGTTTTGCACTCGCATTTTAAAAATCCATTTTTATATTTTTTGAACTTTCTCTTTATAGTAATTCTGCTTTTGTGTATTTTATAATTCGTATGGACTACAACCAAGTGGTAAAGACAGAGCAAGCGATGATCTTAGCTGGGGAAAAGTAGATGGTCATTGGGAATTTTATCCTGATTGGAAGTTAGCAAAGGTTGTGGGAAAAGTAGATGGTCATTGGGAATTTTATCCTGATTGGAAGTTAGCAAAGGTTGTGGATAGTGTTGGTTTTAGGATGGTACGATGATATAGCTATAACTGGAAGCAGGCTCCACACTTTGGTGTTAGTGTCAAAATGATCACAGGTGGGTTTCTGTTTACTCAATTATTTTCTGTTGCTATCCTTTCTCATGATTCCCTTGAACTTCAAATCTATAAATTGAGCAGAGTTTCAGTTTAACCAGATTCTCTTTCAATTCCTATTAGCTGATCAACAGCCCATTGGGAAAGAAACTGGTTGTCGTCTGGGAATAGGAACCAACATATATCTGCATTGCTAGGAGCAAGGATGATTCTGTTGTAGCTTTACCAGTTGATGAGTTAGAGAAAGCAGATGGATGGTCCAAATTTTGGTGTGGAAGAAACCCTAGACGATGATTTAACGAGAGAAAACGATGAATCACATCAAAATGAAGATAATAATGCATCAAACAATCAAATATTGTGTTAAGAAGCTCAAACACCCACTTTATATGCGTTTATATGTGATCATTAACAAAAAAAAAATCATTTTTACATGCAATTAAAACTAGGGTATAATCGGTAGTCGCGTGAAGAATGATTGTTACCGATTAATCAAAATCACCAAATCGAATTTTGTTCAAATTTTGTTTTCATAATGGGTAGTTTAGGAATACTTATTATTTATCGATTATAGTTGTCGCCCCAAAAATGAATTTCTCCAAACATACAAAATTTTTAATTATTCATCTTTCACAATCGGTAGTGGGTGAAAAATTTTATTTATCGATTTAGAATCGGTAGTTTGTAAAATCACATATCTACCGATTATGATTGTAGCTAGAATTGAATTAAACTTAAAAAATTTGCACTTTGTAATCGGTAGTTTAAAGATCAAATGTATCTACCGATTCCATTGTAATTGGTTGTTTTTTAACAAATTAAGCCTCTTATTATACTTGTTTTTGTGTACAAAAACTTGTCTTGATTTCTTTCTATAATCGGTAGTACGGGAACATAATTAACTACCGATTGTTGTTAATCGATAGTACGGGGATATAATTAACTATCGATTGTCGTTAATCGGTAGTACAAGAACATAATTATCTACCGATTGTTGTTGTCTAACTCATTGCTATTTTATGTAGATTGTTGAATTAGTTAATCATGTTTCATATGAGGGTCCTGATACTTCCCTACACTATGCAAATGATTTGGTATGCTGCCTACCCATTCTTGTTTTGTTCTAAGAATGTATGTTACATGGTTAGGCTTATGATATTTGTTTTGTTATATGCGCATTAAGACATTTGGAAGTAAGGTGGAGGCAAAGGAATGGCTTATCAATAAGGCAAAAGAGAAGATGTGCGTTGTAGTTCAGAACAATTGCGTGAGGGTTGATCGATTTGAAATGATTTGTGAGAGAGGTAGCGAGCGAAAGAGTCACATGGGAAAGGATCGTAAATACGTAAAGAAGATGGAGAGGAAATACCGAGGTAATTCAAAGAAGATTGGATACCCATTTAAGATTATCTTTAGTAAACCCGACGGTAAGGAAGGTAAAGTATGGAAAATGTTTAGAGTTGCTAATAGTCGTCACAACCACGAAGATCCGGAAAGTTTTGTTGGGCACGTAATGATTGCCAAGTTAAAACCAAAGGAAATGGAGACGGTGAAGTCTATGAGGAACGTAATGAAAGTGACTGCAATCCTATCTAAGATAAAGGCGGACGACCCCAACAACTTGTCTTCGTTGTTTATAATTAAGTCGGAGGAAGGAATGGGATGGTCGAATGGTTATACAACAATCAGAGTGGTTAGCCGAGAAACACAATTACACGTTGAGAAAAGAAGAAAGGGATGGTAAAGTGTTTCGTATTTTCTTGGCACATCCGAAAATGATACAAGCACAATGCTTTCATCAAATTTTGTTGATAGATGCTACTTACAAGACAAACAAGTACAACAATGCGTTGTTGAACATTGCTTGCCACACTTCGAACAAATGCATATTCACGGTGGCGTGGGGTTTAATGGATGCCGAGAACGATGTGAGTTTCATTTGGATATTGCAAACATTAAGGTCGATTTATAACGGTGAGCATTTTCCAAGGGTTATTGTAACGGATAACGATCAAGCCTTGATGAATGCAATAAATGTAGTGTTTCCGGAAGCCCATAATTTGCTTTGTACGTGGCACATTCAATGCAACATCAAATCCAATTGCAGGCATCATATCCAAGTTGAAAAACGAAACAAAAGTACCAAGAGGTCGAAGGAAGAGGATGAATGTATTAGTAAACTAACCATGGAAGAACGAGAAGAAGAGAAAAGGTCAGCTGATAAAAAGTGGACCGAGGATGAAATAAAATGGTCTTTATTTCTAAAAGCATGGGATAAGCTAGTTTGGTTGATGATGGATAAAGTTTATGAATACAACTTGAAGAACTTTGAGGATGAATGGGAAAGAACTATCCCAACAGTTAAGTATTCCAAAACACAATGGTTGCGACCGCATAAGGATAAGTTTGTGTTTGCATGTACATATGAATATCAGAACTTCAAGAACGAGGCAACAAGCATTGCAGAGGGGTCCCATGGACGATTAAAGAAAATACTAGTCGGTAGTCAAAATTGGGTTGTGTCGTTCCAAGAAGCAATCCATGAGTTCACCAATCGTGAACTCACCAAGATTTACGGTCAATGGAAAGACTATAATCGGTAGATAATAGTATATTCTAACTACCAATTATGTATCCATGGTAATTATTCCATTATTCATATTCTGTCTTGGAGAATTCCCTTCACCTTAAGCGGCGTGGACGAACCTTAAATAGGTTGAATCTGTCCATCACCTTAAGGATATTGCAATGAGCTACGTAACGTTAATTTGATTGTTTCCATCGTCGCCATTCCTCGAGAGATCTCGCTATAACTTCATCATTAGTTTCACCCCTTAAACAATATCGATTGACAAGATAAGTTAAATTCATAAATGGATCAACTTCCCTGCTTATGCAATTAAATTGAAAAAAAAGATCATCTTTATTATGGTTACTGGGATTACCGGTGTCAACGCAAAAATGTTCGTGAATGCTCTCCAAACAACTCATACTCATTACACCATTTTGCCTACGTTTTTTTCCTCGCCTCGGATAGAATTGCACATAGCGCCTACATAGCGATAAATCTTCTTCTACCGTGAACGGTTGAGCCATTAATCTTGAAGATGATTACTTCGATGTTGGAGAGTTAAAATGTATTGGAGGTGCATAAATGAGAAGAGGTCACTCTCCTTATATAGATTAGAGTCTTAACGGCTTTTAAAAAAAAAAAATTTGTTGAGGCATGGTGTAACAAGAGTGCACAGAAAATATGTACAGTAAGTTCATACGAATATAAACAAAAGGAAGTATCGGGATCACCATTACCTTCCGATTTATACAATCGGTAGTCTATGAAACTTTATTTACTACCGATTATAGATGTTGCCCCAAATTCAAAATTGAAAAAATTTATCAAATTTTGAAAAATTTCATATTACATAATCAGCAGTTTAATGAAATGTATTTACTACCGATTGTAATGTAAAATATATCCCGAAACCAATCAGTTCCATCAGCTTAATCGGTACATAATTAACACCCGATTGTACTTCAACATGTATAATCGTTCGTCTAAGAAAATGTATTTACTACCGATTATAGTTGTTGCCCCAAATTTAAAATTGAAAATTTTTATAAAATTTCCAAAATTATCATACTCATAATCGATAGTCTAAGAAAATGTATTTACTACCGACTGTAGATGTTGCCCCAAATTCAAAATTCAAAAATTTATAAAATTTCCAAAATTTGCATACTCCATAATCGGTAGTCTAAGAAAATGTATTTACTACCGATTATAGATTTTGCCCCAAATTCAAAATTGAAAAATTTGTACAATTTCCAAAATTATCATATTCATAATCGGTAGTCTAAGAAAATGTATTTACTACCGACTGTAGATGTTGCCCCAAATTCAAAATTGAAAAATTTATAAAAATTTTCATACTCCATAATCGGTAGTCTAAGAAAATATATTTACTCCCGATTATAGATGTTGCCCCAAATTCAAAATTCAAAATTTTGTAAAATTTATAAAATTATCATATTCATAATTGGTAGTCTAAGAAAATGTATTTACTACCGATTATAGATGTTGCCCCAAATTTAAAATTGAAAATTTTATAAAATTTACATACTCCATAATCGGTCTAAGAAAATGTTTTTACTACCGATTATAATGTAAAATGTGTCCAGAAACCAAGCAGTTCCATCAGCAGGTGTAATCAGTAGATAAATTATCACCCGATTAGGATCAACAGGTGTAATCGGTAGATAATTATCATCCGATTGTGGATCAACAAGCTTAATCGGTAGGTGATGCATACCATTTATCTACCGATTGTAATGTAAAATTTCAACAAAATTACTTATGAAGTATGAGTCTCTTTCAAATAAATCGATAATTCACAAAAAGAACCTAAAATTCATTCATCATCCATAAAGTAAATCATTCATTAACATTAAATATAATGTTAGAACTTATAATCCGAAAAAAAAACTTAAAAACGACATTGGCTTTAGTACGAAAATGATATTAGAACTTATAATCCGAAACAAGTTTCTTGCAAATCAATTGAAAATGATGTTCTCTAACAAGACAACCACAATCTAATTTCTAGATTTTTTTGGTTTTAGTACGAACACGACGAGCACTAGGGAATATTCTTCAGCATCAGGGACATTGGCTTCACCATCAACACTCGATGAACCACGAGATCTTTTACTGGGCTTTGCTGCTGGCCTCTTAGGCTTATTCGAAGCTTTCTCCCCAAACTTACTTGCATAATATTCATTATCAATGTTATCCATTATGTCTTTATGCTGTTTAAGCTTCTCAACTGATAAAGGCATTCCCGCCTTTATACACCCAGCAATCTTCTTGGAGAAAAACACAAACCTATTTTTATTTTTTTATGCAATAATAATCAAACGATTATTATCTAAAATATTGAACTATAATATTAAAATAAAAAGGAAAGAACATCACGTACCATCCTTTTATAACCAGAAAGTCTGTATTTGATGATACAAGTATAATCGGAATCCTTGGTGGTCTTTCCTTTATCTTCACGAATCACATGAAAATGAGAATGCTCCCGGTACCATTCCATATAGCCTGGATGTACTTCATCACCTCGGTTGACAGGTATCCCATCGTTGATCAAATATTGCATCTTGTTATTCCAATCTTCAACTGATGGGTTATCAGAGTAAACTACTGTGATAGAGTCCTTACCACATAAAAAATTCTCCACGTCCAATTTGAACTTGCCACGTATATGACTCCAAGGTTCTTCTTGTACATAACCGAGTTGACACTTGACCCTTACGGAATTATACATAACATATCTTGTGGGGTGCCACAAGGGTCCATGATAAAATGACAACTCAGACCTTCCCGCTATATGTCCACTAGCTCGGTCTTCCTTGTATGGATCAAAGCATACATCTTTGTACGTCATCAAGTCTAATTTCCTCCTCAAAGAAATCATTTGCTGCTCCTTAGACCTTGAACGGTTGTTGTCGAAGATGTGTTTTGTTCCTCTAGGTGTTCCTTTATGCCATATCGGGTTCTCTTTGTCCAAATTGAGGAACAAGAAGTGGTCAATGTCTAGTGTACATATCAAACCAAGTATGAGAAAATTGATTCTTAAAAGAGAAAAAAATAAATAACAATCAAAGCATCGATAGAGTTACCAAAATACCTGTAGTAGGCTCACATTCCCGGCAATTTGGCTAACTGCTTCCCTCGATGCCTTTCCTAACTCTTCCATCAAGAATGCATGGCATACGGTGCCTCACGAGTAATCACGAACTTTATTGAGAGGATGCAATAGTTGTAGAAGGTGGCGTCGACCCGGTTGCCACTACATTTGGAGAAAATGACACATCCCAATACAAAGAGGAGATATGCAGTGGCTGCAACATTCACTTCGTCGTCGCTAAACTCTACATTCTTTTCTTATTTATCCTTAGTGTCTTTGAACATATTCATAAAGTGGACCATGCTGAACTGTCTAGTTTTTTAATGAAAGCACCGGTTGAACTCAATATCGGATGTCGTTCGATCCCAACCAAGGCACTTTTGAGTGTAAAAATAAAGTTGTTCCCAGCTTAATTGCTTTACATAATCAAACTTGACGGTTGTACCATGGTCATCAAGACTAAGAATCTGCACCATATCATCTGGGTTGATCGTCATCTCTTCAAACAACATATGGAAGGTGTCGATCTCAGGATACATTCTCTCTAGGAAGACTGATACCGACACCCGGTCATGCTCTAACATTGAATTCTCGGCAACAGTAGATAACCCTGTCATAAATAATTTTCTTGAACCTTTCATACTCACCATCTAACGTCCAGTCTTTCATTTTTCTTGGTGCAGCCGTAGGTTTGAGTAGACGAACCGCATGGGAATGGTCCTAATATACACGACGAATTATAAAATAATTAGAATAGTCGTTAACACTTCTACGAATAAAAAGACAATAGCTTAAGAATGGTGTTTTATAATTATTACCTCAGTTGAATAAATTTCTTAGGCCCATGAGTCTTTGAATCCAAATAACAGATCTCTTCCATCTCTTGGTAACCCAGGGATTTGGCCTGCTTCAATACCCTTCATCTTCAAAGAGGTAGGGACTTGGTGTCCTCTTTTTTTCTTAATTACCTTATTTGTACCTTTTTCTTCTCCTTGTGAAGCATTTGGTTCTCCTTCTTCTTGGTTTCTAACTTGTGGAACACTTGGTTGTAAACTTGGTTGAGTTCCTTCGCTGATAGAGATTCCGCCAGCGTTTTTTTCTCTTCTTGCACTAGCTGTTACTTTCTTACCCCCTTCACAACGAGGCCCCGATACAATTGTATTTTAGGCTTGCTTAGTTCGCCTTTTCCGAAAAAAATTAAATAAATAACAATTAGCTCGTAAAACACCGTTTAATCACTAGATAATCGGTAAAAAAAGTACATGAAAAACAATTGATTATTCATAATCGGTAGTTCGGTTCCTATAATATCTTCTGATTATGCAACAATTTTGGGTCATAAAACTCTAAGCTATGGACACACATATAGTTGGTATTCAAATAAACAAACTAACAAACGATTATAAAACAATCGGTAGCTCGGGTCCTAGATTATCTCCCGATTATGCATAAAAAATGGATCAGAAAACTCTAAGCTATGGACACACATATAATCGGTAGTCAAATAAACACAATAACAAACGATTACAAAACAATCGAAAGTCAAATACAAAACCTATACCAATTAGGTATAGAGAAATCAAAGGTTTTATGGAAAATATAATCGAGAGATAATAATCACACATAACTACCGATTATGATGTAGCACTAATATTTTTTCAATTTTAAAATATTTTAATCGGAAGTTAACGACTACTACATATCTACCTATTTATTCAAAACTATATTCCTCTACATGAAACCATCTAATATAATCGGTTGTTAGATAAAAATAAATTAACTACCGATTAAGTCTAAATTTTAGTACAGAAAGAAAATCGGTAGTTCATGACTAAATATAACTACCGATTATAGTCGTTGTGCTTGAGGAATGATGAATTATTTCATAATCGGGAGTTAACAACTACTACATATCTAACGATTGATTCAAACTTATATTCCTCTACATCGAAACCATCTAATATAATCGGTAGTTAGATAAAAAAATTAACTACCGATTAAGCCTATATTTTAGTACAGAAAGAAAGTCGGTAGTTAATGACTAAATCTAACTACCGATTAAAGTTGATGTTCTTGAGGAATGATGAATTCTGTCATAATCGGAAGTTTAAACTATACAAAACTACCGATTCTGGGTAAAAACCGAAAACCCTAGAAATTATAGTGACGGTTTCAATCAATTGAAGCAACATAAACCCAAATACTGGTATACATTTACCTAATTGGGGCCATCATACACTGTTGGAGAGTCCAATTTTCATAATCAGTCTTCGTCTTCTTTATCTTCTTCACTATGTTTTTCAACAATCTTTTTGTTTCTTAATCACTCAACAAAATTTGGCTGGTTACTATTATCAGATTGAGGACTTGTATTTTTCTTTCGAGCCATCGTTATATTGAAATATCAACGATGGTTTGGTACGACGATACGATGAATTGGTTTTGAAAATTTCACGAGGGAATTTTTTTCTCACAATCGATAGTCAAGAGGAAGAGAAAAAGAAGAGTTAAATTTTTGTCACAATCGGTAGTAAATAGGAAGAGAAGAAGAAGAGTTAGAATTAAATGAAATGAGTTTAGGTTTTACACTTTTATTAGTGAAAGGGTATATGGGTATTTTTACCTGCCATTAGGACATCCTATAGCCACATCTATTGGATGGGTATAAACAAGTCTCCCCAAATTCTTTTTGAGTCTCCCTAAAAAACGCGAGGTTATTAAACCAATTGGCATTTCGTTCTTCTTTAACAATCTTATCTTCTTTGAGTTTTAAATTACCAAGTGCGTATGGCATTGAGTTATACCCCCTGCCTGCTTATGGCATTCGTGTTGACATGCTCCAGTAAAGAAAAATAAACTGTAAGATAATAAGATGTTGTGATAAAGCTAGCTTCAATAAAGAAAAATCTCAACACATTTTGATCGATATGCAGCTGAGTCAGCTGAATCTTAGTTCACATAAAAGAGAGCAAATTTTAGTTTACTCCTTTAAAGGGGGGAACTAGGATATTTTATCTTTTTCTTCTTCTCCTATTTTCTTTTCTTGTATATTTTCTATGGATATTGGTAAACCCATGAGTAGCTTATTCTTCTATTAGTTGGAGATGTAATCGGAAATTCTAAGCATGGGAATCAGTCTGGTTGGTTAGTTTTAATTTTTATTATCTCTTTTTATCGTTCATGTTATACTTTTAAATCGTCATGTATTATTGAAGGTGTGTTTGTTGAAGATACATACTGAGTGAACATATATTAATATCTAAAGTTAAAATAGGATTTGGAGATATACAAATAGTCGATAGACCCGGTTATAAGTAGCATACTGTGATTACTGATTGTTTCAAAACCTTTGTGTAATTGTAAGTAGAAGCTTGACCTATGTTAAATAGAATACTCGTAGTACTTCAATTGTATTGATTAGCCTAATTCAAAGAACCTAATGCTCTTGGAGGATTAAACTTAATAGCACGTTGTATTAGGTTATTCGTTGAGTAGTATTCATATATTCATCGTTATGGTACAATAGAACTTTGATAAATTAATCCTCGATAAATGAATTAATTCGCTAAAATAATAAAATTCTCTGGTCCCAACAAGGCTTGGATCGGCTAATTTTAACTCGATAAAATAATAACTTCGCTAAAGTAATAATTTTTTTTAGTCCTAAGACTATTAATTTATCGAAGTTTTATTGTATGTGATGACATAAGGAATTTACTGGAGTATGATCCCGATGGGGTGATATAGGGCTATTGTTATAAAGAAATTTTGAATTTTGATTTTAATCAATTGATGAACATGTTTGGTGATGAAAGATGGAATCTCTAATCAGTATTTTCTATTTTTTTCACAACCTTTATTCACTTTGTTTTTAGTTTAGTTTAGTTTAGCTTAGAAACTCAACAACCCCTAGTTACCTAAGATGTCGAAAGCCACAACAATTCTCTGCTCTCTGTGTGAACGAATCCTTACTTGCTATTCTACTCGTTACTATAAAAAGTAAGATCAAAACGAGAGACCCAAAGTGACGAGGAAATGACCTGTCACTGTAAAGCTATAAGGTATCATACCATGTAGATTACGAAATAACTAAAAAGTAAATATTATGGTCGGCTGACAACCCATCAGTAATAAAAACAAATTCAGAGTGTCTAGGGACAATACCCAAAAGTGCAAAGTTCGCGAACCAAGTAAATCAGTTCATGAACTCTTGTGCACTTTGGTGTGCATAAACATCAAGTTTTAGCCATAGTTCGTGAACTCTAAAAATCAGTTCGTGAACAATACCCCAAATTGATATTTTTAGGCTTATATTTTGCACATAGTTTTTTGAACAATAAATTGTTCTCAACCTCAAATGCAATAAGACTTATGAACATCCAATGTTTGAATTCATGTTTCGAGATTAAATCAAGTACAAGTTTGAACTCGAAACTTCTTCTTTGTAATTCATCATATACTAAATTCATACAACATCGTCTCAGTATAAAGAATGGTAGAAATAATAAGTAAATAGGATAGTCAGTATCCACATACCTTTGTTGATGAAGTTATCGCCGATGTCTTCTTTGTTCTTCAGTCTTCAATCTTCGAAGGTACTCGGTGATTTCTGATACTCAACTACCATGCTTTAATCCTAGTCCAAGACTAAATTTAGTAGACTATAAATGAAGCTATAGTTTTGGTCATCTAATATTGACAACAAACTTGGCATACCAATACTTGTGATTTCAACCAAGTGATGCTCTAACAAAGTTGCTTCAAATTTCAAAATAGGAAAGTTGGAATACCAGAATCTCTTGGAGGATATTAGTATGTTACTAAAAATTAATTTTTCGATAAAAAAAAAGGAAATGATTCTCGCTTTGTGAACTCATAAAATTACTCGTGACAAATTGCTGCAATAAAACTTTACCTCTAATAATATCATTGTTAAGGATTAATTATCTGGGAGGATAATTTTTGAAGGCCCATCTGAAATGGACTCCATATAGTTATTGGATTTGATTTTTACCAAGCTCCCAGACTCTTTTTAGCGTCACAAATTTATCAGTTATTCTTTATCAAGTACTTGGACATCATTATGTATAGTATTTGTCAACGTTTTTGTCACTTGTTAGGCTTTTAGTTTGCAATGAGTGCCATATTGGCGGATGTCACAAATTGCTTTTCATTGTTAAGTCTCGATCGAACAAAATTTTACAGTTGTTGCATATGGACTTACGGAGTCCTAATCTAATATCATTACTTACTATATTGTTATATTACGATTTTTTTATATAGGTTGGATATTTCCGATGTTTTGAAAATTAATTTTAAAACTGTCTTTCTTAATTTTAAATTTTCAGTTGAAATTTTGTTGGTATGAAAATCAAGGTTACCTTGTCAGACGGTGGTGATGAGTTTATAAGCCAGTCGTTCTACACTTACAATGGAAAATCTTAAGAGTTCTCCCATAAATTCTTTTTGAAAAAAAAATAGTTTTACACTAAATATAGGGGATTGTGGACCCTAGTTTTCAAATATAAACCCTTCCTCAGAATTAGTGGGATATCCGTCGTTTAATCCAGAATTAGTGTGCTCTAACTTGGATATTTATCTTATTGCTTTCGATAGTACTCGTCAGTTCATTTTTCCTAATACTTCTGGAAAAAATGGAATGGTTGAGTCAAAACGTAAACACATTGTGGGATTACAAAAAACTTTATTCATTTAACCAATTTTTTCTGATTCTTTCTGGGTTGAGGTTTTTAAAACTATCATTTTTTTATTCTTTGTGGATTGAGGCTTTTAACACAACCAATTTTTCTTATTAAATTACCAGATTATAACTAATTTATATTTGTTTCTCTACTTATATTGAGAAGTTGTTTCAAGCCAATCCTATCACGGCATAAGAGTCTTTCAATGTGCATGTTTCAAAGACTCAAACCACACACTTAAAACAAGCTTGAATACTATATTGATTCTTGAAGAGCTTTTATCTCTAGACATGTTTATTTTGATGAATTTTTTTTTCCCTACTCTTACTTATAATATATATAATATCACTTGTTTTGTTACAAAAATTGTAATACCCCGTATTTTTAGTTTTTGAATATCTGAGATATTGCAATTGGTATTAGAATACGGTCCCGATTTATTTGGACTATGTGTATGGACTAATTAGTTTTTGAAAGATTTGTCTATAAAAAAAAATTATTATCCACACTTTTAGTGTCTTGATTAACCAAGATAATTGGCGGAATTTTAACCGTCGTATTTTATAACTGGTTTTGTTTTGGTTCAATAGTTTTATTATGATTATACGTTTATAGATTATTTTGGGTTTGGGATAAATAAGTAAAAAGACTTAACATTACATTGTTGTGTGCACACATAAAATTTTACAAAATTATTTAGCAAGTGTAATTTTAAAACTATTTTCATTATATTTTGGAATGAAATTCCTTTTTAGGGGTTTAACAGTGTAACACATCGTACTTTTGGTTTTTGAAATCCAGGTTGTCACAAAAAATCCTAATATATCACTTAAAACGATACAAAGAGAGTGATTAAAATAAAAAAAATTAATGTATCCTCACAGTGCAATATTATTTTATTAAATTCGTGTGTGTTGTAAATTACAAATGGAAAACAAAAAAAAAAAATTGGTACAAGATTTAGTTTAAGTCGAATACAACAGCTATATAGAAACAAAACACTGATCTAAGAATTACGAGCGAGAATCTGGTCCTCCTGGTTTTGAGTTTAGAAGTGGCTGGATTGCCTTCACGACGATCGTCATATTAGGCCTAAAATCTGCTTCATACTGGACACATAGTGCTGCAACCGCTGCCATCTGTAAAAAAATACAACCTATGTTATCAAACTCGATCTACATCTGCAATAGGATGATAGGAAGATAGTAACTCCAACAATAACTTAAATATGCGCGTAACACCTTTACAAAGAGTCAAAATCCTAACACGTGGGCAGTTTTTCATCTCACATTTTTGTCAAGAGTATAAAGATAATATTAAAGATTTGGAAATGACCTTTGCTATAGCCTTTGGTGGATAATCGTTATTTAGTTTTGGATCGATACACTGCTTAACTTTATCCTCACTCAATCTAGGAGTTGCCTGCATTATTTGAAAATGAAATTAGAGATAGAGAAAGTGTAAAAATAAGAGTGAAGACTAGTGAAATATATACCCAGGTAACAAGACTTTGTTGTCCTTTAGGCATGGTGTGATCTACTGGCTTTCTCCCTGTCAATAGCTCAAGAAGAACAACACCAAAACTGTATACATCACTTTTCAAAGTCAATTGGCCTGTCATGGCATACCTGAAATATAACAGTAATAGTACGTTAACTTGCTGTGTAGAAAGAGCCTAAGAAGAAAAACAATAAGTAGAGAACGCCACTGAAAATAAAAAAATATACGATGAGGAAATGAAAAAACTCATACTCTGGAGCATGATACCCAAATGTTCCCAACACACGAGTCGAGTGTAGACGAGCAGCTGTGTCTGATGACTGGTTTGTCAAATTGAAATCTGCCATTTTTGCAAGAAAATCATCAAATAATAGGACATTACTTGATCTAACATCCCTATGGACAATAGAAGGTTGGACTTTTTCATGTAGGTACTCGAGGCCTTTTGCTGCCCCGAACGCAATTTTCACTCGCTGGTTCCAACTTAGAACCGGACCAGGTTCAGCTCCCTGCACCCCTTTGCTTCCTACAATCCCCAAAACAAATTGAGACATTAAAGCTGAGACATGCAATTCATATAAAATATTACTATTAATTAATAATTCATGAAGGACAGTAACTGAACTCCTACGAAGGAGATAATACCGTGTAGAACATCATGTAAAGAGCCCATAGTTGCAAATTGATAAGCCAAGATTCGGTTATTTGCGTCCAAACAATATCCAAGTAACTCAACGAAATGTTCATGCTTCAGTCTTGAGACAATTGATAACTAGATCATCACCAACAGCAAAATTAAATCCATTAATATGTCATATTAATGAAATAGGAGTATATCTCAAGCTCATTGTTTGTTTTGAAACTAGGAAGAAGTAAACTTTGCATCAAAAACTTACCTGAGCTGCAAAGTCGGAATCTGGTTCTTGTGAAGAGCTGTTATCTATTTTTTTTATTGCTGCAACCTGTCCAGAACTTAAGGTTGCGCGAAAAACCCGACCATAAGACCCTTCGCCAACCAGCGTTTTTGATCCAAAATTACCAGTCAACTTATTCAACTCGTCTAAAGATAAGGCCGGTGTTTCAATAGGTAAAACCTTCGCAGGTGCACCGCTCCTGGCCGCATGGGAAGTCCTTGGCTCTTCTCTTTGACTCCCTAAAATACATAACTATTAGTTTTAATATTGATGTTACCCCTTTTTTTTATCATTGAATCAAAAAAAATATTATATATATTTAAGTAGCAGTAATAAAAAGATTACATTACCAAATTGATTTCTTGGTGGAGTTGTATATTGGTTGACAGGTGGACCCCCAACTTCCTCTTCCACACCTCCACAACATAACATTGTTGCAGTTTGCCGCGCTTTTAAATAAAAATGGAAAAAAATAAAATATTTTTTTTCCAAGAAAGTGAACTATTTTCCCATCTCCATCAATACTCAATAATCATTTGCAGCAAATTTAAGCAATAACATATTTGTTTATAAGAAATACCATCTGGTTAAATTATTACAATGACGTAAGTAATTTTATCCTTAAAACTTGATAGTGAAATTAATTAAACCCCGTTAAATAAAAAACCATTACCTTTAATTGATTTTTTTTAAAGAAAATCAATACCAACTCCATATTAAAACCGAAGAAAATTAATTTAATTATGACAAAAAAATGAGGCTAAAACGGTTTTAGATAGGATGATGAAACAATGAATAAACTAGAAACCAAAACCGATCGAGATTGGATCAGATCGGCAAACCGCAACAAGGAGAAAAGAAAAGTTAGTAAATGGAATTGAAATGAGAGAGAAAGAGGAGAGAAATAAAAGAATAGGAAAGTCGTTTGAATTTCTGAACCGCAACTAACTAACTAATTAACCCCCCCTTAAAATATATTAATCTTATTTTTTTCCTTCTTAAAATAGGGTGTTTGCATATATATTAAAGATATTTTAGTTTTGTGAATTGACAAGAATAGTGTTTACTAAAATGAAAAAACATGCACTTCTAAGTTTGCTTTTTTTTTTGGTGCATAAGATTAATAGTGTCGAAGAGATATGGATGAAGCTATGGAGGTTTTGAGTATTCAAACACACTTCGAAACTAATACTCCATCACAATATTTCAAAGATTATCCTTTTGACATGATTTATTTTCAATGAACTTTTAAAGGAACATCCATACTGATATTAGTATTTCATTTTAAACGATTGGTTTGATAACATCCATGAGTAGGATGAGCAGTAGTGTATTGGCGTCTAAGTATTTTAAATTTTCCCATCAGTTTCGATTGATTAATAAAACCATCTAGATAAGTATCTAGAAATAAAATCATTATGCTTTAAAAAAATTTATTAAAATAAATTAATATAGTTCTTAGGAAAAACAATTCTTTTAAAAAACGATACATAAAAACCCAAGAACTTAAAAGTTAAAACAGCTTCTATAAATAAATTTAAATTTTCTCCATCATTTTCCAATATAAGAGTGGTAAGTAAGTTATAAGTATGAGTTATATACATGTTGTAACATCTAAAGACAATGCAATCTTGATTTATAATTAATAACAGTTAAACCAAATTACAATGTATGTTTTTCTTATAATGTTTATTTTAATAATAAAGATAATGTAACGGAGTAAAGCTCAATAACTTGTGACATGTATTGTAGTTTTGGCTCCATAACTGAGATGTCTAGTTAAAAAGGGGATGAGTTGTAAGAAAAATAATGGTGTTGTAGTGGGTTGTGATGCCAAAACAATCATCTGGTTTGATTTATTATATTAATAAAATCAAAACCTACTATATTTATTATTATAATTTAATTTTTAGATGATCTCAAAAGATATTCTAATATGGTTTGCTTCTGCAGATTAGTGCTTAGACTTTGGTTTGATAAAAAAGATATCATCCTTGTGGCTCACTTCCAGCTCCACGTAGTTAAGACCTAATGATTTGACCTAAAGAATTGCTTCCTCCAAGGATAGAGTCCCAACTTGCTTGTCTCCCCTGGTTTCCTTGTGATTTTTAAACCAGTCACGCATGATTATTTTAATAGTAATAATGTTTGTTTCTCTATTTGGAAACCTTAAAAAAGAAAAAGAAAAAAACCATATGGACAAGTAGCTGAAGCCAAATTATATGATTTGTAGACTCATCGTTGGTTACATGTGAATGAATATGGTTTGGGAAATTCTTCATCGTGTATGTTTCTGATGTGAAATTGATTTCAAAGACAACTTATTTAGGATTTAGGTTTAGGTCCCTAAATATCTTTACACATCTAGCTTTCCAGATGCGCCTGACTATATGACATATTAGTATATGTTAGTTTGGACATTCAGACCACGATAGAAAAATAACTACTAAGGTTTTTTTAATAAAATGCCCGTATTTTTATCAGTATTAATTAAATGCCCAAACTTTGATCTTTTCCGTCTCATTATATTCAAAAAACGACTAATGGCCGTTAGTGTATATGTCGCATTTAATAGGACATATCAAAAGACATTCAAGTCCCTAAATCGTCTAGCTAGGGCCGAGTTAAAAGATTCAGTTGGTTTTCACTTAACTCGTGACTCAGTACAGTACATAAAATTATTCCTTAGCTTATGTTTTTCTGTGAGGACTTTTATCGAACATGTTATGTGCGTGAAAACTAGGGTGAGAGCCTGACTTCTTCTTGTATTAAAAACATGTCTATCATTTATGTTATCCACTATTTTTGGCGAAAATTTCTAAAGTGTATTTTGCAGTAATGTCATACTAGGTTTCATAAGGCTTCATCTGGTAAAACTCGTTGCCGAGCGGCAGGACAAGACTGTTGGCTGATCCGAGCGTTTCTCGGTATAGAAAAGCTATAGAGACGGATACATGTTGTCCGTCTGATCAAGTCAACCAGTTATCAAATCAATAGATGGGCTTTTCCGTGATTCATAGTGACTAGGTAGTTGTTTAGGAGGTGTCATAAGGCAATAAAAAAAAGTCTAAGTTACCCTCCATTTAAAATTAAAACTTAATAACTAAACTAAAACCTTATTTAATCAAAATCTTCTTATCTTATTCTCTTCCTCTCCTCTTCCTCTCCTCAACCAGAACTCTTACCCTGTTCTAATCAAATCTTCTTCTCTTCTTCCTCTCCTCAACCATAACTCATTCCTTTTTCCAATTGAAATCATTTCATCGTCTTTGATTAATCGACGATTTGACAAACCCATATTTTTTTTTCTTATTTTTTTTATTTGAAAATTTTTAAATTGATTGAAATCTTAGCAAAAATTAGATTTACAGTTAAATTTACACTTGAGAGTTCTTCAAAACCCAACCGTAATATCAATTTTGAAAGTTACGTTTGGGAATATATAAAACCCAACCAATTTTTTTTTAAAAGATTTTTTCACGATTGGGTTTATCAATCATAATTTTATTACTATTTGGTTTGTTTCTATAAAACCCAACAGTAAAAAACCATGTGTTTCTTTTTTTCTACGTTTTTCACGGTTAGGTTTATAAACCGTAATTTTTTTACGAGTTGGTTCGTTTTTTAAAACATGACTATAAAAAATCCTAGACCTTCATACTTTGACTTTTGTTGTGTATAATTTGTGGAAATTATCTAACCTAAATCAATCAATTCTATTACGTGTATGTTGTGGGAAATAAACTAGATTTCTCGACTTATTCAGGTTTGCTCTTGTACTAAAAAACCATGATATCTATGTTTTTCTTGGGGTATCTTGGAGGGCTTGAACTTGCAGGAGGATCTCTTTTAATTGGATTTGCTAACATCACAGGTTACTCAGTTATATCTGGTTTAGCCATGGGAATGGAACCTATTTGTGCACAAGCACTATGTGCAAAATAATGGAATTAGTTGGTTTAACTTTACAAAGAACGATTCTACTTTTACTATGTGCTTTAGTGCCTGTATCCTTTATATGGCTAACATGAAAAAGAATTCGTGTTTTGTGGTTAAGATAAATAAATCTCATCAGTAGCTCATGTTTATATATTTTTTGCTATTCCGGATCTCTTCTTTCTGT
>JAJJMC010019832.1:10268124-10297909 GCA_023531435.1 Papaver californicum
AGCTCATGTTTATATATTTTTTGCTATTCCGGATCTCTTCTTTCTGTCTTTCTTACGTCCACTTAACATCTATCTTAGAATTCAAAATATTACATTGTCATCAACATACTGTTCAGCTGTATCTCTTATGCTCCATGTTCCTCTTGATTTACGAATCCAACCGTAAAAATCAAAAACCAACATACATAAATATTTATGATTCGTAATAAAGCAACACACTTAAGTATAAAAAGACTTATAGTCGGAGATTTTTTTAAACCCAACCGTAACTGGTACAATAAATAATATTAAATAAGACCATGCATATAATAAATTATGATTGGGTCCGGAATACTAAAACCCAACAGCATTACGATTGGATTTTTCCAATTTCTACTGAGTTACGGTTAGGAGTTCATCTTAATCTAATCGTAAATTTGTCTTACGGTTGGTTAAAAGGGGAAAACCCAACCGTAAATTGGCATGAAAAACTAAAAAAATCAATTTTCTTACGTACTTTATCAAATAAGGATTCACTCACCTCAAATTTCTCACTAGAATCACTTATTTTGGTTGAGTGAATCAAAAACTAGTTTTTTTTTCAAAAAAAATCTTCAAAAATTTCTCTCATTTTTCTTCTACTTTTCTTCGCACCAGAACAACACAATTAAAAATCTGATTTGGTTTTGTTAACTATAACATACTCCCTCTGTTTCAAACCGATAGGCTTTTTTGGTTTGGCACAAAGATTAAGAATCCAATTATCACAACCATTTTTTTGTATTTTCCTAATTTGTCCTTTTTCTTTTAGATGGTCCCCTCAGTTTGATATTAGATTAAAAAAACAAAAAAAACATGGTCTCTTTTTGTGTTATAGAGAGGTATGGTCTCATCATAGGTAGATTAGTAAACTAATACTCCCTCTGGAATTTTAGGCTAAATTGAAAAAGTGATAGTAACACTTTTCTAGAAACGGAAAGAGTAACATACTAAGATTCTTTAGAAATGGTATTGCACAAACCATTGATTCTATAAGCCCCTATATGAGGGTTCTTTAGGCCAAGCACTATGGTGAGGCGTTTTTGCTTGGCTATATCTTATTATAGCAAAGCGATAGAGAGCTCAAAAAAGTACCATTATGGTGCTTGGCTATGACTTGGCTAGAGGAAACGGATACCAGTTACCCGTTATAATAGTGCTGGACGGATACCATGTATCCGTATAAGTCAACTGGTTGACTTGACCAGACGGATACCAGGTATCCGTCTCTATAGCTTTTCTATACAGAGAAACGCTCGGGTAACCCAACAGTCTTGTCCTGCCACTCGGCAACGAGTTTTACCAGATGAAGCCTTATGAAACCTAGTATGACATTACTACAAGATAGACTTTGGCAATTTTCGCCAAAAAAAGTGGATAACATAAAGGATAGATATGTTTTAATACAAGAAGAAGTCAGGATCTCATCCTAGTTTTCACGCACATAACCTGTTCGATAAAAGGTCTCAAAGAAAAACAGAAGCTAAGGAATAATTTCATGCACTGTACTGAGTCACGAGTTAAGTGAAAACCAATTGACTTTTTTAACTCATCCCTAGCTAGACGATTTAGGGACTTGAATGTCTTTTGATATGTCCTATTAAATGCCACATATACACTAACGACCGTTAGTCGTTTTTTGAATATGATGAGACGGAAATGGTCAAAGTTTGGGCATTTAATTAATACTGATAAAAATATGGACATTTTATTAAAAACCCTAGTAGTTATTTTCCTATCGTGGTCCGAATGTCCAAACTAACATATACTAATATGTCATATAGTCAGGCGCATCTGGAAAGCTAGATGTGTAAAGATATTTAGGGACCGAAACATAAATCCTAAATAAGTTGTCTTTGAAATCAAGAAGCAAAAGGCAACACTAAACGGGGACACTAAACGGGGACTTGGTAGAAGTTTGGCCTACAACATTCAAAACCGGAACTCGTACTTGTTAGTTTTGTACGTGCAATCCATCATAATCACTTGATGGGAGCACAGTGCTAACTTTATAAACTCAGGATGAGCCAATATAATATGCTTAATTTCTTTATTCTCATCTTCTTCGTGAAACATGGTGTAGTTTTTCGTGTCCCCCAAGTACAAAAGTTGTTGGATCGGGTCCCTTTCTTCCCATTTCTCACGCTTCAACTTGGATTTGGCGTTGTAGATTGTCTCCAAGTAGACACATTATTTGAGTTTATTTTCTTCAAGTGCCCGAGTATATCACTGGGTTTCAAACGCTTATCCGTCATATCGTCTACGATGAGCTTTTCTTCCTTGGTAAGCCGGGCCGTAGAAGGATGCGTTAACAAAGTCTCTGGTGGTAGGTAGTTGTGACGACCGCATACAATTGTAGACAAGAACCACTTATTCTCGTTGTTGGTACGAAATTGAAGCTTGAAAGGACATCCCGTCTTCTTAGTGAAAGTTTTTCGCTTGATCTTCGTCTTTGGTACATACTCAGTACCCTTCTTCGCATGTCTGGTGTATTGTCCACTACACTCACAAACCATTTGAAAGCGGTTGTGTTTTTGTTGGTTGTTACAAACAATCACACACATGATGAGTTTCCCATGTTCTGTAGCCCACTTCTTTGCATCATCTTTTTTATCCCATGTCTACATGGTCCAAGAACAGAAAGTTAGGAGAAAAAAATGGCATTAGCTATATTGTCGAAAGGGATTAACAACTTATCTCTAACCTACCAGGTCGTTCAAATAGTGATCCGTAGTATCTCTAGTTTCAATATCATTTGGAGGAGGCTGATCATACATTGGTTGAGGTATAACCGCGAGCTGAACAAAAAAGATCAAGGCATTACCCAACAAAACACTAAAACCAATAAGTTTACGGTTGGGTTAGAAGCATCAGACCCAACAGTAAAAGCGACGGACCCAACCGTAATACAACAAAAAAATGCCAATCAATTTTACGGTTGGGTTAAAGAGTCAAACCCAACCGTAACAAGTGCAGTAAATACCCATGCACGTAATTAGTTACGATTGGGTTTGTGGTATAAACCCAACCGTAAAACTGTGAAAGTTTACTTTTCATCCATCAAATGTACAGTTACGGTTGGGTTAGAAGCGTCAAACCCAACCGTAAAAGCGACGGACCCAACCGTAATACAACAAAAAAAGCCAATCAATCTTACGGTTGGGTTAAAGAGTCAAACCCAACTATAACAAGTGCAGTAAATACCCATGCACATAATTAGTTCCGGTTGGTTTTGTGGTATAAACCCAACCGTAAAACTGTGAAAGTTTACTTTTCATCCATCAAATGTACAGTTACGGTTGGGTTAGAAGCGTCAAACCCAACCGTAAAAGCGTCAGACCCAACCGTAAAAGCGACGGACCCAACCGTAATACAAAAAAAAAAGCCAATCAATCTTACGGTTGGGTTAAAGAGTCAAACCCAACCATAACAAGTGCAGTAAATACCCATGCACGTAATTAGTTCCGGTTGGGTTTGTGGTATAAACCCAACCGTAAAACTGTGAAAGTTTACTTTTCATCCATCAAATGTACAGTTACGGTTGGGTTTCTCTTGAGAAACCCAACCGTAAACATGCCGGAGTAACAAAAAAAAACCACTATTATGTTCATTTCATTAAATATCAGCAAAAAATGAAAAAGAGTTTAAGTTAGAGGTATACCTGACTATTCTCGGAAGTTGAATCTTCACTTTGACGACTACTTTCTCCATTTGGTTTAGTTTCAGCATCACAACTTTCACTTAAAACCTCTCTACCATCCAAATAATCATACATAGTTGGGTCTCTCTCAATGAGTATGTAGAATTTAGTTTGGAAATCATACAAGGATTCACCCTCCACAAATTTGCCGCTAGAATCACTCATTTTGGGTTTTTCAAAATTTTGGGTTAAAACTCTCTTATCTTTCTTCTACTTTTCCCACCAACATAAAACAAATACTAGATTGATTTATGCATAAAAAATGAAGAATATAGGAGATGAAGATGATCATTTACGGTTGGATTCGATGACTCAACCCAACCGTAACTACATTTCCACAAAAAAACTTATGTTTACGGTTGGGTCCGATTATTAAACCCAACCGTAATATAATTTGCACTAAAACCATATTTTTGTTACGGATAGGTTTCATTACAAAACCCAACCGTAAAAGCGTATGGACTAAAACTAACACTAAAAATTACGGTTGAGTTCTAAGCCAAAACCCAACCGTAATATTATTTGCACAATAACCACATATTTGTTACGGTTGGGTTTCATTACACAACCCAACCGTAAATAATCCCTGAATAGTGACAAAAAAAATACAATTCCAACGGATTTTTTATTTGAAAATCTAGCCGTTGGGAGTTTTTCCCCTATAAAAGCAAACCTTTCCTTTTCACTTTCTCATTATTCTCTATCCCTTTCATTCTCATTATAATTCTAGACTTTCCAACTCATTCTCACCATACCCTTTCAACCATTAAAAATGGTTCGATACACGAATGATGAAGATGTTGCAATTGTTCGAGGGTGGCTTACGATGATAGAGCACGCTTACGAGAGAGCCTTCTATAACAACAATAGAAACGTTGTTACAGCTGAAAATTGGAAGACGATTCTTGGTGGGAGCGTGTGTTTGAAATGTTTGTGGCATTACACGGGAATAGATATCGGAGGACGTGCAGTACCATCAAGGGACGCTTTGAGGCGTTGTATGAAGAAATGGAAAACCTAAAACTGGAAATGAAAATGAGAGTTGAAGCATTTCCCGACGAAACCAATGTGAAAAGAGTAAGTGTGTCAATTAATAAATCGTTCGTTAAAAAAAGTTTCAAAATAATCAAACTTATAATTGATTTATTTTTTTCAGCATGTCATGGCTAGGGCGCAGTATAAAATCAAATATGTGAAGGAGTTCAAGCATACAGATTGCTATCGTATCTTTGGAACAAAGTTTTTATCTTGAGTTTCGCCGTTATGATTAAGTGTTTAAGTGTTTAAGTGTAATCATCTAATGATCTACTGTATTTCGTTTCCTTTAGTTTTTCCTTTAATGTTAAAAATAAGGTTTTTAAAAACTCTAGTATTTGATAAGAAAATGAACTAAACCCAAGCATAACTAATTTTGTGTTAAAAACTCATTTTTACGGTTGGCTTCCATGACTCAACCCAACCGTAACTACAATTCATACTAAAAAAATAAAATTTACGGTTGGGTTCGATTTACTAAACCCAACCGTAAAAAAAATTGTACAAACACCACAACTAGCTTACGGTTGGGTTTCAAGGGAAAACCCAACTGTAACTATATGATAAAATACACACTAAAACTAACACTAGAAGTTACGGTTGGGTTCGATGACTCAACCCAACTGTAACTACATTTCATTCATAAAACTCAATTTTACGGTTGGGTTTGATTACTAAACCCAGCCGTAAAATAAATTTTACAACCACCACAACTAGCTTACGGTTGGCTTTCAAGGCAAAACCCAACGTAACTACATGATAAAATATACACTAAAAAACTAACACTAGAAGTTACGGTTGGGTTCGATGACTCAACCCAACCGTAACTAAAATTCCTATTAAAACTCAAATTTACGGTTGGGTTCGATTATTAAACCCAACCGTAAATAAATTGTACAAACACCACAACTAGATTAGGGTTGGGTTTCAAGGCAAAACCCAACCGTAAATTCTACGGGATTCTCAAAATTTCGGAGTTTGTGTCTCCTTAAAGAGGACAATTCCAACGGATTTTTTATTTGAAAAATCTAGCCGTTGGTTCCTTTTTCTCTATAAAAGGAAACCTTTCCTTGTCACTTCTCATTATTCTCTATCCCTTTCATTCTCATTATAATTCTAGACTTTCTTTATTCTCACCATACCCTTTCAACCACTAAAAATGATAACTACATACACGAATGATGAAGATGTTGCAATTGTTCGAGCGTGGCATACGATGGTAGAGCATGCTTACGATAGAGCCTTCTATAACAACAGTAACAACGTTGTTTCACAAGAAGATTGGCATGAGGATCAAGATACTGAAGAATGGTGGAAGCGTGTGTTTCGAATGTTTGCGGCATTAGAGGGGAATGTAAATCATAGGATGTGGAGAGCCATCAAGAGACGGTTTGAGACGTTGTATAGACAAATGAACAACTTAAAACTGGAAATGCAAATGAGATTCGTAGCAAATCCCTACGAGAACGGTGTGGAAAGAGTAATTTGTCGATTAATAAATCGTTAATTAAAAAGAGATTTCAAAAACTCAAACTTATAATTGATTTGTTTTTTTCAGCATGTGTTGGCGATGGAGCAATATAGAATCAAATATGGGGAGGAGTTCAAGCATACAGATTGCTATCGTATTATGGAAACAAGTCGGGTGTTTGATTATCGCCATTATCTTTAAGTGTTTAAGTGTAATCATCCAATGATATATTGTATTTCGTTTCCTTTGTTTTTTCCTTTAATGTACTACTTTAAATCTATTACAGTAGAATGAATAAGTTAAAAAGGTGTGTTTTAAACCCAATATGGAGTATATTGAAAATCATAAAAAAGTTAACAAGATCATTTACGGTTGGGTCCGATAACTAAACCCAACCGTAATATAATTTGTACAAACTCCACAACTTTTTTACGGTTGGGTTTTAAGGCAAAACCCAACCGTAATTCTGTGTTGAAATTGCAACAAAAATTAACAGAATATGTTACGGTTGGGTTATAAGCCAAAACCCAACCGTAAATTCTACTGGATAACACAAATTTGGATTATCTAATTTGTGTGTTTTTCGTTTTTTCTTTGTTTCAAACACCCAATTCACCTTCAATCTAGTAAAAATGATTGAATTATTTCAAAATTTTGATTTTTAAAACTCAAATTTAACCAAAAAAATCAATGCTCAAAAGGATGTGTTACGGTTGAGTTTTGCCTTAAAACCCAACCGTAACTATGGGAAAAAATGGTGTTCATCAATTTTCTTCTAATTACGGTTGGGTCTGGTTGAAAACCGAACCGTAACTATGGGAAAAAAATGGTGTTCATCATTTTTCTTCTACTTACGGTTGGGTTTGGTTGAAAACCCAACTGTAAGTGTGGGAAAAAGATGGTGTTCATCATTGTTCTTTGATTTACGGTTGAGTTTGGTTGAAAACCCAACCGTAAATCTGGGCAAAAATGGTGTTCTTCGGTGTTCTTATGGTTACGGTTGGATCCGATAACTTAACACAACCGTAAAAAATTTCTCTGAACAACAAAAATTCAATCTTTCAAATCGTGATTTCATCAAATTTGAGCATAAAGAGATCAAGAGTATAAGTTAGAGGTATGCTCAATGCTACTATGGTTTATTGAATCAAAATCTAGGGTTAAAAAAAAAAAGACAAAAATTTCTTAAATTTTATCTAGTTTTTCTTCCCACCAAACACAAATTCAAAAAAAAATAAAAATTCAAATCATTTGATTAAGTAAAAGATTATGTTTAATTAGTCATGATTAGCTTAATTTAATCTTAACTAATTAATGTAATTAAGATTACTAATCAGGGATGGTTTGGGTATTGTGAAAATATTATGTATAAGGGGTTTTTGAGTTTTATTTCATAATGTCCCTATTTCGTCTTATTATTGGAGCCCCTCTATTGAATTTGGAACCCCTATATCAGTCTTCTTGTATAATTAATCAGACTACGGTGTAAATTATCGGCAGTAGCCCAATGAATGTTTTCTTAGCCAAAAATATCTTACTATAATAAAGAAAATCCCCATTTTTAACCGTCGTACGGATTTCGACCGTGGTACAGAAAATGCACTAATTACCTCTCCGTGATTTCAATTATTCGCATGCGGTTTCGTAATACTGTAAATGGTTTGTTTCAGTTCAACGTCGACAGGTAAATGTTTTTTACTTTTCTTTCTCCTTTCTCTATTCTCTCGACTGAATGAACAGCTCAATCTCCTCTCAAAATCCATTTCCACCCAAAATCGATCATCGACTATTTTAGGTTTTGAGTTCTATCCCTAATCATTTAATCTTTCAATGTAATTGTTTGTAGTTGATTTGGTTGGTTTGTTGTACTGTAAGTAACTTGCTAGGGTTACTTTCTTTCTGGAAATTGGAATTTTTCATATGAAGAAGAGACTGAGATGTGAAATGTAAATTGGGGCAGAAGATTGATCCTATTGCTTGGAAATTTCAATTCCTCAGACCAATTTTCACTTAAGGCTCCACCGATCTAATTGAGGTAACTTTCTAATTGAGTTAATTAGGAGAGATGTGGGTCTGCTTTAGATACAAGCGAATTCCTCTATTAGTACCAGGGATTTGCTTACTACATTCTAATTGTTCTAAATCTGAATTCCTCCTACTAGAATAAGCACAATAACATGCCCCTGTATATGATAAGCTATTGGGATACTATCTTCGTATGAACTGTTTTTGTCAAAACAGGAATCAATCAACTTATAATCCGTATAGGCATGGAGAAAACTATGACATGATTTGATGACATTTCCATCTTTAATGTCCATGGTGTTGTTAAATGACAGGAATCTGAGCTGATTATGACTCGAGATTGATGGGCATTATAGAACAGTTAAAGCTGATTATGTGGTTTTAGGTTTCTTTTGAGTCTTAGTTAGTCTTTTTTTACTAATCATAAAAAGACAAGTAAGACTTTGTTATGTTAAGTTTAATAGTATGCTGATTAAGGCTTATAATGATCGGAGTCTTCTTCCAGTTTGTGTGTCGCACTTCAGAATTCAAATGTTCAGTTGAGATGCATATAATAGTTTTTCATACATGAACCAAATGCGTGTGTTTTTAGAGGATGTGAAGTACATTGATGCTGTCAATATGGTCCAAAACCTGAAAATGCATGCATAGAATATATGGAAAAGGTCATAGGCTAGCCATAATAGTTTTTGTTCAATTGGTTTTTGTTTGGTTTAACTATTATTTGAGAGAAAAATTGTATCAGATGATTTTCTTTTTAATTGTTCAATAAACGGTGATTGTTCAGTGTTCTTTGTTTCAAATTTTCTTTCTCTGCCATCAGGTATACTAGACTGCAGTTCTTTTAGATTCACCCTCTCATTATGCGTGCCTAGAACAAAACTGCACTTCTTCTGTTTATTAAACCCTAACATAACTACTGATAATCATTAGCGAGTTTGTTATTGTTATTGTGGAGTCTTCAAAAGATTATTAGTTAGATATTACTAATTTTTGTTAATTCATACCTTAAAGCTGAAAAGCAAGATGCTGGCATGGGAACTATAATGTCTAACTTTGTAGGTGAATTCGTTGGAACTGGAACGGCTACATGGAAATAAATAAATAAAAGTGTCGGCTGAAGTTGTAGGCTTGGTTACTGAATTACAGTGGGCTCAAGACCTAGACTTAGCCTGTTCATACCGTGTGAGTATTTTTTCTCTTGAATGTGGATGTGGTAAATGAATTTTAGACCTGCATATGTTTAGAAGGATCTTATATCCAGGATGCTTATCTACTAGCATAGGATTGTATGAAAACAATAAGTGTGGCCAGAACTTGGTCTCATATCAGCTTATCTAAGTCTCATTGTACAAAGCATTGTATATTTGTATCTGTTACGGTAAGCTCAGTAACCATGTGGCATATATTTTAATTTCAGCAAGCAACTACCTAACGGCAAGTTGTGAGGTGGTCACTTGATATAGTACTAGGCTTCCCATGTTTTTGCTATAAACAGCACAGACTTCCCATGCTCTAATCCTAACAGCAGATACTTCAATTTTGTACATTTGAAATTTAAATTAGTCACATCTACTGCTACACATTGCTTTAATGGAATTATGGATTTAAGTTATACAGTACTAGGCTAATAGCTATGTTGTTGAATGTAATTCTATTAGGAATTACCAACAGTTGGTTGTATTGATCTAGGTGTATCCATGGTGTCGGAAAATCCACCGAAGAAGATGTTAAAGAGTCTTCAAAAATAGACCTACTTTTACTTCCCAAATTTGTTTACAGTCTTTTTTTTTTTACAAGCTATTTCATTACAGCTCCTTCAATGGGATTTGAAGATGGCTCGAGGAAGAGATTGTGTGAAAGTCCGACACTTTTTGATGCTTCAATTGAGTGCAACATGGCCTCAACTGATGTTTTTGATTTACTTTGTTATAGGGCATCTTATTTATGTACATCTAAAAAAGAAAATCAATAACAATATGTTTTGTGGGTTTTGGAATCAAACAGGACTTCTTTGCGCGTGCCTCTTTGCTAGTAATAAAATAACGAAAATATAAACTTAGGTAGAGGCGGTAGAGCTATTATTTGATTGATTGAATTGAACTAGTCGATAAAGCAAAGGGATGACAAGTCAAAACTAAAGCTTAGGTAGAGGCGGTAGAGCTATTATTTGATTGATTGAATTGAACTAGTCGATAAAGCAAAGGGATGACAAGTCAAAACTAAAGCTTCAAAGACATAACTAAGATCTGACCCATCTGGGAATACATAGATTCCAGAATCTAGCCCACAAGTTAAAAGCATAATCTGATATATTATATTGAACACTCTGTAGGATTCCTTGGCTTTTATTTGGTGCCACCACCATGAAATCTGCTTGGTCATTCAACTTCCAGCCTGTGATAAACCCTATAATATGCAGGTTTTGAAAAATAATCAAAAAAACGCGTACCAGTAAGAAAAGAAATGAAGAGCAAAACGGTGTACAAAGCTTCTATAGTTATCCTATAGGAATTTGACACCACTGTTGTTAAACCGACATGATAGCCGAATAGGTTGCCCATGACTCCAGAATACAAATGACATAAGATCTACAATTAGCAGAAGAAAGCCATATAAACATTTCACCATCATAGTAACAAAACAATACAATTCAAGATTTTACAGTCCTCTTCTGTCCCATTTTTTTTTTTTTTTACCTTGACATATAGATCACTTAAAATTGCTACACCAGTCTTCTATCCTGTGACCAATTTCTGTACACAAGCGTTTACTTTCGCGTATGCGGTCAGGGTGGTGGTCCAAGAGTGTTTTTAGGTGCACTTATCCATGGGCTATCAGCAACGGCAAACCTCCATAATGCATTTACATGCTCTGGTGAAGCATATGCGATGCCAACACGTGGACCAATTAGTATCTTTTCCGGCTCCGGCCCATCAAGAACTTCTAAGCCACCTATCAACCACCATTAGTCGTCATCAGTAACGATTATCCAATTTGGCCGTCCCCTCTTTAATAATGAACTCAACCAAAGTAAATAAAAGAAAAGATATATCCTAGACACAATATACTCCTATGGTGTGTCCTAACAAATTTTTTAACAGATAGAGACATACCACCCTTATAGTCCTAACCAATCAAACTGTTCTTAAATTTTACTACCTTAATAGTAAACTTATACTACATTCTGTTTTTTCATAGTCGTTATAATAGCTGTCTTCTCCTTGTCATGAATATAAATGTGAATTGAGTAAACATTCTCCATTGGTCACAACCAGAGACGAAACTTAGTAAAAGAGTCGAGACTAGGAGATACCCCTCTAGTATAGTGGTAAAGTCATTGGGTGTTCATACCAACAACCAGAGTTTGAAACACGAAAGAACCTTAATTCCCTCGACATGAAAAAAAAAACGTGAAGTACTAAAGCCGGATAGAAAATATCACCAGGAGTGTAAAGTGGATGGCTTGACCAATCTGTTGAAATTCCAAGCGCTTGACCAATCTAATAAGTGAGATCAGAGACGTGATGAGAAGGATGAAGGCATCATAATGGCTATCAAACCAACAAATGTAAGGTATATCATACGTAGACAATCACCTAAGCAAAAATTTTCTGAAGTATCTGCAAATTATCAATATGCGAAGCAAGATCATTCAACTAAATATTTCAGTAGTACCATTGTGGTATCTCACTACAAAAACAGTCACAATTTACTTAATCCTGTTTTCATCTAGCTGATCAATCTTATCAATATTAATGCCTCGGAATAATAACACCGACTGCAAAGCGCTTCCAAATGCACCACAAATATGGAATTTTTATCCAGAATGATTAGTTCCTTCATGTTATTCAAATAGAGATGTATTGATAGAAAATTTTCTTTTGATGGAACTTAAGTGGAAGATGTGGATAAGAGCATTAAACCTTATCTTAAGTATCTTTAGTCTTTAACGTAACCATCAGGCCAAAATGTGGTAAATTAACGTAACTGAATTACCAGCTTCATAAATTACAGTATCAATGATAGCCAACACACAGATTTTTCCAAGAAAAAAAACACACACACAGATTGTACCTCATCAACAATAATTTATACAACAATTGGACACCAATAGATGGTAACCAAAGAAAGATGAAGAAACTGACCTTACCAGGCCCTGCAAGGAGAACAGGCTTTTCGGTCTTCTGCCCGCGACGTTGCTGAATAGTCTCTAAACCTGTAATTTGACATATTGACATCAGGAGAATGACCTTTCACAATTCATGGTGTTTCTTACTTCAATGCTAGACAATGGTAAATTCTTGGATCCAGATAACACTTAGGAGAAACGAGTAGACCTTGTGATAATTGAAAAGGTTAGGTGCTGATAGCAAGGTATACCGTAAAAGGATGGACATTTTAAACAGTTTGAATTTTAAATGGATATTTGACAATATAGATGTTATACTAGGTATGGTAAGGTTTAGATACTATAAGACCTCTGGTAAGAATATGCTTGATCCATTTTTGGCAGATTTTGCCAGGTGCAAAGTTTGTTCACATTTTATCAGTGATGACAGCGAATGAGACAAGCTAGATGACAGTATAGCTTAAAACAATAGTTATAAAACGTTATGTACAACAAACTTTAAAAACAGAAGAAATATCTCATTCTCCATCTATCTGTTAATAAGTATATAGGTGTTCTCAAGTGTGAAGCCTCTTGGATGATCAAGGAATGGTAAAGAATTAGACTGACCAGATATTTCTATGGTATAAGTACGCCATATCCTTTTTTTTTTTTCGTGTCTCACAAACTAATCTTCTTTTTGGACATTACATACTATACCTAATGAAAGGTTAACACACTCTAATCTCTATGGTCGTCAATACTTCGCAGGTTAACACACTCTAATCTCTATGGTCGTCAATACTTCGCATGTTTTTTCGTTTTTTTAGAAAGAACATATCCTGTATTGGCTTTACACCAAGTGTCCAATTACAACACCTAGACCATGGTATGAAATCCAAACAGGACACCCTTATGTTCTTATCTTTTCTTATTGATGCCTTTTCATTTACTTCTAGTTGCAACATAATTCACCACCTTATTTAGAATATGATAACTATATATCCATATTCTCAGCACAAAGTTTTTGTTTTTTTTGGTTTTGTCAGAAAAAGGCATTTTGAAACAAAAAGTTTCTATGTGAGAAACCATATCCATATAATGGTCATATCAGGCTTCATGGTTAAAAAGTACTAGTTTAAGAATTAAATTAACTTAACATCCACACCCCTGTTTTCCAAGGCAATGACTATCCTATGCCCTAACAGTATGTACTACAGATTCTTGCAATCACACCACTTAGCAAAACAGCAGTGATGCAATTTAAAAAGGTACTATACAAGCAAACAATTTTGTACAGTCATTTCTTATGGTCGACAAATGAAATTGCAGACTGTATCCATAATTACGTGAAACAACTAGCACATTCACATCACCAAATAATGGCAAGCAAAAAAAAACAAACAAACATAAAGCCTAATAAATCTATGAAGATATCTTAGTGGAAACTTTAACCTGAAAAGCATAGAAAAGAAAAAAAAAAGAAAAAAAAATTACCACAAACAGGAGCACAAGAACGTATTAGTACAGCAGCACCCACTCCTTCTTTGTCTGCAACAATATTAAGCATTGTATGGAGACCATAGCACAGATAGACATAGGCGTGTCCTCCAGGTCCAAACTATATGGCAAACAATTTGACCAGGTCAATCACCACAGACAGCATATTATACGCCAGAAGGTTTCTGATTAATATGTTTTTGCATCAGCCAGTATATATTACAGTAATCAAAAAAGTAAGGGGATTCAGGTCCACACAAAATGGGGTTTTGCCAGTATATAATGCCACTTGAAAAAACCAATCAAAAACTGAGAAATTAGGTCTTACAACTGGGGCTGTTCTTGGTGTAACTCCGAAACGGCCATGGCAAGCTGAATCATTTGGCCTATAAGCCTCTACCTGTGAAAATAACGTTAACCCATTCTAAATTAGGGTTTTGTGGTAGCATAAATAACTGAATAACAAAGCTAAAAAAACAAAAACAAAAACGATTTCAAGATTTTGAGATTCATTACCTCTGTAATCTGAAGAACAACATCATCTCGGCGGAGGAACTTACCTAATAAACGCGGGGCAAGATCAAGAGCATCAGTCTGAAAGAAATCTTGACTTAAGATTGTAGATTTTTCAAAAGAGATGAATGATGATGATGATGATGATGATATGGGAATTTGGGGTTTTAAATTATTATTTTCCCTAATAAGTGAAGAAGAGGGTTTGATTGTAGATGATAAAATCATTGAAGTTGTAGTTGTGATATCTTTTTCATCTGTGAGTTTTATATCAAGTGATTTTTTGGGTTTAATTGATCGTTTAAATCTATGAGATCTCTTCATTTCATGACGATTTCAGCGTCGTTCAATCCTCTATAAATGTTTTGGTTTTTCAACCTTTAACAACTGGTAATAAACGATGAGTTGAGAGTCAAGTGAACGCTATTTGGCGGGAGATGTATGTCATACAAGTAGTCGCCTGGGGCTGAGGGATTGGGTGTCACGGTCACGCGGGGAAACCCCAGTTAATTAGCAGGGTCTCCAGGCACACGCCTTGGCGAGTCGGCCAGAGCCGCATTTGTGTGGTTCCATGTTACATCCGTGTGTGGTGAGATTATTAGAAACTAAATGCTCAGTTCTCATTCATTTTGGCCCCATCTTTAATTGATGCGGACAGTTATGGTGAGAGTATTTAGAAATCAAAGATGCTTAATCGCACCGTCAAAACAAGGTAAAAACCGTCTTCTTATATTTCTTTCCGTGGTGGCCCAAAAGTGGCCCTCTATTATTCCAAAGAAAGCGTGTCCCGCCTCTAATGTGAGGAGACGTTTTTTGCCTTGTTCTATTGGGTGGTTTAGAAATAGAGATCTTCCAGTCATTCTGACCTCACATCAACTAATAAACAAAAATTATTTTACACTTACTTTATACCATCTATAATTGATAGAAAATCTATCTAACTGCTCCCATTTTTAATATTTTAGTTCGAACGCCTCCACTGCTTTGAATTCCCAATCTTGATTGTTGTGATGATTTGAATGGCGCTTTAGTTGTTTCTTTGTTGTTCAAACTTCTCCTAATAAAAAACTAATTGCTCAATCTTTTCTTTCTCCTGAAGAACCGAATGAAAGCAAGTGAACATAAACTTTCACCGACATCATCGAATCATTTTCTATCTCAAGTCAAATTAGGTTTAATTCTTATTGATCTACTTTGGTTCTAATTTTTTTTGCATTTGATCAGGTCTTTCTTTTCAGTTTCATTTCATAATTAGAATTTTAAGTTTTGTGATTGATAATTTCATCTCATGAACAACTATTCCATATAACTTCTTTCCATTCTCTTTATATGTTCTATTTTATCTCTTATTATATAGAAAGATCATGGATTTCTTTAAGTTAACCAATTTTATCATGACCAAAATGAAAAATTATGTAAATTCAGTTTCAAATAACTAATTTTTATTTGGTTTGTTTTATTCTTTGATTGAAGGTTTGTAGTGAACGTACGAGAAAGATTAAAACTATGTCGAAGGTTTTAATAGTTAATGGTGCGTGATAAACAAAGGTATTCTTCTCTGTAATTCAGTTCTAAAAAATACTATGCCTAATCTCATAATTTTAATCTGGCTTTCCATATTTTGATATATGAAATTTAAAGCCACTGCAATCTTCCTCCTCCCCATCCTTCATTCATGGCGTTGTTATGACATTTCTTCTTTTCGTATTTGATATCAGTTTGTTATCCTTTGAATTATTCTGATCAAAATTTGCCAATATATGGTAGATAAAAAAACCCTTTAGTTGAACATTGAATGTTTAGAAAATTAATGAGAAAATTTAAAAATTTAGCATTATTAATGAAATATGTTGGGGGATATATTTTTATAAATTGATTTCCAAATAAAAATATTTTAATACTCATAAAGTTTTTCTTAAAACAAGATATTTATTTCGTTTCAATGTCTTGACCGTTTCATATTTAGTGGGTGTTAATTATGTGAGTTATAACATAATTAATTTTTATTAAACTCTTTGAAACCCTTGATTATAAATCAGAATTTTGGTGATAATAAATGAGAGAGTTTTTTCTTTATGATCTTGAGTTTTAAAGAAGACGAATTTTTGTGAGAAAGAAAAACAAGTGTGTGATCATCCTTGGTTTTTCTAAAATGTTTCTGAGAAAAAAATAAAGTGTAGAAGTTTCACATCCTCTCACCGTGCAAGAGTGATTGTGTAAGAGATTGTACTCGGATGTTTTATCCTGGGGACGACGCGACAACGATGAATTGCTTGCACAATCTTGGACAGAGCCGCGAAACGTCTTAAAGAGAGCGACCTAGCCCGCGACTCAGCCATGATATTTGTTTCGTATTTGATTTTAGTTTTGTGCAGGCATAATTCAACAAATGTTCCAATAATTTTAAGATGTTATATTCTGCTGTAAATATTTAAAGAAAATCGATTACCAATACGCGATAAGTATCATTGTTTATTTTGTTTATTGAATTATTGATAGTATAATTTTTCTTTAGCGATTGAACATGATGGTTGTGATTTTAGGTTACTTGAAACCTAGAGTTAAATTTTTGTATGATCTTGATGGATTAGGATTGTAACATGGTTACTATTTTCTTTATGAATTTTTAGCATAGAAACAAATTGTTGATGATAACAATTATTTTTGATATGTTGAAGAGTTTTTTTTTTTATATCTCCTATACGAAAATTAATTTGGTAATGAAATTTTAAATGGAGATGTTAGACATAATAGAGATTATCCATGTGAAAATTCAGAATCTTTGGATGTTGGAAATTATTTCTAAAGTATTTTACAAAACTGCATAACGTTGCTGAATTTTTTTTGACATGTAGAAATTTGATACATAATAAATAGTCCATCCCCTTGTATAGACAGGCGAACAGGTTCAATAATCAATACTCCTTTGTTTATCAATTCTGTAAGATTTAGATCTTTTTGAATCAGCAATATATCCAGACGCATTTCTCCTCTTTGAATAGAGGATATCGCAATTTGCTTTGGTCTTGATTGAAATCGTTTTTACTGATTTTTACACCACATATTTTGATTTTGTTTATAATATAAAAGTTGTAGATCAGGATTTTATATTCGAAACCCATTTTGAAATTCTTTATTTGCAATTGTGGTGTGAATTAAAATCGTTGTGCATGTCTGTCCAAAATATGAGATGTGAAATTGAGATTAGAGATTATAGATCATAAATTAGAGATGTAAATAATTACATTAAGAAATCATATGTTTTGATTCTAATACTTATCTTATATTCTTATTTTAGTAATGAACAAATAAGATCATTGTTAGCAATCAAACTGGTGCACCACATACGTTTGATAATATGCTAATTAGAAAGTTATAAATATATGATGTTATAACTATAGAACTTTGAATTTTTGTTTGACACTTAAAACCAACTTGGAGTACTAATGTTTTAATTGATTTCCAAGTAATTTTATGTAAGTGCATATCTTACTTATTTTTAGTTTCAAATGCTCACATGTAAATGGTTATGACAGGTGAGAATTCACTTACTTGAGCAAGTTTTTATTTCAAATAAAATAAAAATTACGAGCAAATACGAAGATTAATTGATGAGTGGAGCAATGGTTTGCTGATTTTTTTTGTTGGCGTAGAAAAAGTGGATAATGGTTTATGACCAATTGAGCTTTCAAAGCAAACGAGGTATGTTTGATGAACTATTTGTAGTTATTGTAGTGATCAAATAATTACATTATAAATTAAAATAAACTAATTGTTCAATCCTAGAATGAATTGCACGAAAACAAGATATTGAGAATAGACACATAATGTTTATGACAATAAATGTGTGATCATATAAGTTTGAAACTTATGAGATAGAATTTGATCCAAACCAAAACCGAAAGAATCCTAGTCAAGACAAATGTGAATACCAACTTTCACCAAGAAATGAACATAATTTTAATTATAAATTTATTTGCAATGCTTGCATTAAACCAAGGCTTCTGACTTGGAACTGCAAGGATATTAAATGTTATTAACAATGCTTTTCAAGCAAGCTAATGTGAATTGTGGTTATTGTTCAAAATTGAACCGAATCGTTTAAAAGAAAGTGGTGTTGATATATACCCATATCTCTAGGATTCTCGGTATTGATATGGTTTCAAAGTTTACTTCGGGTAGAACTATCTTGTTAAAGATGCCCATACTTCCGAAATGAAAAAAAATCTAGTTTCCGCTTATCTTATTATTAACAAGATTGAGATTAAAAAATTATAGAATTTGATCATTGCAGTACTACAAATGATATGTTATGAATGAAATGGTTTAACCTAATATTGCAATCTTATCATAACATGAATTGAATCTTGAATGTTTGAAATATGAGATTTTATCATGATTTTGTGAAGTTAATGAGTCAGTGATGAGTATGAGTATGATATGTTTTTATCTAAACTTTATGAAAATTTGAGTAACATGTATGTAATCTTACTCAACTCACCAAAGCATTTAGACTCCAAGATCTTGGTAGCTAGTATCAAATGAAATAAAATAATTGAAAATTTTATAAGATATTTTTTTAATACTTCTCATAATCTGTCTTGTTGGAAAAATTTGATCGTTGAAGTAGAGAATTAGGCAATATTGTCTTCATGAAAAATGTTTGCCCTTTTGTCCTTTATATTATGTCAAAAGGATTTTTGATTTGGATATTAATTAGTTAAGACTAAAAATACATAGCGTGTTCGATCTGAATTTTTCTTTTAAATCTTTCGTTGTTGATTTGAAACTTACTTTTGGCGGGGGTTCCTTACCCTATGTTGTTCTAAGTTTGAACACTAAACTTAAATTAGAAGAACTAAATTAAAATAAATATCACAAGATCATTGACAATGAACTTAAACATATGTAAGTTGTAAGACTAAAAAGAAATTTATTCCTGATTATTAATTTGTTTGAGATATTTAGTTCCTAGTATTTTAATCTTTGGAAAAGTTTTTAAGAGCTAACTATTTTAGGATGACAAACAGAGAACAAAGATGTTTTGATACTTGCTTTTATGTCACTAGATCTATATTCTTGTTTTTGATGTTATTTCTACTATGCATGATTTGTCATAGTCGTAAGTAGAAATATATACTTGATTGTGTAAGTTAAAGATAAAAACAATTTTTGTAGACTGAGCATGGAAAACTATGGAGTTTCTAGAAGAACAACATGCACATAAGTTAGATAAGTCATCATATAGATTCTGAAACAACTTTGAAGCAACTTAATGAAAAACTTATTTACTTATTAGTTCAAATGATTTCATGAAAGTGAAATGCATAACACTCTTTGATTTATATGTACAAGTGATTTGTTGATTTTATATTCTAACTTACATCATGTTAATGAAAACAAAAACATGCGTAGTTTACTATTTGACATGAAAGACTTGAGTGAAGATAGTGTATGTGTTTGAATTGAATTTTTTCTTCTTTTGGATCTATTTCATTACAATGAAAAAATAGCTTTTAAAAGAAATAGAAATATGTATAGTATGACTGTAAACTAGTTTTCACTCATTTGATTTAGTGCTAATGCTTTTGCGATTGTGTGTGCTTGCACTAGACATGAGTATGGTAGATTAGTATGTTTCTTTTCTATGTGATTGACTATATATATTTTTTCTGTAGTGGGGGTTTAATATATTACTTCCATAGTGGGGGTTTTTATATGGAGATTTACCAATCCAAATATGGAAAATTGGTAAAATATTGAGAAGGTTATAAGGTGTATGAAAAGAACCATAAATATATAAATACACTATCTAAAATGTTTACCGCAATCCAAAAAATATATAGTATTGCGAAGCTGATTGGACATTCATTCAGATGAATCCTCTAAGGGATGGAGCGATTCAATCCTCTACTAGATAGAAGAATAAAAAACATATTAATCCAATGTGATAGTACCGCGGCTATTGTAAGAGTTGAGAACTATAACTACAATTATAAGAGTTGATGTTATGAGAATGGATTATATTACATCTGAAAAGAGTTTTCGTTAATCCTTTGGCGAAAGAATTAATAAGAAGGTGTGAATACATCTTATGGGATGAGGTTAATGCCCATTGATATTGAGTCATATTTGATGGATACCCAACCTAGAAATATGTTCAAAGGGACTATATGAAGTAATCGACGATATGCATCATTGGGATTGAGTTACTTGTGATGCGGATACCCAACTTATAACTCAAGATTTCAAAAGTAAGTTCAAAAGTTAACTCTTAACTATGGAGTGAGATCCCAAAATATAGGTTCAAATGGGGCACCAAGTCATGGATAATATGGAGATGCGAGAATCAAGCTTTTGATGAATTCATCCCACGACATGATATCCTGAAGCGAGTAAAAGATTGAGTTTAATTTTTAATTTTTTAATCTTTAAACTCTGAATGATGTTTTATATCTCTATCTAGAGTGGAGTACTTAGCTACAAGAGTACTCTTGATAAACTCACATATATGAATGTGAAAGTGTGTCATTTTCTATGAGAATATGGGAAGTTCTCTAAATCATTTATTAAACTGGGATACAAGCATAGGGTCGTAATGTGATGGCTTTAGACTTTACACTAGTATAGTCGTGTGTGTTAAGCAATATTTTTATCTCCTAGAGTTCAAGATTTATGTTCACTCTATAGTCATATTTTAAAAGAGCCTATTAACACTACGTAAAGGTTCAAGTCGCGAGACACCTTTACTTATGCACAACTCTATACATTCTTGCTCAATGTTTTTAAAAATATAAGTGGGGGATTGTTGGGGATATATTTTTATAAATTGATTTCCAAATAAAAGTATTTTAATATTCATAAAGTTTTTCTTGAAACAAGATACTTATTTTGTTTCAATGCCTTGACCATTTCATATTTAATGGGTGTCAATTGTGTGAGTCATAACATAATTAATTTTCATTAAATTTTTTGAAACCCTTGATTATAAATCAGAATTTTGTGGTAAGAAATGAGAGAGTTTTTTCTTTATGATCTTGATTTTTAAAGAAAACGAATTTTTGTGAGAATGTGTGTTGGTATGAAATTTACAGGGGAAATACGGACAGATGACTGATTATATTAAGAAGTTAAGACTATGTATAAAATGGTTTCAAGAACTCGAAGCAGGTTATGTGATTGAGCGTGAGAAGAATCAGACTACTTTAGATTCCTCTCCGAAAAAATGTGAAGAAACAGGTGAAATTTTAATCAATTTTCCCCTTTTTAAAAAAATTTAAATTACTCAATGAGATTTGTGAATTGACATTGAAGTTATTGAATCAATGAGGCTATCAAGAATTTTTGTTCAAAGATCTTTAAATTATACAAAATTTTATTTAATTTTTTATAACTAAAAGTGAAGTTGTTGATTTTGAAAATTTCACCCAATTTTAATAAATTAGGAAAGATTCGATAAGCTTTGTTTCAGATTTTGAAAATTTCACCCCCAAGTTCCTCAAATTAGAAAGGATTTGATGAACTTTATATCAGATTTTTAAATTAATGGTTGAAAATTGATATTCTTTTACCAAAATTTATGAGGATTTTGTTAATAAATGAAAATTCAATGTTTTTCTTAGAAATACTTTATTAGATTGTCGGTGTATATAGATTTCGATATTGAAGCAATTTGTTTTTTTACTAGATAATCTAGGTATTCGACTTCAACACAAAAGTGTACTTATTAACTCTTGAAATGTCGAATCTGAACAGAGATGTTCCTGCTAAATTTGGTTCGATTTAGTAGTTAGCCATGTGTTTCTTAATTTACTTTTGGTGAGTGTTGTAGGTTTGATGTTGTTTTGTTTGCTTTCTTTTGATGATTACATATCTCTCACAACAAATGCAAGTACCAATGGAGAAAATGATTAAGATGACTAAGTAAGTCAGATCTCATGCTTGCATATAACTGCATGATTTGTATTTGTGGTTCTTTTGATATCTAATATTCCAATTATATCATCAAAAGTGTTAAATTATACTTTGTATGTGTAATTATTGGTTCTTTCGAACTTAGTGGGAGCGTTATACTTTATAGTTTTAGAATCGTAGATAAGATTTTTGATGATTCTAAAACAGTGAAATAGATCAAAGCTCAAACGGAATAATGGAATAAATTGAGAAGTACAAGGAGTCTTCAACTGAGAAGAAGAAAATGTTAGACGAAGAAAAAGAACGTTTCCAGAAAGCTACTTACATGGCTTTAGATATGCTCAACAACATTGTAAGATACATTTCTAATCATTTATACTTTCCTTTGATCTAAAGATTTTAGTGAAATGATTCATGACACATACTACGATTAGTTACATAAATAGACATTTCTGACTTCAACAAAGAATTATACATCAGGAATGATACGAAGCAAAATAATTTTTCTCCCAACAGTAGAACATATGTCATTCTCTCTTAAAATACTCAACTCTTCAGTTCCGACCCATCATTCATTATAACCTTGCTCTTTTTTTTTCCATTTTCCCCCTGCGTCCAGTAAACAAGGGCAAACTTTGTAGGTATTCATTGATTTATACAACTAATTAGTTATATATGCATCATTTTAATGCAAATGAAAAGATATTTTTGAGGGATTTTTGAGGTGCAATTATGATTCTTTAAATATCATAATGAACATGTTTCATTCTAAACGTGAAATTCATAACATGTACATGCTTATAAAATTTGCAGAAACCTTTTAGTAATGAAACTTCAATAGTAGCAGTTTAGCATCTCCATATGTTTATAACGGGTGTGGTGTTTGCTTTTGTGATGATTTAGTGAGCTAGAATTGTAGTCCTTTCACAAATCAGCGTGATTTGTTAGTTAAATTTATGTTGAAAAAGGTTTTTCTCAAAGAAATATTGGTTCTGCTTTTGCTAATGTCCCCTAAAGTCCTTAAAATGTAATGTATCCATTGGTTTATGTGCAATTGGCCGTTGAGAATCTTTTGAAAGTACATTGAATATGCTTTACCTGCCAATTGTAAAAGATCTTCTGTTGATTCTGGTAAGTGAATCAGTCTCCAGGATTGCTGCTTTCTGTTGCATTTGTTTCGTTGGGATGATGCCCTTGGGTTACCAACCTTATGAGTAAACATGGCCTAGGTATCATCCGGGAGACGGTTAGAAGATAATGCATATTATTGTAGATACAAAGGATAATACAAAAAAGAGTATTGTGTCTGATGCTACTGCATTAGCCGAACAAGTCACTGTATTATCGCCAACATCAGCCATTTATGCATCCTGGCACCAAACCCTGGGACTACTTGAAGTGGGAGTTAGCAGTGTCATAACCACCAACTCATTGTGGTATATATTACTTTATCTCCTTGTAATTAATTAGTTAATTTATAGCAAGCAGAAACCTGTATAACTGTTCATACAATTGTGATAACATTAATATCAATAATTTGTATCACATTCTGTTTGGTTTCTTAAATTTAAACTCTTTAAACCGCTAGAGTTGAAATTTTCACTCCCATATACATATTATGTTATTTAACATGAGGTGGTTTATAACTATTTTTCATTTTATATGTTTTGGGGAGCGTGACCTTATTTTAGTTTAACGGTTGGATTACATACCGATTTGTAGTGCTTTCATACAATATACTACTTGGCTTTAGACCATCGAAGAGAACTTTATTTTCACATATCGTTCAATGTACTGGATTGGGAGCGACGAAAAAGAAATATGTTTTTTGAGCTTGGATTATGGTCGGCTGACATGATGTGTCTCCAGGTATCAGATTCTCATGTTAGGGATAAACTACTGCATCTTTCTTTGTTACATTCTATGTTGTTTGATAATCTTTTTCTGTTTTTATGAGTTGCCTCGAGTGTAAGAACGTATGCAGTTTTTTAGTATGGGTTAGGGTATATTTGCAGTCACGTCTATATGTTTCATGCCTTCCCAAATAGATATATGTGTGTGCATGTGTTCAATGATCAATGTTTTCCGGATTCTAACTATGTGCTTCTTGCAAGTTATGTCAAAGTTGTCATTGTTAACTTATTTTAGAGTCTGAATAAATGGCACCACAATTTAACTATCATTGTTAGTAGCATATTAACTTTTTTTTGTCTTCTAATTTTAATCCAACTCTTTGTTGTTTGTTTCTTTATTATGTCAGGCGAAAATTTGCAGGAAATAACATAAATTGTTACAATATAAGTGAGGGATTTGGGTAATACATTTTGGTTGATCCTCTGAACAAATTCAAGATATAGAGGTGGCTTTGACATAAAAAACAAGCACTATTTGAGTGTAAGCTCTCTCCATCCCTTCCGAAGTTTGTCATATTAGTGGCTTGCATATGAAAAATGTAACTGACTTGCATATATTTCCCTCTTTCAGTCTACTATATTCAATGAGACTATGGATAGCCACTGCAGTGTTTGACCTTCTACTTGGTTTGGAATATAAAATAACTTTACTTTCTACAACACTATGTTGGAAGACTAAGAAGACATTTGAGATCAAGAAAAGATAATTCTATTGTAGCTCTAAATATTGTTTTATATGGCCAATTTTCTTGGGTACGTCCCTAACAGTTCTAGCCATGTAAGTTCTCCATCAAATATTTAAACAATGACCTAACTGTAACCAAATTACCAACCATTCAAAGAACAATTATTTTCTTATCATCAACGAAAATTGAGTGACAGAATTCATAATCATTGAGAATCAATATAATTAATTTAATCGTTCGTTGAAATTTTTCGAACTAACTCTTTAAAAATGCTACGTGTATACAGGATTTTTCTGGAACAAAAGTACGCCAGGAGAAAATAAATTTCTTCCTATGAAAGATGCCAGGACAATAGGTAGACAAGATAATGTTACCAATGAGAGTAAACCGTAAGTAAGCGAATATTAATGCTTGATATTGAGAACAATATTAATGCTTGATATTGAGAACATTGGATAGATTGTAGTTTGGTTGTTACCACCGGACATGGTAAAAGTTGTTGTGATGATAATCATAGCAATAAGGGTGGAGACAATCATACATGCACTTGAAGTTTCTTTCATCCACATTTCTCCGTATTTTATTGAATTTGTATATTCTCGAGATAACAAAGCTTTTGGTTTTCTATTATCTGCATATTCCATCTCTCTGTATCTTGGTTATGTACCTATAAGTTAAATAAGTTTAGTAATTAACAACTTAATAAATAAGGCTCCAGTTGAAATAGAGTGCAATTTGGACAACCGTTTTCTGAATTACTCACATCTTAAGTTTGACATTTGACATCTATATATATTGATATCTTGAGCCCATATTATGTCGTGGTTTGGATCTCAAAACTCTTATTCATTTGTTTATAGAAGAATTATCCACATAGGATTTCCTGAGTTAAATTTAGTTACTGAATTTCCCTTTGTATTTGAAGAGTCGCGCTAGTGACTCTATTCAACTGCGTCGATGAACTCAACAATACAACACAACATAAAATGTTGTTTTTAGAATCATCCAATACATCGACGATGAACTCAACAAAGACATGATTGAAAAAGATCTCATCATTATGTAATTTCTCCCACTCTGTTAGGATAGAGGTTCAAGATTCACACGTATTTATTATTTTTCTCCACAAGTGCAATCCCACGGATAACAACTGCTAATAAATGTAATTCGAACCTTGAACTCTGAACACATGTTAAATGCGAAGAAGATTGGAAAACCAGGATCTATTTCCCTTTCAAGAAGCACATAGACTATCAAATATCTGTTAAATTTGTGCACCCCTAATAAACTGGGGTGCAAATTCCGGCCCTTATGATTCTTCTAAACTGTTTTAGTTGGTTATTGTTTAGTTTTTAGTTTTTATCTTCCTTTTTTTCTACAATTACGTTGCTTTATTGAATGAGTACTGACTAACACAATTAACAAAAACTTCCAACCAGATTATCTTCAAAACTATTATAGATCTTGCATAAGTATGGGTAACGGGTCACTAAGTTGAACCTCATAGTGGTATATTCGTATAATATTTTCTTTTACAAAAAAATAAACAATAAATATTTTTTTTCCTTTGAATAAGAATTATTTAAATCCGGAGAAAAACATATGTATACAAATGCGAAGTCAAATATATCATATCAATTCATATTTTGGATTAAATTCGGATATTATGTGATATTTTTTTGAGTTTATTGCGTCCAAAAAAACCACATAACAAAAATCTATTCCGTACCTTTACAACACGGGTTAAGTTCTAGTCAAATATATAAAAAATAGAGAACTAATAATTGTAAATTAAGATATAATTTATACAGTGTTTATACACTCATCAGGAACAACAGGTGATGAAGATTCTTGTTTTTCGGCTGCTTGATTGAATTGTGATACGTAATTCATTCTGTAAGTAAATAGTTTTTTGTTTGTATTTATTATTGAGTTAGTTTTCAATTTTGATAAATCTTTTTTGATATTTTTGTGTATCTTCTAATTTTTTTTTAGGATAAATAGATTTGGAGAAAATAAAGTAGAACATCTGATTGATTCTTTGACAAAGATCATCTTAATTAATTATTGGGGGATTTTATATTATCCTGATTAATATGTCAATTTATATTATTTTTCATATTAATTTAAAATAGATAAAACCTTCCTTTGATAATTGTTGTATCTATTTAATAGTAGATGACTCAGCAATAGGATGTGGAAAAAATATATTTAGTTTTTCTAACTACCCAAACTACCTTCGTCTTCTTCCCACCCACATTGATCAGAAAATAATAAAACACATCCGATCTACAATTTTTCTGATTAATCAGAAATATCAAATCGAATAAAGGAGGTTGATTTATTTCAAAACTACAATAGCAGTTGATAACAACCCATTATTAAAATAACTCATTTAAAATCAGTGATGCAGAGATTGCATTCGATTTAGCAACAGAGATTGCGAGAATAAAGATCCCTGTAATACAGAGAAAAGAAGCCATGAATAAAAGGAAGGAGCTTTTATTTGGAGAGTTTTGTCAGTACCTAAGTCAGAAACCAGAAGAAGAATAAAATTTGAGAGATACCGATCAAACAGAGAAGGTGGGTTTAGTAAAAGGGTTTGTTTCTGAATGGAGTTTATCATTTCATCCTTTATCTTCAAGGTCTGTTAAGAACATGCTGGAAGGACACTTGAAAAAAGAAGTAGAAAACACTTATGTTAGTCTATATTCTTCACCTTCTCTAATGTTTCCTAGTTTGAAGAAAATTACGGGCATGATCCAAGATGGTATGGATATTTCATTCTTTAAATTGTTCAGTTTTTTTGTACGAATGTTTGAGTTCCATTTAGAGTTTTGACATGTTTTCTGTTGCAAGGGCTATAAATCACTGAGTTATACAGACAATCATAATTTTCTGTTTAGTCAAAAGCTACCAAATCCACATTGTTTTTTGTCGCAAGGGCTTCAGTTACATCAAATTAGTCCAAAGCTACCAAATCCACAATTACTATTTTCACTTTAGCTATTAATTAAGTTTACCTTTCTAAATCAGTAAAAAACCCAAATTCTAGGGTTCCTTTGAAATTTTAATTTTTTAAAGCACAAATCTCAATTCGGTACCCATGCTTCTAAATCATTTTCTTCAATCATCAAAGTAATATCAAAAGTAAACTAAAATTCTTAACTAAAAACTCTAATTACGAAGAAGAAAGAAATACTCGCCAATGTTTTTATTTATTTTTCGCGTATGTTCTTCAGAGAATTAAAGAAGATAGAGATAAAGTAGATGGTTGTCTCTCTTTTTTTATTTTTTTTGTTTAAGCAAACCATAGGAACACTGTATTTTTTTTACAACACTAATGTTAATCCAACACGTGTTTATTTTTAGCTTAATGCTAAGAGATATTTTAGAATTCTTAAATTTATTATTTTAATTATGATACACACGTGAATTGCACGTGATCATTTAACTGGATAATCACAATAAAGTTAACAGAAGGAATGTTTTACCTATTCTGAATTAATAAGTGAGGTGATGTAAATTAGCATATAAACCAGGGGGTAATACAATTGGTTTATATATGCAGACAGGACCAATGAAGAGAAAATGAGAGAAGATCAATATAACTCAAGTTTATATTCGATCAGTGAATTCAACCAGGAATAAGGATATTTTAAGAAAAGAGATTATTGTTAGGAGTGTTCAAGTTTCAACAAGGGATGAGATTTAAGTAATAAAGAGTGGCTGAGACTTACATTTTGATGAAAAGAATCATGATTTTTCTCTGTTTGTGGGAAGACGAGGAAGATGTTTCAGGGAAATTTTCATATTATTCACTTAATTTGTTACAAATATCACTCATTTGTGGTTTCGGTCCCTCGGTAGGGTTTGGTTGGGAATAAGACTGGAACCAGTACTTGTCTGAAGATCTGCCGAATTTGCCTTTTAGAACTGTTACCTAAATCGTTAAATTCGATTCCCTCGATTCTGGTCAGTTCTTGTGTTGCCCTAGATAAAGATGATAAAAAGACTAATGATGGGAATAAAGTTTCACCCTAATACAATAATAATATTTGTAAACAACATCAAAATCCTCAAGACTATCAGTATCCCTCGGCAGTATGACAAACAAACACAAATTGAATATCATTTTCTCGTTCTCCATAGTATAATGGAAACGTGAGTTTAAGAAGGAATATTAAGCAAATACATGGCAGCTGTATATAACATATCTAGTATACATTGAAGAAAATAATATCACGCCATATTCTTAACAATATTCTTGGCAGAGTATACATGGATAATTTTCAATAACTATGTATATCTTGTTTCCTAACTTATGTTGTAATATCTTGTATATATACTCATATACACATATCAATAAAGGTGTGAGAAAATATTTTGGGTTAAACTTCATCAAGCTTTTAGCTTCTTTATGGTATCAGAGCCTCCAAATCTCCAACAAGAAACAATGGAATCCTCCACCTCAATTCAAACACCAAACTTCACCATCAATACCCAAACTCCCTACACATCTGATAAGCATCTTATTGCTCTCAATATCACTACCCAAATCAATGATAAATTAACCTCCACTATTTTTCCCCAGTGGCGTGTGATAGACACATTTTTGTGTCCAATTTAATCTCAATTTTATATATTGTTGGTATTTTATTTTTGTACTTATTATGGTTTTTATTGCTTTTTAGGTATTTTTGGAGAATTGTTAAAGGCACCTTCACATTGGATTAAGGCACCCCAATTGATTTATAAAGGCACCCAAGGATTAATGCACCCAAAATTCAAATTGAAAATTTGGGCGGGAAGAAGAATTTCTATTCTTCATGCAGCGTGAATTAGGAAATTTGGTTGAAATTTGGAAACTTGCATCTTCTTTGGAAATTTCCTAAACTA
>JAJJMC010019832.1:10297919-10318838 GCA_023531435.1 Papaver californicum
AAAATTCTAATCGGTGATCAAAGAAGAATTTGAGGAAGTTTTTAAAGTGATTTGAGGATTGGGATAGTATAAATAGAGGTTATGATCAATGGGGTTGGGGGAGAATCAATTGGGGAAGCTTAGAATTGCTCAAAATCACGAGACAAAAGCTAACAGAGAACAAAATTTCTGCTGCTGCAAGAAGAACACGAAGCAGGCTACACCAGAAAACAGTCCTTCATTAAAACAGGAAACTGTCGTTCATTAAAACAGAACCGTACTTTATTTCAAAACGCAACAGAAAACTGTTTCTTGTTGCATATTCTTTTGAATTGTTTTCTGTTACGGATGAAGTGTTTCCAGCAACACTTATAAGCGTATCAAAATTCCTGTTACACCATTATTCAACCTTGTAATCAATATTTTGAGCAATGAAAAGATCTTTTGAGAAAGTTTTCTCCACCATGAGCTAAGTTCCTTTACTGGGATGATGGAGGAGGTTTTTCTCTCAATTTTATGTGGTAAGTCTATTTTATTTAATTTATTTATAATTCTTTATCTATTAAATTGCATAGTTTCGAAATAGAAAAAACGGTTTTCATTCAGTAGTGGTGTTTTTGTTTGATGGATCATGCTGGGTTGACGACCATTGATGTTCCATGCTTATGATTTACCTCTACTTGTTTGCATAAAAACCTATTTTGGCAATATCTGAGCTTAATTTATTTAAAAAGAATTACATGATTAATCACATAGTTGTGGGAAATAACTGAATCCTGATTCCTGGTTTTCTCCATATTTTCTAAAAACATCTCTAGTTTATTTTGCTTTGTTTTTATTATTTTCTAAAATCATTACCTTCACAAGTCCGAGAATCGAACACTTTATTTACCACTTTTAAAACTACATCAGCGTGCTCAGTTTGAAGCACTTCTCATTGGATATGATCTTCTCAACTATGTTGAAGGAACCTTCCCATGTCCAACTTCAGATGAATCCCCTAAAGATGAGATTCATAAGACTTATTGGATCAGACAGGATAAACTTATCCTCATTGCCATTCTGGCATCTACTTCAGCTTCCATAACACCCATGATAGCCACAACAAAAACCTCCCACGCAGCTTGGAAAAAGCTTACCCACCTCTATGCTAGCCGGTCTAGGACTAGAGCAATGTAGTTGAAGGAAGAACTCACATTAATTCAACGTGCAAACAGAAGTATCACGGAATACCTACATGCTGTGAAAAATTTAGTAGATGAACTAGCCATCATAGATCACACTATCTCCGACGATGACCTAACACTGTATGTGTTAAATGGTCTAGGCCCAGAATTTATAGAGATTGCAGCGCCGATTCATACCAGAGAAACATCTCTGACGTTTGAAGAACTACATGACCTACTAGTTGGTCATGAAGCCTATCTAAGGCGCCTTGAAATTTCAACACAAAGTGCGGTTATGTCTGCTAACTACACACGCACAAGATCAACAACACAGGAAGGACGGTTTCAGAGACCCTACAGGCAGAATGATCAACCCAGACAGTACTCCAACAACAACTCAGGCAGGTACCCAAAAGGACCGCAGCATAATGGAAGACGCTACAACACAGGACAGGGTACCAGCTTCATCCACTAGGCATTACCAACCAAAGTGCTAACTATGTGACCAGATGGGTCACACGGCCAAAGCATGCTCACAATTTCAGTCACAGCAAGCGTCTGTGAACTGTGCTACCACAGCCGCAGCCAAAGGCAAGAACTGGCTTATCGATTCGGCAGCATCGCACAACATCACTGGTGATCTATCAAATCTATCCATACATTTAGAGTATGATGGAACTGATGAAGTAATTCTTGGTGATGGCTCAGGTTTGACTGTCTCACATATTGGTTCATTAGCTTTAACAACCACATCGAACCTTTACATTAAGAGACACTCTTTATGTTCCCAATCTCCGCAAAAATTTAATATATGTGCATCATCTAACCAAACAAAATGATGTTTTTGTTGAATATCATCTGTTCCATTTTTTTGTGAAGGACAAGATCACGGGGACGATTTTACTAAAAGGAGCATGTAACAATGGAATCTACACTTTCCCAGAATCACTGACGACGGCACCAAAGGTTTCTAATGTGCATGAAAGGACCTCGGTTGAAGGATGACACAAGCGACTGGGACATCCTTCTCTTAAAATTGTCCACAATCTCGTTAAGAATTTTTCTCTTCCTGTTTCCGCTCATAAACATTTATCTTCAATTTGTCATTCATGTTCTATTAATAAAGTACATCAACAACCTTTTCGTATCACAAGTCTACAGAGTCGTGAACCACTTGAGCTTGTTTATACAGATGTTTGGGGACCTGTGAGTTATACAGGGATTGATGGCTCACTTTACTATCTTATTTTTGTGGATCATTATACGAAATATATATGGTTCTATCCTATGGCTACAAAATCTGGTGTATATACAATCTTTCTGCAATTCAAAAAACTTGTCGAAAATCGCTTTCAGCCCATAAAAACCCTGTATTCAGACAACGGAGGTGAGTTTATTGCTTTAAAATCTTTCCTATTGCTTCATGGAATTACTCATCTCACTACTGTTCCTCATACTCCACAACAAAATGGTACTTCTGAGCATCGACATCGTCATCTAGTCAAAACAGGTCTCACTCTTCTCTATGATGCCAATCTAAATTACTCCTTTTGGCCATATGCCTTCCAAACAACTTCCTATCTCATAAATCGTCAACCCACACCCATTCTCAAAAACAAATTTCCGTTTGAAGCTCTATTTGGTCAATCCCCAAACTACCTAAAGTTGGAACAGTTTGGATGTATCTGTTATCCTCTAACAAAAGCATACAACTCAAACAAAATGCAACCAAAATCTAAAACATGTATCTTCTTTGGCTATTCACCAACTCAAAATGGGTACAAATGCTTTGAACCCCAAGCAAAGAAAATCTTCATCTCTCGTCATGTGTTATTTCGACGAACACGCACAACATTTCATTCACGGCCCCCCTGTGACCTGTGCTCCCACTTGGTCATCTCCCAACATTCAACAACTCTTCCCTGACGTCGTTCCTCCAGCCACATTACCAACCACCAGTGCACGTCAATCTCCAGGGACTGTTCTTGCTGCTGCTGCTGCATCTCCCCCAGGTAAATCCGCTACCCTTGCTTCTTTAATTCATGTCACCCACCCTGCTGTAGCCAACATCCAGTACCACTGTCCAGTGGAACATCGACCTGCCCACTCTACGGAACCACCGGAAATGCCTGCCAATTCTATACAGGAACTGCCTGCCAATAACACAGCAACACCGGAGTTGTCTGTCTACTGTCCAGCGTCTCCATAAATGTTTGTCTCTCCTGTAGCCCAGGTCCTCCAGCATCCCCAGCACTGCCTCACAGCAACGCCTGCTGTCAACAATACACCACAGACGTCTCCTGGAAACACTACAACACAGACGTTTCCAGCTGAAGCCTTCCCTGAACCTATAACAAAAGATGTCTCTCCGTATACATCAATATCATCTGTACCTCAAGAGTTCACTCAACAATCTCAAGCTCAACGTGCTCATAACATGACCACACGGTCCATGAACCAAATCTTCAAGCCAAAACAAGTACACATTACTTCGAAACATCCTCTTCCGCACATCATTGAACCCACCAGTGTTATCCAAGCATTGGCTCATCCTCAATGGTGTGAAGCCATGTCTACGGAGGTGACTTCCTTGATGATCACGGTACATGGGATCTTGTCTTACCACCAGGTGAGTATCAACCGGTTGGGTGCAGGTGGATCTTCAGGGTCAAGAGGGATGATGGCTCAATTTACAAGTTCAAAGCCAGACTTGTGGAAAAGGGTTACAACCAACGATCGGGCATTGACTACACAGAGACCTTCACTCTTGTAGTTAAACCAGCAACAATACGAACTGTACTCTCCATTGCGGTCATGAATGGATGTCAACAATGCGTTTCTGAACGGGGCCTTAATAGAAACAGTTTTTATGACACAACCTCCAGGTTTCAAGGATGCGTCCAAGCCATATCATGTGTGCAAGTTTCGCAAGGCCATCTATGGGTTAAAACAAGCACCACGAGCCTGGTATACTGCACTCAAAAGAGACATTCTTCAATTGGGTTTCCGCAACTCAAAGGCAGACTACTCTTTGTTCATATACAATGAAAATGCTATAGTATGCTATCTGTTGGTTTATGTGGATGATCTTATTATCACAGGGAACAACTCGGCGTTTGTGCTATTTACCATTACAAAGTTAGGAGATATGTTCTCTCTCAAAGACATGGGTTTTCTTCACTACTTCTTAGGAATTGAGGTAATTCCCACAAAGACAGGTTTGTTTCTTTCTCAACATAAGTACATTCGAGAACTCTTGGACACTACAAGCATGAGTGATGCAAAAGACGTCTCCACTCCCCTTTCTACATCACAACCTCTTCAACTGGTTGATGGTACAGCTGTTGTGGATAGTTTCGATGATTAATAGGCAGTCTTCAATATCTTTCTCTGACACGACCAGACATCTCCTTTGCAGTCAACAAATTATCTCAATTCATGCACAAGCCGACTACAATTCACAAGAAAATTGCCAAACGATTACTCAGGTACCTAAAGCAAATTATCTTCTATGGAATTCAGATTCTCAAGAATGGACCTTCCACTCTTCGAACATACACAAATACTGATTGGGCTGGAAACATGGATGATCGCACCTCAACGTCTGCCTACATTAGCTTCTTGGGTTCAAATCCAATATCCTGGTTTTCTAAAAAGCAACGTGCAGTTGCAAGGTCCTCTACGGAAGCAGAATACAGGGATCTAGCAAATGCAGCCTCTGAATCAATGTGGTTGTTAACACTACTTCAGGAACTGGGTTTTCCTCCCAAAGATCCTCCTCAACTACTATATGACAATATTTGCGCCACGCACCTGAGTCTTAATCCAGTTAATCACTCACGTATGAAGCATATTCAGATAGATCTCCACTTCGTACGTGACTTAGTTCAGAAGAAGAGTCTCCAAGTCAGGCATGTTCATACCCAGGATCAACTTGCGGACCTTCTGACCAAACCACTATCGAAAACAACGTACAGTTGTGCTGCATAGCAAGATTGGTCTTGCCGATGGAACCCCAATCTTGCGGGGGCGTATAAGGGAAACGTGAGTTTAAGAAGGAATATTAAGCAAATACATGGCAACTGTATATAGCATATCTGGTCTACATTGAAGAAAATAATATCATGCCATATTCTTAACAATATTCTTGGCAGAGTATACAGGGATAATTTTCAGTAACTATGTATATCTTGTTTCTTAACTTATGTTGTAATATCTTGTATATATACTTATATACACGTATCAATAAAAGTATGGGAAAATATTTTGGGTTAAACTTCGTCAAGCTTTTAGCTTCTTTACATAGCACATAAGTATTTCAATACTTTTAACTTATATTTTTTTTTTTTATGAATTTTGGATGCTAATGAATTGGTTTTGTTGTAGTTGAACCAAAATTGTAATTTGGTAATAAATTTTGCACAAACAGAGCTTTAACACTTAATAACACAGATTCTTTTTATACTTTAACTTATATTTGGTGTTTTTGTGTGGATTTTGGATGCAGATGAAGTGGTTTTTTTGTGGTTGAACCCACTTTGTAACATGGTAATGAATTTTGCACAAACAGAGCTTTAACACTTAAGGTAAATAATATCATCAACCCTCCTTTTTTTTTGGACATCTGCATCAGCAGGAAAACAAGAAACAAAAAACAAACCAACACAATTTGATCAGCTAGAAATCATGTTAGCATGATCAAGAACAGGAGAAGGGACTTGAGAAGATGTCCACCAAGCTTGGACATTGTGATTCTTAGCAAACGCTGCGAGAGCATGAGCCATAGTATTGACTCGCTTCGAAACAAACTTGAAATCAACGGAGCTCAAAATTCTGTATAGAGAACCAATTTCGTCGATGTAGTGTTGGATTCTCTACGGGGTGTCATTATTCTTTTGGAGAATTCTTACCACCTGTTGACAATCTCCTTCCACAATGATATTGTTTTTATCAATCATCTACACTAACTTGAACGCAAGAAGAAATCTGTTCACTTCAGCAACAAGGGGATCAGTTGTGTCAACAGTGGCAGCACCAGCTCCTAATAATTCACCAGCTTCATTCCTTGCAATCACTGCAGCATAAGATCTGTTGGAAGCAACAACATCATCAACATTTATTTTCGTAAAGTTCAAGGGGGATGGCAACCACTGATCAGGAAGTTGAGAAGGTATCTCCGGTTCATGGGTATCGAAAACTTCTTCGACATCAGGTTCCATGTTGTCTCTATGGAGATTAAACTAGTACATACCTTTGTGAATGATACCATGAATGTTGATGGGTTTATTTTCAAAAACCAGCTTGTTACGTGCATTTCATATCGCCCACCAAAAGCAAATACCCATACAAAAACTATCGCAAGAATCTTGTTTTGAAAGTCAATACTTACAGCACTCCAAGACACTAGATTCGAGTAACCAATCAACACTGAAATTTAGTGGAGAAGCAAACAGGATCGCTTAAGTTACCTGACACTGAACAAAGAGATGGTCATTAGTTTCCATGGCACTATGCCACAACGGACACTCAGTTTCAACCCCCGCAATGTGCCTGCCAATTTTAGCAAGAACTCCCAACCCATTAATAACTCTCCATGTAAAGGTATGGATCTTCAGCGCAAGAGGTTTTGGTTTCCAAAATGTTTTCCAAGGAAACTCATAGTCATTGTGAGAGGAGGACTCTGCAGCACTTGCTGTAATACCTTCTGAAAAGACGCAGTCGAATAAACTCCATATGGGGTGAATTTCCAAATAAGTCTATCTTCTATCATGTCTTTGTTGATGTGTATTTTCTGAATTAGCGAGGCAGTGTGCTGGTCGAACAAAGTATATAAAAGATTTATATTCCACTCCCTTTTGCCATGATCAATAAGATCACTTAATTTGGATGAACCAAGTATTCCTCCATAGGGGATGTCAGGAATAAATCCTGATATCATTGGAACCCAGGGGTCCGTCCAAATGTTAACCCTACTACCATCGCCAACAAGCCAAATGCATCATTGTCTCAACTGTTGCCTACTCTCAATAATTGCAGCCCATGTGGTCGAACACTTTTGAAGCTTTCTCGCACGCTAAAAACTTGTCCCTCTCACATATTTTGCAGTCAGGATCTGACCCCATAGAGAATTATGATTTGAAATGAATCGCCAACCCACTTAAGCCACTAGTGCAAGGTTCAGTTGTCCTAAGTCTCGCAACCCCAGTCCACCATGCTCTTTGCTAGTCGTACACCATCTCCAGTTTATGTAGTGCATCTTTCTAGCCTCTTTCGAGTGTCCCCACCAGAAATTTCTAACGATTTGAGTTAGTTTTCAAATAATGGCCTTAGAGTATCCACAGTGGCGTGACTGAAAGATGGACCAAATCCGAATTTGGTCTTTGGTCCGTCCAAATTCAATCACAGTGGACCGATCAAATTTGGGTTTTGGTCCGGATTTTTTACTGTTTGAGATCAAAAATGATCTCAAAACTGGACCAAACCCAATTATAGTGGAGCATTAACGTAGCCGTGCGTCTCGTTCCAGGCGTGACGCTGGCTCTCCGTCTGGTGCCAGACGTTTCACTAGACGTGCATTTCCTTTGTCAGGCGTTAACCAGAACTCTGCCCCATCAGGCGTTCATCCAAGAGCACGTCCAACGAGGCGTAACCCCAGAAGTACGCTTGTTAATCAGGCGTTCGGCTAGATTAACGCATGTATTGGGCGTTTGGCTATTACAACGCTTGTTGTGGGCGTGCGCACAAGAGAGCGCCTATGTGTGTGGCGTTCCGCTAAGCGAGCGCCTGTGTGTGGGGCGTGATTCTAAGCGAGCGCCTCCTCTTCTAACCGTTGAGATTTGTTACCGTTGATTTCTTACCGTTGTAACGACTATATTTTGGGTATACCTATAAATGAATTGGTTGATTGGTATACCCATTTCCATTTCATTTGTATACGAGAAAAATTTCTTTATTTTTCATATATTTGTATTCCAAATCGGTTAGAATTATGGCACCAAAACCACAAAATCCAAATTTTGCTAAAATTGAAGATGTAACAATGTGTAGAATTCATTTATCAATATCCCAAGATTGTAGTGTTGGTTTCGATCAATCAGAAGAAAAATTATGGTCTCGCATCTTAAATGGGATGAAATAAGTCATACCTACAATGCCGGGGCGCACTTGGACCTCCATTCAGAAACGATTTCAGGGAATAAGTAAAGATGTGGCGTTTTACTCTGCAAAAGAGGCGGAAGTGGAACGTGAACACCATATTGGATGGGGCCTCGAAACAAAGGTAAGTATCCGTTTAATTTTTATCCCGTACATTATTGTTTTGAATTGTATATCGTCCACTAAACTATTTTTTAAAAACTAACAGGTTGAAGAAGTAAGGAAGCTTTTCAAGGAAGCTAAAGGTGGCAAAATATTTAAGCATGAAGAGTGCTACACAATTATGTTAGAAAATATCAAATATTCCCGACGATTGACAGTTGTTTTCAATTCATCACAAGCTGAAGAAGATTCTGAAAGCGGGGAGGAAGACCGGGAAAGACAGGAAACAAGCCAAGCCATTCGAGTGGCGATGAAAAAATAGGAGATATACCTAACACATATAACCGTCATATGGGAAAAAAAGAGAGGCGAAACGACAGAAGAAAACAGGGAAAGCAAAATCCAGTGGCCAACATGAAATGATGAAAAATAATTATTAAAGAGCAACAAAACTTCAACACCAATTATACAGAACAAACAAAAATGAAGATGGCGCAAAGAGATTCCGAGTTTGCAGCAAAACTAGCTGAGTCTTCGGCAAAGTTTGCAGCAAAACAAGCTAGGAAAGAAAAACTTGACGCAAAGAAAGAAGCAGACGACGAGTTTCACATAATGATGATGGATGTCTCCGGGTTGGATGCCGTAACAAAAGAGTACATCGAACTTAGGAAGGCATACATTTTGCAGAGAAGGAGAAGCCAAGCTTGAAGCATTCTCGGTTTAGCTAAAACCTTAATTATTTGGATTATTAATGGATTGACATTTTCAGTTTCTACTTTTATGATTTATATATTTATTTATTAGATAAGTAGCAAGAGGTTAAAATTTCCAGTTTAGTTTTGAATTAATAGTGTTATTTTAAATGCTAATGAACTTCCAATGTACCTTTTCCTTGAATTATGAAAACTTTAAATTTCAAGTAATTAAGTAATTTAGATGAAAAATACCTACCAACCACTTATTTTTTCGCATTAACATCAACATGATAAACGACTACACACTCAAGATACGAGCCTATCTGCTCTTCTCCTACATGAGTAGATAAGTGAGATTGTTTACATTTTTCAGATTGATAAAGTAAATAATTGAAACGTTGGATTCCACTGAACAGACTGTTATTATGGAACCAAAACCCCGAGGTACAAATGTATACGAGAAAAAATTTCGTTCTTTTTCATATAGTTATCTTTCAAATTTAGAATTATGGCACCAAAACCACGAGGTACAAATTTCATTACATTTGAAGATGTAACGATGTGTAGAATTCATTTATCAATATCTCAAGATTGTAGTGTTGGTTTCGACCAATTACAAGAAAAATTAAAAAGAAAAACAAACTACAAGCCACTCATTCAGGCTAAATTAAGAAATTCATATTAATAATAAAAGTACTAATAAGGTTCAACACCATAACCAACAACGCTACGACAAAGTCTTATCTAAAAGATAAAAACATTAAGGTAGAACAAAGTCCATAATTCATTCATCCACTACGACCAACATTCTCTTGAACATCCCCGCCAAATGGTGATAAACATTCAGGCCTCCTCGTCATACACCTTCGTTCGTCAGGTTTTGATATCTCTTTAATCAGTTGTAGAATTGTTTTTTATTTTTCAACACTCAACAACTCTCCAACGTCAATGGAACGACTCAAGTCCTTGACCAACAAATTTGCTTGATTCCTAAAAATGTTAAAAATAAGCAAAAGTTGGGAAAAAAAATAAAGAAAAAAATTATATTAACGGCTTGGTCAAGCTACACGACCCAACCGTAACCAGAGTTATAGTTGGGAATGTTAAAATTTCTTAACCGTAAAAATGGCATAAACACCAAGGTTCACTGGTTGAATCCAGATCAACATACGACCGTAACAAGGTGTAGGATATCATTTACGGTTGGGAGTTCATCTTTTCCCAACCGTAACATTAATCTACGTCCGAGAGTTCATCTTTTCCCGACCGTAATGCTTTATTTACGGTTGGGAAATATGGTCGACATAGCTGTATACAGTTTATTAAAAAAATATTGAAACCTTAACTTCATCAATCAAGCCAATTTATTCAATCAAAACCTAATATAAATGATGGGGTTTTTTATTGTTACCTTATAACAGACATTTCGATAGGAATCACTGGTGATTGAACTTCTTCATTCACCAAATCATGAATTTGTGGATCAACAACTACTCCACTTCCAGATTCAGTTGATGGTGGATTCAAAACCAATTCATCCCGATCTTGTAACTCTAGACCTGTTCATCTTCAGAATCAGCGTGAAGTTTTCTGAGAATCAACAAAGAAGAACAATCGATGAAGAGAGAAAAGATGGAGTTTAAGTTTACGGCTAAATAAGAAGAAAAACTTAATCAATCGAGCATAATGGGTGGCAACAAAACATAATTAATTGATCTGTAATCAATTGATTTGATATGATTGATTTTAAGTTCCCAAATTTCATAAACAATCATATCAAATCAATTAATCATAAAATTAACCACAACCCAACTCAAATTAACCAACAACTTAATCAATTCTAACTTCAATTCAACAAATTCTCATCAATTTTTTATACCTAATTTACAACTTCCATAAACCCTAGAATTATACCAAATCCAAAACTACAATTTGTAAAACCTAATATGTCAATTTCATAATCATATGTTTAATCTTTAAACATATATATACAAATTCAATTAACAAAACATTACAATAAATCATAATCTAAACCTATGAAATCCATTAAAATTTATATCAAAGTTTGAGTGTATTACCTTGCTTTGAAATAATCCTAACTTAGATTAGTTGGTATCAAATCTGCCAAGCTTTTGCAAATTTGAATAGAGGTTGAGCTTTGATTGGAGGGAGAATTCGGTTTAGCAAGTGGTGTGGTAGGCGCTTGAGTGGAATGCGTTTGTCTGTCTGTTGGAAGTGTTCAGGAGAAAAATGAAAATATGAAGAGGAGAAGAGAGTTGTGTTAATATATTGTTTCGCCCCATCAGGCGTTCACCCAGCTCTCCGCCTGGTGAGACGCGCGTTTGGCTAGGGAAGCGCCTGATGATTCAAGCGTAACCTTAAGCTTGCGCCCGTCTTCTTTGAAACACGTACCAGCTGCACGATTATACTACTGACCGGGCGTGTTGCTAGGATAACGCCTCATCAGGCGTTCGGCTAAACATACGCCTGTCTCTCGGGCGTACCGCTAAACGTGCATCTATCATCAGACGTTCTTTTGGGTTACGCCTCCCACCAAGCGTTCATCCAGCGTCCATCCCAACCAAGCGTTTTCACAGGCGTACGCCCGTAAAATATAATTTCAATAGGCGTATACTTGTATATGCGCCCAACGACAGGCGTTAGTTTAGACTTACGCCCGATCAAATTTTAATCCCTGGCCGTTGCGTTTCAGGCGGAGTAAAAAAATCAAAAATTTTATTCTTTACTTTTTTGATCTAGTCGTCCCACTATGGATGCTCTTAGGAATGATATTAGTGGCCATATAATAGAGTGGAATCAATGCTAACACTGATTGAATTAATGTGGTCCTCCCGACATGCGTAAGAAAATGTTTCTTCCACCCACGTAATTTGGATTCAAAATTTTCTATTAAGAATTCATTAGAGGAAATTCTACGCCCTTACCCCAAATTATTTCCACGCCACGAATAGACATTACTTCCAACTGCCTTTCATCGTTAACTGCCTTGCTAAAAAAACAGATTCCTGATTTGCCATAGTTCACCACCCTGGAGAGTTGCAATCACTGAGTTGATGGTACTATCATTTAGGTTCCCAAATAACATGATATCATCGGCGAACATAAAATGCGATATTGTAGGAGCCCACCTATTAATTCTATATCCCGAGTATAACCCACCAGACTCCATTTTTTTCATAATTTTTGACAAACTTTGAGACCAGAGAATGAACAAATAGGGCGATAATGAACACTTGTCTTATACCCCTCCCAATAATAATCCTTCCTTCTGGCTGCCTATTGATAGGTGCATTATTTGCATTAGTTTGATACTCTAACTCACTGATTTCTTGTTAGTTTTAAAATCATTATTCTTTGATTTTTTTTAATGAGTTTCTTAGGAATTTTGATGTGGATTCAACCAAAAAAGAAGAAAGGAGTTCATTACAACACGAAATGAACAAGGAATAAAGCGCTACAAATGAAGGAAGATCAATAACAATTGAAACTCATTCAAATCCATGAATTATTCGCACCATCTTGTCTACAATTGAAATACGAAGCCAACGCCAAAAAGAATGAGGTCATTCTGAGTACGTATAAAGAAGTTATGAGAAAAACCGTGAAACCAACTTGGATTTGGTATCTGTTGGGCTTTATTGGTCCTGCGCGGGAAGAGAAAGAAGGGAAGCGTTTTGGGCTCGCCTTTTACATGAAAATTAGGGGTTTTGTTGGTTTTTGAGGAGGTTAAGTCTCCTAGTTGGATGAGGATCAAAAGGAGGTGGAGAAGTTTAATGAGATTAGGTTTCCTAGTTGGATAGACATCAAGAAGAGGTTACCAAAGCCTATATAAAGGGGAGCTTGCATACAACAACTCCTCCACAGAAAAGAGAGCACATTTTGGTTTACCCCTTTAAAGGGGGGAACTAGGATATTTTCTCTTCTTCTTCTCCTTTAAGCCTTTCTTGTAAATTTTTCATGGGTTTTAGTAAACCCATGAGTAGCTGATTCTTTTATTGGTTGGAAATGTAGTTGGAAGTTCTAAATATGGGAATCGATCTCACTAGTTAGTTTTAATTTTTATTATTTTTTTTATCGCTCATGTTCTACTTTTAATATCGCCATGTATGATTGAAGATGTGTTTGTTGAGGATGCATTCTCAGTGAACACATATTCATATCTAAAGTTAAACTAGGGTTTGAAGATATGGAATAGTCGATAGACCCGGTTCTAAGTAGCATAGTGTGATTACTAATTATATTCAAAACCTTCATGTAATTGCCTACAGAAGTTTGATCTATGTTAAATAGAATACTCGTAGTACTTTTATTGCATTGATTAGCCTAATTCAAAGAATCTAACTCTCTTGAAAGATTAAACTTAATAGCACGTTGCATTAGGTTGTTTGCTAAGTAATATTTTCATATTCATCGTTATGGTATGCGATGATATAAGGAATTTACCGGAGTATGCTCTCGATGGGGTTCTCTAGGGCTATTGATATGAAGAGAGAATGAATGTTGATTCTAATTGATTGATGAACATTTTTGGTGATGGAAGATGAAACCTCTAAACAGTTTTTTTTTTTAGTTTGCAACTTTTATTCACTTTGCTTTTATTTTCTTCTGTTAGTTTATATTAGTTAAAAACTCAACAACCCCATTATTTTGGTTACATAAGAAGTCAAGAACAAATAACAGTTACACAACTCCTCATAGGAACGATCCTTACTACCGCTATATTACTTTTTAGTATTAGTGGAAAACATCTTAATTAATTTGTACTCAAACGACACGCATCACCCACTAATAATAATTGAAGAAGTTGTTATAGAGCTACAAGACATAATCAAGGAGTGAATACTTCCATGAATACCAAAGCTATGAAGTACATTGCTGAGAAATTCCCAATCTACTCTATCATAGGCTTTGCTCATGTCAAGCTTAAGAGCGAAAGAGCCTAAGATAGGGGTAGAATGGTTTATTGAGTGCACTAGCTCTTTATCAATAATCACATTACCGAGTATCTGTTTTCCCGGAATAAAAGCAGATTGTGATTCATCGATCAGAGAATTAAGCACATGACTTAATCTACAGGTTATGATTTTCGTGATGAGCTTATATATCACGTTATAAAAAGCAATAGGCCTATAGTCAGCTGGACTCTCTGGATTTTTAACTTTAGGCATGAAAGCACTCAAAGAGTGATTTAGACCTGGAAAGCGGAAACAATCTTGAATTAGAGATATCACATCTTTCCCTATAATATGCCAGCATTTTTTTTAAAACAGCGCAGGGTATCCATCGGGATCAGGGGTGCGAAGTGAACCCATCTTCTTTAAGACACTGAGAATCTCCTCAGGAGTTGGAACTTTAGACAATAAATTGCATTCGTCTCTGCTTAAGAAGACGTCATTCTGTAACCTGCAAGAGTTGGCACTAACAGAGACATCTTTAGTAAAAATATTTTGGAAGTGAGAAACTTACACAGATTTTACAGCAGTTGACTCTGAAATCCAATTTCGGTCGACATTATTCAAGGCGATAATACGATTTTTGCTTCTCCTGTGGATGACAGACAAGGGAAAGACACGCGTATTTTTATCATTGTTAGGAATCTATCGAGTTATACTTCTATGTTGCCAGAACATTCTCTCCCTATCAATAAGATTCTTGATCTTTTCTTGGGTGATTCTTTCTTCTTCTCTAACATCAACCAGGTGAATTTTGGATTTAATTTCAGAAAGCTTTTGTTTCACCATCTCAAGTTCTCTTTCCACATTCCCAAAGGTTGCTTTGCTCTACTTAGTAAGCCTTTTCCCCAAAGAAGAAAAATTATTAATGGTGTTTCCAACTGATTCCTCCCAACTCTTCTTTGCAACTTCTAAAAATTATGGATGTTTAGTCCAGTGAAGCTCCACTTAATTGCCTTTTTTTCTTCGGTTGCTTTCTCATAGTGTTGAGGAGAATTGGTGCATGATCACTGTCGATTCTTGGCAGGTGAAGGACTGCATCTTCTGCAAAAAGAATTCTCCATGATGTGTTGCAAAGTACTATGTTTAATCTTTCAAAGATTGGTGGTCTTTGAGGAGAATAGTTAGACCAAGAAAAGCTGGGCCAGCGAAGCCTAAGTCCACAATATCTCTATCTTGGAGCATGTTTCGAAATTCTTTGCAACTAATGTCAGTGGTACTAGAGCCCCCATGTTTCTCATGGCGGTAGATTAAAATATTCAAATCACCATTTAGGCAATAATGAGAATTGATCGAAGCTAAAATTTGAGACACGTGTGCCCAAAAACCATTTCTAAGATGATGAGCCGGAGGACCATACAAGCAAAGTAACTCCCACTGAGGAACATTGAACTGTTGTGCAACACTGCATCTTATTAGATTAAGGTTCGTTAGCAAAACTTCTAATTCAACATTGTCTTTCCAAACAAGTAATAAACCTCCGCTCCTTCCATTGGCAGGTACATAGTAATGAAATTTGAAATCAAGAGTGTTGCAAACTCGAATACACTTCCTTTCATTAAGAAGAGTTTCCGACAAGAAGAGTATCAAAGGGTTGCAAGCACGCAGGAATGATTTCAAGGTATGAATTGTCGTGTCATTCCCCAACCCACGACAATTCCACGACATTAGTAACATTGACCTTGTAACTTTTGGGGATCAGCTGCCAGAACCCTTGAAGAAGAGGTGTTCATTATCTTTGTCTTAATTGGAGGATCATATTCCATTGGAATAGCTTGCCTATTTGCACCAGAAATTTTAGATGAGCTTTAATAACACATAACTCACAGCCTGTCACACCAGCACCGTGTACATCTATTCTGTTATATCATACCAGGCTGGCACTCACGTGTGTTGTCAGTTAGTCTGTTACAGTACTCGTGTGATGTGCACATGTGCACCTAGTTACGATTGTTAATAGACTCTATAAAGACCTCATGTAACATTCATTATTAATCAATAAGAAAGATTAGTTCTCACTAAATTCAATTGAGAGTTTTCTCATAAATTCATCACTTCTATCATTGTATCAGAGCAGGAATTAAGCTCTTGATCAAATTTTTTCTTGAAGACGATTCTGGAAAGTTTATTATGTCTACTTTCTCTATGTCTAAGATCTTTTTTGATCTTTAATGATTGAAACCTTCCCTGCTACAGCAACAATGGAGAATTCAACCTCCAATCTTCTTTCTAAAGTTCCTTTGAATCAACTTACAAATTTTGTACATCTCAAATTGAAGGAGGACAATTATTTCACCTGGAAAAACTTACTGAATCCAGTTATACAGAAATACAAGTTGAAGAAATATTTGGATGGATCTTTTGCATGTCCACCACAGTTTACCAATCCAAGGAATTAACAAAATGGAATAGAGAATCCACTTTATACTGACTGGATGGATGAAGATTCCACTATCACAATGTGGATCAACTCCTCCATTTCTGATTCAGTGATAGCCTATTTTTCAAGATCCAGTTCTTCTGTTTCTCTATGGAACAATATAGAGGAAAGATTTGGAAGAGCATCATCCACACACTCTATTCAATTAAGAACAAAACAGATGTCCATCACTCAAGGTACAAAATCAATTTCTTCTCTCATAAATGATATCAAAAATCTCTCTGACCAATTAGTTGTTGCTAGAGAAATTATCTCTGACACGGAGCTTGTGGTGATTACTCTTAAAGCATTAAATGAAGAGTACATACCTTTTGCTACCTCTATGTGTCATATGAACCCTTTAGTTTCTTGTATTGAACTGCACAACAACTTGCAAAGTGAAGAAACAGTGATCCAAGAAAGAGCAAAACAACAAAAGGAAGATCATAGTGCAAAAGCTTTTCTAGCCAATTCTGGCAGAGGTTTTGCAAGAAATTCCTACTCCAATTCTAGAGGATATCACAGAAACTCTACTAGAGGTTCTTATCATGGGCAAAGATTTCCTAATCCTGCCATATTTCAAAGACAAAATACTGGCAGGGGTACCTATCCCACTGACAAGCCTATTTGCAAGATTTGCAACACTCCAGGGCATATTGCAACTACATGTACTCAGAGGCTAAACTTTACTTATCAAGGAAGGTCCCACCCTCCAACCTCAGTGCCATGCTTGCTGCAGCAGATATTTTTGATGAGGAGGAATGGCTGGCAGACAGTAGAGCAACTCACCACATTGCCTCAGACAACAAGGTCTTACAGGAGTCTACTACATGTGATGGATCAGAAACCATTCAAACAGCCAATGGGGAAGGTATGATGATCACTCACAAGGGTAATTCTAGTAAGATTGCTAACGCACACTCTTTTAATCTTAATGATATTCTAATTGTGCCTAAAGCATCTCACAACCTATTATCCATTCACAAATTCACTACTGATAATCACTGCTCCTTAACACTTGATTCTATTGGTTTCTATGTGAAGGATCAGATCTCTGTGAAACTACTTTTCCAAGGTCCACATACGCATGGCCTTTACCCAATTTCCTTTGGTCATGCTCATCATGTACCACAAGCTCTAGCATCTACAATGAGTGACAACCTCATTCTACATAGGAGATTTGGACATCCCTCATTTCAAACAATGCAAAGACTATGTTCACTACTACATTTGTCCAGTCCACTCAATAAGCTATTTTCTTGTATTGATTGCAAACTCTGTAGGAGTCAGAAGCTTTCTTTTCAGCTGTCTAGTTCATTAGCTCAACAACCTCTTGAGTTGTTGCACATTGACCTTTGGGGTCCTTGTCATGTAGCTTCTGTCTCTGGAAATCTGTATTATGAAAATGTAGTTGATGAATATACTAAATACTGCTGGATTCTGCCTTTGTCCATAAAATCTGAATTTAAACATGTCTTTGTCTCTTTTATGACTAGAATTGAGAAGTTGTTATCTACTCCTGTTATTACCATAAGAATTGACAATGGTGGGGAGTTTCTGAATCATTTTCTTAAAGATTTCTGTGCCACCAAAGGCATTTCACATGAGCTAACATGTCCTCACACTCCAGAGAAAAATGGAGTTGCTGAGGTCAAGCATAAGCATTTGTTAGCCATCACTAGAACCCTTCTGTCTCAGTCTAGTTTACCAACGTCTTTTTGGGTTGATGATCTATACACAACAAACTTTCTTATCAACAGATTACCTACAAAGTCCATAGAATACTTGTCTCCATATCAGAAATTGTTTGAAAAGTCCCCTGATTATGCATTTTTAAAAGTGTTTGGCTGTGCATGTTCCCCATGGTTGAGGCCTTATACAACCAACAAGTTACAACAAAGGAGTAAGTGTTGTGTATTCATTGGCTATAGCTTACAACATAAGGGTTATAGATGCTTAGACCCAACGACTGGAACTGTTTTTATCTCCAGACATGTATCATTTGATGAAACCTCTTTCCCATACCAACTGTTGCTGCCACCTTCTTCTCATCATCTATCTACATTTATATCTCTTGTTCCTTCTGAGCCCTCTATGCCTGCCATTATGCCTTCAGTCACTGCTGCATCATTTCAAGACCATTCTGTTTCTGTTCTCAATAAGCATCATATGTTGACAAGAGGCAAGGCTGGTATTAGCAAGCCAAAGGCCTATTTGTCCACCAGGTACCCTATCAGTGTGGCTCTTCTTAGCACAGCTGCACCAGTCCCTACCTGTATTATCTCTGCTAACAAGGAAGTTGTCTGGAGGGTTGCCTCTGCTAATGAGTATCATGCACTTGTGGAGGCAGGGACATGGTCCTTAGTGGACTCAGCAGGAATAGATAACTATGAAGATACCTTCAGTCCAGTGGGAAAACCAGCTACCATTCGAGTGGTCTTATATCTTGCTGTTCAGTTTTCCTGGAGGATTCATCAACTAGATGTATCAAATGCGTTTCTTCATGGTGATCTTAAGGAGGTAGTATAAATGGACCAACCTCCAGGCTTCATTGATGCTACCAGGCCAAATGTTGTTTTCCTTTTGCATAAAGCAATTTATGGGCTCAAGCAGGCACCCAGGGCCTGGTATGAGAAGCTGAGTTCAAGCATGTTTCTGCTTGATTTTGTACAGTCCAAGGCAGATACTTCTCTATTTGTTTATCACAAGGGTTCACATATTACTATTGTTTTGGTCTATGTGGACGATATTCTCTTAACTGGAAGCTCAGTTGATCATCTCCAACATGTTCTTACTCGGTTACAAGCTACATTTCCAATTAAAGACTTAGGGAATTTGCATTACTTTCTAGGCCTGGAGGTTACAAGATCAGCAGCATCTCTTTTTCTTTGTCAGGCCAAGTATGCGGTGGATTTACTGCTTAAGCATCAGATGGAAGGCTGTAAGCCATGCCAGACTCCTATTGCTACATCAACCTCTCTTAGCAAGGACTCTGGTGCCTTGCTCGATAACCCAACTGAGTATAGGCCTTGGTTGGGGCCCTGCAATATCTGACATGGACGCGTCCGGACATTTGGTATGTTGCTAAACTTGTGTGCCAATTCATGCATCTTCCTAGAACCACTCATCTGGAGGCAGCTAAGAGAATACTACGGTACATAAAGGGCACTCTCACTCATGGCTTGTTGTTTACAAAGGGCACCACCTCACTACTAGGCTTTTCGGATACTGATTGAGCTGGCTGGGTGGATGATCGACGGTCTACAGGTGGGTATTGTATTTTCTTAGGCTCTAACATTGTTTCTTGGTCCTCCAGAAAACAAACAACGGTGGCTAGGTCCATTATAGAGGCGGAGTACATGACCTTAGCACACACGACAGCTGAGATGGTTTGGTTATGCTATCTTCTCCAGGATCTTCACTTCCATCCAACAGGGCTTCCCCGTATCGGCTGTGATAACATAAGCTCAATCAATTTGGCGTCTAATCCGGTGCAACACTCCAGGATGAAACATGTGCATATTGATTATCAATTTTTACGGGAATTGGTCCATGCACGAACTCTGGATGTCTTTTATGTTCACACTCTCGATCAATTGACGGACATCTTTATTAAGGGCCTACATGGACCCAGGTTCATTGCGCTACACAGCAAGATCAAGGTCGTAACTCCTCCCTTGTGCTTGAGGGGGGATAATAACACATAACTCACATCATGTCACACCAGCACCGTGTACAACTATTCTGTTATATCATACCAGGCTGGCACTCACGTATGTTGTCAGTTAGTCTGTTACAGTACTCGTGTGATGTGCACATATGCACCTAGTTACGATTGTTAATAGACTCTATAAAAACCTCCTGTAACATTCATTATTAATCAATAAGAAAGATTGGTTCTCACTAAATTCAATTGAGAGTTTTCTCATAAATTCATCACTTCTATCAAGCTTGACGAGCTTTTGTTCTTGCTATTTCTTGTTGCACGTTTCCAATACATATTTTTAAAAGAATTTGAAGAATATGAAGTTGGGGATATATCAAGGTTATCCTCATGGTTGGAATTGAAAGTGAACAGAAAAGGGGAGGAATTTAGTTCACCATTCGATGGGGGGGGGGGGATCTAGAATAGACCTAAGAAGACATGATCCCAGGCGGATACTTGACATGTCCCCCCTCTTCCAGGTCCGTCAAGATTCGTTGGTCTGCTATATTCACCCCAGCCCACAAGCACAAAACCTCGTAAGGAGATTCTTGATTCTGCCCTTAGTGAGAAGGAAGTCGCTCTATAGCCCTAAAGGAGCAGGTCAAGTTCGTTCAGCTTGAGGGATAGATTACGCGGGGTCGAATTAGAGTACTTCAACTTGGAAGCTGAAATCTTACCTTTGATTTCTGCGCAAATCTCGTAGCTCCCTTGCGCTTGAAAATCC